>CANTUV010000051.1:2500000-3750000 GCA_947685225.1 Garcia nutans | reverse complement strand
TGGAAATTTGAAAATTTTATGATGGATTAAAGTATTTAAATTGAAAATTAACACATTATGGAATTTTGTAATTTATAAGATTGATTAAAGTATTTCAAAAACTATTTGGCTATTAAGTTTATTTAATTAAATAAATATTAAATTTGAATCTCAAAATTAAATTATTTACTAAATGAATTATGAAAATTATATATATGTATATATATATATATATATATTGATTATGTGATTTTTTATGAATTATGAAAAATTATGGAAATGATAATTTGAGATGAATTTTGAAACTTTGATGGAAATGTTATGAAAATTATATATATATATATATATGGAAATTGATGAAAATATTATTGTGTTTTAATGCCCTACAGATGTTCTTGATTTGTAATATTAAGTTTGGTATTATCGAGTTGGCATGCTGACGATTATGAATACGTCATGACGTGATTATTATATATATCTGCGGGCGAGATACTACTGCATCGTGATGCTAAAGCGTTGAGACACTACAGTATTAAAGAGACTTGCGATATGATATTTATATACCTTAGGACAAGATACTCTGGCATCGTGATACTTTATCCCCAGTGTCGAGACCTACGGGTTGTGATAAACCTATTTAATGTTACCAAAATTTGGACAATTGTGTATGAGCATAATTTAAGTATGTTCAGATATGAATGTTGAAAATGTGAAATTGATTAAAACATAATTTTTTTTCTCATTTATGAAAGGTGTTATGTTTAAATTGATATGAATTAAGTTTATTTATTTATTTATTTTTTCAAAGAAAATACCACTAAGCTGTATAGCTTAGTGCAATTAAATTTGATCGCGCATGTGACAAGGTTAAAAATAGAATGAGCCTTGATAAGCTTGAGAAATCATAGGTTTAATGGTGATTAAAAAGCTTAAAGATCTTATCACAAGATCATTTACACTGGTGTTGCATACCATATATAGTTTTACATTAAATATATTATAGTATTATAATTTTTCAACTATTTTATATTTGATAAAAAAAATTGAAGTTTTGTATATATTATGTTTATAGAATAGGTATATATTATTTGTTTATTTATATTTAAATAATATACTTCTGCTTTGGATTGGTTAAATTGGAGCAGTTATGAAGGTTATGAAACTTGAATTATAGAAGAATATTTTTTCTCCAGGATTGTCAATATTGAAGATTTGGCATTAAAGATTTTATAAACGAAACTTTAACAAAATTTCTCTTAAAAAATTTTATGTGCTTTAAAACTATATTTTAATTAGTATTATTTACTTCCATTAAATATATTTCATATAATCTTTTAAATCTTAAATCACTCTTGTGTTTTTATTAATATTATGTATTTGTTATATATATAGACACACATATAATATTCAAATTCGTGAATTGACTCTCATTTTTTTATTTAATCAAAAAATTAAAAGTGTTTCTACAGGTTTAATTACCGTAGCACTCTTATATCCTATATATATATATTTTATGCATGTAGGGTATAAGGGTGTTACACATATGACCCTATTCGCTAAGTCATGAAATGCATATAAGGGAATTTTATCTAGAGAAATTTAGGTGTAAAACTTAATTCCAACATGTAATGCCAATATAACCTCCATAATAATATTTTCAAAAAGAAACATGATAAAATTCTTAATAAAATATATGAATAGGAAATATCTAAAAATATAAATATTTTCTAGTTTCTGAATCCTTAATGTTTAGTTGAGAGGCTCAAAAACGGACACGAAAACCCTAAAAATGGCCATTTTAGCCAAACTGGCGGATTATCAGTTTATGCCTTGTGCAATACTAGTCATTAATTGGCATACCCCTAGTCCATGATTGGCATAAAACTAGTAGGTATTTTCCTATAAATAGGGGTGCTTTTAGGCCATTTTGGGGGAGCTAAGGACTTTTCTTGGGGAAACACTGCCAAATTTTCTGAGCAATTATAGCACGACCCATAATTTTGTTGGTAATGATGTTATTTTACCTTAGTTTACATGTCATGCCCGCTTAGGCCTCAATGTGTTCCAAACATGATTTAAAAGTCTTATTATTATGATTTATGATTAACTATGATAATTCTGAGTGATTCTGATGCAATATATGATGTTATGTGAATGTTGATGCATTTTGTGCCCTGGTGCTCAATTTTGTGTTATTTTGGTTTTCTTCCTTTAGTTTAATGTATTAGGCTTTTCATATGTAATTTTTATTTTTAGGCTAATGTATAGGATTTGTTATAAAATCTAAGGACATATTTTCATCATTGACAGATGCCTAATTATTTTATTTTAGTTATTTTATCAATCTCAAATATTAGCATGCAATGTACATATTTTTGTTATCAGATTGAATAAAATGTCTCTTGTTTTCCCCTTGCATATCTTAATCTATTTGCCTAGAGAATAAAATTATGATATTTAATAATAATATAATATTAAGACCTGAAAATGAAACCAATTCTAATGAATCAAGCATATAAAGATAGTAGGATACATCCTACTATGGCTATACATATCTAACTTTTCAAACTCAATAGAGGTTAGGGAATCCTTCAGAATTAAGTCACCATCCCTTTCTTTTATTTTTTTGGTCTTTCTTTGTTATGATTCCCATTCTCTAGGCTTAGACTCATATTCCCTAAGGCTACAAGCCTAATAGTGTTGAAGACACAATCAACGGGTTGAGGGGCTAAAATTCTCGCCTCATAGGTGGTAAGACATATCCATGGTTCAGGGACGTCATAGTATAGGGAATATGTTCCCTCTTTTAATAAGTAACTATTGAGGGTCCTAAAGTATGGTCTTATGGCTAATCAAATGGTTCTCCACTCTTTTTACACCTGGACTCTTGCAATCAAATCAAGGCTTAATTCAACTTTGTGAAGTATCAGAAGACTTAGTGATCACACCTTTAGCGTAGCAGTCGCTAAGGGATTTTGCATCCAACATCATGGTTGCAAGCTCTGCCATGAAATTTACTACGTTGATAACATATTTTGCTCCTAGCTCATAGTCACACTTCTCATCACAAAACCTTTTGTGTTTAGTGGACCAGTTTTCATATTTTGGATAATTAATTTGTTTAATTACTCTATTAATAGGATATTCTTATTTTGGATAATTATCACGTGTAATTACATATTACAACTAGATTCATTCGAATTTCCTAAGTTTATTAGATTTCATAGTAAGATAAGGAAAGAGTGATTTAATTCCTAAATAACCTTATTTCCTACTAGGTTAAGAATTCTCTTGCAGCCTATATAAAGGCATATATCTCTACATTGTAAGGAGCTCAGTTTTCATCAATAAAAGCTTAAGAACTGTGTTGTTATAAGAGATTCATTATCTCTTATTCCTTAATTCTTGTTTGAATCAGTTTTCACACATAGAGGTAATTACTTGAGTGTTTTAATACCAAGATTCTCTCATACATTGTTGGATTTGGATCAAGGTCTTGGAGAAAGAATTTGATTTAGCTTTCCAAGGAGTTGCTTTTTAAGTGTAAAGGTGTTGGGTCTCTAGTCGCTACACTAGTAATTTACATCAATAGCCCAATCCATAAGGTAGTTAAAATGTTGGACAAGAGGGGAATTGAGATATACCCTGTTGGCTTCTGCCTAGTGCCATTCCTAGAAAATAATCCATCTTTTCTATGATGTTAGCCACTACTAGATTACCATAAGGATCAAAATTGAAGGGGACAAGTTCTTTATCTACCTCTTGCTCTATTAACCGGATGGTCTCATAGGTGAACGCAGACAAGGTTGTGGTCAAGGGCTCAGAATGAATCTCTAATACAGTGACTTAGGTTGGAAAGTCTAATTTTCTAGACTTGTCTCTTTTGATGGTAATAACTCCATCACCATGGGAGAATTTGAGTTTTTGATATATTAAGGATGGTATTGCTTTAGTATGGTGGATTTAAGGCCTACCCAATAGTAAGTTGAAACAAGCTGGGAAGCTAATTACATGAAATGGTGTTTGCTATTCAATCATACCAATGGTGACCTTTAGATTGGCCACTCCCAAAACTTCTCTTTTTGTGTTGTAATAGGCCCTCATTATTAGGTCAAAGGGTATGAGTTCTAACATCTCAATTCTAAGTAGCTAGCTACCTTCAAAAGGCAAACATTCAAGCTAACCCATTGTCAACCAACACCATTGCTACAGTCTTCCCTCTAGTCAAGATAGTGATGTATAGGGCATTATTATGGCTAGGTTCCCCAGCAGGCAAGTCACTGTCAATGAAAGATATGGTTATAGATTTGGTCATAGCAGCTACCAAAGTCTCATGAGTTATGTAAATTCTGGTCTATATCTGACTCAATGTCTTGAGAAAAGAGCTTGGCAGTAAGGATAAGAGGATTGAAGGAGGCTCCAAATGTATAACTTGGCTTGGGTCTTTTTGAGATATTTCAGTACAACATCCTCTTTAAGCTCTGAGGTCAAGTTCAATTTGGCTGGAGCAAGTGGTGTTGTTGGTTATGATGGGGCTATTGATGGCTGGGTCACTCTACAACCCCTAGTCATGGCATTGAATTCATCCATACAGTTGTTTAGGTCAAGGACACAACAATAGTCTAAAATCATGATGGTGGGATCAACCTCTGGCCTAATGAGGAGGCAATATAGTTTACATTCTAGTGGTTAGGCAATGGGTTGGTATTTATGTTGGGCTAGTTTCCTCATCTACCAAATCTTGAATTTTATGATTTAAGTTTCTATAGACATCTGTCTTATGCCCAATAACCTGTGATACTCATAAAATTTATTCACATTCCATCTTTTAAGGAGCAGGTTTGGTGGAGTTCTTGACCCTAAGGGCTGGATGAGTTTGGCTTCGAATGCTTTCTTATAGACCACACTAAGTGGCATGCCTAAGTCAGTGAAGGTTCTTTGTTCTCTCTTCTCAAGTCTAATTTAAGGTTGAGAATCAAAGTTAGACATCTCCGTACTCCTATAGTTGGTAGAGGTGGTAATGGTGAAGTTGTTGTAAGCAGGGCTCTTCCTATACCTTGAGGAAGAAGCTGAGTCATCCCTAATCTAGCCAGATTGGATCATGTCTTCAATCTTTGTTAATGTGGTGATCAAGGCCTTGAAGTTGGGATGGTAGTGTCTTTGCAAGTGACTCGATACACCGTTAGAAGGTTCTTGACAACTATGTCAATCTGCTTTTGCTCAGGGGGTATGTTTATCATCTAAGCTACTTTTACCCTTTGCCTCTTAAGGAATAAAAAGAATGATTGTTTTCTTACACTACATTGACTAATTTCTTACACTACTTGGTGGTCTCTATATCACTTCAGGTAATATCCACTTTAATGTTGTAGTGGTACTATTTAGTGAAGGTGTTGCAAATGCCCTTCTATGTGCTATACTTTTTCTTGTATAAGTCCATAAGCCATCTGATAGTTGTGCTGATTAGAGACTCTTGGAATAGTTAAGCTATGAGCTCATCACTGATACCTATTGACTTGAGGGCCTTGACATAAATCTTAAGATGGGTCTTTGGGCAAGTGGTTTCATCAAACCTATAAAAAGGATGAGTGAATCAATATTCAATAGCTCTTGACGATGCTTTTGGGCTTTTATCTTTTTCTCTATAGCCTCAAATTTCTCCATTAAGGCTTTAACGTCAAAGAACTCTCCCCGTTGAAAAAGATTCGTAAAAGAGGCAAGATCAATGAAAGGTTTTGGTGGGATAGGATTTGTAGTGGACCCGTTGTTTATCATATCAACAAGGGGAGAGGTTTAGCTAGGTGAGGCACATTGGGTTCATGAGGTTGAGTCCCAAAGGTATTCGGGTGTGTTCCATTTATCATGGTTTGCTCTTCCTCCATGATTTTTATTATAATTAAAGTATGTAATATTAGCTACAACACTTATAAAATTACTTATAGCTACACATATTATATCTTATAACAAATTAGTTATTAATAATTTTAATTTGCCACACATCAATCATTTATATGATAAATTATTATTAATCACTAATTCATTTATGTGGCTAGAATCAAAATTTAATAACCACTTTTGATATAAAATTTAAATCTTTTATGGCTAATTTGATTAAATAGCTACAATATTTCTATGTAGTTAAAATATTGTAGTTAAATTTAAGTTTATTGTTACAATATTATCATAACAAGAATAATTTATTTGCACTATAAGAATGTATGGAATTACCAAGATAAATTTATTGATAGAAAATTTTTTGTTAGTAATACTGACAGAATACTAAGAGAAACTATTAAAAAAATAAATTAAAAAATATAACGACAGATTACAGATAAAATAACAATAGAAAAATCTACCGATATATATTTTATCGATAAACTTTACTGACAAAAATATCAAAAAGTCAATAATACTTAATATAAATTATTATCAAGTTTTTAGTGATAAAATTTATCGACATAAAAAGATCCAAATATTCTCTCGATAATATCGATAAAAAAATTATTTCTCTCGGTATATTATATACATTACAAATATTTTTTTATTTACTGAGAAAATATATTTTCTGTCGATAAATTTATCTAGAGAATATATTTTTTTCTTGGTAATACCAAGAGAATATATTTTATGCATGTAAAATTACTGAAAGAATATATTTTTTATCTGTAATATCGACAATAAAATTATTCATCTTGGTATATTATATACGTTATAAATATTTTTCCATTTACCGAGAGAATATATTTTCTGTCGGTAAAATTACCTAGAAAAAATATTTTCTGTCAGTAATACCAAGAGAATAT
The DNA here is from genome assembly GCA_947685225.1 of Garcia nutans. Taxonomy (NCBI): domain Eukaryota; kingdom Viridiplantae; phylum Streptophyta; class Magnoliopsida; order Malpighiales; family Euphorbiaceae; genus Garcia; species Garcia nutans. The sequence continues at coordinate 3,743,218 of CANTUV010000051.1, read as the reverse complement.
ATTTTCTGTCGATAAAATTACCTAGAAAAAATATTTTTTGTTAGCAAAATTACCTAGAGAAAATATTTTCTATCTATAATACAGATAAAAAATTTATTTTTCCTGGTATATTATATACCTTACAAATGTCTTTCCATTTACCGAGAGAATATATTTTTTGTTGGTAATACCGATAGTAACACTGAGAGAATATATTTTTTATCGATAAAATTACCTATAAAATATTTTTTTATTAGAAATACCGAGAGAATATTTTATGTCGGTAAAATTATAAATAGAATATATTTTCTGTCAGTAAATATTATTTTCTCGATAAATAAATAGTCGCAACCTAATTAGGTATGCGAGAATTTTATCTTCAGTAGGTAAGTTATTTACTGAGAGAAAGTATTTTTCTATCGGTAAAAAGTGATATACTGGGCAAAAAAATTTTCAATTCATTACCGAGAAATAAATGATTCTGTCAGAAATATTGAGAGAGAATTTTTTTTCTTAGTAAGTATAAAACTAGTGTAGACAATTTTATCATCTAAACTGTATATTTGCTAACAGACTACTCTTTCTGTCGGTAAATTTTTCAACAAATGATTAGTTATATTATCAAATTTACCAACATACACTTGTTTATCTTAGTAAATTTTTTCTATAAAAATAATTTTTTCTCTCCTCTCCTATTTCTACTGGTCTTCTCTCAATTCGTCCATTTCTCCTCTGCCTTTGTCTATCTTTGTGCCCTTTTCTATGTTTTTTTTTTTGCAAGCAGAAGAAGAATAAGACATTTATTTTAATTATTTTTAATTTTTGCTAAATTTTATAATTTATGTTATTTATTTTTTGATTTATTGTTAGTTTTTATAAATTTGATATTTTATTTTGGGTTTGTGAGTATTGTAGTTTATGTTGATTATTTATATTTTACTTGTGTGTTATTTGATTTTTAAGGTATTTTTATTTTAAAAAAAATTTAGGTAAATTTTTTTTTAAAATTTCCAAAAAAATAAAACTAAATTTGAAAATTTATTTTAATTAATCAGAATATTATTTTAGGAATTTTTAAAATTTTTATAATATATTTAGAAATTTTTTGTATTTATAATTTTATTTAGGGTGTTAGATTTTTTTTAGGGTATTTTAATGATTTTTTTAAAAAATATAGGTCAAATTGATTTGTTTTTATATATTTCTAAATAAAAATTATAAAAAAAATTAATTTTAAAAATTTTTAATTAAACAAAATATGTTTTAGGGAATTTTAAAATATTTTGTTATATTTTTAGAAAATTTTTTGGTAAATAGAAATATTTTAGGGTGTTAGATTTTTTATGGCATTTTTATAATTTTTTAAACAATTTTAGATAAAATTGATTTATTTTTATAAATTTCAGAATAAAAATTATGAAAAAAGTTAATTTTTTTAAAATTTTTTAATTAAATCGAATATATTTTAAGGAATTTTAAAATTTTTTATTACATTTTTAGAAATTTTTTGGTAAAAATATAACAAAAAGTTTTTAAATTTTTTTTAAATGTTCTGTCGGTAATACCGATAGAAAATTAATTTTTATCATTAACAAATAATTTTTGTTAGCATTCTCATTGATCGTGTACTGTAATGGCCGACATATTTTTCATTAACAGAAATTTTTTTTGTTAGTATTACCGACAAAATGTCTCGTCTTGTCGGTAAACTTTGCTGATAAAATTTTTGCCGAAAATATCGACATAAAATTTTCTCTCAATAATTTACTGACAGAAAGTTATTTTTGTCGGTATTTTCATTACCGATAAAGAATATGACTATAAAATTTTTTTTATCAATAATCCGTCGGTAAATCTATTTACTGAAAAAAATAAGAGTTACCAACGAATTTTTTTGTCGATAATCTGATATATTCTTGCATTGTTGCTACATATGGTTAGTCTTTATAAGTAACAGATTTAATTAAATTATATATAGTTTTAAAATTTTAATTTTTGTATCTAATATAAACTTTTTGTTACAATTTTACCTATTGTGATGTGGCTATATATAAACTTTGTTGTAGCGATGGACAGATAAGATGTTGCTCTCTTCTTATTGCTTTTACAGTATACATACAAATTCGTCATAAGAGTAATTCTTGCTAATGCCACTAACTCATGTAATGGTAATGCCACTAACTTTTTGTGCCAACTATCCAAGCTTGAAATACAATATTTATATATGAGTTTAGTGTCTTGGAACCTAATTTTGTTATAATGAAAATAATATTATTGGCATTAGCTAATTAAATTGATGGAGAATTTGATGATTTAACAAATGGTGGATCCATGGGTGGCATTGATTTTTATGTCGTGAAATTTTTATTGCTAATTATAAAAAAAGAAAAAAAATATAATATTAATTTTATAAGGAAGAATTTACTAAAATTAAACCTAAATAATATCATTTTAAATTATTAACATATAATTTACTAATCAGAATATAAAATATTAAAAATTACATGCAGACTTATAAGATATAATTACTACCTCTTACTTGTTATCAAACTAAGAATAAAAATTAATTATTGCAGCACTACAATGTTAAAAAAATTATTTTTATTCAATTTTATTTTAAATTTATTTACAATGAATTTATATGTTGAATGTAATTTTTTTTTTTCCTTCAAAACTTTAATCCCCCTCAATTGAATTCTATTTCTGACAAATTTTGATTCATTAATTATCAATCCATTTAACTTTTAATAAATCTAAATTTTGGGATCTAAAAGTTGGGACTGTGCCAGTTATCAAATTTATCTTGTAATGCCTTAGATAATGAGTCAAAAAATTATGCCAAGATTAATATATATATATATATATACACACACACCTAGAAAAATATTAAAGGGATAACAAATTTGGGGGTTTTGACAATTTGTTTTAAAGGGATATTTACAGAAATAACTTAAAAAATAAAAAAAAATTACAAAAATATTGTGTAAATAAAAAAGTTTACAAAAAAAAATATAACATATGTTGAGTATTTTTTTTGAATATATGTTGAGTATATATTTAATTAGTGTATGTGATAAAAATAAAATAAAATAATATTATTAATGTAAAATTAAAACCGTCAAAATTGTAAGAGCAAAAGGCAATGTAAATATTATTTACAAAAACAGAATTTTATATAATTTCTTTAAAGTCTCGTATCAACGGGGCTAAAAATAGAAAATAAGCTCAGGCTTTGATATTATAATGATTTTTATTACAACTTTTTAGTAACAAAAATACCAAATGAGTAATAACAGATATATCAAAAATAAAAAATCTTCGATTTTAGTAGTATCATAATGTAAATACCAATTCGAATTTGAGTTGGTATTAAATTTATTTTTTTTAAAAAAAAAGTAGTGGTAAACCAGAACAATTCCCAATGCGTAAGTATGTATAATATTGATGAAGGGTCTATTCACATCTTCCAAATTCGTATGGAGTGGCGCAATGTACTGCTATTTCTAGCAAGCTACCGAAATAAAAACACTTTTCATATTATGAGATGCTATTCTACAATCCACATGCATGTGCTCTTGGTTTTGTAATGTAAGCAACTCATGTCATGTGCAGGCATATTTAATTTTGAATTTAAGCAGTTGACATGCCTTTTAATGTAATATACTCAAATTTTCATTATATATATATTATATTTATATTTATAGATAAATGAAATCAAAATTCAGTTAATAGGCTTTTTTTAACATACTTTTAAAATTTTTGATATTTAACCACTGAGTACATAAATTAATTAGTAAATGGCTATTTTAACTTAATTAGAGATTTTGACTTCTAATCTCTAAATATATAGCTGTATTTAAAACTTAATAATAAGAGTTTTACCGTCCATTGATATTTACATTTGGAATTTTTACATTAAAAAAATTAAATGGGGAAGTAAGCTTGTGAACATTAGGAATAAAAGCCTTTAAAAATCTTTATATGTGTTGACTTGATACAAACAACAAAATAAATAACGAAATACAAATTGAAAAAAAAATAAAGAGTAAATGAAAAATAAAAGAGTAAGCACAAATTTAATATGGTTCGGCGCAAGTTTATATCCACAGGTGAAAAAGAATAAAATTCACTAAAAACTGAAAAAGTACAAGAACAAAAAAAAATACTCAAAGCTTTTAACCTAATTATACTCAAAAGTCTTATACAATATTATAAAATTACAAATCACACTATGAGCCTAAAATAACAATCTCACAAAATTACAAATTATATTATGAGGCTAAAGTAAAATCATAAGATGGCCACAAGAATTGCTTATTCCAAATAGCAACATCTTGAGACTATATATAGGAGTTTTTAGCTTGAATATGAAGAATATAAATCTTATTTAAGAATAATTTCTAATCACTTGGTTAAAACGAATTAGAAGTCTTATCCAACAAATTTTTCAAAATAATATCAAATTAGGAAAATAAATTTTCAATATAAAATCAATTCCAATAAAGAATCTATCTTCCAAAATAAGAGTATTTGAATAACAAAATTTCTTAAACAATTCAGATTCACTCCAACAATTCTCCACCTTGACTTTGAATTTTCTTATACCAAAAATAAAATTTTGCTACACCTTCTCTAAAACAACCTAGCACTTAATTTCTACAAATGTCAACCAAACCTAAGTAAGACTTGAACTTACTTAACAAAATAAGCTTAATAACAAAATTACTATAATTCAAATTTGACATGGAAGATAAACTTCTAGCTAAACTCACAACGGTAGAACCTTGCAACATATAAAATATATCAATTTGTTTAGCATTCATATCTAAATTTTATAAATCCATGTGAATAAAATTGAATTCATCAATGTGGGGTTTCAAACATATACATTCTACCTTGTGAATAAAACTGAATGGCAACAACCATCTTCTCTTTCAAATATTGTTTCTGCTCCTCAGTCAAATTTTCAGGCAATTTATTTTGCTCAACAATACTTTGTACAATCCATTTTGCGTCAAATTACCTTCATCTTAACTTGCCAAAGGATAAAATTAATATTGCGACCATATTTCTCAATTTCAATTCTTGTTGTCACCGTAGTTAACTCAAAATAAATATTAACCCAATGAACATGGCTTTGATATCACTTTTAGAAATAAAAAAAAAAACTTAAAAATATTTATATGAGCTGGTTTGATACGAATAACAAATGAATAACGGAATATAAACTGAGAAAAAAATAAAAGAGCAAGCAGAAATTTATCATAGCTCGGTATAAGCTTATGTCCACTAATAAAGAAGAGCAAAATTTACTAAAAACTAAAAATGTGCAAAAACAAAAAACAATATTCAAAGCCTTTAACTTAACTACACCCAAAAGCCACACACAATCTCACAAAATTACAAATTACACTGTGAGCCTAAAGCAAAATCATAAGATTGCCATAAAAATTATTTATCCCAAATAGCTACATTTTAAGACTATGTATATATATATATATATATATATACATATTCATATATATATATATATATATATATGAATGCTTGACTTGAATAGGAAAAATATAAATTTTATTTAAGGAAAACTTTTGATTAGTTGGTCAAAAAGAATTAGAAGTCTTATATAATAAATCTTCTTAAATAATATCAAATTAGAAAAATAAACCTCCAATAAAAAAATCAATTCCAATAACAAAAAATCTATGTTCCAAAATAAAAGTAATTGAAAATAACAAATTTTTTTAAATAATTCAAAATCACCCCAAAAGTGAATTTATAAAAAATTTGTAATTCACTTTTATTAGATTTAGAATTCGTTAAGATAAGTGGTTGAGCATTAGCATTTGGCGTTTCTTGTATCCCGATTGTTCCCTTATTTTTGCAAGTGGAATGATTGGCTGTAGCTACCAGATTTTAAATGTGTAAAGGGTTTACTGATACTATAAGGGAAGCATTATCAATTAAATACTAAAATTAAGAATTATTTTATTATTTAGATAATTGAATTGATAAGAGATTTTAACTAATTATCAATGGACAAAATATAACATTAGAATTGAAATTCAACAAATATAAAATCTATAATTTAGATTTAATTGATTTTTATTGCAAGTGATGCATGGATACTCTTATCATTTGTTTAAATAAGTATATTTTAAAGATGATTTTAATTTCTAATCCAAATAAAATATCCTTCGAAGTGATTTATCCGTACCCAAATTAAATTTACGCTTATTTTTATAACTGCAAGAATTAAATTGAATTCATTTAATGCAATGGAAGACATTCCACAACATTTAAATATACTACTTGTACACTTGCTTTACTGTCTCAATGTGTATCAAAATTTTATATATTTTCCTTCCTCACTTTCTTAGAAAATTAAAATTTGTGAACTAATTTGTATTTATTGATTATGATAAAGATTTGAAATTATAAGTCACTTTAAAAAAAATATTTTAATATTATTTAAAGTTAACCTTAATTTAACTAAAATTTAAAATATTAATTTCACAATTCCCAAACAATTCTAGTCAGAAGCTTATCAATTAGTAGTTGTCTAGAAGAGAGTAACTGTCTATCTCTTTATAAACACATCCACACACACCACATATCATCAATGAATGTTTCTGCAGTTCTGCAGCTTTCTAGACAGAAACGCAATCTTGTATATAATAGATAATAATACATATTATTATTATTATTATTTAGAGAGAAAAAGAAATGAAATTCCCATGTGGAGTGTTCCACATATCATCAATGAATGTTTCTGCAGTTCTGCAGCTTTCTGGACAGAAACGCAATCTTGTATATAATAAATAATAATACATATGAAAGAGCACTTATTATTACTATTATTATTATTATTATTATTATTATTATTATTTAGAGAGAAAAATAAATGAAATTCCCATGTGGAGTGTTTTTATTTTCTTTTTTGTAAAATTTTTTCGAAGGTATTTTGATTTGGATAGTTCATATATATATATATAGAGAGAGAGAGAGAGAGAGAGAGAGAGAGAAAGGTTGGTTTTGCTTTTACAAGCCAATCAATGAATCAAGTACTCGAGGCAAGGCAAGTGTTAAAAAAGAAAAAGAGGATTTGTGTTTCTTTGTGTGTCTAGTTGTTTGTGTCTACATCATAACTCTATTAAATATGAATTCAGAATCAAATCTAAGTTAAGAAAAGTTAAAATGTAAAACAATTTTCTTTTTTTTTTTAAAAAAAAATCCATCATATGAAAATTAATATGGTACGACGTATAACTAGTGTTTGGTTTAGGGTAATTGACTGTTGGAAAATATAAACCTCTAAAATAATAATTAATAACAAAAGGTACTGAAGACATGATAAAAGTATTATAACTTAGTGCAAAGTGTAAAAAAAGAATTTTTTTTTTTACTTTGTTGGTATATTTGTTTCTCTAAAAAGAGAGTTAAACTATAACTATTTATAATATTATAAGTCATGCAATTAATTAAAAAGAGAAAAGAAAAATGAAGGGGCATATTATATTTCAGCAGTCATAAAATATATGAATATTTAAATCGAACATATCATATTTTGGGCCACCATAAAATCATTGAAAAGTTAAGGAAATTAAATAAATATTATTTTTTCAATTTGATGGGATTTTGTTATATATAGTCATGCATCAACCGAGACCAGAAGCGTCAAGCACTAAGCCTAAGCTGAGAAAGTATTGGATCTGCATTAAGAGAGTAATGGGAAGTTGAGTAGAAGAAATATGTAGACTTATTGTGAGTGTGAGAGGTAGTGGATCATCGATGTTTTTGAGTTGCATATAAGTTGTTGGACTTATTTTCATGCATTATCAATAAATAAATTATATATAATAATAATATTTACTATATACTTATTATTTATTAATAACTATGTTATATTTTTTTAAAAAAAAAAATTATTATGTACTTGTTAATTTATATAAGTCATGTTATAACTTATAGGTATGATTTATGCTTTATGATTTCTGTTGTAATTTGATCTATAGTTCTATTTTATATTTCTACACAATATGGATGTTTCCTTTGTATTGGACTTAGTGTTAGGGTTTTTTCACAAGTTGACAAGGTTTTAGTTGTGACCGTATGAGGTAAGCCTATTGGCTTGGATAAAATATCTCATCAAATCATATATTTCCTCATTCAATTTTATTAATGATAAATATACTTTTATAAATAAAAAAAAAAAAACTTATAGGCGGTATGACTTGAATCTAAACCAGAAATTTATAATTTTAAGTTCAATTTGAATTGAATCTAAATTCAAGTTCAATTAGTCTATTTTTAGGTTTGGTTGAAGGGCGAAACTACTTGATTGTTGATGGGGCCCTTGGCCCCCCTAATTTTTTTTTTATATAATCCACTTATTATATGTTTTATTTTTTTAATTAAATAGATTTTTGTCCCCCTTAAGCTATAAATACTATAAATCTAATTCTATAATTTTAGGTATTCAGTTATGTGAATGTGATTGTAAAAAAGTCAAATATCGTATGACTATTAAAAAAACACAACAATATTAATTATTGAGATTTCAAAAATATCCAAAAAATAAAATTATTTTTAAAAATGCTAACTTTTCTTCTTCTTTTTTTTCTTTTCAATAATGACCACTTTTCAAATTTTAGTATAAAAAAAATATGACCTTTTAGATATATTCATCTAGTATGAGTATCTTTGAAAAAAACAAAAATTAAAAAATTGTAATGTAGTGCAATTTTTCTTTAATTACTCGATCATGTAATTTTAAGATAATAACAAAAAAAAAATATTATCTTCAATGAGAAAAAGTAAAATTTTACCTTACTTTTTGCAACTGGGCAACACCAAACTCTCTCTCTCTCTCTCTCTCTTCCTCCCAATGGGTCTGACCCTTTCTCAAACTCCACTCATTGCAAGAGCATTCATGCACCGAATTGTCCTTTTTTTTAGTCTAATAAATGCATGATTTTTCTTAAAATTTTAATTGTAAAAAGCACCTTTTAAATTTAATCGCAATATTTTTTGTTTATGAGTGTTGTAAATTTAATTACAGTGTCTTTTTTTTAACAATCATAATGTTTTATAAGTACTGTAATTAATATAAAATTTCTTTGACTTAAAAGAATGATGCGTTTTTTTAAATATACTAAAACTAATAATTCAAATTTATTTTGAAATTATTTGTAATAAATTTTAGTCCCCCTCAATTTTTAGTTCTGGGTCTACCCTGATTCGGTTCATATAATTCATAGATCGTTTTAAACAATCCCACAAAAACATGCAATATCCGAATGATTAGGGGTGGAAAACTAATATATTGAAGTCAGAATCTTATATTTACATTAGTGATGAATAGCTTTATTAATAAAAATTAATATTTCAACAAGATATTAATTTGTGTTGAATTTAAACAAAGTTTTAAACTTAATTATGACCTAAATTGAGAATAAGAAAACCATGATAATTATATCATTGGATGACTATATGTCAGAATCTTGAACCACTAACTACAATAATTCTTTTTGTTAGATTCCTAGACCAAAAATCTAAGCTACTTTATTAATGGAATGATTAATCAAAATAATGAAGAATAGGATAAGTGGATCCACCAATTTACATAGTAAATTATTCCTATCATATCTCTTAAAAATATATTAATGCATATTTAAATTCCTAAAATTGATTGTACAACAAAAAATATTCCTAATATTATTTATATTGTGCACAAAAAAAATTACGAGCCCATTTTCGTTATAAAATGATAGGACGAAAAATATGCTGAAAGATTTTTATATATACAAGATAATAACATTAAGATTATTTTTTCATTATATAAATAAAAATTTTTAAAAAATATATGTATTACCATATTCTAAAGAAATAATGGAAGTAATTTACTTTTGATTTATATATATATAAAGTGAAAAATTCTGTCAGCTTGTACAGAAAATTAATTATGGTTGAAATGATCATCATTAAGTTTTTGAGAAATTGATGATACAAATAACCACATAATTAGGTAAATGGTAAATATGCAAATAACTTAATCATTGCTCATCTCAGCCTATAAAATAATCAAATTGAAACCTTTTTTAAAAAAAAATTAATGTTATGTAATCATTCTCTTGTGTTTTGTGGAGCCCTTGCCTACCAAAGAAAAGTTGCAATTGGATAATTCATATATATTCAATTGTTTTTATTGTTTTGCTGCATAATAATATTTATTATGGGGGAAACGAAGGGCCCAACTTCCTTCTTTTCTTTCATCGACATTATATGATTGGTAACAGTTGTATGCAATTTAGTTCGTTGGAATTCAACTGGTAGTTCATCTTTTCTTAGAAATCATTAATATTTTGATCTATTCTTAATTTTAATTTGTATTAGCTCATTTTTTTAACTCTACTAGTAATTCTTTCCAATTTATATACTATATTGAGTTTGTAGTTCAAGCAAATGATATAATAATAATATTTGGATTTTGGAGAAAAAAAGATACAGAAGTCTTTTCTCTGGAAAAAAAAAACTGATATAAAAGTTATTATTGATTAAATATTTCTTATATCTATTAATTTGATATATGAGATAACTATAATTATATCAAGTGTAAGTAAGAATTTTCCATCATTTAAAATCCTAAAGAAAGTTGAAAAAAAAATAGATATAAAAGTTATTATTGATTAAACTTTTTTTTTTAAATTTTACATCATTTAAGAATCTGTTTAGTTTGGTGATCTAGTGATCAATAGTCATATATATGAGAGACTCTGTTTAGTTTGGTTTCTGTTGTGATAAATGCATTGTGCATGAGTGATTGTTGCTTGTGTGACATACTTTAATAATTGAATTTAAGGGTGCAGTGTAATTAGATTATTGGAAAATGTAAGAGAGATTATAATTTTTTCTATTCAAAAATTATAATTTAGTTATTTATTTATTATAAACATAAATTTATTAAAAAAAACTGAACTAGATAAAAATTATGTGTAGTTTCTAAAACGATGATTTGCCCAACATTGAGGCAAATACAATATTAATAATGAGTTTTCTTTTAATCTTTTTTATTCATTAATTACATATATCACTGTAAATATAAAAAATTATAGATGTATATAATTAACTCGATATATTAATAACGAAAAAATCTAATATAGATTTGATCCATGTCCCTACTCATAAATCAGAGCAATTCTAATTTTAAAACAATAACTAACTAAAATTATTTTTTTTAAAATATTATAATTTAAATCTAAATTTTTTATTAACCTAATTTATAAATGTGAATATGGACTAGGTCCATAATAGAATTTCTCATTAGTAACATCTTGTAATACATGAGGGAAACCAAATTGAGAGAGGACAATAGCTTTATAGAAATCAAACATACTCCTTCAATGATATAAGTTGATGATGATATATCAAAACAAGCACATTTATATATACATATATATGTATATAATGAAATTATTATTATTATGGGCAGTCTCTTTGCCATGAAAGTCCATCTGTACCATGTGAAGGTTGTTTCCTTATGATACCCAACTCTGCTCTTGTCCTCAAACTAAGACACCTACGTTCCAATTATGCAATTTATTTATATATTACTCATGCATGAAATCTCCAATTTTTTTTTTTTTATTTTCTTGACTCAAAAGGTCCAGTTCCTTAATTCGTTGCATCACTCTTACAGATCGAACAAGTTTGCTTAGATTTTGTATCATCACTTGTAATATTAGTTTTTCAATAAAAATTAAATAGACCATATTCATCTAACATCAAATTAATCAAACTGGTTTGATGAATTATACCCTTATCAAAATTATGGATCATTTGAATTTAATGAAAGTTATATGATGAACAAGTTATGATATCATCATCATTATAAGCTCAAGCGAGACATAAAATTAATCATTTTATATTATTATTTGATATGAAATGATCACTTCTTAATTAACCATTGCATTATTTTTCTAATACTATTTACTCATTTAATATATGTATTTTGTTTAACAATCCACCAAAATCAACAAAAGAATATAATTACTCATTTTATATTATATTCTTCCATGAATATGTATCTTAATTTAATTATATACATATATGCATACACATACTATTACAATATTAATTAGGATTAAAAATTACAAAAAAAAAATTTTACACGTGAGGATATTCATTGGAATTTTTACCTCTTATATTATTAGTCGTCATTTGAAAACTTACTAGACTAAAAATATTATTAGTGAGAAAATGATAATAAATATTTTGCTAATTAATTTACCCAATCAAATCTCATAAACTAAAATCTCATTTACCAAAAAAAGAAAAATATTTTTTCTTAAGGATAAAAAAAAAAGAAAAAGAAAAAGAGAAGACAATGGCCAAAAATAAAGTGTGAAAATAACAAGAGATTAGTGTCCCAAAACTAAGAAAGAATATGACATGGTACAAAGAGCATAATATCAAGAGCTTTTGATAAAAATATAAAAAAAAAATTAAAAATAATTTTAAATTTATTATATTTATAAAATATTTATCAAAATACTAAAATTTATAAAATATTTAACAAAATATCAAATTTTTATTAATTTACAAAAAGTTTACAATGAGTTTATAATAAGTTTATCATTAGTTTATAATAAGTTTATAAATTTTATTATAATGAGTTTATTATTAATTTATAATAAAACGACTAAAATATTTCTAATAAAAAAATAAAAAATTTTAAAAATATTTCGAAGGATGTCATTTTTTCTAATATGAACGTCACCTTAGTAATTGATTTCTTGCATGCTCCAATCAAGCCCACCTTAGATAGGTCAGATTTTCTATTATTATTGGGTCATACACACACATATATATATATAGATGGGCCCTTTTTAAATAATAACAATAATAAAAAAATTATAGGACCACTTCTTCTTCTGTTATGGACACAATATTTTTATTATTTATTATTTATTATCATATATATTTTTATAGGATGCCCTTTGCCTTTGTTGTGGTCTTTCTTTTAATTATTAGTCACTCTCACCGGCAAGAAAGTGATGGTTATTTTTTTATTGGTTGACCACTAATAGTGCCTTTTGTTTTGGGGCTGCCCTGCCTCAAATTTATTATTTTCAATTTCACTTATTATTTATTTCCGTGAGTTAAAAAAAATCTAATTATCATTATTGAATATTCCAATTAATTGATTTCTTTTTCTTTTTCAAGAATAATGTTTGTATATTTTTCTTTATTGTATGGGTCAATAAGTTTTGTAGTTGGACTTGGACTTGGCAACTAACCCAAATATTTGTGCCTTGATGTGGAAGATGTTATCTTAGCAAAAAGCACGCAAAGACATTACATCCAATGTTGAATCAATCTACCAATAAAGTGTGGTGAAGGGTTAAGGAAATAATAAGCAGAGCCTTCCAATGACTAGGGGAACTAGGTTCAGTCCATTTTCATTCAACCCATCCCTATTTTTTTTTCTTTTCTTTCGGGCTTTACTAGCATTGGATCCAAAGTCCACCCATAAATAAAAAGGAAAAAATTAATTTCCAAAAATATATAGCAAAAATTGCTATGAAAATACTTTAAAAGATAAAATGTTTTAAAAATACGGTGAACAGTTAACCGCTAAAAAAATACAAAACTTAGAAGTCTAAAGATGATGGAGATGACAATGGCAATGATGGGGTCTTGGTTATAGGCGATTGTTAGGTTAGTATTAGGAAATAGATTATTAAATAATATAAAATTAAATTAAAAATTATACACTTACATAATTTTGTGTTAATTGTTTTTTTTTTTTTTTTTGCCAATAGAAAAGAAAATATATTAAAAGATAACCCCAAAATACAAAGAAACTTCCGATATGGAGAAGGGAACCATGGAGAGAAAGAACAACATAAACATCATCAAAAGAAGTTTGATAATCAAGAACTTATGATGGACAGCAGCTCGGGTGACCTTTCTTGAAAGGAACCTCATACTAGGGAATAAAGAGACATGGCCAAACGACAACCTCTAACACAAAATAAAAAAAATGATATCTTAGAGCAGAATCATTACGGATACACCCAGGACTAAATGAATTCTGGCAAGGAGTCAGAGATAAGAACTATAAAGAGACTTCATTGAAGAGCTAAGGACGTACACCATACTCCTCATTAAGAATGAGAATCTAAAGAGACCAAAAACATAAGCATAATACTAAAATGGCATTTTGAACTGAGCAACCATTGAGCTACCTCTATCATCGATAACACATTCTAAAATGAGAGAGGATCCAAATCTTGAAAAGACTTGTATTGAGAACAAATAAAATTGGAGAGATTCTTTACGAAAATCAAAGCCTTCAACGGGCTATGAATAGAACCAAGCCAAATTTGGCTACCTAGTCTTGGAAACTTACACGAACAGAGCTCCCCTCTAGCCTTCAAAAGAAACCACCGAAGAGGCTTTGATGCAGAAAGAGAACGGGGAAGCAATTGGTAAACTTCTTGAAGCCAAATATCCATGTGATGTTCCATGATCTCTGGCTGACCAAAAGAAAGAGATGCAAAGATAAGGATAAAGCTAGATCTATAGCTATCATAAACAAATCTACTAGAAAAACAAAAAACCATATAAAATCTAAGAAAAAGAGAAGGATTTGGAGCTGTCGACGACGGCCATTGCCTAAGACTGAAACCACCAACGAAAAAGACACAGAATGAAACTTCTTAGAAAAGCACTCTCACTTTGTTTTAACTTATAATTTAATTTCAAGCATCCTTTTTTTTTTGTGTTAATTGGTTTTTAATATATAAAAATAAAATTAAAATAAGTTACTATTTTAATTAAATTTAGCATATTAATTTACAACAGATCTAACTATACAAAACTCTCTCTCGACGATGGAGTCTGCTTTCCCAAACGGTTTTCTACTGATTTCACCCAGAGCTCTAGCCCACAACCCACCTTCCCAAATGCAGCACCACATCACCAACACTTCCCTAATCCCTTTTTGTTCTGTTTTTGGCTCTAAGATACCCATCTTTATTTTATTCCACAATAACATCTAAACTCAACCCAATACTCACCAGCCCTACTCCTTTCCCCTTCACCTTACCAGCAACCATTGCCCAACCCTTTCACCATGCTACAAACCCTAAAGTCCAAAAGATTATTTTATTCCTATAGAGATTTGAACCCCCACATATAGACCGATGTCACGACCCAAATCCGACGGCACATGACCAGCACTAGAAAATAAAATAGCATGTGGTTTCTGAGTCGGCCTAACAACTAAATTTTCGAGAAAACTAGATTGATACAGGAATCACTATTTTAAACCGGCCCACAAACCTATTAATATTATAATATTAATACAATATCACGTCATCATTATCAAATTTTGGATAATAAACATATTAATTTAAATAAACAGCAACACTAAATAAAAAATAAAAAAATAGACAAAGAAAGAAATATCATGCGAATTTTAGAAAATAATTATAATATAACTATACAATAAAACATATAAAATAACACTCCTACCGAGAAATAAAAGGCAGGACGACTCGATAAAATATTTTTTTCTATGCTCAACTTGCAACCTGGAGGGAAAATGGTGAATAGGAATGCGCATTCGACTCAATGAGCTATATAACAATTAATATAATACTTCAAATCTCATGCATAAGATGCTCATGTAATGGCAATCAGATAAACAATTCGCATAACCATACAAGGATAGGAGTAAGTCAATGGGGTCATACTAAACCTCAAATTAGGGAGTCGATTCCCTATTTGGCTCTCTTGGTCCACATGTTTCTCTTAGATTCTAATATATAGGGTTCGTTGTCACGGTCTTAGCTAAGCAGTGCTACCCAATTGACAAGTAGCACTGAGCATGAGAATGCTCCCACTATCACTTTAGTCCTAATCTTATCATCATATAGTGTCATAATATCATAACTCGTATCTCAGATCACGTGTGGTCCCATATCAACCTAATCTTATCCAGCAAATATGGAGAATATGCACCAAGCACAATCAACTCATACTCAATACACATTATATTTATAATAATAATTGTACATATATTGTACAAGCAATCAATGCATCTATGTAAATGTAGCTATGAACATAAATTAGGAGAGTGAGGTATTTTATTAATCTATATAACTCACAGATATATGAAAATTTAAAAATTCTCCTTAGAACATTTGATTAAAAATAGAGAACACCTAAAATTATTTTTAAATGACAGTAAAACTATTAGAATATGGACGGATGATGGCTCTAAAAATTCTGCTGAAATTTTGACAGAGTCTCCATGTAACTAGGACATCCCCTCTAAAACAAAACATGAATAACAATTCTAAATATCTCACAACCGTCTACATCAATACAACTGTCCCATCTGAGCCTCCATCAACATTCTCAATCCAACACAATAGTTTATTGAACTACCACAATATATTCATTAGATAATATTAATTATAATAATAACTTAATTATTTTTATTTATAAAAATACTAATTTTAAATTAAGTAATGAGTTTTATAAATTTTAAAACATAATATTTTAACCATTTAATTTAATTCATTAAAAGTCAATTAATCAATTACTCATCTAGTAATTATTAATTAGCTTAATATATAAGTTATAATCCAAATTAGTAAATATATTTCACATACATACAAATATATATATATATATATATATGTAGTTAATTAATTCTATTCATTAATAATTAAAATTCTAATTCAATCATAAATTATATATATTATAATCTAAATATATTTATTAATTTTTTTCTATCACTATTTAAATAATCAATTAAAAATATAATGTTTACATAAAGATCATAATCTAATTTAATAAAACATATTAAATAGTTGACTATAATTAATAAATAATAATTATAACTAATCAATTTATTTTAATCGATTTTTTCTTTAATTTTAACTAATTAATAATAACTTTTTTTCATTTAATTATAACTAATTAAAATTATATATTTTAATTCTATAAATTATTACTTAAATAATTAATTAGTTTTAAATTAACACATTCTAAATATTTAAATTTTAATCTATTAAACTATCAATCATTAATTATACATATTTATTATTATTATTATTATATTTATTTCTTTTATTTTTACTATTTTATATTTTTTATATTTTTTCGCTGGAATAGTATCTTCTTCACTAAAATAGTATCGTCATCGTCGTCACTGGAAAATAGTCACCATTGTTGGAATAGTATTTTCGATCACCGTTGCTGAAATGATTGTCGGATTCCCACCACACTAAAAACTCGATTCCCACCACACTAAAAACTCATTTAAAAATTATAAATGACATACCAAATTGAAGCTCGGGAGAAGAAAAACTCAATCGTACCTGTCACGTCAGAAAAGGAGATCGAAAACGGCCGAAATCTTTATTGAAAGATCATGAAAATAGTCTCGTTCGTGTGGCGCATGAACAGTGATCCAGTGCCCGATGACGGAGTTTTTGGTGGCACTAGACTCGTCGGACAATAGGCTACACGGTGGTACCAGCGGTGTCAATAGTTGATTATCGGACAGCGGTAGATCTAAAAAAATATCAGACGCTCTCTCTCTCACTTTCTCTCTCTCTCTTATGTCTACAACTCCCCCTCCCTCTCCTTTCTAAATACATACATATATATATATTCCCTTTTCTTCCTTTTTTTATTTATTTATAAAATATCAAAAATTGTTAAAAAAAACTTTCATAATTTAAATAATAATAATTTAATTAAATATTTATTTATTTATTTATATTTTAAAAATATCATTTTAAAATAATTTAAAAATCGGGTTTTTACAATCTTTCCCCCTTCATAAAATTCATCCTCGAATTTTCAAATTATGGTAAGAGCTCAAGTAGAAAAACTCTTCACGCTTCATTGCGCACTCTAATACATATTATCCTAAGAACTATAACTAATACTCTTGGGTCGACTATTCTATCAGCTATTGTCATAATTTATCTTAAAATACTTCAATAGTAATTTTAAACCTAACCCTTAAGTTTAATTGTTAATCATCATAATTGTTCCTAAATCATATACCATCTTGCATATACTCCAAATCACTCATAAGCACATTTTATCTTATAAAAATTTTTGAACTATAATTATATACCTGATCAAATCTTAATGTTTCTCTTTGTACATGTCTAAAATTTTCATCCATTTACCTCAATCATTTATACTTATGAGTTCATTTCAAATCATGCTTTATGCTAATCATTTCTACATTTCCACATATAAACTATGTCAATTCAGTTACACTTAATTTAATCACTTTAAACTCACATTTCTAAATTATTCTAGAAGTTCCAACAATTTTTATAACATCTAACTAACAATTTTACTTGCTTATTAAATTACATTCTTAACCCAAAATTATCTCAATATATATACAAACTTCTATACTAAATTTCAATAAACTATTAAGATTTATTGTCATTTCGACTGTTTACATTTTATAAACTTCACAATTTTGTCTCACTTTAATTCCACTGAACAACCTTTCTTCTTTATCTTTCCACTCTAGCAAATCAAATATATTTAAAATATTTTATATTAGCTAATACAATTATATTCCCATATCACAAATATTTCTGTATTCAAACTCATCATACACTATCTATTATCAAAATTCAAATTTACTCTACCTTTATAATTCATAACTATTATTTGTCATTTTATCCAATGCTAATTCCTAATGATATCCTTAATTTATAGATCAAAAACTACTATTAATGTATATCATAATTATTGTTACTTATGAATCTACACATGCCTAGCTATCCGCTAGCACTAGAAGTGTAATAAACTCCCCGTAAGATTTTAATTACGGATTTC
Organism: Garcia nutans; assembly: GCA_947685225.1. NCBI lineage: Eukaryota > Viridiplantae > Streptophyta > Magnoliopsida > Malpighiales > Euphorbiaceae > Garcia > Garcia nutans. The sequence goes on along the minus strand of CANTUV010000051.1, from coordinate 3,724,348 downwards.
AATCTCTTGGCATAACTTAAATATTTTAAATTTTTCATTATCCTTAACCCTCTAGGCTCCACAAGTAAAATTAAACACGCTAGAATTGAATGCATCATTCATAACCTAATTATCTCATATGTTATAATGTACATTCGATTTTCATTCACTTAGACTCTATTTTTCTCCAAATCATTGTTCAAGTAAAAATTTATATCTATCATGAATCAATTATCTTATTTCTTAAGCTACTTGGTCTACCTAACAAACTACTTCAATTTAGCATTTCACGCATTCGAGGGAAAACACACAATGTCACGATACAAAATCTCTAATTCAATTCACACTTTAGGAGCACATTAGTAAAACTCATGCCATGTATTTATCAAACACATAAAACATTCACATACATATGACAACCATCGAATCACAACCCATAGAAAAATGTTGAATTTGAGGTAATCGAGACTCAATCAAAATGAAAACGAAACCTATACTCTGCATGAAACAAAAACTTAGACCAACTAGAACTCTTCAAATCATAGACATACTACAAGCCACAAGATCTTTGCTCTGATACCAACCTTGTCACGACCCAACCGAGGGCGCGTGACCGGCACTAGGGAACAGGAAAGTATGTGGCTTTCAAAATTCGTAGTCAGCCTTACAACTCAATTTTTGAGAAAACTGAATTAAACAAGAATCACTATTTTGAACTGGGCTGACAAACCTACTAATATTATAATATTAATACAATATCGCATCATCATTATCAAACTTTGGTTAATAAGCATATTAATTTAAATAAATAGCGGTGCTAAATAAATAATAAAAATAGACAAGAAAAAAAATATTATGCGAGGTTTTAAAAAATAATTATAACATAATTATATAATAAAATATATACAAATAACACTCCTGTCAAGAAATGAAAGACAGGATGACTCGATAAAAATATTTTCTTCCATGCTCAACCTACAACCTGGAGAAAAAATGGAGAATAGAAATGAGCGTTCGAATCAATAAGCTATATAGCAATTAATATAATACTTCGAATCTCAAGCATAAGATGCTTATGTAATGACATCCTAACAAACAATTCACATAACTATACAAGGATAGGAGTAAGTAAATGGGGCTACACTAAACCTCAAATTGGGGACACGATCTCTTATCTGGCTCTCTTGGTCCACACATTTCTCTTAGATTCCAATATATGGGATCCGTCGTCATGGCCTTAGCCAAGTAGCGCTACCCGATTGATAAGCAGCGATGAGCATGAGAATACCCCCCACCGTCACGTCAATCCTAATCTCATCATCATATAGTATCATCATATCATAACCCGTATCTTAGATCATGTGTGGTCCCATATCAACTTAATCCTATCCTGCAAACACGGAGAATATGCACCAAGCACAATCAACTCATACTCAATATACATTATTCTTATAATAATAATAATTATACATATACTGCACAAGCAGCGATGCATCTATACAAATGTAGCTATAAACATAAATTAGGAAAACAAGATATTATATTAATCTATATAACTTATAGATATATGAAAATCCAACGATTCTCCTTTGAACATCTGAATGGAAATAGAGAACACCTGAAATTATTTTCAAACGACAACAAAAACTACTAGAATATGGACGGATGGATGATTCTAAAAATTATGTTGAAATTTTGGCAAAGTCTCCCTTGTAACTAGGACATCCTCCTGAAACAAAACATGAATAACAATTCTAAATATCTCACAACCGCCAACATTAATATAACTACCCCATATGGGCCTCCATCAATATTCTCAATCTAACACAATAGTTTGTTGAACTACCATAATATATTCCTTAGATAATATTAATTATAATAATAACTTGATTATTTTTAATTATAAAAATACTAATTTTTAATTAAGTAATGAATTTTATAAATTTTAAACATAATACTTTAATCATTTAATTTAATTCACTAAAAATTAATTAATCAATTACTCATCTAGTAATTATTAATTAACTTAATTTATAAATCATAATCCAAATTAGTAAATATATTTCACATACATACAAATATATGTAGTTAATTAATTCTATTCATTAATAATCAAAACTCTAATTCAATTATAAATTATATATATTATAATCTAAATATATTTATTAATTTTTTAGTATCACTATTTAAATAATCAATTGAAAATATAATGTTTACATAAAAATTATAATCTAATTTAATATAACATATTAAATATTTGACTATAATTAATAAGCAATAATTATAACTAATCAATTTATTTTAATTGATTTCTCCTTTAATTTTAACTAATTAATAATATTTTTTTCATTTAATTATAACTAATTAAAATTATATATTTTTTAATTCTATAAATTATTACTTAAACAACCAATTAGTTTTAAATTAACACATTCTAAATATTCAAATTTTAATCTATTAAACTATCAAACATTAATTATATACATTTATCATTATTATTTTATTTATTTCTTTTATTTTTACTATGTTATATTTTTTATATTTTTTCGCCGAAATAGTATCTCTGTCACCGAAATAATATCGCCATCACCTTCACCGAAAAATGGTCACCATCACTGAAATAGTATTTTCGATCACCGTAGCTGGAACAGTCACCGAATTTCGACCACATTGAAAACTCATCTAAAAATTACAAATGATATACCAAATTGAAGCTCGGGATAAAAGGAACTCAATCGTACCTATCACATCGAGAAAGAAGATCGAAAACAGCTGAAATCTTCATCGAAAGATCACAAAAATCATCATGTTCGTGCTATGTGTGAACATTGATCCAATGACTGATGACGGAGTTCTTAGTGGCGCTAGACTCTTCGGACAATGGGCTACACGGTGATACAGATGGTGTCCATAGTTGATTACTCGATAACTATAAATCTGAAAAAATGTCGAACGCTCTCTCTCCCTCACTTCTCTCTCTCTCTCTCTCTCTCTCTCTACAACTCCCCCCTTCCTCTCCTTTCTAAATACATTCATATATATTTATATATATATTCTCTTTTCTTTCTTTTTTTTTAATTTATAAAATATCAAAAATTCTTAAAAAAATTCATAATTTAAACAATAATAATTTAATTAAATAATAAAATAATTATTGATATTTTAAAACTATCATTTTAAAATAATTTAAAATCATATTATTACAACTGCAATCTATCTCCTTAATTTCATCACCAACAACTCTTAGCCTCTCCACTCGCTCCTCTGAAACTCGATGTGAGTGGAAATTTTCGCCTTCACTCCCATGTAGAATGGTTCTTGCGACTTTGGCACTGTTGGGCTCAGGGACAGGCCAAAAAAAAAAGAATGAATGACTCGATTCCTAAGGAATCCCCAATCCCCTAATGGATTCGGAAAGTTGAGTACGTATGGGAAATGTGAGAATGATCCAGCACTCTCATAACTCCCGATTCATTAGAACCGACCTTCTTTTCAAGTCTAAATATTATTAAATTTCTGGTTATTATGATATTATCCATACTACACACAATTTAAAGAAATAAATATCCATCATCTTTATTAAAATAAAATAAATAAAATAGGCACCCATCCAAGAATGAAAACGTGTCTTTACAATGTCCAAGTCCATAAAAATAAATACAAAGTAAATGAAATGAGACACCTACTATAGGTGAAAATGTGTCCCTTATAATAATCTCAAAATTCTTAAAGATAAATCAAATTATATAATAAAAATTGAGGCACCCACAAAGTGAAAATATGCCTTTTACAATTTTAGAATCCAAATAAATAATTAATCGAATAAATTAAATTATTCAAACATGATAATAAAAAAAATAAAATATCCATTATAAATAACATAAAATAAACCATCCATCATAAAAAGCATGTAACAAATCAAATAATTAAAACTAAGATTTAAACCATTAAATAAATAAAATTAGAATTTTGAGCTTTAAAGATTAGGGTTTTAGCTTAGAAATTAAAGTTTTAGGTTTTAAGATTAAGGTCTTGGTTTTTACAGATTAGGAGTTAGGGTCTTGAGATATTGGTTTTGAAGTTATGGCTACTAGATTAAGGTTAGGAAATTTAGGAAGTAAGGCTTTTAGGAAATTTAGGTACTGGATATTTGGTTTTTGTGATTAAGGTTTATACAAAATTATCACCCAAACTAAATAGCTACTAAATCAAATAACTATCAATATTTAATAGTTTGAAGAAAAATATAGTTACTGGATATTTAAACAAATAGAAATTAGAAAACAAAATTTGCGTTCGTTGGCTCCACCCAATGTGATGTGTTGAGCCAAGCTCTTGTCTTTGAAAGCCTAGATCAATGAAGGTATTGGTTGGTGCCTTTTGTTAAGTTGTTGCCTCTGTGCTAACTGCTACCTCCGTGCTAATTATTGATCCGTCTGCTTGATATTTGTTGATGTTTGTTTTAACATTAAACTTTGTTATTTATAGTCAAAGAAGGTTTAATTCAAAATCTTAATACACCTAATTCAACGGTTAAAACAAATTTCGATCTTAATTAGTGAAATTAAAACCGCTGGTGGAAATTAAAACCAAATTTTAAAGACCGTGGCGAATTAGGAATGTCTAATTTGCCATGGTCATTAGCTCATGGCGAATGGGGATACCCCAATTTGCCATGAACCATGGGTCATGGCAAATTGGGACTCCCAATTGGCCATGGACCATGGTTTATGGCGAATTGGGGAGCCAAGTCGCCATGAGAAGTCGCCATGAGCCAATGGCCATAGCGAATTGGTGTCCCAATTCGTCATGGTTTTTCTTTTATTGTTTGGTCCGACTTAATTTTGCATTTTAAAAATCGAATCAAACCTGTTTTAATTTTCAAATAATGAATCGGACTGGGTTTAGGGCTTTTAAAAATTAAACCAACTTATTTTTAGCCATTCAAAACTGGATCGACTTATTTAAAAGCTATAAACTAAGTTTAAGCCTTTAAAAATCGAACTAACTTATTTTAGGCCTTGTGGAACCGAACTGACTTATTTAAAAGCTATGAAATAGGTTTAAGCCTTTTGGAATCGGATCAAATATAACTTGACCTTTGTTAATTTGAAACGGACTAGCTTAGGGCCAAAATTAATGGTCTACAGTTTGTCCCCTGGTTGAACAATTTAAAATTTATTAAAAGAGTGAAAAACAATATGACTTTTGAACTAATTTTAGACAGAAATGGGTTCTGGACCTGAAATTTGAATTTTGAATTGTGAACCTGAGACTGGATTGGGTTCTGGATCCAAGGTTGGTTTGGATTCTGAACCCAAGACTGGATTTAGGTTCTAGACCCGAGATTGATTTGGATTTTGGACCTGATACTAAATTTGGATTTTGAACCCGAGACTAGATTTGGATTCTAAACCCGAGATTGATTTGGATTCTAAACCTGATACTGGATTTGAGTTCTGGACCCAAGATTGGTTTGGGTTCTGGACTCGATACTGAATTTAAATTCTGGACCTGAGATTAATTTGGGTTCTGGACCAGAAACTGAATTTTAGTTCTTGACCCGAGATTGAATTGGGTTCTAGACCTAGATACATACAAAAAATTAATCGTAGTCAGTAAAGTATTTTGCAAAAAAAAATTGGCTATTTTTTTAACCATATATGATATCTATTTACTATTGCCTCCTGCATGAAAAAATATATTTTAATGCCAAAAATATATTTTTAGACGCATAAATATCTTTTACTATTTAAAATTTAGCCTACATCAAAACATCAATTACAAATATTCGATTATTGTAAAAGCATTCAACTTACTTTTTCAATTATTGAATATAGCATATGACTTACCTTTAATATATAGTAAAGTTGTCTTTAATGCAAAGCAGTAGATATGTAACGTGCAATTATTATATAAATGCATCTTACCTTTTGGAAATTGTGCAAAGTATCAGTGCTATACTTCTTGTTCTTATCTGTCAATTAAAATCCAAAGTATCTGCACTATTTTTCATTTTCTTTTACTTTACTTCTCGTCCTTTGCATCATTTTGCTATTTAAATGTTTAGAAGCCTATTGTCTTTGCAATTTATTCATTCAAGCTTCATCTTTTGCATTGTAAACTTTTAGTGTTCTCTAAGTTTCTCTTCATCTTAAAAGCTCAGTACTCATTAATCAAATCTTGCTTACAAATGGAGGGTGTACAACATGCTTCAAAGACCGGGCCTCAATATGATGTTGAACTGCTAGACTATATCCGAACACAGAAAAATAGGACAGTTGCCCTCTTGGCTGGGATGGATCTCCACCGCAGTACTGGTAAGCGGTCGGAGGCAGGCGCTATATTGTTGTAATCTAATTACTTATTTGCACAAAATTGATTAATATGTTTTATTGACCAATTATAATAAGAAAATATGCATAAATTTAAATTTTGTCAAGAAAATAGGTAATTATGCATAAATTTACATAATATATAAATAGATAAATGTACATATTTTTTTGCTTTATTTTTTTATTTTTTTTATAATATATGAAAGTAAATCTATAAAATTTATGTAACAAATGCATGAAAATTGTTTGACGGGAATGATTTAGTAAAAATACATAACAAAATAAAAAGATAAATAAGACTAATATTTATGCATAAATTGAAAATTAATATAAATAAGACATTAGACATGAAAATTAATAGAATTTAATTACCTTGTCTAACTTACCTGTCTGATGGCAGCACGACCCCTGTGTCGTTCATGGCAGAGGGTATATCTATAAAGTCTGTCAGTGGTACAAACGGGCGCCACCTCCCGTGAAAAGAATGATTGAGGAATATGGCTTTGAGGATTTTGTCTTGCAATCGCTGATAAGGAGGTTTTCAAATAGACAAGTGGGTGGTCCAAGCACTTGCAGAGTGGTGTATGGACACCTATCATACTTTTCATCTGCCTATCAGGGAAATGACTATCGGTTCGATCGATTTTGCTGCTATAACGGGCCCGAGGTCCTATGGGATTCTAGTCCCTTTGGCTGATAACATTTTAATGTCTGTTGAAATCTGACAGTTGATTAGAGTGAAGCCCAAGTTCAAGGGCCCATATAAGATCAAATACGAACCAATTCGAGAGTACTAGATGAACTACACCAGACCAGTAGAGGAGGAGATGAGCTGAGCAATATACCCGTAGGTTCTTGTTGTATCTATTGGTGTTGATCATTCTATGCAATACTGAGGCTACTATCCATCTGTCAGTGTTATAAGCCCTTTCAAGCCTTGAGCTCGTGCCATTTTATAACTGAGGAAAAGCAAGTCTTGCATGCCTGTATCACGGCCTTGACAAACTTTGCAGAAGAAAGATATCTTTTACTGGCTTTATGGTCATTGTTTAGGTATAAATTTTCACAACCGATGGTTCAAATAATGTGTGTGTATATGAACTTGACTTTTCATTGCTTCTGCAGATTTGGGCATACGAGCATAATCTTGTGAAGGTACCTTTACTTAATGGACCGCGAGTCAGATATCCGATGCTGAATTTTTGGCTATCAGGCCGCGGGGAGGTGCCGAGTAGTCGCCATATGCATACCTAATGGTATCATCTGAGTCATCTAACCCGGGACAAGGTAAAAGATAGAATTAGTATGCAAAATTTTATGGAAAGGATAACTTACCTCTTTGATAAATATGCAAGCGGACATCTCTTGGTGGAAAGATGATGAAAAGAGTGAATGGATTCCGGTTATGAGTGTTGCACTGCCTTTTTAAAATTCTCGCCGAGTCATTGTGGGGCCTATTTCCAATGGCTGATTCCTCGGGGATTGGGTGTTTAACTGGTTCATTGGTCCAAATCAGTGGAGAGTTCCTGCGAATATCCCGAGATACACTGTAGACATTATTACCATGCCAAATAATTCTTAGAGGCATGCGTGAAATAGATACCAGATTGACCCCATGTTGTTTCCGCCGGATGTATCATATGTCCAGTTTATTCAAGATCAACTTTTGAATTTTGAAGTTTCTACCATCAGGGTTGAAGGTATTGAAGAATCAAATGAGGAAGAATATGATGAGGAAGAAGAAGAAGATGAGGGAGAAGAAGAAGGTGAAGAAGATGATGATGATGAGAATGATGGGGAGGGAGAAAGTGAAGACAAAGAGGAAGGTGAAGATGAGGATGAAGATGGGAGTGATGATGCCATGGTTGTCTCCTCATAGGTTGATCAAATATGTTCTTGTGCTTATGCGAGATGGCTTTTCATTTGCATTTGTGCAATTTGAATCTTTGCAGGCGGTCGAGCAATCAGGTGGTCCCAGTTAAGAAGTTGTCCCACTGTATGCTACTCCGATACAACGACAATTCTCTCTGTTTACTCCAGATATGCCATCTTATCCTCAAGGCTTCAATCCGAGTTACCTGGTTTGTCATTTTATTTCATAATGATATATGTTGTGTGTATGCATAAAAATGCATGGGTTTCCCTTTTCCTTATCTGGCTCACAGCGGATGCGTGAGGAATAGAATAAATAGCTGCAAGAAGAATTAAATGACAGTCGCCAACATGCTGCATATTTTGAAGAATTATACCATCAGGAGGAATAGAATTTTTGGGATTTTCAATTTCAAAGCATGAGGGATCAGAGTTTTTCTTCTTTGAGGGGGCCCCGGACTGATGACCATTATGTGCCTCCTCCTTTTTTAGCTGACAACTATTACAAACCCTACTTTCAGGGTGACAGGGACTCAGATGCTTCTTCCTCGAGTGAATTCCAGGCGGATGATATACCTCCTCCACATCAGAGGATGAATTTTTTTAGGGCTTTACTCAACTTCAGACACCTCTCTCTTCTCAGTGATCAACTTGTACCGAACTTGGATAAAAAAAGACTTGTATTTAATATAATAATAATAATAATGGTAATAATTTAACTTTCCTGCAATGTTGACTTTTTTTGTACCATCATTTTTTTGTTCTGTATCATTTTTTTATAAAACACACAGAATGTTCGTGACGAATTTCCAAATTTGAATTTGTCATGGACTGGGGTTCAGATTTACAAAGCTAAAACATATTCGGTACAATTCCACACTTATGTCCTTTTCCTTATGTGTCTCGGTTTCAAGACTTTTGTCTATTTAAATCAGTGGCTATTTCCAATCCACATAAATCCTAGCAATCTGCTTGTTACAATTCTCAACAAATTCATCCCCTACTAATTTCATAGCTCCAAATCTTCAATTGCTACACTCCATCAACTCAAATCAACTACAATTGTTATGCTCCCCCTAATGACAGAAGCCAATTTGAAAAGATATTCAAGAACATCAAAGCTACACATTAGGAATAAATATTATGGTCTCAACTTAATGTTTTAAAGTATTTTCAAAATGTCAAGTTGGACCATTACTTCTTACATGCCATGGCTTCCTTTTGTGATATGAAATCTAGAATTTTCAAGATAAACAACTTTAAAATATGTCCTATGATTGAAAAATTTGAAGTTATTCTCGGATACCCAAACAATCAACTAATGGCATTACCCATATTGATTTTCAAGACTCATCAAAAGATGCAGATTTTGTTTCAACTCTCAAAACCCAAAGTCCTGCAATTGACGAGAGGTGAGAAAATCTTGCTCGGTCCCTTGATTGATTTTTGTACTTCCCATTTGGCTCCTATGAAAGCTTGGAGACGCATGTTTTGTTTATACTTGCTTGGCCGATTTCTGCTTGTTTCTCCCGATGGCGACATCGATCCGCAAGTACTGGATATTGTTGACCAAATGAAAGGAGGATTATCACCAGTACCCGTAATCTTGGTTGAAACTCTAGTTAGATTGGATCAATTCAAGAAAGAATCTTCTAGGAGATTGGCTTGAAGTCCCCTGTTGCTTCAAGTAACTACTTAAACTGCCATTTTGGGTTTTCAATTTAGGCCTTTATTATTTTTATTACTCTAATTTTTGCCTAGTCTGCCCTTGCGATTTTTCGAAACTAGAGAGCTATCCTAATTTTTACATAGGCCGCCCTTGCATTTTTTTCAACCTAGCGGATTTTTTTTTTATTTTTTGGTTTTAACTTTTGCCTAGACCACCCATTTAGGTTTTCGAAACTAGCGAACCACTCTAATTTTTACTCAGTCCGTCCTTTCGAATTTTCAACCTAAAGGACTCTTTTTTTTATTGAATTGCTACCTTTTCATATCTAGCTATAGGAGCACTTATGCTTGCTTAACAACCCATTTATGGATTTCACCAGATATCTACTCCGACATTATTCTGCTAGAAAAATGCTTCATCTTGCTTCTTCATATGTCGAGTGGGTCAACTGGATCCACACACGAGTTGTGATTAATAACCGTTGGTTGGTACCTTGGTGGAAGATTACACATGTCACCATTCAGACATATATGATGCATGTTCCTCTAGCCGCTCTTTGTCGAGGCACTTGCTATAATCCTCACCGACTTGACCGCCAGTATGGTGCCAAGCATCGAGGTTCTGAGTTTACTCCTAATTTGGACATGCCTCATCTGACTGAAACTTACTTGGATTGACTGAAGCAAAGCTGGCTTGCACGTTACTCTTATCGTCTGCCATGAATTTTACATTTGTTAATTCTTTAGATGCAGTGATGTCAGGATGAACAATAATGATAATAAAAAGATGTTTTCCTTTCTTTTATAATTTATCATCACTTTTCACTATTGTGCTATTCATTTTTCCTAATGGTCAGATTATTCAAAATAGTATACATAAAATAATTTTAACATTAACTATGTTTTATTAAATTAAGGAACAACAAAAAAAAATATAAAGCCAGTATACACAAGATCACTCCTATCACCAACCAGCCCTTTCAAATTTTCTAATTGACAATTTTCTCTCATTTAGCCCTAATTATTGCCTAGTCCGCCTTTTTGGATTTTTAGAACTAGCGGACTACTCTAACTTTTCCCTAGGCCACTCTTTCGAGTTTTCAACCTAGCGAGCTCTTTTTTTTAAACATAAAACCTCTTCAATCTGTCAATGTTCACAAGCTCACTAAACTCATTCACATCCATGTCTGACAACTTGACTGCACCCTTATTCATGACTTGTTTCACAACATACGACCCTGCTCAACCAGGTCTAAACTTTCCCCTTGGATCAGGGACATTAGGCTTGCATTGCTTCAACACTAAGTCATTGACTTTAAGCTTCCTGATCTTAACCCTTCTGTTGTAGGTTCGAGCTATCTTTTTTTGATACAGCTGATGGTAATATAATGCTTTCAACCTTCTTTCTTCAAATAAGGCCAGCTGCATATATCTACTCGCTATCCATTCTGTCTCAGGCAATTCAGCTTTCAGGACCACCCTCAATGATTTGATCTTAATTTCAATTGGCAATACTGCTTTCATCCCACAAACCAAAGAAAATAGTATTATTCTAGTCGAGGTTCGTACACTCGTCCTGTACCCCCATAAAGTAAAAGAAAGCATCTCCGACTAATCCTTATACGTCTTGATCATCTTGGACAAAATCTGCTTAATTATTTTGTTCATTGCTTCAACTGCAACATTATCCTTCGGTCTATAAGGGAAAGATCAGTGATGACAAATATGGTACTTTGAGAATAAACCCCTAACGGCTCCTTGAAACTGTACCCTATTATCTGATATTACATTATACAGGACTTCATACCTGCAGATGAGGTTCTTTTCAATAAATCTAGCCATTTGCCTTGCCCCCAGCTTGTTGAAAGATTCAGCATTAATCCATTTTAAAAAATAATCTACTGCTACTACAATGAATCGGTGACCATTTGAAGCCGTCGGATGCATCTCTCAAATAATTTCAATCTCCCAAAAAGCCCAGGGTGAAGACATAGAATGTAATTCTTCAGGAGGCAAATGATTCAAGTTCCCATACATCTGGCACTGCTGGCACTTCTTTACAAAATCAATACAGTCTTTTTTCACGGTCAATCAATAGTAACCTTGTTGAATTATCTTATTAACCAGGGCCAACCCATTCATGTGGGGTTCACAACTCCCCACATATATTTCTGACATAATTTGCTCAGCTTCAAACTTTCTCAAGCACCTTAAGTGCACCCCATAGGGCCATCTTCCATACAATTCTCCATGAAAAGTGATGTATTATAAGGACAATTGCCTTATAGCTCTTCTCTCTTCTTTTGTTGCATCCTGTGGGTATTCCCTACTTTCTAAGAGCCATCTTATGATGTCATACCACGCATCATGGTCCGTATCAGTTTCCATGACTGTCTCATACTCATAACAAGGAGTTAATGAACTGGTCAAAACCAAAGGCTTAAGAAATAACTTAACATAATCTTCCCATACCCAAGCCAATGTGGCTAGGGCATCAGCCATCATATTTTTTTTCTCTTGGCAGGTGTATAAACCTGATCTCTTTGAAATTTTTCTTTATCATAGTCAAATAATTGTGGTATAATTTCAGTTTTTCTTCTTTCAACTCTCGTTCTCCATTTACTTGGGACACTACTAGCAAAGAATCATCAAAGACCTACACTGTATCAACCTTCATAATCGACAATGTTTCCAAACCAAAAATACATACTTCATACTCCACCATGTTATTGATTACCCTAAACTTCAACTTCTTAGCTAGAGGGTAAGCTCTCCTTCTGGCGATTCCAAAATTACTCCTAGGCCAACCCTTTTTCTATTTACTGCTCCATTAAAATACATATTCCACCCTTGTACTTCTATGGCCTCAAAATTTTTATTGAAAATTTCTAAAATCACTTCTTCATTGTCAAGCAATGATTGTTGGGCCAGAAATTCTGCTACTGCTCTTCCTTTAATGGTTTTCTTGGTTATATATTCAATCTCAAATTCTTCCAATATTATCAACCATCTGCCATATTTCCCGATCAATGAAGGTGTTTCCCTTAAATACTTCATTGGATCCATCCTGAAAATTACTTGCATACTATAATATTAAAAGTAATGCCGCAACTTGTTAGACGACAAACCACAACTATACAATTCTTTTCAATGATACTATACTTAACCTCATAAGGTAGGAGCTTTCTACTCAAATAGTAAATTGCATACTCAACACTCGATTCATCTGCTTGGGCTAGCATTGCTCCTATCGATTCTTCCTCTACTTCTAAGTATAGTAACAAAGGTCTACCGAGTCAAGGTGGTTTCAAAATGGATGGATTTAGTAGATACTCCTTTATATGCTCAAAGGTCTTTTGACATTCTTCATTCCACTTGACTGACTGATTCTTCTTAAGCAATTTAAAGATTGGTTCACAAATCGTGGTAAGCTTGGCTATGAACCTACTAATGTACTTTAACATGCCAATAAATCTCCGAACTTCTTTCTCCATCTTAGGAGTTGGCATATTCTCGATTGCCTTAACCTTGTCAGGGTCAATCTCAATACCATTCAGACCAATTATGTGTCCTAGCATCTTGCCTGAAGTAACCCCAAATACACACTTCTTTAGGTTTTACCTTAGCTTGTATTTTACTGCCCTTTCAAAGAAGATCTCTAAATTCTGAAAATATTGCTCTCTTGTGTCCGGCTTTACCCTCATATCATTAACATAGACCTCAACTTATTTATACATCATGTCATGGAACAAGGTGGTGGTCATCCTCTGGTAGGTTGCTCCAGCATTCTTTAACCCAAACGACATCACCTTATAGTAAAATATACCTCATATAGTGATGAAGATAGTTTTAGCTTTATCCTCTTGAGGCATTAACACCTGGTTGTATCCAGAGAATCTTTCTATGAATGAGTGTAACATGTTAGAGACTGCACTATCAATAAGGACATCTATATGGGATAAAGAAAAATCATCTTTACGGGAAGCTTTGTTCAAGTCTCTATAGTCCACACAAACCATAATTCTTCCATCTTTCTTTGGCACGGGAACTATGTTAGCTAACCAGTCAGAATAATCTATCATCTCAAGTAACTTTACTTGTATCTGCTTAGTGACTTCTTCTTTGACCAGTTCTGTCCATTTTGGCCTTAATCTAAGCTTTTATTTGATAGGTTTCATGTGAGCATAAATAGAAATCTTGTGCTCAGCTATGTCTCGATCAATTCCAAGCATATCCTCATAAGACCAAGCAAAAACTTCTTCATACTTTTTAAATATTTTTTTCTAATCCCTCTCTCTCTCTCTCTCTCTTCAGGAGTAAGGTCGGATGTTATGCTAATATTTTTAGGATTGTCAGTTATTCCTAAATTTAATGATTGTGTGTCAGCAGAGTTAATATTAAAAATGCTCATGTAATCACTACTTGAATGTATGCAACCATCAGAAAAAATATCATACAAGTAAGTAAAATCAGACTTTATTGCATTCATCTTAGAAAAGAAAACATCATCATCCTCATACAGAGCAGACAAATTAAAATCAAAATTAGAATTATTATTCTCATAATCAGAAACTAAAAGACTTTTAAATTGTTCTTCTATGAGAGCAGCAATTTCCTCTGGAGTCTTCTGGATCTTCAGGACAGCTTCCTTTTTTTCTTCTGGGCTAGGCTCCTTGTTAGTTGACAGGTCAAGCTTTTTCTCCATCTATTCCACCAATTCAGCAATATCAACAAAAATCTCAAAGTTCAAAATTATCTTCCCCATGAACATTATTGGCTCTAGCTTTCCTTGGAGTGGTCACATGTTTGAAGCTTTGACAAAAATCTCTTTGAGTGGAGAAAAATCCATTTTCTCATTCTTCTTCAACAGAACACCTTTATTAGCTTCATCATAGCCCAACCCTTTCCAGAAGGTTTGAGTCTTGAAATCCAGAAGCTTTGTCACACCTTTCTTTCCTTTCCGAAGGCCAGCACCAGGTAGGTAATTCATATTCTTCATCATAGTCAAGTTCCTGAGGTCCACCATCTCATCATCAGAGCATTTACCACTTCATTATCCTTAGTCTCGCTAACCACTGTCTCATCTCTATTTGGAAACTTGATCTTTTGATGAAGTGTGGAAGGAACTCCACCAAGAGGATGAAACCAAGGTCATCCCAAAAGTAGTGTAAAGGTGACAGGTATATCAAAAACTATGAACTTTACCAAGGATTCAATATGGCCAGCCTTTACAAGAGCTTTGAAAGTTCCTTCACCATGACTTTTAGTATTATCATAAGCCCTAATTGTCACCTCGATTGGGCTTAGATCCATTGTCAACATTGCTAGCCTTGGTAAGATCTTGAGTGGATAGACATTTATGGCTGATCCGTCATCAACCATAACACATGAAGTCCTTTTTCTCTTGACTTCTACCTTGATGAAAAGCGGGCGGATGTGATCTCTTTCTTCTTTCGGCAAATCAACATCTGAGAATGACACCATTCCCACATTAATCTTGTTCTTCTTCTGAGCATCTTCACCCTTCTTTACTTCCTCAGCCTTGTTTACCCCCATGAAGTGGATCAGTTCATCAGGTGTTGCAGAAGTGAAAATCTACATGTTTGTCACAGCTTTGGCCATAGTTTCTCGATACTTCTTGGATGTAGCCAGCAGATTCCATATGTTAATACTTGCTTGAGTTCTCTTCAACTATTTAAGAACATCTTCTTCTTCTTCTTCTTTATTCCCCATTTCAATGTCTTTCTCTTTATTAGCTTCCACTTTCTTTGGTGGTGGCATTGCATAAGGCTTACTAGAGCGAGTGTTCATTACTTCATCTTCTTCAAGCTCATACTAGGTCCACTCTTCCTTCTTTGGCTCAAAATTATCATCACCATCAGTTGAGTTCCAAAACTCGTTCACAACACAAATGGTTACTTTCTTCTTAACCATAGCTTGCTCAACCTTGCTAAGCACCACTTCTTCTTTAGTTGCCTCGTCATCCATGTCTTGGAAAGAAGACAGGAAGAATTTCTTATTTAAACCTTCTTCGATCATGAAAGTTGCTGATGGTGGCACCCTATTGAACCTTGGCAATGGGTTGTCCTTCGTGCTAGGCTTGTCAAGTTAGAGCAACTTCTCACTATCAATCAAATTTTGGATCTCATGCCCTAATCTCAAATATTTGTCCGTTTCGTGCCCTTGCATCTGATGGAGTTGGCAAAACGCCTTGGCATCAAAATTAGGTGGTAGAGGATTTGACAATGGACAAGGGGTCAATGGTTGTAACAACCCTCTCTTTTGTAGCTTATTGAAAACCCAGAACAACGGTTTTCTTAACTTTGAAAATTTTCTTCTACTCCCTTGGCCAGTTTCATTAACATTAACCACCTTTTGTGTACTTTGATTGCCAGATTGATAGGTCTCTTTCTCATTTCTTCTTATAGAAAAGCAATTTTTCTCCCTTTTTCATTCTTCTATTTGCAGACCAGCTTGGAGAAGATCCTTGAAATCCCTAATAAGAGTATGGGACATCCGTTCACGAAGATTAGGTAGCACCCCTCTCATAATCATCCTTATCTAATCTGACTCATTGGGCCTTTTTTTGAGTAATGCAACTTTGTTCCTCCACCTTTTCACATAATCAACAAAAATCTCATTTTGTTTTTGCCTGATTAATTCAACTTACATCAAAGTAACTTCCAACTCAGCATTGTACCCATATTATTAGATGAATGCTTTGTACAAATAATCTCATCTCTTCTGAGTATTATTCTCTAAGGTGTTGAACCAATTCTGCACAACAGGATCCAACGACAGCATAAAATATCTTAAAGTTTGAACCTTGGTAGCTCGAGCAGACTATATAGCAGTGATGTATTGCTTCACATGGAGATGAGAATTTTCAATTCCATCAAACTTGGCAAAGGAAGACATCTTGTAATTGTAAGGGACTTCCTCGTCTTGTTCAACCAACTTATCCACTTTCAACATTTCTTCAGTTTTCAGCTTTTTTTCAAGCTTCTTCTCCAAATCAGCAATCATCCTCTCTATATTCGAGGTTTCAGTCTTTTCCATAGTTGACTTTTCTACAGTCTTTGGCTCTTTCTTCTTATCTTGAGGATCTTGAAAGTATTGAGTCTAATTATCATTATCATTATCATCAATAACTACTTTGTCATCATCAAAGGCTACCTCACCAACCTTAGTCTTTCCCTTGTCTTTCGGTTTTTTAATACTAGCAGATGCTTCGACATTATTTTTCAATAGTGCAGCCGGTTGGCTTTTCATGGTCTCAGCTATGACCCCTTTTAGTTCTTCCATTTTGAAGTTGATTGTATTATCTACCATCTTTTAAATCTGTTCAGGTTCCATTACTTTTGGTGAGAAGCTGATTGAGTCGTGGCTGGATTATACATCACTGGCGTAGGTTGAATTATTGTAGGCTCTTAAACTATTATACTCCAGGACTATGAGCCATAAAGGATCAATGACATGTGATGCAATGTATGTATGCATGGATACACAAGTAATAAACAAACAAACCAAAAGAGTAAGAGTGAACCTTCTAACCTTATATCTTCCATATATGAATGACGAGTCTATTTTTCTAGGTATATGGTCAATAAAATACCAATATAAGGTATCTTATTTTTGAACAACTCATTCGGACGTTTAAACCAATAACCGTGTTTTCAAACTTAGAAGTTAGTTCATGATAATTTTCATTCATTAAGCCTTAATCTATTGGTCCAACAACAAGATAGCTTTTATGTTATATTGGATTAAAACTAAATTAAAGAGTTCATCATGAATAGATTTCTCATTTGGAAATACAACTAATTATTCATGCCACAAATAAGTCCATGATTGATAAGTCTTGGTAGGAACCAAGCCCATAATTGATTTTTTGATATTCTATAATTAGCCTAATTAGTTCTAAGCCTAAAAAAAATGTTTAAAAGCCCATTGAAAAAGGTTTTAATTTGGATAAAGTGCAAAAATAATTTTATTTCAAAGCCTATAGTAAAAAGGTTTATTTAACAATGAATTTTGGGATTTTTTATTTGGGCCATGAAGTAGAAAAAGATGTTAGCCCATCTAAAAAGGTTTCACATCCAAAGATCATCTTTGAAAAAAAGATTTGAAAATATTTTTGGTCTTTTGGCTTAAAAGAATAAAATCATTGGTGTTTAAAGAGTAAAATTACTTTGGACTTATACTATAATTAGGTCATATTAGAAGAAGAATAAGCCAAATAGGTCATGGTTCAAACTAAAATATATCAATCATAATCAAATAACAAGTATTTGGGTAAAAATATAAGAAAAGTAACTAGGCCAATTACATGAGCTTTGGTCTTTGGGTTGAAAAACTTAGGATCCTATAGCAAGTATTTACCATATGGTACGAGGCCAAGAGTGGTTATGTCATGCTCGATCTTCATACCTTGAGTGAAAGTATGGTATCCCTTACATAACACAACACGGATTACACGGGCATTCTAACTCATGCACACGATGCAATCTAAATGATCCAATGAATAATATCATAATAAGAAAGAATAAAATAATATAAAGACCAACAAAATCAACTTCTCTTATCCACAGTGGAGTCGTCACTGTGAGCGGAGATTTTTGCCCCCACTCTCATGTGGAATGGTTCTTGCGACTTTGGCATTGTTAGGCTTAAGGTCTTAAAAAACACGGGAATAAACCCAGATAAAATGGAGTCGCCGCCCAGAGGGACTAGAAAAAAAAAAGAGGTAGAAGACTCGATTGCTAAAGAATCCCCAACCCCCTAATTGGTTCGAAAAGTTTGGTACATATGGAAAATATGAGAATGACCCAGCACCCCCATAATGCCCGGTTCATTGGAACCGACCTCCTTTTTAAGTATAAATACTATTAAATTCTTGGTTATTATGATGTTATCCATACTACACACATTTTAAAAGAAATAAACATCCATCATCTTTATTAAAATAAAACAAACAAAATAGACACACATGAAGGATGGAAACGTGCCTTTACAATGTCCAAGTCCATAAAAATAAATACAAAGTAAATAAAATGAGACATCCACCATAGGTGAAAATATGTCCCTTATAATAATCCCAAAATTCTTAAAGATAAATCAAATTGCATAATAAAAACTGATGCACCCACGAAGTGAAAATATGCTTTTTACAATTTTAGAATCCAAATAAACAATTTACCGAATAAATTAAACCATTCAAGCATGATTATAAAAAAAATAAAATATCCATTATAAATAACATAAAATAAACCATTCATCATAAAAGCATGTAATAAATCAAATAATCAAAACTAAGACTTAAACCATTAAATAAACAAAATTAGAGTTTTGAGCTTTAAAGATTAGGATTTTAGCTTGGAAATTAAAGTTTTAGGTTTTAAGATTAAGGTCTTGGTTTTTACAGATTAGGGGGTAGGGTCTTAAGATATTGGTTTTGAAGTTATGGTTACTATATTAGGGTTAGGAAATTTGGAAAGTAAGGCTTTTGGTTTTATAACTATAGCTACTGGATATTAGGGTTTTGGGAATTAAAGGTTCTGGATATATGGGTTACTGAAATTAGGGTTTGGATTAGGGTTTAGATGTTTAGGATTAGGGTTTTGGCTATTGGAGGAGATTTAAGGTTTTGGTATTTAGAAAACAGAATTAGGATTTTAGTACTTAAAAAATAGATTTAGGGTTTTGGTATTTAAAAATAGATTAGATCTTAGACTACTGTGAAAGTTGAAATAAACAAATATAAAGTGAGCTACTGGATTAAACAAATAGATTAAGCTTCGATTTTATAGAATATGTTATTAGGGTTTTAATAATTCTGAGCTACTATGAAGTGATATACTAATTTGGTTATTGTGATTAAGGTTTATACAAAATTACCACCCAAACTAAATAGCTATTGAATAAAAAAACTATCAATATTTAATATTTAAAAAGAAAAGTATAGTTATAGAATATTTAAACAAATAGAAATTAGAAAACAAAACCTACGTTTGTTGGTTCCACCCAATGTAATGTGTTGAACTAAGCTCCTATCTTCGAAAGCCTGGATCAATGATGGTATTGGCTGGTGCCTTTTGTTAAATTGCTGCCTCTGTGATAACTGTTGCTTCCTTGCTAATTGCTGATATGTCTGCTTGATATTTGTTGATGTCTGTTTTAATATTAAACTTTGTTATTTATAGGTAAATAAGGTTTAATTCAAAACCCTAATACACTTAATCTGACGGTTAAAACGAAGTCCGATCTTAAAAAGTAAAATTAAAACAACCGGGTAAAAATTAAAAATCAAATTTTAAAGACCATGGCGAATTAGGAATGCCTAATTCGCCATGGTCATCAGCTCATGGCAAATTGTGGAGCTAATTCTCCATGAGCCAATAACCATGGCGAATTGGTGTCCCAATTCGCCATGGTTTTTCTTTTACTATTCGGTCCGACTTAATTTTGTATTTTAAAAATCGAATCAAACCTGTTTTAATTTTCAAACAATAAATTGGACTACGTTTAGGGCTTTTAAAAATTAAACCAACTTATTTTTAGCCATTCGAAACTAGACCGACTTATTTAGAAGCTATAAACTAAGTTTAAGCCTTTAAAAATCAAACCAACTTATTTTAGGCCTTGCGGAACCGATCCGACTTATTTAAAAGCTATGAACTAGGTTTAAGCCTTTTAAAATCAGATCAAATATAACTTGGCCTTCATTAATTGGGATCGGGCTAGCTTAGGGCCAAAATTAAGGGTTTACACTCAATCTTTCAAAACTCGAAATAGATTTGTACAGATCCCTTTCTAGACACCCATTGTTCATATCTAATATGAGCACTCTATTTTGGTTCTGCCAAGGTTTCGATTGCGTCCTATCAAAGATTGATCCAAAGGTTACCACCTCTTGGGTCCATCTTTTTGTGGCTTGGTTTTTTGTGTGGGTCTTTTGGCTTTTTGACTTTAGTCCAAGTCCTTCCTCTTATAGATGTTTTAGGTTTCGTTGGAAGACTTGGATGGGCGTTTGGCGAGCCTGGATCTTTTGGAGCTTCAATGTGATTTTGTCTGTCTACGCCAAGCCTCCTAATTTTGTGTATAAGTTATTTTATCAAAGCTAGGACTATTTTCAAGTTAGGAGAGTTTTTTTTTTTTTTTTGTCTTTATGGTTTTCTCCTTTTTGTTAGTCATGGATTAAGAAACTCTAATGGAATATCTAGGCTATTAGAAATTTATCAATCTTTTCCTCATATGTTTGCGATATCAAAGCCTTTTTAGCTTCCCCAATTGAAGCCTTAATGGCGGTCAGTTCGAAGTTCTGTTCAGACATTAATTTGGTTCACTCACTTATTATTTCCACTCTGAATTCTATATGCTCCAGTCTATTTAACCTCTGATATGGGGGACTTCCTTTTATTTTTCTAAATTCACAGTGATCTCGCACATGAGAATGGTTTGGAGCGGTATCTTAGGAATCTATTGGTTCTTATGTTTTTCTAGGAATACCTTACAAGGGATAACCCTATTTTAGCTTTCTTTCTTGTTTCATCAAAGCTAGTTAGTAATGGGATAGGCCTTTTGGATCTTTATTTGTTTTTTCTATGAGATAGATAATATATCTTCTATGTTGTGCTCTATCTTTTACGCTTTGTTTGGTTACTAATTTGCACAAGAAAAATTAAATTTATTACAATGAAGGAAATGAGCATAAAAGAAAAGAAATTAAATTAAATTTACTTTAATATGTTTGATAATCTTAATTGAACAATGAGAGAAATGTGATTTCTCCTCCATAATTTAAATAAATATATAGGATATATTTTTATAATGTTATCTTTATCCATTAAACTACTATAAAAATAAAATAAGAATATAAATTATATTTCATATTACACAATATTTTTATCTTTCTATTTTTCCTCATTTTTCACTATTTGGATGAAAAATTATTTTAGCCATTTGAAAAAATTATTTTCCTAATAAAATTAGATTTATCTTCTCAATTAAACATCTAAATAATATAAATTAAAACAAATCATATTTTATTTTTTTTTCTCTTCTATTTCATCAAAACAAACAATATGTTAATATTCTCAACCTTTCAAAAGGTGACATGTAATTCTTATTTGTTTTAATACTAGCCAAAACAATTTGTAGTTTATATAATAAATATAGACAGTATTTTGAACCAATAAATTTATAGTGTTATATATATATATATATATATATAATGCCATATGAATTTACCATATCATCCTTACTTCAAACTCGAGCCCAAATGCCCGATAGTGATTTTAGGTTTCAGACGATCGCCAAATGAGCCACCACGATCAACACTGACGCAACTCCGCCATGTCGAAAGTCTCTCCGCAGAAAGCTCAAAACGCAGAAGCGCAAGCGACGGAGATGAAGATTATACTATCAGCTTCTTTTGTGATGGGCATGATAATAAGCTTACTTCCTCAAGAAACCATAAATGGGAATCCAGTTCTGATTATCATCTTCAAGGGCCATCCATCAATATTTCATGCCTTTTTGATCTGCATATTGTTTTCGTTTTCTGGTTCGTTCTGCTATTTGGTGATTAAAATAAACAGAAGTTTAATCTTGCTAAAATTTGCAGGTGCTATGCGATAATTTCCATGGTTATGGCTTTATCGATACTTGTTTATGATTAACTGAATTAGGTAAAATGAAGATATGGAACAATTTCTCCAGTTTTTTGTTTATAAATTATGTTTGATCAGGTTTCTGAAAACCCTAAAATTAGCGCTTTTTTTTTTATAACATAATAAATAATTATAAAGATATTGAAATTTTATATATTATATTAATTAATTTTTATATTTTTAAATTTTAATTTTTTTATTTTTATTTTTAAAAATTAAATTATTTAATTTTTCTTTACTATTTTAATATTATAAAATAATTTATTTAATTTTCTTTTATATATATATTTTTTATTATTTATTAATTAATATTTATTTTTAATTTTATTTATATTTTTTATAAATAATTTATTTTAATTTTATAAATATTTTTAAAAAATAATTTTAAATGACACGAATAATATCTTTTATTATTATATAGATAATTTATATATATTATTTATTTTAATTTTATAGAAATTATTAAAAAATAATTTTAAATAATATAAATAATGTCTTTTATTATTTTATAGATAATTTATATATAAAATAAAATTAAAAATAAATAAATTTAATAAATAATAAAGATAAATATATATAAAGGAAATGTAAATAAATTATTTTATAATATCAAAATAGTTTAATAATTTTAAGATAAAAATATTAATAAAATGACTAAATAATTTAATTTTTAAAAATATAAAAAATAAAAATTAGATAATAAAAATATAAAAATTAATTAATATAATATATAAAATTTTAAATTTTTATAATTATTTAGTCTTTATAATATATGGTGCAATGGAAGCTTCTTTCAACTTACTACTAGTTTTGTCAAATGAAATGGTCGTCAGTCAGCTCTGCCTTGCATCGCATGCAAGTGAATTTGTATATGAATATATGCTGGTTAGGATGTTTGAGATACGGTATGGATAAGCAAATAATTATTTTTTTAATTTAGTGTGTGATAATAAATTATAAGATTTGAATAGGTTATAGAAATGAAAAATAAATTTTAAGACATTTAATATTTAGAAAATTTATTTAGTATATTTTTAATTGATAAAATTTTAAAACTAATGTTGATTTGAAAATTTTAATAAAATTCATGATTTATTAAAATTTATAGCTTTTAAATAATAAAAGTATAATAAAAATCTAGATAAATAAAAAAGTAAATTATATCATAATATGAAATTATAGCAAATCATCATTCAAATAAGAGTAATTTAAGAATAAAATTGCAAATGAAATGTTGTCTCAATAGAAAATGATGAGAAAATTAAATACGATTTTATATTAAAAAAATTCAATCAAATCAAATTAGATTAAATGCGATTTGCAATTCCCTCATCTCACCCCTTACGATATATAATTTCTCTAAAAAAAATTTCTTAAAACGGCAAACAAAATTTCACGCACTGGCAGGAATTTTCCCTTGAACAAATGCTTGATATTATGACTACAACCACATGATTTCGTAGGTTTGAGCACAGCAAAATTCATATTATAAATGGACCACCAGAATTGGTTGATTATGAACATCATCTCAAAATCTGACGCTTCGACTGATTGCTGCATTGATTCCAGACACCTCACCACCATATGGACCAGTAGGTTTCCTAATCTGCTGCACTTGGCCTTGCCGTCGTTTCTTTTGCTTATCATGCTTTGTCTGGAAAAAGTTAAATAAATGAAAGAGAGGTGAATTATAACTGAAGTGCCTATCAAAGAAATATACAAGAAAGCAAGTATCAAATTACCCTGTATTTCTTCCTTGGATTTTTCAAGTCTTTTTTCCGTGGACGGGTCATACCTCTGTTCTTCTCAATCTGGTGTGTAATTTGACATTAAAAAAAAAATCCAAGTATGATCCAAGTAGGGAATTGGCGAAGACAATCCAACAAAATACGGTCTACTAACCTGACGATTGATTTGTCTTTTTCCATCTACAGTTACAGGCAAAGATGGGACTGCAGAGGTCCTGCAAAAGAGGCATATTTCAGAGTGATTGTTGATTAACTTTCTAAATCTATCACAGACAAGAGATAACAGGTTTTAGTTATAGTTAACCAGAAAGTTTAATAACCAAGTAACAATAAACTGGCACAAGCACACGCATCCAAATGTGAAAGACTAATGAAACTTGGATGCACCATTTACGCCTCATGAACAAAAATTTAACGGCCAATATGTAGTGGCCTACTGTATTATTGAAAAGTCACCAGTGCAACATATAAACAGACCTGGAGTAGATTTCAGCTTTGCCAGCAACTTTTGCTTCCCTCTTTTGTTTGATTTCTTTGTAGAACTCATCTTCTGATGCTCCTTCAATGCCATCATCCTCTATGTCGGAGGCGTCATCACTCTCAGGTATGCCAAGTTCATGCATAGCATCATCCTCGGACTTAACTCCAGCACCTGCCAACACTCGAAGCTCATGTTTCCTCCTCCTTTCTCCAATATCATCTCTCTTAGGTAAATCATCGTCACCAGAAACGACCTTCCCACAAGAAGGAAAAAAGGAAAAAAGTTACTAATGTGACATGCTAAAACTCTTCTACAACCAGTAAAACTTTTGGTAGCAAAAATACTCTGTCAAGAATAAGATAACAGCTTGAGCATGAATTCATCAACAATGGAGATAATAGTGTTAATTTTGAATAAGTGCTTCACCTACATGCAGCTGGAATTAATTGAAAAAGAAAATTAGGGTATCACCTCCTTTCAAAAGAAGATGACAACAATGTTTGATAATGCATACCTTTGGTCTATTTGGTTTAGCAGAAACAAGTTTGGATAGTTTATTTGAACCCAGTGAGCTCAAATTCCCATTACTCGATCCATGATTGCCTCTCTCAACATTGACAACATCATCGTCGAAATCATCATGTGTTTCAAGTTGTCTGTCCAATTCCAAGGAGTACGAATTAGTCCCCACAAACTCATATACATTAGGGAGGAAAGATGTGAAACAGTACCCATTAGCTGATGTTTTATATTTCCGAGCTTTATCAAGCTTTGAGGCAAAGGAACTAAAGACTCCTTTGTGCTTTAATTTTTCTTCAAGTGCCGCCCTTACTTTTAGCATTTCCATACTTTGGATGTCAACCTGATCGATCTGCCAATCATGATTTTTCAATATCAGCAATATTGTTAGTGATACCAACTATTCAAGCAACAGTAGCAATAGCAGTGAACTAAATGAAACATCATCATTAATGATTTGCACTGGAGACTCATAATTTCAAGATCTCAAGTTCAAATGAAACAAACAAAGAGACCTTCTAGTAATTAACAATAGAAGGGAGAGAAAATCTACAACTCTTTTGACTTAACCTTATGCTTGTGTTTATTCTCTTTGTTATCCTGATCCTTTGAAGATTTCGCTTTTACCAATTCCGATGTGCCACCCAGCTGTAGTAAAAAGGCGAAATTAAATACTCCAACTTAAAAGAACAAAGAAAATATCATAAAACAAGAAAAGCATTTTCTAAAACCTCTGGTAGTTCTTGTGCATCAGCTTTTGCTGTGGAAAGAGAAGAGCTATGATATTTGCTGACAGATTCAGATGCCAATGCAGGTGCAGCATTCTCAGCAACTTTATTTTCTCCTGTTTCAGCCCAATGATTCTTCTTCAGTACCTCCTCTAGTTGCGACAGAATACTCCCATCAAGTTGTTTCATCTATTCAAAGTAAAACATACTTGAAAAGTTGTAAGCTGTGAGATAAACCCTTGAATATTACAATCTACACTGCATAATAAAAGAACAATGAATTTGGATAAACATTAATTACATGGTCATTTACTAACAGATAAAACCCCGACATTTTTTTTTCACCAAGAAATTATAGATTCATCCAAAATGCATAGAAAAGACAAATTCAACATGCTTCGACGAGAGTTCCATGAAACTAGTAGTGAAAAATGCAATTTCAGGATGGATAGTCCCAACTAATATTTGAAACATCAATATTTCATTGGCTTTCCTCTAGAACTCTGATTCATATGAAAGTATGCCCTGCTAGTGTAAAATGAACAATATTGGCAGAAAGGCGAAAGTTACACATGGCAATTATTCCTCAGCAAAGGATGCAGCATTGTCCTTGCAATAATGCATGTCACACTCGTCAACACATACTATTAAATGAAAAAAAAAATTATTCGTCCTCACAATCACAATAAAATTGAAAAACCAATTTATTTTTTTTAAGTGAACAAAAAACCTTATCCAATAAGCCCTTGATCTCTACAAGACCACCTATGACAGGATGATCACGGACTGGCTGCCCTTCGGATTTAAGAAGAAGATAGAAAGTAATGGCTTGGCAGTAAGCCAGTAAAAGAAGTTGCAGCACTTCCAAATAATGTAATCCACTTTCTCTTATGCCTCCACCCGTTTTAACCTGTAGAAAGCTTACAAACATTATGCTGATCACAAAGGCATCAATAAAATGCAAAATATCACTCCCAAAGTAAACACACATGACACAACATGGTAGAAAAAATGTCTTGACAGATAAACAATGCAAAGGAATTAGAAAGTCAGCTGTACAGCCCCGGTATATAGTATTGGAAACAAGAACATGGAAGACAAGCTCAAAAGAAGAAGAAAAATACCTTTACTAAAATTGGATTAACTCTTTCAAGCTGTTCAATTGCATCATTTAGCTCAGAAAGCAAACCCACTAATTCTGGAGCAGCACTGTGGCCAGAAAAATTAGAAAGGAAAGGAAACACCATAGTTTAGGAAGTGTAGGAAAAAAACGAAATTAAACACACTAAAATAGAAAATCTGAAGAAACATTAACATATTACTAGCATATTTACAGCACTCCCATATATAAGATCAAGAAGTACAAGGCAATGGCATCAATCGTATAAAAAGATAACCATACACTTGTAAAAAGCACGAAAAACTTAAGGCTATTCCATTGCCAACAAGTCATTGAGAAGATAGCATGAATTTCTGAGTTTTGAATGGCAACCAAATACCAAACAAAATTGGCACATAAGAGGGACGTAGCCAGTATATGGATCTCAGTAATTAAAAACACCATGGGAAACTAACATCAACAGTATATCATATTCCATCAAAAGACAAAATTCTGTACATACTCCAGAGTTCGCTTAAACCTAAAGAGAAGAAAAGAAGCACCTCAAAAAATAATAAGGTTCATGTTTTGCATACAATGATCTCTGCAATGCCATCCACTTTAGATCTCCCGCAAAAATTGTGTAGTTATATCATAGGTAAATCAGACACACATATACACAACTATTAAATCCATTCCCTAGCACATGAATCCCTGCAATGTAAAAGAAAAGCGCCAATTCCTAACTATTTCCCTTTGTTTATATATCCAACCCCCCCCCCCCCCACAAAAAAAAAAAAAAAAACTAGATGGCATGCAGAAACAGTGGATCCAGATTTCTTGGGTAGAGATGTTACTTTCTGCCTACATGCCCCTAATAAGAAAGAGAGAGGATTAAGTTCCCTATCATTTATATCCTCCATTGACAGCTAACTACATGCAACTAACATGCTCCTAATATAACTTTCCGTTTAAGTTAAATTTTATCTTCACTTTTATCTCCATCAACCTAGACTATTAGCCCAACCTCCATACAGAAGACATTTTAAAGAGAACAGAAAGGGGAAGTGGGAAGAAATCTATCAAAATTAACATTGGATACCTCAAAATTCAACATATTTGAAAGTAATCCTCTAAGGCCCGCTCAACTACATTCATCATCTTGTCCTATTCATAGCAATTTTTTTAAATTATTGAGTATTGACATAAAAAAAATATTGCACATTATTTTATCACTTTAGTTCCATCTAATATTTGACATACCAAAGCTCTTTATCACTCTTACAACTTCAATCCAGTAATTCGTCCTTACTATTGCATTCTTTGGTCAACCCATTTATTTCAGCTTTGCATGGCTGAGAATTCTAGACATGAATTGTTAGTAGGTTTCAAAACAGGTCCTGATTTTCCCTGTTCAATAAGGGAGGCCAGTCCAAATTCAACTACACTGAGCCAATTATTCTCAGAACTCAAAAGGAGCCATCTCCATTTTCTAGTAGAGAATATAATCACAGGTTAAATTATCAAATATTCTAGATAAAATATAGAAGAATTAGCCATGCTAAGTCTTAAGTATAGCAGCTTATTCTCCAAACTCAAAAGGTACCATCTCCATTTTCTCATTGATAATATAATCTCTGATTGAATTATCAAGTATTTAAGATGAAATCTAGAATTCTTATGCTACAATTAATTTCAGTTACATCAATAAGGAAAACGAAGGTCTTGCACCTCTACAAGTTTCATTTTTAAACATGACTACTATTAGCTAAACTTTGACCATCAAGAGTAGTTCACAAAGATAGCTTAGGTTCTGTATAGTCGTCAAACTCATCATTGAAGATAGCTTAGTTTCTTTATAGTTGTCGAACTCATCATTGATTTCAGCATGATGACTGAACAACTTTTATCTACAAATACTCAAATTTAACCCAATACGGTTGCTTGATCAATAGATTTTCAACCAGATCTTTTACAACGTAATCAAGTAAAATTCTGCAAGTATAGTACACAACTAGGTTATATAACTTTCTTATTTTTTGTCTGCATATCAAAATTTCAACTAAATTCCAAGAAAAGCCAATATTCACTCAATTTCTGGTCATATCTATCACATTCAAACAAAATCAAAGTTAAAGTGATCTTGCTAATAATAATCTGACTACAGTGACTATTCTGAATTCAGTAATCACAAGTGAATTTAAGCCAACAAAGATACAGCTAATGTAGTTGGTGGGACGCTTGAAGGTAATGGCATTTTGTTAGAAGTAAGTTTAGGCCATCCCTTTTATTATAGTCAACCTATGGAAAGAGCTAATGTAGTGCTATTGTTTTATGAACATAAGGAAAGGTTTTCAATATATATATATATATATATATATATATATGCATATCTCTGCAGATATGATGTAAGAGCAAACAAATAATGACATTTTTTCCACCTAATCTCAGGTTGAATTGTCAAATATTTAAGATGAAATCTAGAATTCTTATTTTACAGTTAGTTTGAGTTAACATCAATAAGCAACAAAGGTTTTGCACCTCTAATAACATGAATGTAAGTTGTAGAATTATAGAACAAGGAAAGAACAAAAGCATACATGAATACGTAAATGTTAAATTAAAAATGTGTTTTACCTATATACAACATCCATTTGCTCTTCTCTAGACAATGCATTCAAATCTTTTATTTTGCTTTTTCCTTTAACTGAAATTTCCTACAAGATCAATATACTTTATCACCCTTCCTTTTTGAATTAACAAAACTCATAATTGAATTTGTTCCAAAAACAAAGAATAACAAGATACAGAAGAAATTTACCTCCAAGGTTAATTCCTTATCACTTTCATCTTCATCAACATTTTCAACGCCAAAGTCCTCTAGATTATAAACATCGCTCTTTTCCCTCCGCATTCTTAAAATCTCTTCCTCCTCCGCTTTAAGTGCCTCATCATCACTTGAATCCATCTAGAAAATAACATCAAAGAATAAATATGGCTACTCTAAAAAAAACTTCAAAACATCTAAGTGCTTTACCAAAAAAAAAAAAACAAAAAGGAAACATATGACCATTTGAAAATATTGATATCCTCTAATGAATTTAGTATTTATATCATCACCTCATAATCTTGACCACCATAATACTGGCCCTTTCTCCCGCCCCATACATTCTTCTTGTCTTCCACATTTTCTTCCTCCTCATCATGCATTTCATCATCAATTGCACCAAATTTTTCTTGGATATATTTTCTTTGCCTTCTAACTTCAAAACCATACGTAATAACGTTACTAAAACTGCAATGCATCTGAACCAATTTTAAGCTCTAATTGAAGTAATGACTAATGAGAAAAATTGTACTGGATATAGTCAAGCAAAAGATAAATGATTTACAAAAAAAAAACTATTAAAAAAGCTTTATTAGGTGAAATTTGTCAAACTATTAAACAATCAGAAGCTCTTCAACAAAAAGTAACAGATACTTTTGAGTCCCAAACAACTAAAAAGTAGCTGATTTTTAACTCAAAAAAGAAAAGAAAAGAAAAGAAAAAATTGGTCCAGGAGTTAGCTGAACAGCTACAATCACTTTCTTTTATATGAAAAAAAAGGTCATCATGTCATGCAAGAACATTGATTCATAGAAAAACATAATATTAAGAGAAAATGATGAATACAAAGAATTTGAGCTTATCTTTTATACCCAAAATATCAAATTTCAAATATTCAAATTAGTTTTCTTACTTTTGGCTGCAAATCCTTTATCATCTTCATCTTCTTCTACATCATCACCACCATCTTCATCATCACTATCATCATCATCATTGTTAATATCCTGTAAAATGAAGCTCAAATAAAAAATCCAAATCCAGTAAATAAAATGAATTTCATATATTATAAATTAAGGTTAAACAAAAACCTCATAATCAAAAACTGGTTCCTCCTCATCTTCACTTGATTCCTGATCATCAGCATTTATATCTAACGGAATTATATCCCTTTTCTTGTGAACTATGATGCAACCAAAAACCCAAAAAAAAAAAACAAAATCAAAAATCAAAATCCACAAATATATATTTATAAAGCTGAAGAAGATACTGACAAGCATCAATTTCATCGTCCATATCTTCTGGGTTAATGCATTGGCCACGTGAACTTCTCTTATCTGCCTTGTTTTGATTCCTTCCTTTCTTTGCCATTGTATAATAATTGAACCTCAAAATGGTCAAAACCCTCCACGGCAATCACCTTTGTTCATAGAGATGATAGTTAGGGTTTAAAGTTTTAAAAGATTTTGCATATTAATGGTCTAGCCCAGTGAAAAAATGGGCCACATCAGAGCCCAAAAAGTATTGGATTCGTTTACTTCATTTTAGTGGATATTATGCTATATTTCTCTTTTTTTTTTAAATATTTCACCATTTTAGTATATTTTTAAGGGATCTTTACAAAAATACAAGAAAAAAATAAAAATAAATTCAAATTTACCATATTTTTAAAAATATTTTCAGATTTACTAGAATTTATAATTTTTTTTACAAAAATACCAAATTTAAATAGTTTATTATGAGTTTATTTTGAGTTTATTATAAGTTTATTATACATTTATTATAAGTTTATAAATTTACATAGTTTATTATGAGGTTATTATGAATTTATTATGAGTTTATTGTAAAATGACTAAAATACCCGGATAAAAATAAAAAAAAATTATAAAACATAGCAGAGAGTGTAATTTTTCCTATTTTTAATATATCAAATATAAATTGAGTGCATATATATGCATTAAGTTATAAATTGTATAGGGGATGATAATTACCAATTTTTCAAATTTTTTAAAATTTATAATGAAATCAATTTTAATTAGACATACGAGAATATAAAATTTTAATAATAAGAGTCTAATATACAGTGGAATAATAAAAATTTAAAAAAAAAACTTAAAAATATAAAAAAAAAATATACCCCAAATATAGGTCAGTGATAAGTATATGCAAGGCCTGAGAGTAAAAGATTTATATTCCATATATCTCCTCCTATATTAAAAATTAAATATAAGATTTAACCACCAAAGCGTAGCCTGGTAACCAAAAACGTGTGTTGCTCCCACCTAAGTTTCGGATTCGAATCTTCTGGATATTCCCCCTCCCCATATGTATAATTTATCAAAAAAAAAATTAAATATAAGATTTAATTAATTTGAAACTAAATATTGATAAATATATTTATTGGTTAAAGTAAATTTAAAAATAAAGGTCTTATTTCTAAAAAAAAAAGTCTTAAATTCAAGCTTTCTAGTCCTATTAAACTATTCTTGCTGTATCTTAACTAATCGTGAAATCCAACATGGGTATAAGAAAAAATTTCCTTTTAATAGAAATTAACAAATTTCTTTGTATTTCTACATGGGTACAAAACAAATTTTCTTTTTAACAGCAATTAATCTACTTATTGTGGAAGAATTTGTATCAGTGCCTGTAAACAAAAATAAATCCAATATGCAGTTATTATACATGTTTTTCTATCTAAAAATGTAGTATAAATAATGAATGGTAAGAGAAAAAATGCCTAGTTCCAATCTTAGAGAAGGACCTGTTAAATTTATTGAAATACTCACTGAAGATAAAATCCAGATTTC
Organism: Garcia nutans; assembly: GCA_947685225.1. Lineage (NCBI taxonomy): Eukaryota > Viridiplantae > Streptophyta > Magnoliopsida > Malpighiales > Euphorbiaceae > Garcia > Garcia nutans. Next base: position 3,691,614 of record CANTUV010000051.1, on the reverse strand, counting down.
CTTCTGCGGGAGTGTTTGTTTTGAGGTGAATACTTACTGAAATACATTTTATTTTATTTGGTAAATGGTTCGCCATATAAAATTTACACAACAAAAAGATAATCAAATAAAAACCTAATAAAACAGAAAAAAAAGGAAAAGGAAAAGGAAAAGACTCACCTGAAACTCAGAGGCACAGACCGCCCGCAACTAAGAGAGCCACGGAACAGATAGCGCACGACGGAACAGAGACGGTGCTGACTGTTGAGAGAGGGAGCTCGGAGAGTAAAGCACAAGAACGGTGCCGACGGCTGAGGGAGCAACAAAGCAGCACTGTTAGGGAGGGAGAGTTCTGACTTCTGAGGCGACAGACAGGCGCCGCAAATGCTATTAGTTTTACAAAACTTTTCTACAAACGGCGCCGTTACATGATGAAAAAAAAATACCGTATATTAATATGATTGTTTCACCCCACTAATCATTTCACTCCTCAAATATTGATAATTTATTAACTCAAAGGTGGAGTTAAAACAGTAAATTTTCAATAAAAGTTGAACATCAAATTACAAGTTTGTAATCTGCCAAAATTGGACAAAACCCATCAAATTCAAACTTTAATTAAAGATCAATAAACTCTATAAAAGATTAAAAGCACTTAAATTTAGAGTTTTCCATCATGAGCTCAACAACCTTCAAGCCAACAAACCGCGGAACAAACGAAAATTGAATAGCCAACAAAAGTACAAAACTGGTAATATAAATCAAAATTTTGAGAAAAATCCAGCCATTATTTCAAAATAAAGTTAAAGATTCAGCTATTAAACAGACTGAAGGTTATAATCAAAGAATGATAATCAAGCTCTGTTTAGAAGACATAAAATCAAGAGAAAAAGTTTAAAAGAAAAAAAAACACATGTAAATCATGAGAAAAGAAACAAAGAAAAGTGAAATTTAGATATGATAAGTTAGAAAGTTTTGAAGAAGGAGTGAAAAATTACCTGTGAAATACTCCTGTTCGGCGCGACGTGATGGGTGATGACTGATGAGATGGAAGCTAGGCCGTTCTGAGTATTGATGCGAGATGTGGGGAGCTGTGAGCGTTTAGAGATAGTGGAGGGGACTACTGGGTTGCTCCTGTGAAGAAGTCAGATGAGGATTGGAGATGATGCTAGGTTAACTCAACCTGAAAACGACACCGTAAGGTGTATTATTTTTTATCTTCCTAAATACCCCGGGCCTGGTCACGCTATTCCATTCTCTGCTTAATCAAAGGCCAGCCCATTCTCTTTTTCGCCTAGCCTAACCTTGTTGGATTGTGTCGTGTTAATCGAGTTGACGGGCTTTGTAAAAATTTATAATAAAATATAAACAAAATAACGTCATTCACCGTATTTTTTAAATTTTTTATTTTTTTATAAAAATTATTTTATTCAATTTATTATAAACTTATTATAAACAATATAAAATTTATAAATTCACGATAAACTATTATAAATTTATTATAAATTTATTATAAACTCTTTATAAATTAATAAAAAATCTAATATTTTAACAAATATTTTATAAATTTTAATATTTTAATAAATAATTTATAAATATAATAAATTAAAATTATCTTCAATTTTTCTTAAATTTTTATCAAAAACCCTAAAATATATTATTCACGATTAATCTCCCTTCAAACAAAAAGTAAAAATATTTGTTTGGCTTCACGTATAAGCTATTTAAATTAATTTATGAGTTCTAAATTTAAGAAAATATATTTATTTATATAATTTTATGAACTTATAAACTAAAAAAATAAGTTGGGGGACTAGCTTATGATTTTAGTGCTTATAAGTACTTGACTTATAAGTTATTTTAGTAAAATAATTTACTATATTATTTTTATTTATTTCAATAAATACTCTTAATTATATAACTTTATATTCTTTTTAGTCATTGTAATATTAAATGTATTTATAAGATATTTTTATTAAATATATTAGGCGTTTATTAGTCATTTAGAAATACTCAAAATATTCAAGTAACTGCTTAAAATTTTAAATATTTATAAGTTTATATTAGCTTATAAGCAATTGGTGCTTATAAACTAATTTTTATAAGTGAAGCCAAATATCTTCTTATTTGTTAAGACCTATTTTATTGACTCCTACATATTAGTATACATATATGAGCTGCTAATTCACACTATCTCTTTAGTGTAAGTGTTTATTAAGAGTGACAACGGAGAGAATCTCTGCGAAAATTATCTTATATAAATCTGAACATATTTAAATTTAAATTATTTGTATTCATCCTAAACTCGATTTTAATTGTTCTTTTACTACTTATGCTCGTTTCAAATCCCTTTAACACTATTTGTTCATTTCAATAAAAAAATTAAAAATATTATAAATTTATTAATTATAAAATTATAAAATTTTCAGTTAAATAATTATGAATAAAAAGTTAATACTAATATAATTTTATTAAAATAATTTCATACCACATAATTTTATAATTAATATATAATTAAAATTTGCAATTAATGTATATAATCAAGTTCAGATAATAGATACCAAAAAATATATAACTAATCCAAACTCAAAATGAATAATAAAAGTATTACCCTTATATATCCAAACTCATTTATAAATTATCCATATGTCATCCCTATTGCTTATTAATTTGCTTTAATTCTTACTTCAACATTAAACATTACAAGTCATATTTTTTCTAATGTGAGCAAATTTTTAGAGCATTTTAATTTTATTTTTTACTACTTGTAGTTTATAGAATTTAGAAAGTAAAATTTCAACAATTGAACGATAAAAAATTATAGTTGAAGATTAATATCACAATTCATGATTTATTTTGTTATTTTACTGTAAACTGGAATATACATGGACTAAGTTACATATTTTGCCAATCTATTTAGTTCAATTTTATAAGAATGTTCCTGCAAAGAAATTGGTGAAAAAGAATTAAAATAACTTGCCTTCTTCATATAATTGCAAGAAATGAGTTAGCTATTTCCTGCATTACAAAATTGGTGACATACTTTTCGCCAAGGATTTGTAGGAGGAAATCCCTTAGAACCTGTAAAAAAAAAGAGGAAATCCAAAACCAGTTTAGAACAACACATGAAGAAGCATAACAAGAGGCAAGTTCCTTTCAGGATAAAAAGCCAACAATAGTTATCTTGCAAGGCATTTCTTTACAAATATGGGTTTCTCCACATTAATATTATTTGGTGCCATAAGTGCGAGCTCAAATGCCACAAAGTTACAGTCTATTAATTATAGCCATTGGCTTTTATGAGAACTAAAATGTTATATAAATTTATGCAGCATAATTTTTAAGAACTATGATGCTTTTCCAAAATCACAGAAATGCGTTTATGCGATCATTGTTAAATATGCATATTTCTTGTTCTTGTATATTTCATTTTAGCTAATTTTGGAATTAGAAGTCCTAATTCTCTTACTTTTGTCTTTTATATGCTTATGAGGATAAGTTGGTTTATATAGTCTATTTCTATAAGACAAAATGAAATGTCATTTTCCATTGCTTAACCAAAAGTTATCTGCACATTTATTATTTCCCAAGTTGTAAGATATAGTGAACAAACAAGTTTCATTTTTAAACATGAGTACATTAGGTAAACTTTGTCCATCAAGAGTAGTTCACAAAGATAGCATAGGTTATTTATAATTGTTGAACTCATCATTGAAAATAACTTAGTTTCTTTATAGTTGTAGAACTCATCATTGATTTCAACATGATTAATACAACTTTTATCTACACATACTCAAATTTAACCCAATAACGTTGGTTGATCAATTGAATTTCAACCAGATCTTTCACAAAGGTAATCAAGTAAAATTCTGCTAACATAGTACACAATTAGGTTATATAACTTTCTTCTTTTTTGTCTGCATATCAAAATTTTAGATAAATTCCAATAAAAGCCAACATTAGCCAAATTTTTTGTCATATTTATCACATTCAAATAAAATAAAAGTTAAAGTGATCTTGCCAATACAAATTTGAGTACAACGACTATTATGAATTCAGTGATCACAAGCGAATTAAAGCCAATAAAGCTATAGCAAATGTAGTGGGTGGGAGGTTTGAATTTCAAGAAGGTAAGAAAGAGAAATATATTTTGGCATTTTGTTAGAAGTTTACTAGGCCATCCCTTTTATTATAGTCAACCTATGGAAAGAGTTAATTTAGTGGTATTGTGTTATGAACATAAGGAAAGGATTTCAAAATATATATACATATCTCTGCAGATATGATGTAAGATCGAACAAGGAATGTGTTTCATACAACAGGAGTAACAAGGGTAAGAAGGCAAATAGAAGTTAGAGTTGTTGGAAAATGCATCAGATGATTGGCTTAGAGTGATGAAATTAAGGAAGACAGAATTGGTTGTGAGGTAATGAGTAGGACAAATAAAAGGAATAATAGATTGAGGGGCGTATCAGCAGCACTAAGGATTATCCACTGTCGTACCTTTTATCTTTTAGCTAATTTGTTATTATTTTAGGATTGTATGGATATGATTAAGCATTATCAATGAATATTAGTAATTTCCTTCTTTTATGCTCTCTTTCTTCTTCTTCTCCTTCTTCCTCTCCCTCATTCTAACCTATTTCTTCTTAACTTCTCAACTTTTTATCATCTTATTGCTAATTTAAGTTGTGAAGTGCTACAAATTGGTATTGAAGCCTTACGAGACTCGAACTTTTATTAAAAAATAATGAGTAAGTCACCAAAGAAAACCTATAGAACCAAGCACAGGGGAAGGTATAGAAACAAAAGAAACACTTACAGAGAGTCAAATAGGCTTATCTCCCTTAAGAATGAGGTTCATCTTCGATTGGAGACCATACAAAAAGAACAACACCATAAATTTGACCAGTTGAGGGGAGAGCATATTAAGTTCGGGACTCAATGGGCCAAATGATGCAACTTCTCTTGAATCAATAAGATAAAGGGAAAGAACCCATGGTTGAGGTTGTTAATACAACAGGAAAGGGGATTCTACCAACACCACCCTTTTGAATCCACAGAGTCGATGAAGAGTTTGTGGGTACAAGAGCTGGTGAAACTGAAACTCTTTTTACCAATCAGAATTATATGGATGCTGGCGGTAGAGGGTATTACAATAGGCTCTTGCCTAAGATGGATTTCTGGAAATGCAATAAATATTTCAAGATAAATGATGTGCATGAGGAATGTAAGGTTGAAATGGTTTTTACCTATCTAACATCATGAAGCGATGGTTTTGGGAATGGATTTAAGGCCACGAGACTAAAGCTTGGGACATATTCTTAAATGCCCTATTAAAGAGATTTCGAGAGTCATCGATATAAGGTATTGTGGCTGACTTCCATAAACTCTGGCAGAAAGGGAGTGTAACCAATTATTAAAAAGAGTTTGAGGCAGCAAAGGCAAAGGTTGAACAGGTAAAACCTAACCTCTTTAAATCTTATTCCTTGTCTAGTTTTTTAAGGGGTTTGGAAGAAGAGATTGGGGCAATGGTAAGGATGTTGAATCCACCATCTCTGAGAACTTTGTTCAATAGGCGGGGTTGTAGGAGATTGTCCTCAATGCTTCCCAGAAAACTTATTGGTCCCATTACTCCATGTTTTTCTAATCCTCTAATGCCCAAACCCAAGCCCACTCTACTAGAACCACAACCCAAACACTAAACTCGACACCCATAAACCTAAAGCCCATTAGTTCTTATCCCCATAAATCACAATAAAACACTAACTCACAATCCCTTACTCCATACAACCCAAACAAGAGAGGATCAAACACCACACTTGGCCATCAATGTGCGAAGAGGCAAATGATGGCGCTACATAGGGTGGATGACATCAATGAGGCTGACCTAGGGGTTGATGAGTGGCAAGCTATGGATAATGTCAATGTTGAAGAAACAATAGAGCAAGCCCAGCTCTTCTTGCACTTGATTAATGGCAGCAAATCAGAGAACACTATCAAGTTGTGAGGGCAAATAAAAAATAAGCCCATAGTTATTCTCATCGAATTAGGCCACTCACACAGTTTCATAGACCCAAAATTGGTGGAAGAATTAAAGTTGCCTACTGTCATGGTTAACCCTATGTCAGTAACAGTAGCTGATGGAAGGAAATTGACAGTGAGGTTGAAGTGCTTTGATTGCAACTGGTCTATATAAGGCTTAAAATTTCAGTTTGATATTAGGGTGCTGGAATTGGGTGAATACGATAAGGCTAATAGAGTTGATTGGATGTGAAATTACAAACCCATTACCCTTGATTTTGTGAATTGCAAGTTGATGTTCAAGAAAGATGGGAAGCTTGTGGAATTGAAGGGTATTATAGAGGCTGCTCAGGTGAGGATGATGTCTGGAAAGGAATTGGGTAAAATGATCCAAAATGGATGGAATAGAGCAACTGTCAGGTTGTTCTCTATCCAATTGACTAGTATACACCCTTCTACCAACCCTTCCCTAGATATAACCACTGAATTTCAAAGCTCCCTTCAAACACTCCTAGCCAAATATAGCCAACTCTTTGACAAACCTATAAGCCTACCCCCCCTTTTAGGGAAATTCACCATAGTATCACACTAAAACCCAATTTAGAGCCTGTTAGCTTGAAACTCTATCGATGCCCCCATTTCCAAAAATCTAAAATATAACTCACCCAAGAAATATTAGAAAATTCAGTAATCCAGTCAAGTCAGAGTCCCTTTTCATCCTCTACAATGTTGGTCTCAAAAAAGGATGAGAATTTGAGGTTTTATGTAGATTATAGACAACCACTACAAAAAAATTGCTTATTAGAGACTTACGAATTTCGTTTCTAATGATGTATTTTTCATCGCTATTAGCATTAGTGATGGTTTTATGGCCGTCCCACATCGTAGCATATACCTCCCATGCAAAAGGTTTTTTTTTTAATGACATTGTTGCTAATAATTTTTTTGTAGTAAAATTATGTCATTGCTAATAATTTTAAAAGTGATCGCTAATAAGATTAGAAATGTGGAGAATAGGCTATGAAATTTTATTTGCGATGATTATTTTTTCTTGCTATAAATGCGATGACGTTGTTGTTAATAATTTTTTATTATAAAATCATGTCATTGCTAATAACTTTAAAAGTGATTGCTAATAAGTCAAATGAGAGAATAGGGTATGAAATTTTATTTGTGATAATTATTTGCCCTCGCTATAAATTGTTGGCAATGAGCATTTTATAATTATTTCTAACCAATATGTGTTGTCGCTACTACTATAGTTTTTTTTAACTTTTTGAGACCACTTTAAATTGATGTAATTAACATAAGCAACGAGAATGTAGTTATATATTAGCGATGAACATTTGTTATTGTAATTATTATTAGCGATGAAATAGATATTTTTTGCTAAAAGTATATTATTTGAAATATTAATATTTTTAATTTATATTATTTTTAGTTATAAATGTAATTTCATTACAATTGTTATTAGCTACAATTGTTATAATACTTTTAAAATTGAATTTTTATTATTGTAATCGCATATTATTTATATTGTTTTCTTACAATTGTGATGGATGTAATTGAGTAAATTGAAATATCTAACTAAATTCAAACTCATTTCAAAGACAATAAAATCCTTGTAGTTTCACATTCTAAAATAATAAAGTTAATCATCCTAATAAGTACCACAATATCTATAAAAATTCTGCCATAAGAAAAAAATATAGTAACCAATTTGAAAGAAATTGAAATTGTGATAAAAAAAAAAAAGATAACTAGTCATCATCTTAAGAACTATTTTTAATACATCAACATATTGATTTCTTGTTTCACCTTGATCATTAGCAGCAACTTATAAAAAATTAACAAATATTATTAGTAATTTATAATCTGAAAAATATAGAAAAAATCATATAATTTGAAAAAAGGGGCAAAATCTCCTCTATATACTGGACAATCCTTCCTATAAGAAAAAGAAATTCCAAACATAGGCCACCCAATTTATTATTCAAATGCAAACATGGCTCATATTTTTATTATAATATTCACTTGTAGTGTCTACTTATATCATATTTGTATATTCCACTTGTGGATTAGTGGGTAAGGTGATATTATTTTCTATAGTGACACTATTTTCTCTATTAGTGTTATCAACATTGATTGTATTACAGGGAGCATGTTATGCTCACCGTATTCCAAAAAGGAATGAACAATGTAGAACCTTTATTACTATTGGTTTGAAAGGCGGGAGAGTCATATTAGTATCCAATCCATCTTTCAAATTGCGCAATCCTTAAAACAATGCTTTAATTACAAGCAAATCCTTGTACTTTGAATTTCACTCAGAAGTAGAATGAAATTTCAATGCCAAGTGTGTATAGAAAGAAGGGAATTCCAATGCCAAAAGTGTAAGGTATTTCATAAGTCAGCAACATAGCATATAAAGAGTGGTTGAGCACCACTAGAACAAGTAAAGAGTTTTGATCTCCACACTAATGTCAAAGCAAATTAACATGAGGACCAAGACATATACTCCAATGGGAAGCAAATATGATGCATGGTTCTTGCCGCCACCACAAGAACACTATTTCTCAAAGATAATATTTGCTTTCTCGAAGATTTCATGAAATAAGTACTTCAACAATTTTCAAAGAAGGGAAGAACTTTCAAAGGAAATTAATACTAATGAAGCTCTTTGGGAATTCTAAGGCTGTAATTTTCCCAGTCTGGCTAATTTGATGTGATAAAAAACAACATTTAGTATTTTTCTCATAAAAGCAAAGGGAAAGGATGGTATTGAACACACTAAGCATATGTAGTCTTGAAAAGACATTAGTGTGGCATCAACTGCTAACAAACCATAAGTATTAAAACAAGTTTGCAGTACACATGGAGACAAAGGAATAAGAAGAATTCTAAGGCTAAGAAGAAGGCCAATGTTCGCTGATGTATTATAACAATATCATTGTATTCTTTACGATAAATAGTCACACTATTCAAACTATATGTTTAATGAAAAGAATATTAAAATTTATCTGAGAGAGAGAGTCACATGCAGAAAATATATTTGCACGGAAAAGACAAGTGTCATCTTGCTGCTACATTAGATTGATGTGTGAATTGTAGGAAACACAAGAAGCTTCTTCCCTTTCATGAGTTCAATGTGTGAAAATAATGGCTTGCCAGAAAACAGCTGCCAGAACATCAAAAAGGAAAACAAGCATGTTTTTCAAACATATAGCTCCATAAAAAGAATAAAATTTCCAAATATGATTAAGCTAATAAACCCCCATACTTATGCACCTTCTCTTTTTAGAATTTGTAGAGCAATTTTGGTATAGTATTGGTATATGCCAGTAGCTCTGATGCTATAGAAGAGATAACATATATCAAAACAAAGAGAATATTAGATACTTTAGATCTTTGATGAAAATAAAACCAAGAGCCAACTTGGAGCATAATATTTAGATCCATTTAAATCAATCTAACCATCGACTAAATATCATTTTTTTGTCTTGATAGTCAGTAAATTGCTTTATAATACCAAGATGAATAGTATACAATAAGTAATGTCTATAATGTTGGCCTCAAAACAACAAAATAGTATATTTTGCTAGTTAGCATAAGGAATTCTTTCCCCATGTAATAGCAAATAAGTTTTTCAATTATTGCTCACGAGTTACCATAGACGGTGGGGAAAGCATCACAATCGGTCATAATTCACAAATTACATATACATAGAGCAAAAAACTTGACAAATACAAAGGACCAATTATATGGAGCAAGCAAGATTGACTATATTAATCTCTTGTTAATACGAAAGAACTTCAAGATGGGATGCAACAATTTACACTAACTCATAATTGGTCATCTCGATTTTCCAGGCTCATGCAATTTAATTATTCTGTTTACATGAGCAAAATTAACATGACAACCAATTTAAAAAGGAACCCATGAAAAAAGTCAGTTATGCATAAAACAAAACTGCATACTCCAAGCTCACAAAATTATTCATAGAAATTAAGTATTAGGTGGTCTCCACTCCCATACTCATGACTAGAAAATTTTACAATAGAGAAAATTACATAAGAAAGGCACACCAATTATACCTTTTTGGTTAGTTCTAAAGACTTGCGATATAGCTCATTACTAGAGTCCTACATTAAAAAATTGCACTCATAAGATTCTTTTAAGAATCTAAAAGAATATAAAAAGTAAAACCAGAAAAATAAATTACTTGTTGGGTAATAAAAGTAGTCAGAAATGCATAAAAGGTATTCACATTTCCCTTAAACCATAAGGTCTCAGCTTTTGTAGAATTTATCACTAAATTCTTCTCAAATTTTGAAAGGGCGACTGTAGAATTAAAATCCACTCCATCAACCTCAATACAAATGTACAAAAACATAACTAGATTAAAAGAAAAAAAAACACAAATTCTAATTATAAGAAATAAACCTCTAATACATTCTGAAATTATGATAATTCAATCAAAGCTCCACCCAACTTAGTCAAATTTTGCACACATAACCCTTTTTAAGTAACAAACACTATACACACACATTCATCTAAGTATGAATCAGTATTGGCAATTTAAACCTAAATAAAAATCAAGTATATATAAGTATTGAGATGGTAAAATATGGAGACACTGATCACAAGTAAATATTGTTTATATTTGAGGGGAAATTTAGGCTCATTGTTAGATGACTTCACTAATTTTGATGTGTTTTTTCAGAGAAAATAACTTGAGGGAGGATAAAGAATCATTGGATGAAAGTGAGCTAAATTGGGAAGAAATATGGAGAAAGTTGCTGACAAAGGCCTTGGGCAAGGTTGGTGATAGAATTTGATCTGATACATGAGAGATGAAGTTGACAGCTAGCATTCCTCACTGTTTGGGGTATTTTAAAGTGGCAAATTTTAAGCAGATATTGACTAATATTTCCGATCTTGTATTTTCTTATTAGATAAAAATTATTTAGGAACATCAATTATTATTATTATTTTTGTTTCGCCAATTAGAATTAAAATAGGAAATTTTTAGGAATTTGGATATAAACATCCAAAGAGGCAGCGGCCCTATCCAACTCTTGTTCACATTTTTGACAAATTTATTTTCAATATATTTAGTTTTTCTTCTTTCAAAAGCAAGAGCAACTAAATTCTATTCAGTTGAAGGGTAATTGAGGTTCAATTCGCCAAAGATTCGTGAGATCTAATCAAACTTCCTTCTCTTTTCCTTAATTTCAGTATTTATGTATTCTCAGTAGCTTATTTATATTATTTCTTTTCTATTCAATCCATAGGGATTATTTTTTGATTAGTTAAATAATATATCTCCATTTAAAGCACTCGAATCCATAATTGTTCTTGGTGTTTTAATAGTAGTGGCAATTAGGTATAACACTAAGAAGATACATATTATAATTAAATAAATCATGCAGTTGGGTTTATTGGTTAGAATCATACTCTTTCAGTTCTTAAAGTTGTTCATAATTAGATTCTAAGGATGTTCCTATAGGACAAGTTATTAACAAATATTAATTAAAAATATTTCCTAATTAATTTAAAACCTAAGGAAGGATTGGTGTTGAGAGCTTGTCCAATAATAGAACTAATTTATTAAAAAATTAGGAAAATATATCTTTGTATCAAGGATGAAATCCAAAAATTGAAACCAAAATTATTCCCTTCAACTGAAATCTTTTCTATTATTATTTTTCCAATTTAGTTTCACTGTTATTTAATTTATTAGTGTAATTTTCAATTATAATTTAATTTTAGATTCTAGATTATAAAAATACCCCATTTAATTTTTATTTTTCTTTTTAGTTTTGAGAGAAATTAAATTTAGTATTAAATTCTCTGTGGATTTGACTATATTTACCATTACTATAATTTAATTTGTTTAGGAATGAGAACTTTATTTATGATGGCTTTGACACCCATTATATTTTAGGCATCGTTGCTGGAGAATTATTCTAACTTATTTTTATTTATTTTGATGATCGGGTCTAATTGTGGAGAAGAATTTCTTTGCGATCCTGAAATTGAGAAAACTGCTAAAAGCTTAAGCAAGAAAACAAAATTGCAAAAGCAAGCCTTTGTGGCTTTAGCTTGTATATCTAGTCACGTGATAGATTTATATTCAGATTTTTCTTCTTCTTCAAGTGAATTCGAAGAAGAAGAAGAAGAGATGGCCAATGAGCATTGGACTTTAAGGGAGCTAGTAGCTCCTCCCACCAACCAGCAACCTTTATGCATCATTTTTCTAGCCTTGAATGCCACTTTTGAACTCAAATCTGGTTTGATTCATCTGCTGCCAAATTTCACGATTTGGAAAGCGAGGACCCATACAAACATCTAAAGGAAATTTCACATCATTTGTTCAAGCATGTGACCACATGGAGTGTCAAAAGAGCAAACAAAGTTGGCAGTGTTTCCTTTCTCTTTAGATAGTCTAGCTAAAGATTGGCTATTTGACTTGTCATCAGGTTCGATAAGTACATAGACTGACATGGTAATGACCTTATTGGACAATTTCTTTCCTGCTTCACAAGTTACAAGCATAAGGAGGGAAATATGTGGGGTTAAAAAAGACTCAGAAAATCTTCAAGAGTATTGGTAGAGATTCAAACAGTTATATACGAGTTGTCCTCAATATGAAATTCTAGAGCCAGCTCTCCTTCAATATTTTTATGAAGGGTTATTACCCAGGGAAATGAGCGTATTAGATGCCGCAAGTGGAGGTGCTATAGTAAAAAATACTCCTTCAGCCGCTAAATATTTAATTTCTATCATAGTAGCCAACTTCGCAATAATTTGGGAGCAAGAAAAAAATTTCAAAAAGAGTGAATGAGGTAAGTATTTCTTTCCTTGAATTTAGAATGTAATGTTCATATTTTTGCTAAGTTAAATAAAATTTAATTAAATTAAAATGAATAATTTGAGGGAGAAATGAAGAGTTAGAAGTGAGAAGAAAGTTTGTATATGTTATATATATGTGAGATACAAATTACTTATAAAAGTCAAAGGTAAAGAGCTAAAAGTTAAAGGTTGAATAGTAAAAGTGAAGAAAGGTTAAAAATTCAAAAAATAAATTAATTATGGATGGAAGATAAAAATTTAAATTTAAAATTAATTAATTAAAATATTAAAATATATATATATACATGAATAGGAAAATTTAAGAAAGAAAAAGGAAAAATCAAAAGCTATCTTCTTCTTCCTTTTCCTCTCTCTTGGCCGAATTCTCCATAGGAGTAGAGGGAAGATTTTTGCTTCTTCTTACATCAAATTCTTCAAGTTTCTTTAGGATTTTGGGGTGATTTTGAAGTTTTCTCCTATCAAAAGTAAGCTTTCTTATCTTATTTTAATGATTTATGGATATATATGATTATGTGAGATTTGTATTTTTGCAAGAGTATGTTATAATTGGTTTTAAGGTTAGTGAACATGTTATTTTGATGAGTAGGTAATGATTTTAAGGTTAGATAGAAGAAAATATTAGGTTTGGTTAGAGTTTGGAAGAGGTAGTATGTAATTCAGGGTTTTAGAAGATTTTGTTAAAGTATGGGTACTCCTTTGATTTTATGATTTAAATCATGTTGTTAAATGATTTAAATGATAGAAATCAGCTTAGATTGATATTTGGAATGGGCTGGAATGAAGAACTAGAATTGAAGAAGCTTAGGGCACATTTTAGGGCTTTGAAGAGAATGCTTCTAAATTGAGTTTTAATGTTGGAAATGAGCTAAAATGCAATGTTTTAGATATATTTAAGCTTAAAACTCAATTTGGAATTGAGTAAATTGGATTTCTAGAATTAAAGTGCCTTAGGCCTAAGAAAAAGGGAAAATGGTGGAATGAGTATTAATTTATATTTTATGCTTTAAACACCTTAAAATGTGATTCTAATGTAGGTATATATTCATATTTTAAATAGGTGTTGAGTAGATAGTGATTGCATCAACCTAGTAATGAAGAGTAATAAGGAATTTTGAAATGAAGTGGAGCTTTGGCTCACTGTGGTGCATATAAGAGGTATGTACATACTTTGACATTTAACTAAATTGATTGCATTGTTTTTAAGCATAACACATTGCATATGGTGAATGTGTTATGATACTCGGTTAATAATATATATGTATGTATGACATTTATAATGTATGTGAAAATGATATTGATTATGAGTGGTAGATAACGAAATATAATTGCATGTTACCTTATATACAGCTTGGTTCAAGAATATTGTCATTGGATAGTATGTCGCCTTCGGGCGAGACACACCGGTGTCACTGATAGCATAATGCCTTCGAGTGAGACATACTGGTATCACTGATAATATGACGCCTTCGGGCAAGACACGATAGGGTCGCAGATGAATTAAATAATCTAAGATAATAGTTTTGGAATTAGGATAGTATAAAGGTTGTGTGTGTGTGAATGATTGGTATATTAATAAAATTGTGCATATACATTACTTGGCATTGAGGTATATTGTATGTTATGGCATTGCACATGTATAATGTTGTTTTCTATTTTTATACCAAAGTGTGTACTATTAAGCGAAATGCTCAGCGCGATTAAAATTCATTGCACAGGTGACATGGTTGATTCAGAGATTTTAGAGAGTGTTGCTTGATCACACCAAGTCTAGATTGTCGTGGTCGTTTTGGAGATCGTTAAGCCGTCACGAATCAGAGCCATTTGCATCTCATGTAAATATTTTTAAACTTTGTTTATGAAATTTTGTTTTAGTATGTACTTCATACATACAATTATGTATATGATGTAAATTATGAAAATTTTTCTTTTGGGTTAAGTGTTAGAAGTTGAAACATGAAATATATGTATTAATATCTAAAGATGGTTAAGTATTTTATGAAATATTGGTTGATTTGAGTCGTTAGGCTATTTTGAAGAACTGGGAGTGTATTTTATTGTAGGTTGTATAAATTAAAATTTTGGAAGATTATCCAAAATACAGATAAAACTCTAGCAAATTTGTTTCAAGGATTTTTAATGTAAAATTAGTATTTTTAGCACTTTAGAGCATTAATTCATATTTTTATTTGCCTTTTAAGTATGTTATAAGTTTGAAATATTTTATAAGAAATATGGAAACATTTGTAAGGACTGAACTGTGACACTATCGTACTATATATGCATATTTTACATAGACTGATATGTGTATTATATGTATATATGATATAAGAGTGTTACATTTATTTTGGTATCAGAGCCTAAATTTGAGGTTCTCGACCTATGTGAGTTTCTGGAGAGAGAAAATGGGATTTTCAATTTGATTTTAACATATCATACATGCATTTTTATTGGCAATTTATCTGGTTCCTGATGTGGTGATTCTTTTTGTATTTACAGATATAGGCGAATATGGCATCTCAAACACATGGATATAGAGATGGGAGTACAGAGAGTGTTATGTTTGGAGAGGGTATTATTGGGGCTAGTGCAGAGATTATTGGAAAGGCATCAGTGTTGGTTAGACCAGCAGTTGAGGAGGTTCTGCCAGCTTGGGTGCAGCATATGGCAGAGTCATTATGACAGACTCCAGTACAGCAACCACAGCCGCCACAACAGCAGTTATTGACCAGGAAATATGATAAGTTTAGGAAGTTTAAGGCTACTGATTTCTTTGGCACTACTGATCCAGTTGTAGCGGAGCAGTGGTTAGATAAGGTTCAAAGGATATTTATCTACTTACAGGCCACTACAGAAGAGAAGTTTGATTATGCCAAGTCTCTTCTTCAGAGGGATGCCTACCACTAGTGGAAGACAGTTCCCTATGGAATGGTTGACCCTCCGGTGCTGACATACACTAATTTTCTATCAGAGTTTGAAAAAAAATACCTCCTCGAGAGTATAAAGATGCGAAGAAGAAGTAGTTTCTAAGTTTGAAACATGAATTAAAGACAGTGATAGAGTATGAGAAGGACTTTATCTGACTGAGTAAATATGTAGGAGAGATTGTGACAAATGGGATTGATAGATGTCGAAGGTTTGAAGAGGGATTGAGGTCGTCCATCATGTGTCAGGTAGCGGCTGTATGGTATGAGGATTATTCATAATTGGTATATACTGCCAAAAATGTGGAGAAGGCTCAAAGGATTGCAACTGCAGCCAGAACATAGAGTAGAGAGAAAAGACCACAGTCAGAGGCATGGTCTTCATCATCGAAGAGAGGCTAAAGGATTTTTCCACAAAGGTCTAGCAGAGGCCAAGGGCAGCCTTGTAGGAGGTCTCCGCAGTAGCAAAGACAGAGACCTGCAGCCTTAGTAGCTAGTGCACTGACTCTAGTTACCCAGAGATCTTTTTTACCCATTTGTGCTCAGTGTGGACCGGTGCATAAAGGTGTTTGCTGGGGGAATCGTGCATCACCTAGTTTTCTTAGATGTGGGCCTCGAACCATCTTATAAGGGATTATCTAGAACCACTTGAGGACAGACAGACAGAGCAACAGGTTTTAGACCCAAAGACAGAGGGGGTCGAGGTGATAGGGGTGGCAGATTTAGATCCAGTCAGAGAGGGGAATCCACAGTAAGGACTAGTAGACTAGAGCAAATAGGGTCATCATAAAGAGTATATGTGATGCAGCGGCAGCGAGTATTTTTGATGTTATAGTTGGTACATTCTCTTTACTCGGTATTTTTATTCATGCATTAATTGATCATGGATTGATGCATTCATACATCAGTGCATCCATCTTGCCTGTGAGTGATATGTATTCTGAGTCATTAAGGTTTGATGTACTAGTGACTAATTCTTTAGGGCATAGTATGGTGGTTAGCAGAGTTTATCGAAATAGTTTGGTTATAGTGCATGATGAAAAGTTTCTTGGTGACCTAATTGAGATGCCCTTTAGGGAGTATAATCTCATTCTAGGTATGGACTGGTTATCTAAACATGATAGATTATCAGCAAAAAACATGTTACTTTGAAAACACGTGAGGGGAAGAATGTAGTGGTATCTAGTGAGTAGAGACACCTCGCATGCATATTTATTTTAGCTATATTAGCTAGGAGGATGATCTGAAAGGGGTGTTAAGCATATTTGGCTTATGTTACAGATACTAGGGTAATGGGGTCTTAGCTGAATAATATATATACAGTACCAGAATTTTTGAATCTATTCTCTGATGATTTACTAGGGTTGCCTCCAGAGAGAGAGAGAAGTAGAGTTTGGTAATGATTTAATGCCTGGTACCACTCCCATCTCTATTACTCCTTATCAGATGGCGCCTATTGAATTAAAGGAGTTAAAGGTGCAGTTGTAGGAGCAGCTTGATAAAGGATTCATCTGTTCTAATGTTCATCGTGGGAAGCACTAATGTTATTTGTGAAGAAGGATAGTACTTTAAGGTTATGCATTGATTATCGACGGCTGAATAAGGTGACCATTAAGAATAAATACCATTTTCCTCACATTGATAATCTTTTTTATTAGTTAAAGGGGGCCGCAATATTTTTTAAGATTGATTTGAGATCGGGGTATCATTAGTTGAGGGTTAGGAATGCAGATGTGCCTAAGACAACATTCTGCATGAGATATGGCCATTATGAGTTCTTGGTGATGCCTTTTAGGCTAATGAATATACCACCTGCATTCATGGATTTGATAAATCAGTTGTTTAGTCCATACTTGGATTAGTTTGTGGTGGTGTTCATTGATGATATCTTGGTATACTCTCGCAGTAAAGAGGAGCATGATAGGCATCTACGAATTGTGTTGTAGAACTTGAGGGAGAAACAGTCATATGTCAATTTGTCCAAGTGTGAATTCTAGTTAGATCAAGTAACTTTCCTTTGGCATATTGTTTCAGCTGAAGGTATTAAAGTTGATCTAAGTAAAGTTGAAGTAATCTTGAATCGGAGTCCACCATGAAGTGTTTTTCTATGATAGCTATGCCACTCACCAGATTATTTCAGAAAGATGTGAGATTTTTATGGACTGATCGATGTCAGGCAAGCTTTGAGCAATTGAGAGATATGTTGACTCATGCCCCAATCCTTAATCTACCTATAGAGGGCAAACCCTTAATCTACCTATAGAGGGCAAACCATATGTGATATATAGTGATGTGTCACACAGTGATTTGGGTTATGTGCTGATGCAAGAGGGTAGAGTCATTACTTATATTTCTAGACAATTAAAGCCTCATGAGTTAAATTATCCAACCCATGATTTGGAGTTAGCAGCCATTATTTTTGCTTTTAAGATTTGGCAACACCACTTGTATGGAGAGAAGTATTTTATTTACACGGATCACAAAAGTTTAAAATATCTAGGTATCCAGAAAGAGTTGAATCTTCGGCAATGGAGATAGTTTGAATTGATAAAGGATTATGACTATCTGATTAATTTTCATCCTAGCAAGGCAAATGTAGTTGCAGATGCCTTGAGTCAGAAGTCCATGGCAGGTTTGATTGCCTAGAGTATAGAGATTGGTGTGGTATAGAGATAAGTTGTGTATTTCTAATGATATGGAATTGAGGAACATGATTTTAGAGGAGGCACACCAATCTTCTTTTGCTATGTGTCCCAAAAGTACCAAGGTGTATCGTAATTTGAAGAAGCAGTATTGGTAGTCAGGTATGAAGAAAGATATAACAGAGTTTGTGTCCAGATGTCTCTTTTGTCAAAGGGTAAAAGCTGAGCACTAAGTTCCTTCAGGGTTTTTACAACCATTATCAATTCCTAAGTGGAAGTGGGAACAAGTGACCATAAATTTTGTGGCTAGACTGCCTTTAACCCATAGAAAACATGATGCAATCTGGGTAATAGCGGATAGATTGACAAAGTCATCTCATTTTTTTTAATTAGGATGGACTACTCTCTTGGTAAGTTGTCTGAACTGTATGTTAATGAAGTGGTAAGATTACATGGTGTCCTAGTGTCACTAGTGTTAGATTGAGATCTAAGATTTACATCAAGATTTTGGAAGAATTTAGGGTGCCCTGGGTTCACAGTTACACATTACCATTGTTTTTCATCCTCAGATAGATGGGCACTCAAAGAGAGTGATTCAGGTCCTAGAGGATATGTTGAGGAGCTGTGTTATCGCGTTTGTTGAGAGATGGGATAAACATTTATCTCTGGTTGAGTTTACATACGATAACAGCTTCTAATCCAGCATTGGGATGGCTCCTTATGAGGCCTTGTATGGTAGAAAATGCAGGACACGTTTGTGTTGGGATGAAGTTAGAGAAGGAAACCTAGTAGGTCCTGAATTGATCAAGAAAATAGAAGAAAAAGTTAAAGTAATTCGGGATAGATTGAAAGCAGCTTCAGACCGATAGAAATTCTATTCAAATTTAAAGAGAAAAGATACAGAGTTCAGTGTCAGGGATAATGTGTTCTTGAAGGTATCTCCATGGAAGAGGATACTAAGATTCAGATAGAAAGGGAAGTTGAGTTCACGATTCATTGGGTCGCATGAAGTACTAGAGAGAGTAGGACCAGTGGCCTACAGGTTGGCTCTGCCACCCGAGTTCGATTAGATACATAATATCTTTCATGTCTCTATGCTTCGAAGGTATAGATCGGATTCATCTCATGTTTTATCGGTGGAGTATATCCAGGTAAATTCGGATCTAACCTACGAAGAGGAACCAGTGGCGATTTTAGCATGAGAGGTAAAGGAATTGAGAAACAAGAAGGTGCCATTAGTGAAAATTATGTGGAGGAACCATTCTACTAAGGAGGCGACATGAGAAAGTGAGCAGATAATGAGGAGCAGTATCCTCAGCTGTTTTAGAGCCGATATTAAGTAATTTCAAGAAGAAAATTCTTTTAAGGGGGAGAGAGTTGTAATGTCCATATTTTTGCTAAGTTAAATAAAATTTAATTAAATTAAAATGAATAATTTGAGGGAGAAATGAAGAGTTAGATGTGAGAAGAAAGTTTGTATATGTTATATATATGTGAGATATAAATGGCATATAAAAGTCAAAGGTAAAGAGATAAAAATCAAAGGCTAAATAGTAAAAGTGAACAAGGTTAAAAAAATTCAAAAAATAAATTAATTATGGATGGAAGATAAAAATTTGAATTTAAAAATAAAAAAAAATTAATTAATTAAAATATTAATATATATATAGATAGGAAAATTTTAAAAAGAAAAAGGAAAAACCAAAAGTTATCTTCTTCTTCCTTTTCCTCTCTCTCGGCCGAATTCTCCATAGGTGCAGAGGGGAGATTTTTGCTTCTTCTTACATCAAATTCTTCAAGTTTCTTTAGGATTTTGGGGGTGATTTTGAAGTTTCTCCCATTAAAAGTAAGCTTTCTTACCTTATTTTGATGATTTATGGATATATATGATTATGTAAGATTTGTATTTTTATAAGAGTATGTTATAATTGGTTTTAAGGTTAGAGAACATATTATTTTGATATGTTATAATTGGTTTTAAGGTTAGAGAACATAATATTAAGGTTAGATTGAAGAAAATATTAGGCTTGGTTAGAGTTTGGAAGAGGTAGTATGTAATTTAGGGTTTTAGAAGAGTTTTGTTAAAGTATACGAACTCCTTTGATTTTATGGTTTAAATCATGTTGTTAAATGATTTAAATGATAGAAATGGGCTTAGATTGATATTTGGAAGGGATTGGAATGAAGAACTAGAACTGAAGAAGCTTAGGGTACATTTTAGGGTTTTGAAGAGAATGCTTCTAAATTGAGTTTTAATATTGGAAATGTGCTAAAATGTAATTTTTTTATATTTATTTAAGCCTCAAACTCAATTTGGAATTGAGTGAATTGGATTTCTAAAATTAAAGTGCCTTAGGCCTAAGAAAAGGGGAAAATGGTGGGATGAGTATTAATTTATATTTTATGTTTTAAACACCTTAAAATGTGATTCTAATGTATGGTATACATTCACATTTTGAATAGGTGTTGAGTAGATAGTGAAGTGGAGTTTTGGGTCACTTCGGTGCATATAAGAGGTATGCACATACTTTGGCATTTAACTAAATTAATTACATTATTTTTAAGCATAACACATTGCATATGGTAAATATGTTATGATATTTGGTTGATAATTTATATGTATGTATGGCATTGTTTGAGGTAACAATGCTTGATTTGAATTAAAATGTCATATGATATGATATTTAAAACTAAATAAAAGTGATGATATGTGAAAAGTGAGGAAAGTGCAAGTATTCACTAAAGTATAAAAATGAGCTACATTTATAATGTATGTGAAAATAATGTTGATTATGAGTGGTACATAAATAAATATAATTGCATGTTACCTTATGTACAACTTAGTTTTAGAATATTATCGTTGGATAGCATGATGCCTTTAGGCGAGACACACCGGTCTCACTGATAACATGACGCCTTTGGGCGAGACACACTGGTATCACTGATAGTATGAAGCCTTTGGGCGAGACACGCTGGTGTCATAGATGAATGAAATAACCTAAGATAATAGTTTTGGAATTAGAATAGTATATAGGATTTTATAGGCCCATTGTGTGTGTGAATGATTGGTATATTAATAAAATTATGTATATATATTGCTTGGCATTAAGGTATGTTGTATGTTATGGCATTGCACATGCATAATGTTGTTTTCTATTTTTATACCAAAGTATATACTATTGAGCAAAATGCTCAGCGCTATTGAAATTAATCGTGCATGTGACAGGGTTGATCCGGAGATTCCAAAGAGGGCTGCTTGACTACACCAGGTCTAGATTGTCGTGGTCATTTCGGAGATCGTTGAGCCACCACATACTATAGCCATTTGCATCTCATGTAAACATTTTAAACTTTGTTTATGAAAATTTGTTTATGTATGTACTTCATACATACAATTATGTATATGATGTAAATTATGAAAATTTTTCTTTAAGATTAAGTGTTGGAAGTTGAAACATGAAATATTTGTATTAATAATATCTAATGATGGTTAAGTATTTTATGAAATATTGGTTGATTTGAGCGGTTAGGCTATTTTGAAGAATTGCGAGTGTATTTTATTGCAGGTTGTGTAAATTAAAATTTTGGAATTATCCAAAATACAGACATAACTTTGGTAAATTTTTCATAGGGATTTTTAATGTAAAATAAGTATTTTTAGCTCTTTAGAGCATTAATTCATTTTTTTATTTGTCTTTTAAGTATGTTATAAATTTGAAATATTTTATAAGAAATATGAAAATATTTGTAAAGGCTAAACTGTGATACTCTCGTACTGTATATGTATATTTTACATAGACTTGTATGTATATAATGTGTATATATGGTATAAGGAAGCTATATAGAATCTCTCAATTGACAATTTTGGAGTGAATTTTGGCTATAGATAATGTACAACAAGCAAGAGCATGTGGAATTTATGTGTATTTAGGACACTCTATGGACATGTGCCATACGCTTCAAAATGAAGAATATCAACAAGTGAATGCTTTACGTGGATTTTTCAATCAACCCCTAAAAAAGATATGATCCATTTTCGAATACTTACAATCCGGGGTAGAGGGACCATTCAAACTTTAGTTATGGAGTGAAGCAACAAAATTTCCAATATTCCAACCAAGGCGACCTCAACAACGACTACGACCTCAAAATTCTGGTATGCCTCTTAACAAAATGTTTAAAGCTTTAATGACTAACACTCTATAGTTTCAACAAGAGACCTGATCAAGCATTCAAATTTTGGAGAGCCAAATTAGCCAACTAGCAACATCTATAAGTAAATTTGAAGCTTAGGGCAAATTTTCCTCTCAAACGGTCGTCAATCCAAGATAAAATGTAAGTGTAGTTACCTTGAGAAGTGAAAAAGAGTTGTTGAAAAATTACACTAGAAATTAAGTCCTGGGCAAGGCTTAAGCAAAAGGGTAGAACCTGAAATTATTGTGCAACAAGAGGAGTAACATACCATGTCCAGCACCGACCAGTCTGCACCCTGGGTGATCCCACCTCCTTTCCACAAAAGTTAGTTAATTATAAGAAGGAAAAAGAGAAAAAGGAAATTTTAGAAACTTTTTACAAAGTCAAGATAAACATACCTTTACTTGATCCAATTAAGCAAATACATCGACACACCAAATTTCTAAAAGAGTTTTGCACCAATAAGAGGAAGATCAATGGTAATGAAAATGTAAGTGTGGGAGAAAATATATCTGTTGTAATCAAAAGAAAATTACCTCTCAATTGCAAGGACCGATTTATGTTCTTTATCTCATGTAAAATAGGCAATATAGTTATAAAAAGAGTTGTATGACTTAGGAGCATCCATTAATGTAATGCATTTGTCTATTTACAATTCTTTACTAGTTGGTCCTCTTAAAGAAACTGAAATTGTTTGTTATTCAATTAGCTGATAGATCTATAATTTATTTGAAAGGAGTTTTATAAGACGTCTTAGTTCAAGTAAATGGGCTTATTTTTCTTGTTAATTTTTATATACTTGACATAGAAGAAGATAAATCTTCTAAATCCTTTCAAATTTTATTGGATAGATCTTTTCTTAGTACAAAAAAAAAAGATGTGTATGATGGTACACTAACTATGAAATTCAATTGACAAATTGCTAAATTTTGTGTTTATGAATATGTGGAATGTCCTAGTGAACTGTCTCATGTGTGTGGTACTATAGATCCTTTAAATAATTTTTTTTTTGAATTGATCAATAATGTTAAGCTGAATATTATGTCTTGTGAGGGTCTAAAAAGGGACAACTTGAAGAAACAAGAAGTGGATCTTGTTGCTAATAAAGAGTTGCAGAATTTCACACTAAAATTGGAAGTAACAACCCCTATTGTGAAAAAATGAAGAATTTCAAGTGCCTGATATTGAAAAAATTACTTTAGGATGTCCACTAGAGTACAAAGGCGATGTCTAGCTAAAGACAATAAATGAAGGTGCTAGTGAGAGGCAACCCAAACTTCTTTTTATTTTTTTCTTTCAGCCGCCACTTCTCACAAATACACAACCTATGCCGATTTTCTTTCTCCCTAAAACTTCTATCAAATACCCAACCCACCACCACTCTTCACCATCGATCGGCCATGAGAACCAAGACCACCATAAGGCATGGTGCACCATCATCTAGTCGCTCGAACAAGAGGTGCCACCATGGTGACTCAATCCAAGAGTCCGACTCAGCCCACCTTAATCAAGCATCTCTTCTTCAAAATCTCTAGAAAATCACTCTCCTTGTCTCCTTGACAAAAGTTCAAGCCAAAAAGCGACGGGTGAAGGTGCTTCCATTGACCCCGCCCCCAAATGCAGAAAGGAGCCCCAAAACTACAAGCCACTATAGGTATGACTGAATCCATCTTTACTGAACCAATAAGGAAATACCAGGGGAATACTTTATCTCTTTTTCATTTTTATTTGTTACATTAATGACAATGCAAAAACTAAGGATGTATGAGGGGTGTATTTAATGGTGGGGATGCTATTATTTTGATTATTGTTGATAGATTTTAAAAAAAAAATTATTATTGCTTGATTTTGACAAGTTTTGGACATTTTGTTGATAATATTTATGATTTTTGAATTTTGAATGATAATTTGAAGTTTTGCATTATTGGAAGCACATTTTCAGCTAGTGTTGCATTGTTGGAAATTTTTTATGAAATTTTTAAATCCTTGAACCTTATGGCTGCCTTGTTTGCGTGATTTTTGACTCAAAAGCCCCATTTTATCTTTGAAATGAATTGAATGTAAAATTTTGAACCACAAATTTTTATGGTAGTCCTAAATTAATTATTCTAGGTTGATTTTTGTTATTTCACTCACTATAAGCAATCATGATTGACATTTATTATTATTCATAAAAATAAATAATTAAATAAGAATTTAATATAGAAAATAGAAATGACTATTAAAAATATTTGTCTTGTATCAATTCCAAAAAAAAAAACTTTCTAAATTGAAAAATTAATAAAGTTAAGACTAAGATCCGAAAGAGGCCATGGCTATGATTTATTAAGGCGAAGATTCAAAAGAGGCTATGGCCATAACTTTTTCATAAACTTTGGCAGCTTCTTCCACATGGGCGATGATTCTGACATCATATTCCTCATGCTCTTTGGCCATTGAGCATACTTAGCAACAATAGAAAACACAACAGAAGCCACCATAGAAATGTATTCTGCTTTCTCTACTGCTCTTTTGGTAGTGGTTGATGGATCGGTGCTTGAGGTAGTAATTTAAGCTTGAATTTGCTTATTTATTTATTTATTTTTTCTCTGCAATTTGGACAAAGAGGTTTAAATTCTAAGTCCTTGCAACAATTATTGGTTACTAATTTTGTCTTTGGATGGTTAGAATATTAAAAAATTAATTCTAAGTCATTGCAAAATCTATGGTGCCAATTTTGTTTGACTAAAATAAATATTATTATGTTATCAAATTCTCCCTAAAAAATAAGTTACCAATATTTGCAACTAATTTTTCTAATCTCTTGCAAATATAAACCTATTGTGACTACATATACATAGTTATCACTAATAACATGGATACAAATTTTTACTCAAAAATATTTATCACTATTTGCAATAAACATTTCTATTCTCTCACAAATATTAACCAATTCTGACCATATATAAAAAGTTATCGCTAATAATATGATACCAATTTTTCTCTCCAAAATAAGTAATTATTATTTGTGACCAACTTTTTTAATCTCTTAAAAATATAATCTTACTGTGACCACAAATAAATAGTTATCTCTTCTCCAAAATCTCCAGAAAATCACTCTTCTCGTCTCCTTGATGAAAGTTCTAGCAAAGAGTCCAGTCAAAAAGCGATAGTTGAAGGTCCTTTGACTAACCTAGCCCCTACTAGCAATAAGAAGCCTAAATATCACAAACCACAGTAGGTGTGACTAAACCCACCTTTACCAAACTAATAAGGAAATACCACAGGAGTACTTTGTTTTCTTTTTCACTTTTGTTTGTTACATTGATGACAATGCAACAACAAAGTATGGGGGAGGGGTATATTTATTGGTGGGGGTGCTGCTATATTGATTATTGTTGATAGATTTTGAAAATTTTTTTATTATTGCTTGATTTTGACAAGTTTTGGACATTTTGTTGATAATATTAATGATTTTATTGAATTTTGGATGATAATTTAAAAGTTTTGCATTATTAGAAGCACATTTTTAGCTAATGCTGCATTGTTGAAAATTTTTAATGAATTTTTGATATCCTTGAACCTTGTGGCTACCTTGTTTGTGTTTTGTGATTTTTGACTCAAAAGCCTAATTTTATCTTTGAAATGATTTGAATGCAATATTTTGAACCGCAAATTTTTGTGGCAGTCTTAAACTGATTATTCTAGGTTGATTTTTATTATTTCACTCACTATAAGTGATCATGATTGACATTTATTATCATTCATAAAAATAAATAATTAAACAAGAATTTAATAGAGAAAAATAGAAATGACTATTAAAAATATTTGTCTTATATTAATTTCAGAAAAAAAAATTTCCTAAATTGAAAAATTAATAAAGTTAAGGCTAAGATCTGAAAGAGGCCATGACCATGACTTGTTAAGGCAAAGATTAAAAAAAGGGCTATGGCCATAACTTTGTCATAAACTTTGGCTGCTTCTTTCACATGGTCGACGATTTTGACATCGTATTCCTCATGCTCTTTGGCTATTGAGGTATACTTAGCAGCAATAGGAAACGTAACAAAAGCCACCACAAAAATATATTATGCTTTTTCTATTGCTCTTTTGGTAGTGGTTGACGGATCGGTGATTGAGATAGTAATTTAAGCTTGAATTTATTTATTTTTATTTATTTTTTCTTTGCAATTTGGACAAAGAGGTTTAAATTCTAAGTCCTTGCAACAATTATTTGTTACTAGTTTTATCTTTGGATGGTTAGAATATTGAAAAATTAATTCTAAGTTATTGCAAAATCTATGGTGTCAATTTTTTCGACTAAAATAAATATCATTATGTTATCAAATTCTCCTTAAAAAATAAGTTACTAATATTTGCAACTAATTTTTTTAATATCTTACAAATATAAACTTATTGTGACCACATATACATAGTTATCACTAATAACAAGGGTACAATTTTTTTCTCAAAAAATTTTATCACTATTTGCAATAAACATTTCTATTCTCTCACAAATATTAACTAATTCTGACTATATATAAAAGTTATCGCTGATAATATGATACTATTTTTTCTTCAAAATAAGTTATTATTATTTGTGACCAACTTTTTTAATCTCTTAAAAATATTATCTTATTGTGACCACAAATAAATAGTTATCTCTTCTCCGAAATCTCCAGAAAATCACTCTCCTTGTCTCCTTAATGAAAGTTCTAGCAAAGAGTCTAGCCAAAAAGCGATGATTGAAGGTCTTTTGACTAACCTAACCCCTAGTAGCAACAAGAAGCCTAAAAACCACAAGCCACAGTAGGTGTGACTAAACCCAACTTTACCAAACCAATAAGGAATTACCAGGGGAGTACTTTGTTCTCTTTTTCACTTTTGTTTACATTGATGACAATGCAACAACAAAGTATGGGGAAGGGGTATATTTATTGGTGGGGGTGCTGCTATTTTGATTATTGTTGATAAATTTTGAAAAATTTTTTATTATTGCTTGATTTTGATAAGTTTTGGACATTTTTTTGATAATATTTATGATTTTATTGAATTTTCACTGATAATTTGAAGGTTTTGCATTGTTAGAAGCACATTTTTAGCTAGTGTTGCATTGCTGAAATTTTTTGATGAAATTTTGAAATCCTTGAACCTTGTGGCTTCCTTGTTTGTGTTTTGTGATTTTTGACTCACAAGCCTCATTTTATCTTTGAAATGATTTGAATGCAATATTTTGAACCACAAATTTTGTGGCAGTCCTAAACTGATTATTCTAGGTTGATTTTTGTTAGTTCACTCACTATAAGCGATCATGATTTGCACTTATTATCATTTATAAAAATAAATAATTAAATAAGAATTTAATAGAGAAAATAGAAATGACTATTAAAAATATTTGTCATGTATCAATTCCAGAAAAAAAAACTTCCTAAATTGAAAAATTAATAAAGTTAAGGCTAAGATCCAAAAGAGGCCATGGCCATGACTTGTTAAGGCGAAGATCCAAAAGAGGCTATGGCCATAACTTTGTCATAAACTTTGGCTGCTTCTTTTACATGGGTGACGATTTTGACATTGTATTCTTCATTATCTTTGGCCATTGAGGCATGCTTAGCAGTAATAGAAAATGCAACAGAAAGCACCACGAAAATGTATTCTGCTTTCTCTATTGCTCTTTTGATAGTGATTGACGGATCAATGTTTGAGGTAGTAGTTTAAGCTTGAATTTGCTTTTTTATTTATTTATTTATTTTTCTCTTCAATTTAGACAAAGAGGTTTAAATTCTAAGTCCTTACAACAATTATTGGTTACTAATTTTGTCTTTGGATAGTTAGAATATTGAAAAATTAATTCTAAGTCATTGCAAAATCTATGATGCCAATTTTTTCGACTAAAATAAATATCATTATGTTATCAAATTCTCCTTAAAAAATAAGTTACCAATATTTGTAATTAATTTTTCTAATCTCTTGCAAATATAAACCTATTGTGACCACATATACATAGTTATCACTAATAATATGAGTAAAAATTTTTCCTCAAAAAAATTTATCACTATTTGCAATAAATATTTCTATTCTCTCACAAATATTAACCAATTATGACCATATATAAAAAGTTATCGCTAGTACCAATTTTTCTCTCCAAAATAAATAATAATTATTTGTGACCAACTTTTTTAATATCTTAAAAATATAATCTTATTGTGACCACAAATAAATAGTTTTCTCCTCTCTAAAATCTCTAGAAAATCACTCTCCTCGCCTTCTTGATGAAAGTTCTAGCAAAGAGTCTTGCCAAAAAGCAATGTTGAAGGTCCTTTTACTAACCTAGCCCCTAGCAGCAATAGAAAGCCTAAAAAGCACAAGCCACAGTAGGTGTGACTAAACCCACCTTTACCAAACTAATAAGGAAATACCAAAGGAGTACTTTGTTCTCTTGTTCACTTTTGTTTGTTACATTGATGACAATGCAACAATAAAGTATGGGGGAGAGGTATATTTATTGGTGGGAGTGCTGCTATTTTGATTATTGTTGATAGATTTTAAAAATTATTTTATTATTGCTTGATTTTGACAAGTTTTGGATATTTTGTTGATAATATTTATGATTTTATTGAATTTTGGATAATAATTTGAAAGTTTTGCATTGTTAGAAGCACATTTTTAGCTATTGTTGCATTGTTGAAAATTTTTGATGAATTTTTGAAATCCTTGAACCTTGTGGCTACCTTGTTTGTGTTTTGTGATTTTTGACTCAAAAGCCTGATTTTATCTTTAAAATGATTTAAATGCAATATTTTGAACCATAAATTTTTGTGGAAGTCTTAAACTGATTATTCTAGGTTAATTTTTGTTATTTCACTCATTATAAGCGATCAAGATTAGCATTTATTATCATTCATAAAAATAAATAATTAAATAAGAATTTAATAGAGAAAATAGAAATGACTATTAAAAATATTTATCTTGTATCAATTCTAGAAAAAAATAAACTTCATAAATTGAAAAATTAATAAAGTTAAGGCTAAGATCCGAAAGAGGCCATGGCCATGACTTATTAAGGCGAAGACCCAAAAGAGGCTATGGCCATACCTTTGTCATAAACTTTGGCCACTTCTTCCATATGGGCATTTTCTTCATTCTCTTTGGCCATTGAGGCATACTTAGCAGCAATAGAAAATGCAACAGAAGCCACCACAGAAATATATTCTCCTTTCTCTATTGCTCTTTTGGTAGAGGTTGACGAATCGGTGCTTGAGGTACTAGTTTAAGCTTGAATTTGCCTTTTTTTATTTGTTTTTTCTCTGTAATTTGGACAAACAGGTTTAAATTATGAGTCCTTGTAATAATTATTGGTTACTAATTTTATCTTTGGATGGTTAGAATATTGAATGATTAATTCTAAGTCATTGCAAAATCTATGGTGCCAATTTTTTCGACTAAAATAAATATCATTATGTTATCAAATTCTCCCTAAAAATAAGTTATCAATATTTGCAACTAATTTTTCTAATCTCTTGCAAATATAAATCTATTGTGACCACATATACATAGTTATCACTAATAACATGGGTACAAATTTTTCCTCAAAAGAATTTATCACTATTTGCAATAAACATTTCTATTCTCTCACAAATATTAACCAATTTTGACCATATATAAAAAGTTATAGCTAATAATATGATACCAATTTTTCTCTCCAAAATAAGTAATTATTATTTGTGATCAACTTTTTTAATCTCTTAAAAATATAACTTTATTGTGACCAGAAATAAATAGTTATCTCCTCTTCGAAATCTCCAGAAAATCACTCTCCTCACCTCCTTGATGAAAGTTCTAGCAAAGAGTCTAACCAAAAAGCGATGGTTGAAGGTCTTTTAACTAACCTAGCCCCTAACAGCAATAAGAAGCCTAAAAATCATAAGTCACAGTAGGTGTGACTAAACCCACCTTTACCAAACCAATAAGAAAATACTAGGGGAGTACTTTGTTCTCTTTTTCACTTTTGTTTGTTACATTGATGACAATGCAACAACAAGGTATGGGGGAGGGGCATATTTATTGGTAGGGGTATTGCTATTTTTATTATTATTGATAAAGTTTGAAAAAAAAATTATTATTGCTTAGTTTTGACAAGTTTTAGACATTTTGTTAATAATATTTATGATTTATTAAATTTTAGATGATAATTTGAAAGTTTTGCATTATTGGAAGCACATTTTAAGCTAGTGTTGCATTGCTGAAAATTTTTGATGAATTTTTGAAATCCTTGAACCTTGTGGCTACTTTGTTTGTATCAAAAGCCCCATTTTATCTTTGAAATGATTTGAATGCAATATTTTGAACCATAAATTTTTATGGCAGTCCTAAACTAATTATTCTTGGTTTATTTTTGTTATTTCACTCACTATAAGTGATCATGATTGACATTTATAATCATTCATAAAAATAAATAAATAAATAAATAAAATTTAATAGAGAAAATAGAAATTACTATTAAAAATGCTATGTCCTATATCAACTCTAGGAAAAAAAAACTTCCTAAATTAAAAAATTAACAAAGTTAAGGCTAAAATCCGAAAGAGGCCATGGCCATGACTTGTTAAGGCGAAGATCCAAAAGAGGCTATGGCCATGACTTTGTTGTAATCTTTGGCAATTTCTTCCATATGGACGGCGGTTCTGGCAGCGTAATCCCCATGTTCTTTGGCCATTAAGGCATACTTAGCAGCAATAGTAGACGCAACATAAGCCACCACAGAAATGGATTTTGCTTTCTCTGTTGCGCTTTTGGTAGCGGTTGCCGCACCGGTGCTTAAGGTAGTAGTTTAAGTTTGAATTTGCTTTTTTATTTGTTTTTTCTCTGCAACAAAGAGGTTTAATTTCTAAGTCCTTGCAACAATTATTGGTTACTAATTTTTTCTTTGGATAGTAAGAATATTAAAGGATTGATTCCAAGTCCTTGCAAAGTGCCAATTTTTTCGACTAAAACAAATATCATTATGGTATCAAATTCTCTCTCTGAAGTAAATTACCAATATTTACAACCAATATTGGTTGTAAATAAATTATCAATATTTACAACCATTTTTTCTAATCTCTTGCAAATATGAACCTATTGTGCCCACACATATATAGTTATCACTAATAATATGGGTACAAATACTTTCCTCAAAAAAATTTATCACTATTTGTGATAAACCTTTATATTCGCTCACGAATATTAACCAATTCTGAC
The DNA here is from genome assembly GCA_947685225.1 of Garcia nutans. Classification (NCBI taxonomy): domain Eukaryota; kingdom Viridiplantae; phylum Streptophyta; class Magnoliopsida; order Malpighiales; family Euphorbiaceae; genus Garcia; species Garcia nutans. The sequence goes on along the minus strand of CANTUV010000051.1, from coordinate 3,659,759 downwards.
CACATATAAAATGTTATCTCTAATAATATGGTACCAATCTTTTCCTCAAAAATAAGTAATTATTATTTGTGACTAACTTTTCTAATCTCTTACAAATATAATTATATTATGACCACAAATAAATAGTCATCACTAATAATATCGGTATTAATTTTTTCTTTAAAAAAATTGATCAATATTTGTAACAAATCTACCTATTTTCTTGCAAATATTAATCTATTACAACCACATATAAAAAGTCATAGCTAATAATACGGTACCAAATTTTTTCAGCAAAATATTTATCAAGTTTTGCTACAAATATTTTTTAATCTCTCGCAAATATGTAACCTACTGCGACCACCTATAAAATTTCATCATTAAAAAAATAATGTGCCAGTGTTTTCCTCCTAAAAATTAATCACTATTTACAATAAACAATTTTAATCTCTCGCAAATATTAATTTATTTGTGACAATATATAAATCGTTATTGCTAATAATATAGTATCGATTTTCAATATAAGTTCTACTTTTTATTTATCACAAAAAGTTTTATACATTTGCTAATAACTAAGATTTAGCACCAAGTGACATATTTGGTTGTAAATAATCTTTCTATTGCTACGACTCACAAGATGTCATCACTAATAATATAGTGCCAAATTTTTTCTCAAAAAATAATATTAGTGATGACTTATTATACTATTAGTGACAATATAAAAAAATTGTGGCAATTAACAAATATTTTCTGACAATATAGGAATTGTTATCACTAAAAGTCTATTAGCAATACGTTTTAATATGGACTTTTAAATTTTTGTTGGATGAGTTATATGGGTGCAGTGGTCTTCTCAAAAATCAATCTATGAGTTGGAAATCATTAAATAAGGTTGAAATCAAATGATACTCACAAGATTGCCTTTAAGACACACATGGCACTTTGAATTCAAGGTTATGCCCTTTGGGCTAGCCAATGCTCTAGCCACATTTTAGGCTTTGATGAACTACATTTTTCAGTCTTGAGAAAATTTTTGTTGGTATTATTCGATGATATATTGGTGTATAACAATTCACTTAAAGATCACTTGGAGCAGCTAGAGTTAATCTTCAAAATTTTAGTGGAGCAAGAGTTGTTTGCTAAAGAGAAAAAGTTGTGTTTGGTAGTGATTTTGTAGAATACCTTGGCCACATCATTTTGGCCCACGCGGTATATATTGATGATAGAAAAATTCAACCTATGTTGGGTTGGCCAATACTGAAGAATTTGAAGTAGCTGGGGGAGATTTTTAGGGTTAATGGGCTATTATCAAAGGTTCATTAGAGGTTATGGAACAGTTTGCAAGCCCTTAATTGAATTATTAAAGAAGTAGAATTTTTAATGGAATGCAAAAGCCCAGGTAGCATTTGAGAAGTTGAAGGTGATAATTATTGCAGCTCTTGTGTTAGCTGTACCAAATTTTACTAAACCCTTTGTGTTAGAATGTGATGCAAGTGGATGTGGGATATGGGCAGTGCTTATGCAGGAAGGTAGATCAATTGCTTTTATCTCCAAGCACTTAAGTCCTAGGAACTGAAACTTTTCTGCCTATGAAAGAGAACTCCTTGCTATCATATTTGCAGTGACCAAATGGAGGCATTACTTAGTGTAAGGAAGCTTCATCATAAATATTGACCACCAAAGTATCAAACACCTCATTGAACAAAGATTTCACACATATGTGCAACAAAAGGGGATTACTAAATTACTGGGTTTGGAATATAAAATCAATTATAAGAAGGAGGGAGAATAAAGTGGCCGATGTCCTATCCCGAAAAGAAAAAAGGGGGAGCTTATTGGTACCCTTTATACCTATGTGGTTGTTCCAGCTTGGATTCTTGAAGTGGAACAATCCTGCAATTGGGATTCTAGAGTCCAAGAGCTTCTCATTATAGTAGCCACTCACATTGACTAAGTTTTTAATTACTCTTTAAAAAATGGTATTTTGAGGTACAAAGGCAAATTGTACATTGGAAGTTCTACTGAATTAAGGAATAGACTATTGAGTCAGTTTCATGAATGGCCATTAGGAGGTCATTTAGGAATTCTTGCAACCTACCAAAGGCGGAAAGGTCATTTCTACTAGCCAGGAATGAAAGGTTTGATCAAAGAATGGATTTTAAGATGTGATGTTTGCAATAAATGCAAAGGAGAGAATTTCCCCTATCTAGGTTTGTTATAACCCCTACCTATTTTTTCTACTGCTTGGTCCAATATAAATATGGACTTTATTGAACAATTGCCAAAATCTAAGGGTTTTGACACCATACTTGTGGTAGTGATAGTTTGACCAAAATAACCCATTTTATCCCTCTCTCCCACCCATTTACAGCAGCTACAATGGTCATAACTTTTCAAAACCATATCTATAAACTCTATAGCTTACCCTAAGTAATTGTTTTAGATAGAGACAAATTATTCACTAGCCTATTTTAAAGAGAGTTATTCAAATTTTTAGGGGGTTAAACTTTACATGGGTACCTCTTATCACCCTCAAACAGATGACCAAACCAAATAGTTAAATTGAACCTTAGGGATTTACCTTAGATACATGACTGACATGCATCCTAAGAGGTGGGCTGATTGGTTAGCCTTGGCAAAGTGGTGGTAGAACAACACTTACATATCTTCAATACAAATGACACCTTTTACTACCCTTTATGGCTATAATCCCTCTCCCCCTACTCCCTTGAATATTGGAAGTGATGTTGTTGTTGTAGCAAATTTTTTAATAGAGAGAGAGCACATTCAAACACAACTTAGGCAAAATCTACATGAGGCCCAACAAAGAATGAAAATGTATGCAGACAAGAGGCGTGAAAGAGTCTTTGAAGTTAGGCATATAGTTTACTTGAAATTGCAGCCATATCGTCAAACATCTATAGCACTAAGGAGTTACCTTAAACTTTTTGTCAAGTACTTTAGACCTTTCAACCAAGTTCTAGGATACACCTGATCTTTCATGTTTCCCTTTTGAAGAAGAAAATTGGAGGCAAAATGATTCTTATAACAGACTTACCAATGACTAAAGAAGAGGAAATAGTTGTTAGGCCAGAAAAGTTCTTGGATTAAAGAGTGATTATTGAGATAATCAGCATGTCGAACAAGTTTTGGTTAAATAGGTTAATCTACCAACTATAGATGCTACATGGGAAGATTTAGATTTTATTGCTAAGCAATTCCCTACAGCTATGCATTATTGGTGATAAGAATGGCTTAGAGGGAAGGGTATTATTATATACAACAAGAGGAATAAGGGTAAGAAGGTAAATAGCAGTTAAAGTTGTTTGGAAAATGTATTAGAGTTGTTAGAAAATGCATTACATGATTGGCTTAGAGTGATGAAAATAAATTATTCCTTTATTTTTGCTTTTTAAAATTCATTTTTGCAAATTCATTTTATTTTATTTTTGTTCTTTACCTTGGATGAATGTGTTATTTATTTGGTGCTATTTGATTCTAATTTTAGGTGGAGATTTATGCTTGGCCTAATATCCATAAGGGCTAGAGTCAAAGCTCCCTTGTGTATAAGTTTTGGAATTATAATAATTTATTTTTGTTGCAATCGTGAATATCATCTTATTAATTTGCTTATGCAAATCTAATAATTATTCATTATCCATTTTGCATCAGTATACTTAAAAAAATATTTTTAACCATAAAGGTTAAACCAATCAAAGAGAAAATCCTTTTTATCAAAAATTTATCTGAAAACTTAGCCCGAGACTTATCTTGATTGGTTTCGGACTAGTGCATCTTTAGGTAAAATTAATTAAACCAAATAATTTAAGATGGCGACTCTCCAATTTCTGCTTTTGAAAATAAAAGCCACATCCTCTTTTCATAACAAAAGGAGAGTAAACTATTTTCTCAAAATGAAAAATCCATTTTTAAACTTGCTCTTACCGAATAGACTAGAGACCGTAGCAACGGTGTCATGTGAAACCAAGCCCAAATGAGCACTTCAGCTCTAAATTCTCAAGTGGGTTAGATTGGCACTCATGCGAGGCCTCACAGCTGGGGACTCCACTAGAGACTTTTTAATATTTTCAAAATAAAATTTTAATGGGCTCTTTTCAAAACTATTTTCTCATTGGTTGGTTTTTCCTTCATCATGCATAAGGGTTTCTTACCTTTTAGTTTTAGAAAACCTTGGATAGCAAGTAGGATCCACTTAGCAACCTTTATTAGATATGTTGGGGGATATCAAAAGCATCTAATTAATCCACAGCCAATCCTTTATCCTTTTTGAGGTGTAACGAATATGCGTGTACTATTGGGCCCACACCAAATTCATTATCTGCCATATGGTTATGTATTTAGCTATTCTAGTGTGATAGGACCTTTTAGACCAAACCACCCTTTGCATGTAAAGGCCATGGACCCTGCACTTAAGAAATATGCACCATAATCCTAAACCATCATCATAAAATTATTTTTATCCATACATACATGCATGCATTTCATCCACACCATCCCTACAATTTTAAGGTATCATTTCCTTAAAACTTAATCCAAGTTAAGCTATAGACTTGAAACCACATTAAAAATTAGCATTAACCTAAGCTACATTGGCTTATCCCCTAATGTAAACCTACACCACATTGGTTTACCTCATAAACCTAGGTCACACATATAAGCCTAAGGCGCGTCAGCTTGACCATCACATATGAGCCTAAGCCACATGGCTTAGCTCATAAGCACAAACCTAAGCCATTACAAAGTAAACATAAGCCATAATGGCTTAACCTTCAGATATAAACTTGACCTTTAGGACATAAACCAAAGCCACATTGGCTTGACTTTCAAATTTGATCCACATTGACCCATAAAACCTAAACCACCTTAGTTTAACCATTACAAATCAAACTCTGGCCATATTGGCTTAACCATCAAACATAAATTTAAGTTATAGTAACTTGACCAAGCACATCATATCTAAGCCCCATAGGTTTAACCTTTCAAACCAATGCCACAATTGGCTTGACCCTCAAACTTCAAAACCAAGCCACATTAGCTTAACTCACTTAGATTTAAGCCACATTGGCTTAGCCCATAGAGCACAAACTTGAACCATATGGGTTTACCACCTAAGCATGAACTTCAGCCACATTAGCTTAACCATCAAAGATGAACCTAAGCCCCATAGGCTTGACCCACGAAAGCTTTAACCTAAGTCCCATTGGCTTAACCCACTAAAACCAGGCCACTCTAGCTTGTTTGTCAAATTCTAGTTAAACCACATGGACCTAAGTTAGCTTAACCTATAGACACAAGCTCGAGCCATATTGGCTCAACCTTTAGAAATCAAACCTAAGCCACATTAGCTTATCTCATGAGTATAAACCTAGCCATCATATGTGAACTTAAGCCATAATGATTTGACTTTTAGACATAAACCATTGCCACAGTGGCTTAACCCTTTAGACATGAACCCTTAGGCCTAAGCCAAGGCCACAAAGGCTAAACTAGGTAAGCATGAACCACTCAAGCAAAGCTAGACGTACAACTCAGTCTTCACCAAGTCGTATAGCCTTAACCCTTAGGGACCATACCCTATCTTTAATTTCATGGAAATGATAATGCTAAACCAAAATCTATAAAAATTGAAAATGTGTGATAGAGCTTTGGTTTCACTTCATTTATAAGTGAATTCTATGACAAAATAGATTTACAAATGAAATAAATCCTACATTTTTAGGCTTTTAAACACAATAGCAAAACAAAAACAATCTACAAGTACTTCATAAGTGAATGCCAAATGTAGAAATCATTTAAAATAAGCATGGAAGAAATATCGATTCTCACCTCCCTTTTGCCTCAGAAGCCCAGGAATTGGAGGAGCTGATCTGCCCAAATCAGTCAAAACCTTATCAAACACTATTTGTGTTTCATCTCTAAATAAATCCACTCTTACCTGGCAATTTAATATCATTTAAGTTTGTTTCTATTTTTACAACATTAACAAACATAGTAGAGACCAGTAACTATAAAAAAAAAGAAGAAAAATTTAACTTGTATCTTTGTTTTCATCTTTGGATTCTACTTCTACTTTAGCATTTGTCAAGTTTATTACATTGTCTTTTGGTTCTATAATCAACACCTCTAACCCTAGTTTTAACAAGAAAAATTAAGAACACTATTATTATCATCAATAAATAAATTTTCATAGTTGTTATTTGAAGCTGAAGTTTCACCTAAGCCAACTATTGCTAGTGGCTTGTAAACATGTTTTAGAAGTCTTTCTTTAGCATTAGAAGATAACAGTAGCCTCAAATTGACGCTTATGGCGGTGACATTGATGATTCTATCGGTAGAAACATAATTGCAAAAGTAGTAGCTTCACAGAGAAAATGGCGTCATTAAAATACATGCCATAGTTTTTCTCTACAATCATATATGTAAAGGTTCTCTAGAATATTTCATAGAATATACTAGAGAATATCTCTAGAATATGCTAGAGAATATCTTAGGAATATGCCTAGAATTGTGTAGAAGCTTAATCTAGCTCGTTGGTTCAAATTGATCGCCACCGTCCATTGAGGAGGTAGCATAATATAAATACGTGTAGGATTTAATTATTGTAATAATCCAATTCTTTCATAAGTTCTTAAGCAATAAGAGCTATCAAGCATTGTCCTAAATTATCTCTTCTTATCTTGTGGTTGAGTTACTTTCTTCTTTACTTAGCTTCCGCATTTAGCTTGTTTAAGCTTGTCTAAGTCAAGCAAGAATTTTGAGATAAGGCTAACTAGCATTTTTTCAAGTGTTAGGCAAAGTTTGCTAGTGTCACACGGGTTTCAACTTGTGTGAAAAAAAATCCCATGACAGTTGGTATCAGAGGCTCAGTTGGGTAAACTTCAACATAAAAAAATGGCAGAAGCTACTAATCCTTCTGTTGCTGCCAACACTGCCCAAGGTGGGAAAGGCCGAAAGGATAAGTCAAGAGACATCATTGCTGCCATGGAGAAAGGGTGGCTAGGTTTAATGCCACCATGTCTGAGATGAGGGACAAATTCGAGGGCATGGACCAACCAAGAATCCATTGGGGAGGACGAGCTCTGTGAGCAGATGCAAGGTGCCTTAAACATGTCATTGGATATGTTGTCCAAGAAGACGCAATCCTTAGAGGCTACTGTTGTTGCAAAAGAAGATGAGGTGAATGCTTGCAAGGTAAGGATTACAAACCTTGAAAAAGTTATGAAGAAACTTCAAACTCAAGTTAGTGTGTGCATGGCTATCGTAGCCAATGGTGGTAGAGCTACGCATGTTGCTCCTACCCACAAGGTAGATATTCCAAAGCCTCAAGCCTATAATGGGATGAGAAATGCAAGGAAAATCATCAACTTCCTTTAGGGTGTCGAGAACTACTTTGATATGGTAGGAATCTTTGATGACACTCAAAGGGTGAAGAGCATCACTCCCTACTTAAGAGACATCGCTATGGTGTGATGGCGAAGGAGGTGTGATGATCTGAAGAAGGGTCTTTGCACCATCGATGTAACACCCTTATATCCTATATATGTATAATACATATACCTAGTATATGTAAAATACACGTATAAGATATAAAAATATTACAACTCGGTAACATAAAAAAAATTTCACACTTTAAACTTAGGATCCCACATACTTAAAAATGTATATTTAAATAGTAATAAATTATTCCTTTTTAGTTATAGGTTTCAAAATAAGCATTTTATTAGAAAATCTCTGAGAAAATTTCGTTAAAGTTTTATCTGTAATTTGGACATCCCAATTTTTCAATAATTACCCAACTTGTATAAAATACACTTCCAATAAGATAAATCATACATTTCCATCCCAACTACTCAACTTCTCCATATTTTCTCAAAACATTTATTTATATATATATATATATATCAAAATATATATAAACAACCCACATTATACAATTTGTCTAACGAATCTTTATAATTTACAATATATACATATACTTTAAAAACATAAACATAATATACACAATATCAAAATGTATTATAATATCAAATATGTACATGCTAGCAAATTGCTCTGATCTTGATGTATCCAAAAATACTTCAAGCTCATTAAACACAAGCCTAGACCCAACTAGGTCTAGTAGAACTCTCCGGCTTTACCTGATCACCCCTGTCACCTGCGAGATAAATTACAATTGCCCTAAGCTAAAAGCCTAGTGGTATAAACTTTGATAACAAATAAATTTAAATACAATGCCAATGCAATATGCATTTTTGCTATGTCATAAGGTGGCAACCAAGCTCACTTTTAAACATATTCTTTCATCATTCAATAATTCACACAAGAATAAACACAAGCATGGTCCATATTGACACTATGTGCCTAGCCCCGAAGGTAAATCATATCACAGTGACGCCAAACATCTATCCCTGAAGGCAAATCAAAGTAATTTCTCAAAAGCTAGCCCCGAAGGCAAATAATGAGGATAACCTTATAGACATGCTGCCAAACACAGAACTCTAAAAATTGAATAACATACTAGGCGCACAATTATTTTATATTTTCCATCATCAATTTCTTTCTCATTTTTCCATAATCAACTAGGCACATTGCCTCTTTTCTCATTATCAATTAGGCACATTGCTTCGTTTTCTCATTTATCTCATTCATATCATTGTCATTTCACTTCAATTCATCATATTTCATCATTTCATCACAATGCATGATATTTCATAAAAAAAATCACATTACCCAAAACTTTGAGTCATTTTCCCATAATGCATATATTTCACATTTTATTCAAATTAGCCATTAACAATGGCTTTTCATAATGCATATAATGCATACATAACATTACACATGTCATAGCACCTTGTTCATGAATGGTCAATGCATCAAGTAGCTTAACACATTTTTTAACCAAAATGTGTTAAGCTCAATTTAATGTCAATATATCTAATTTATCGAAAGTTTGTACTTACCTTAGAAAGCACTCAAAATCAAGCTCAAAAACTCCCACAAACCTTCACTTCCAAGTTTCCCTTCAACACTAAGGTTGAGCAAATCACCTCTCCTGAATACATATTCCAAATGTAATCAAATACAATCATTTAATATCACATTCTAAGGCATTACAAGTATCAAACCTTAATTAAATATCACTCCAATCAAAATCCCAAAATATAGCATTTCTTTACTTTAACTTAGAAATATCATATTAAACCATTCAAATTGGTGTTCTAAGTTTATTTATATCATTACAAACATATTTTAACATGTTTAAACCAATTATATAAATTAAACACATGCTTTTGTTCAAAATCCTAAAATGGCATAACCTTTACCATTGAAAGTTCTTCATTCCAACTATCAATCCAATCTTATTTTGATCACTTATATCATTAAAGAATATGATTTAAGCATTAAAACCAAACAATTAACCAATCTTTGAAAATTTCCTTTCCAAAACCCTAAATCCAATACTACCATTTCCAAACTCTAACCAAACTTAACCAAATATATCATTTGACTTTAAAATACTTGTTTATGCAAAAATACTTCTTTTCTATGAATTTGATGTATAACATGAAACAAAATCTAAGCTCTTGCCTCCTTCAATGTCACGTCCAAAAGAAGAAGAAGAAGAAGAAGAAGAAGAAGAAGAAATATATTTTTCCCATTTAATTTTCATCCTTATCACTTATGTATAATAATAATTTATTTATTTAATTACTTTAAATCTCCACTAAGCACTCTTCTTTGACTTTTCTCTTTTTTATTTTTATTTTATTTATTTACTTTTTTCCATCTTTCCATCCGTAAATATCTATATATATAAATATATATATGTTATATATACATTAAGTATATGTATATGTCATATATATACTACTTATATTTCACATATATCATTATGTATATATATATAATGTATATACTATATATGTAAAATATATATTTAATGTATTTAAATACTCATATGCACGTATAATGTATATCTCATATACACATCAAACATACTTTATATGTATTATATATATATTATATTTTATTATATTTTTAATTAATTATTTATTAATTTAATAAAAATCATAAATTACATCTTCCATTCTTATATAATTTATTTTTAAATTATTTTAATAGTTTTAATTTCTAAAGTATATTTATAAAAATACCATTTGACCTTTGATCTTTGACTTTTAAAGTGTTGACTTTTAGTTGACTTTGTATATATTATATATATTTCATGTATATTTTACATATACATCATATATTCTCACTTCTAAACCTTTCATTTTCCATTTAAATAATTTATTTAATGTATTAAATTTAATTTTAATTTATTTTATTTAATTTCTAAAAATTAGGAATGTTACAGTTCTCTTTCCCTAAAAAAAAAATTTATCCTCGAAATTATTTAATATCGTAACAAAATATCCAAATCAAAACATAATCTTAAAATCTCTTATGAAATTAATCATCTTATTAAATAATTATTTCATCAAATTATATAATTTTGACTCTTTCCCCCTTAAGAGTTTTTACAATTTCATAACTCATTATTATACTTTCTATTTAATCAAATAATCACAATAGATTATCATATCTTTAACCGAATTGTCATTAGACAAATTTAGTTCATCTCTTTAGTATATATGCACCACACCTCTATTACACTTAAGATATTTGACCACTTTATTATCTTAAAAATATACTCTTATAGCCTTAAATTAAAATATTAATAACTTATATCTTAATACAATAATTTATTGTACATCTCCACTTTGATCTTACTCTTTATACAATTACACATATTAATTTAATATCACCATTATACAATAACAAAATCTTATTTTCTTATTAAGATTCATTCCCACAGGTTATTCATTAACCCAACATATATATTTATATTCATTCCAACTATACTATAATTAAAATTTTTCTCTTATAATCATTTATAACTAATATAACTTAGCTCCTTTTATATACATATACATATCAAAATGCTGCATGATGCTCATTGTCATATATCTTTCATACTCTTAATACAACCATATACATTGAATTTCAATAATTACTAGTAAACTTATTATATTCCAGATCAATTGATCTAACTATCATAATATAAACATCACAACTGTATTCTATTCTGACCAACTTTTAGCCTATTTTAAATTTATCATCCTGTTTCAATTCATGACATAACTCTATTAGGTTAAATTCATTCTCAAATCTTAATTCTCTTTGAATTCATCATTACAAATAATATTCATTTTCTCTAGTCTCATTCACTTTAAATGTCGTTTTCATCAACTTATTTATTTTATACCATTTTCAAACACATTCAATATAACTTTTACTCACTTTTCATAATTCATCTTATTTATCATTTTCTCACATTTCTTATAATTACCATATTTACAACATCACTTTCCTTACACGTCATTTATATCTTATCATATTTTCACAATTCTCTTCCGTTTCCATAATATCTATGATCATAAATAAATTTCTAACATAAGGTTATGAGTCCAACTATATCAACCACAAATCATGCTTGTATCTCATGAAGCAAAACTATCAATTTAACTAAATGTATTTTACAGTTGTATCATCTTAAGCTCAGGCCTATGGGTTGCCTTCACTACAATTCTTTCACAAACAGTTCTTATCTCGATACTGCACACATATCTTAGTGGTCGCATACCTGTGGCATTTCGAAATCACATATTTGCTCTTTAAACTCTTACTACATGAAGAGTTAACGCATATCAACTCTATTTTAAAACAAGTTACCCTTATCCACTTATTTTTATTAGCATAAACACATGATCCACCAACCTTACATAAAGTATTGGTCTACCTTATTTTAGGTATAAGAATATATATATATTCTTATACTGATTCTATACATGAAGAGTGCCGCCCGCCTTTATATAAAAAAAATATATATATATTCTTATACTGATTCTATACAATTATTCAACAAAAACTTCCTTTTAAATTTTTAAATCCATTTACCAATAATTTTCAATTATATCTCAATTTATCCAACAAATTTTTTATCAAATTTTCTTTCTTAAATCAAATAAGTAATTATATAGGATTACAAATATTCAATAATACTTCAATAATACTTTTTCACATCTTTAAGTGATTAACTCAATACTCGATCATTTTCACATTACATCACATTGTCACAATTTTCAGGTGATCAACCTTCACCTCACAAATTCATATTATTTCACATTTTAAATATTTTTCATATTTTTAAATTATCCACATACACATCCATAAGTCACATTCATAATGTGACTTACTTTTCACATTTTTTTACATATCACAACAGTGTCCATATTAGATAACTCACCACACATATCATATACATATATATACATAATCACACAATCTGTATAAATTTGACATTTATTACATTTTATAGAATATTATCATTTCTCATTCTTATAACATTATTTAGGTCATTTTATAATTTTTCCACCTTATATATATTAAATAAATTATCCTCATTCATTTAATTATTATATATATATATATTATTTTTTTTATCTCACTTTGCATAAATCTTAGTCATATTTTCAATGTGACTTCTCTCTCACATTTTTCATACATATACCATACTCTTCATATTCATTTTCATCACTACTAATCAAATTATCTAATGAAACTCATTTTTACTTTCTTAATCATTCTCGTTATTTCATATCCAGTTTCTATACTATCAACCACATTACACATTATATGATGCTTTCATAAATAATATTGCTCATTCAAATTTACTCACATGCTCATTAAATGTTAAACCATCAGTATCTAAACAATCCTCATCAAAATTCTCTTACAACTCTAAATTTCTAACTTACTACTTTACTTAAACTTCATTCTATTAATGTCATTTTCAACATCTAACTTTATAAACATTATTTATATATATTAATATAACATCAAAACACATCACTTTCACAATTATGGAAACCCATTTCAAAAATTCAAATTCCACATAATGCAACCAACAACATGAACCTCACCAAATCTCATCCATGTCACATTTCCAATCTTAAACTCATAATATCTACATTTAAACACACTAATTTATTTCATTATACTAATTAACATCATCTATTTAGATACCCTAGTTTTACATACTCAAACCCTAAATCATGCATCATTTTTTCATAATAAATAATTCGTTATCACATACCATTTCTCTCTTTGATTCTTAATTATGAACTCTTTGCTCTAAATTATTAAAAATTCCATATTATTTCTTCATACCTCTACCCATCTGTATATAAATTTTCATAATTTTTCTTATTCATTTGTCTTATGAAATTAATTTATTATTCACTTACACAAAACTGCATGACTTCCTCTGTTTCATATCAATCTCACTTCAATTTTTATATTCCTCACTAATTCTTTATAAAAATTTGTAAAATTTTAACCATGTATACTTGTCAAATATAGGGACTTATATTTAAAATTTTAGATTTTTCCAAACTGATTTACTATATTTAAAAATTAAGTCTTCCAAACCCACAAAATTTGTCTCTTTATTAATTCCTCTGGTAATACCTGATTATCCATTTTTTTCAGGTATCAAACCTTAATAAACATTCATGAAATTTTAACCATATGTTCTAGGAATACATATGATATTGTGTATAAATTTTAAGATTTTTTTGGATTGGTTTGCCATTGTTTCTAAATATGTTTCTCAATTTCTGCAAATTTTGAGTTGTTAAAACTGCTCCAACAATCTATGTTCTTCTTTTTTTCTTAATTAGTGGTCCAGATTTAAAAATTATGACATTTTATACATTAGATTATAATATATAGAAAAACTTTCTATTAAATTTTCAAACTCATCCAACATTTTTAGATTTATCCAAAAATTTAAATAATATCACTTTGTAGTACACATATAGAATTTTCTATAACTATCATACTCATTTCTCAAACTTTTTATTTTATATCGTAAATCATTTTCTAAATTATTTTTTTTTAATTTCACTTATTCATCAATTGAATAAGCAATGAATCTTAATTTTAAATAAAACTTCCAAAAATTCTTAATTCATAATCTCCAGAATGACCCTTCTACTGCGCCATTTTGATTTATGCAATCCAGACGTCATCTCAACTCATATCCGTTACATCGAACGGACATTGCCACATCAAGGATCGGATAAAATGCCAGTGCTAATGCATGTATCATAATTCAAAATCATATTTAAAACCTCTATTTTTCTTCTCTAAAAACTCACCTAGTTCGAGAACCTAAAACTTAGGCTCTGATACCAAAATAAATATAACAACCTTATATCCTATATACGTATAATACATACACTTAGTATATGTAAAATATGCATATATGGTATAAAAATGTTACAACTCGGTAAAATAATTTTTTTTTACACTTTAAACTTAGGATCCCACATACTTAAAAATATTTAAATAGTAATAAATTATTCGTTTTTAGTTATAGGTTTCAAAATAAGCATTTTATTAGAAAATCTCCAAAACAAATTCACCAAAATTTTGTCTATAATTTGGACGTCCCAAATTTTTAACAATTACCCAACCTGCATAAAATACACTCCCACAAAAATAAATCATACATTTTCACCCCAACTACTCAACTTCTCCACATTTTCTCAAAATATTTATCTATATACATATATATATATGTGTGTGTGTGTATATATATATATATATATATATATCAAAACACATATAAACAACCCACACTATATAATTTGTCCAAAGAATCTTTATAATTTACAATATATACATTTACTTTAAAAACATAAGCATAATATAACTCTAATATCAAAATGTATTATAATATTAAATATGTACATGCTAGCAATGGCTCTGATCTTGATGTATTAAAAAATACTTCAATAGCTCATTAAACACAAGCCTAGATCTGACCAGGTCTAGTAAAACTCTCCGGCTCTACTGGATCTCCCCTATCACCTGCGTGATAAATTAAAATCGAGCTAAGCTAAAAGCCTAGCGGTACAAACTTTGATAACAAATAAACTTAAATACAATATCAATGCAATATGCATTTATACTATATCACAAGGTGGCATCCAAGCTCACTTTTAAACATATTCTTTCATCATTCAATAATTCACATAAGAACAAACACAAGCATAGGTCCAAAATATCTAATATGCCATTCAAATTTTAGAGTTACTGTTTTGGTCCATATTGACATTATGTATCTAGCCCCGATGACAAATCATAGTAATGCTTAAAAGCTAGCCCCGAAGGCAAATCATATCACAGTGACACCAAGCATCTATTCCCAAAGGTAAATTAAAGTAATTGCTCAAAAGCTAGTCCCGAAGGCAAATAATGAGGATAACCTCATAGGTATGCCACCAAATACAGAGCTCTGAAAATTGAATAACACACTAGGCACACAATTATTCCATATTTTTTATCATCAATTTCTTTCTCATTTTTTTATAATCAACTAGGCGCATTGCTTCTTTTCTCATTATCAATTAGGCACATTGCCTCATTTTCTCATTTATGTCATTCATATCAATGTCATTTTAATTCAATTCATCAAATTTCATCATTTCATCACAACGTATGATATTTCATAACAAAATCACATTATCCAAACACTTTGGTTCATTTTCACATAATGCACATATTTCACATTTTATTCAAATTAGCTATTAATAATGACTTTTCATAATGCATATAATGCATACATAACATTACACATGTCATAGCACCTTGTTCATGAATGATCAATACATCAAGTAGCTTAATATATTTTCCAACCAAAATGTGTTAAGCTTAATTTAATGCCAACATATCTAATTCATCAAAAGTTTGTACTTACCTTAGAAAGCACTCAAGATCAAGCTTAAAAACTCCCACAAACCTTCACTTCCAAGTTGTCCTTCAACACCAAGGTTGAAAAAATCGCCTCTCCTTAATTCCTATACCAAATGTGATCAAATTCAATTATTTAATATCACATTCTAAGACATTACAAACATTAAACCTTAATTAAACATCACTCTAATCAAAATCCTAAAATATAGTCTTTCTTTACTTTAACTTAGAAAAATTATATTAAACCATTCAAATTGGTGTTCTAAGTTTATTTATATTATTATAAACATATTTTAACATATTTAAACCAATTACATTAATTAAACACATGCTTTTGTTTAAAACCCAAAAATGGTATAACCTTCACCTTTGAAGGTTTTTCATTCTAACTCAATCCAATTTTCAATCCAATCTTATTTCCATCACTTATATCATTAAAGAATATGATTTAAGCATTAAAACCAAGCAATTAATCAATCTTTAAAAATTTCCTTTCCAAAATCCTAAATCCACTACTACCATTTTCAAACTCTAACCAAACTTAACCAAATCCATCATTTGACTTTAAAATACTTGTTTATGCATCAAAATAACACTTCTAGAATCAAATTGCATAATTAAATCATATGAACTCAAAAATTTAAAAGTTTCATAACACTAAATTCTCTCTCTTCAACCAACTCATCTCAAACTTAATCATTTCTTCAATTCAACTTAAAAATCATTGTATAATCATCATTTTAACATCATTTTTATTTGTTTAAATAATTTAAAATCACTTTCTGCCTCTAGCCATCTTACACATAAACTTAAAATCAATTAAAATAAACTTAAAAGAAATATTACTTGCTTCTTGATTTTTCTTTAAAATTTTCTTAAAGTCCTCTTGAATTTCCTATGAATTTGATATATAACATGAAACAAAACCCAATCTCTTGCCTCCTTCAATGTCACATCCAAAAGAAGAAGAAGAAGATGAAGAAATATCTTTTTCCCATTTAATTTCCATCTTTATCACTTATGCATAATTAATTAATTAATTAATTAATTATTTACTTTAAATCTCCACCAAGCACTCTTCTTTGACTTTTTTTTTATTTATGTACTTTTTTCCATCTTCTCCATCCATAAATATCTATATATATATATAAATATTTATATGCAATTTATATGTTATATATACTTTTAAGTATTTGTATATGTCATATATATACTATTTATATTTCACATATACCATTATGTATATATATAATGTATATACTATATATGTATAATGTATATTTAATGTATTTAAATACTCATATGTGCATATAATGTGTATCTCATATACATATCAAACATACCTTATATGTATTATATATATATATATTATATTTTATTATATTTTTAATTAATTAATTAATTAATTATTTAATAAAATCCATAAATTATATCTTCCATTCTTATATAATTTATTTTTAAATTATTTAAATAATTTTAATTTCTAAATTATATTTACAAAAATATCATTTGAACTTTGACCTTTGACTTTTAAAGTGTTGGCTTTTAGTTGACTTTGTATATATTATATATATTTCATGTATATTTCACATATACATCCTAATTCTCACTTCTAAACCTTCCATTTCTCATTTAAATAATTTATTTAATTTATCCAATTTAATTAATTTTATTTTATTTAATTTTTAAAAATTAGGAATGTTATAATCGACACTTGGAAAGACTTTAAGGGGGAACTCAAGAGGCCATTCTACCCTGAAGATGCACAAAATGAAGCTAAGGATAAGCTTCATCACCTTCAACACAAGGAAGGCTACATAAGGGAGTATCTGAAGGAATTATCTGAGCTACTGCTAGAGATTCCTAACATAGAGCAAGAAGATGCTCTCTATTGCTTCATGGATGGGTCAAGCTTGAACTCTACAGGAGAGGAGTGCAAGATCTAGCTACCATAATGGCCATTGCCGAGTCCTTAATCAAATTCAATAGGAAAGATTCAAAGAAGGAACAAAGCAAGAAGCCCAGCAACGATGGAAAAAGTGCAGGAGATAGGGATAAATCTTCCAAGAAGGGCCAACCCTTTAGAGAAAAAGGCAAGGGGAGGAAGGAGGACAAGAATGATACTTCCAAGTCCAGGTTGCTTGCTTCTTATGCAATGGGCCTCATCAGGCTTTTGAGTGCCCCAAGCGTGGGAAGATTGCTACCCTTGTTATGGAGGAAGAGAAGCAAGAATAATGAAGGCTTGATTTGATGCACCTACTTAGTGTAATTCAAGCCAAAGTAAAAAAATAACCACAAGGTCGAATTTATATAGAGATTGAGATTGGAGGTAAAACCATCCAAGTCTTGGTGGATACTAGTACTAATACCGTCTACATGGAAAAAGGAGCTAGCATATAAGATTGGCTTATCCTACACCAAGGAAAAAGGGTTCGTCAAGGGAGTTAATGCCAAAAGTTTTCCAATTAATGTTGTAGCGCAAGACACTGATATCAAAATTGGCCAATGAAACAGTAAGGTCAATATCACTATTGCTTTCATTGATGATAATAAGTTCTATTTGAGTATAGACTTCCTAGACATGGTGAAGGCTTTCTTAGTTTCTTATGCTGACACTATATGCATCATGGAGAAGGGACATCCATGTTTTATTCCCGTCAAGAGGGAGATTAGTTAGGAGAGACTGGTGTTTGCAATCAAACTCTCTAAAGGGGTGAAGAGGAAGGAACCAACTCTTTCCAACCTCAAGATAGATGAAGGCCCCATATTGGAGTACAAGCCCTGTAAAATCTAACTTAGTTGAGTAGAAAAGGAGTGCTAGCTAACATCAGTATTCCTCAAAGCACCTTGAAAGCACAAATCAAAGAGGGACTAAAGCATAATTCCATGGCCCAAAACATCGTTGCCTTGTCAAGTAGGGGAAGACAAGGTGCTTTTGGGTAGAAGATGGCTTGGTGTACACCAAAGGAAGGAGGCTCTATGTTCCATCACATGGCAACTTGAGGAAGGAAGCCTTAAAAGAATGTCATTATAGCAAGTGGGCTGGACATTCGGGGATGCATCAAACTCTTACTATCATGGAATATGCTTATTATTGGCCTCACTTGAAGGATGATGTTGAGGCATATGTGATGTAACACCCCTATATTCGATATAAGTACTATAAGTGTACCTTGTACACATACAGTACGTATATAAAGTATAAGAGTGTCACTTTATATTACTGATTAAAAAAAAAACCTTTACCTTAGTTTCAAACTTTGATACATTATATTTTAAGAGCATTTATAAAATCATTATACTTTTGATGATATTATATATATATATATATATTCATGTCTTTTCCAAAATTCATTTAAGTATACATACATTTTACATGAAATACAACATAATCAAATTGTACATGTATGCATCACCTTCTAGTTGGTCTCAAAATACTCTTACCCTTCTTGTGGCCTAATGGCTCGAATCTCGGAGCAATCTTCTACTCACCTGCACAATTTACATAACCACGCTAAGCTCGAAAGCTTAGTGGTACAAATAAATAATATAACATTCATTACACAACAATCTTACTTCCTATATTAACATCATGTATAATCATTTTCTTATCATGTTTTCCCCTTTCAATGCACTTTTTATAATTTTCCACTAATCTCATATTTTATATACATATACACATATATCATTACCACAAACCACAATTCAATAATTTAATAGAACATTCTTGAAATGATACTTACCATCTCTACATCCATACACATATTACACATCATATTGTATTTTCATAACATCATCATCCAACATGGTTTCTCAAGCCACATATGTATTGTATTTATCTCATTCCATAATTATCAACATATATTTCATATCATTATATCTCATTTCATTATTCACATTAAAGCAAAGACAAGCATGGGCCCAAAAGAAACTAATATGCCATTCAACTTTCAGAGTTAATGTTTTGGTTCAATTATCACATTTATCATTATCATTATCCCAACTAGGCTTCAAGGATTAGGCTCAATCAAGCTTCAAGGAGAACAAAGCATGCTAAGTATCAACCCAACTTGACTTCAAGGACCAAACCCAACCTAGCTTCAAGGGTTGTAACATCTCAACTAGGCTTTAAGGACTAGACCCAATCAAGCTTCAAGGGGAGTTAAGCATGCTAAACTTCAACCCAACTTGACTTCAAGGATCAAGCCCAACCTAGCTTCAAGAGATTGTTACTATTAGGCATGCCACCAACAACAAAACTCTGAAAAGTGAATAACACATTAGGCACACAATTCATTCATTATTTCTTTATCAATTTCATCATCAATTTCTCATAATCATCTAGGCAAACATGCCCCATTTATTTCATTTGCATCATCATAGCCAACAATAATGGTTTCATATCTCATCATATTTCAATTCACATTAAGGCAATTCATCATTAAAGTATACATAATCAATTGCATTGTACATACACTTTGAATGCTCATTATATCTTTCATAATTATATTCCACCTTTATATCCATTAACAATAGTTTCATATTTCATCATTGAAATATTCATAACAAATTACATTATTCATATATTAGGAATCTTCAACATACATTCCACATAATACACATAATACAAATCATAGCACATTTCTCACACATCAACAATATAATAACTAACTTAACACATTTTTCAATCCAATGTGTTAAGTCCCATAGTAATACAAATATATATATAATCATATAGAGTTTGTACTTACCTTAAGAGAACTCACACCAATCTAAATTCCTCTTCCATGAATCCTTCAATACTTGGATTAGGGCAACTCAATCTCTTTAAAACCTAATCCAAAAGTGATCATACACACTTACTTAGAGATACATATGAGTTTCAATACAATTAATCACCTATTAGTCTCATACTAGGCCCCTTTAGATTACAAATTACAAGCCAAAACCACTATATAGGTCCCCACGGTTGTGGCCTCACAACCCCCACGGCCGTGGGTTAGAAAACGAATCTGTCCATTATTTAAAAATCCCCTACGGTCGTGGCCTCACAACCCCACGGCCGTGGCATTGGAACTTATTCTGTTATATCAAAATTTTCAAAGACACAGTCACACTTACAATCCCACGGTCGTGGTCCTCACTTGCCATGACCGTGGCACTCATATGCCACGACCGTGGCACACAGATGCCACAACCGTGGCATCTAAAATGCTTCTGTTCCAAATTAAATTCATGTATACTATACTTTAAACTTCATTTAAACACAATCATATTGAAGATCCAAGATAATAATTGATCAAACTCAATATTGACATCAATCACCAATTAAACCCTTACTAAACAATTTCAATAACTCATCATCAACCTCACAAATAACCATATTATCCTCATCTAAATACCAATTCAACACATATATATACTTCAATATTTCATTATCATCATTTCCACACACTAACCATATCAAATATAAACTCAATCCATAGAAATCAACACAAGGAAATGAATACTTACTTGAATATTTCGCCAAATCTTCAATCTCCACCTTCAATTCTCTCAAAACCCTTATGAATTTGATGTGTATGTAAATAAAATCACATCTCTCTCTCTCTCTCTCTCTTTCCACGTTCAAGAATAAGAAGAAGAAGAAGAAGAAAGAAAGAAAATCTTCTTTCTTTATTCAAACTTATCATATATATATAATAATATAATTAAATATTTCTAAAAATCCTCCACCACCACTTTGTCCACTCTTTGACTTTCTTTTCTTCTTTTGTCATTATTATCATTATTATTATTATTATTATTAATTAATTAATTAATTATACACTTACTTTTCCTACACCAATATATACATCATGTATATGTGATGTATATGTTGGTATATGTATATGTCTTATATATTGCTTTTATATTTCCCATGTTTTACAATTACAATATACACTTATCATTCTTCATACACCTCTATCTCTTATAATACTTTCTTTACATATTTCACCAACATACTCTCTCTCTCTCGTAACTACTATTCCAAAGTGTATCAAAAATCGGGATATTACATGTGAAGACTTGTCTTATATGCTAGTAAGATAATATGGAGCAACAATCACCTGCAGGTCTACTCGAACCACTTTCCATCCCCAATAGGCCTTGGAAAATTGTTTCTATGGATTTCATTGTAGGGTTACCCACATCCAAAGGTTGCAATTGGGTGTTAGTAGTGGTGGATCAATTTTCTAAGTATGATACTTTCATCCCAACACCGAAGGAGTACACCTGCTAAACAAGCCGCCTACTTGTTCTTAAAGCATATTATGAAGTATTGGGGTAAGCCGAAGACTATTGTGAGAGATGGGGATACTCGCTTCACAGGTAAATTTTGGACCTAGTTGTTCAAGCTATTGAGTACCGACCTCAAGTTCTCAACTAGTTTCCACCCTTAAACAGATGGGTAAATAGAGAGGGTGAATGCCTTGTTGGAGTTGTACTTAAGACACTATGTAAGTGCCAACCAATGACATTAGGCTAAGTTGCTTAATGTTGTCCAATTCTCCTATAATCTTTAAAGGAGTAAATCCATAGGGTGTAGTCCATTTGAGATAGTCATGGGCTAACAACCCTTGACTCCCAATTCTATTGCCACAGGCTATACTGGTGTTAGTCCTTCAGCCTACAAATTTGCTAAAGAGTGGAATGACGATGCCAATGTCACTAGAACCTAATTAATAAGGCATCTAAGAGGATGAAGAAATAGGCCGACAAGAAGAGTTAACCGAGGGAGTTCCAAGTAGGAGACCTTATACTTGTTAAAATGCATAAACATGTAAGGTTGATGGGTGTACATTATGGACTCATTAGGAGGTATGAGAGGCCATTCCCCATCATTAAGAAAGTGGGGAAGCAAGCTTATAAGGTGGAGTTGCCTCCTAAAATCAAGTTCTACCTTATATTTCATGTGAGCTTGTTGAAGCCATATAAGGAAGATGTGGAAAATTCAAGTTGTAAAATATCACAAAGGGCACCGATGGGAGTGTGCATCTAACATGGTAAGAAAGTGGAAGAGATTTTGGCTGATAGGCTTTGATAGGGTGAAGCGCCATTTTAATCAATCACCCACTCATGAACTCCTTGTCAAGTGGAAGGGATTGCCCAAGCGTGAAGTCAGTTGGGAACCTATCCAATATTTGTAGCAATTCAAGGATCAAATTCAAGCCATTAAAGACTTGAAGGCCATGAGAAAGTCGTCGGATTAGGTGGGGGAGATTGTCACAGACTTGCATGTGACCTAGCCAAAACAAGGAGATTAAGCTAGGAATTATCTAGAATCATATGTGTAATGGTTTTCTAGAATATTCTATAGAATACACTAAAGAATATATCTAGAATATACTAGAAAATGTCTTAGGAATATGCCTTAGAATATTCATGGAATATGCTTAGAATTATGTAGAAGCTTAATCTAGGCCGCTGGATCAAATTGATCACTACCGTCCATTGAGGAGGTAGAGTAGTATAAATAGGTGTAGGATTCATTTGCTGCAATCATCCAATTCTTTCATAAGTTCTTAAGTAATAAGAGCTATCAAGCATTCTCTCAAATTATCTCATCTTCTCTTGTGGTTAAGTTGCTTTCTTCTTTACTTAGCTTCTGCGTTTAGCTTGTTTAAGCTTGTCTAAGTTAAGAAACTATTTTGAGGAAAGGCTGACTAGCATTCTTTCAAGTATTGAACAAAGTTTTCTAGTGCCGTACTGGTTTGAGCTTGTGTGAAAAAAATCTCGTCACAATGAGCACAAATAAATAGGTAGCTCTTTACTGGTATACTTCCCATTCATGCATATAGGAACATGCGTGATTATGCGCATACTCAGATTGATATAAAAAAATTTTACATACATTCACATATACTATTAGAGATTTGTTCTTCACCATTCAGTTGTTGCAATTGATGATCTTTCTCACATCTTGCAGATACCAAGAGATATTTTGTTAGAAGTCCTTGGACCTTTAAAAGTATACAATGAAGTGATCTAGAAAGTAATAAACTCTACTGTAGTTAAGCATGTTGAAAAGGTAACTAGGACTAGATTTTTGTTGGTATTCAAACTTATTAATTTTCATATACATCATTAAGAAAATGTATTGGCAGTAGTGGCAGAACCAGGAATTTATTGAGGGGAGGAGGAAAAATTACCTAGAGAAAAGAATTGCATACAAATTCTGAATAAAATTGAATATTTAATATTACAATAGTTCAAAAATTTATTTGTATTATTAGATTGACTATGCCTAAGAGGTGGTAATTATATCCTAAGAGTTGTATTTTTTGAATAGTTTCATTTTCAATTTTTATAGAAATTTTTTTCTCCACATAACACATCAAGCAGTCGGTCAGAAAATCATCTCCCATCTTATTATATAAATCCGTCTTGATAATGTTCATTGCTAAAAAAGCTTTCTCAATAGTAGCAATTGCAACAGGTAAGACTAAAGCTAATTTAATAAGCAGATATACCAAAGGAAATATAGTGTCATAACTTATCTCAACAATTTTTTGAGCAAGAGCTCCAATGTCATAGAGGTTAGAGAAAGCTGCATTCCTTCTTACATTAGGTGTAGATCTTAAGTTGATCTTCAAGTATCATTCAATTAGTATTGGAAAAATCATTTGGATATAGTTCAGGAAGATGAAGTAATCTAGATTACTTGAAGTAGGAGAATGAATTTATAGGAGAAAGAGAAGCAATACATAAAAGCAATTTCATAATTGATTTTGTAAAATAATTTTCCATTTCTTGCGTAATAAAATCAACAACCTGATGTTAAATGAAAGAAAATTAGATTGTAGTATTATAAATAGTTCTACAACCAGGTATTGAATGAAAGAAAATTAGATTGTAGTATTATAAATAGTTCTAGTATTATAATACGAAGAAAAAAGAGTACTTAACAAAATATTTTCACTCGAAAGTGGTGGTAATAAATAATAGGAATACCAGCACACTTATAACACATATGACCCAGAACATTATCTTCCATGTTAGGCACTGTGATATCATGATCTATACAAAAATCATTAACATCTTTTAATAAATCATCCCATCCATTTTGCTTGAAGTTTTGCAATTATTGTTTAACAGTTCTAATAAAATGTACAACATTGTCAATATTTTGATTATTTCTTTATAAGACTTGAGATAGATCATATATCACTCCTAAAACTGTCTTAATTAAGTAAGTAATGAAAATAAATTCATAACTATCCATTTTATCAATCAAGTTCATAGTTGTCCCTTGATTTCTTTGTTCAGCCTCATCATCTATTATGTTTTCAAGAACCTCTTTCATTGCTGACCACATAGAGAGAAGACGCATAATTATTTTATAATGAGAATCCCAACATGTGTCACCAAGTCAAGCTAAATTTATTTCTTATACAGTCCTCTTCCATATTGAATATCACCTTTTTCCAATTGATGAACATTTTCATCAAGTTATACGGAGAGCATATTTCCTTTTACATGAAGCTCCAACTTCACAATCATTGTAACATATTAAAAAAAAATTACTCACAAATCTATTGCTCATTGCTGCTACAACAAGCACTAATTAGAGTTGATGAGTAAAATAATGAATGTATATTGCTTGGGGATTTTCATTCAAATTTAGGGTTTTTTAACCTGTTGAATTTACCTTGCATATTAGAAGCCTCATCATAACCTTGACCTCGATCTCTACTTAGTGATAACCCATGTTTCACAAAGAAATTATCAAGTGCACTTTTCAAAGACAGAGCGGATGTGTCACTTACATGCATTACTCCAATAAATCGCTCTACCACTTGTCCCAACTTGTTAACATATCTCAATACCACAACCATTTTCTCCTTCACTAAATATGTCTTGAGCCTCATTGATTAATAACAAATAGAATTCATCTCCAATATCCTTAATAATAGTTGGTGTCATCTCTAAAGCATAAGTACTTACTATTTGCTTTTGGATTAATGGAGTAGTTGATTATTTCTAGGAGCCCTTGAATTAACTACATTATCAACATCAATATTATGTTGGTTGTACCAACTAAGAAGTGCAAAAAAGTTGCTATGTTGAAGTGAATTTTCTAACTCATCATGCCCTTGAAAAATCAACCTTTGTTCTAGAAGGAAATGAATGCAATCAACAATAACAGTCAAATGCATGAGGTAAAAAGCATCTTGCTCCTAGCTTTGAGAAGATAAGATATGAGACATATTTTGTCTTTGATTTTTAAAACCAACATATTACATCTAGTATTATTGTGTGGACTACTTTGATTGCCAAAATATTCATTAAACTTCTTCATGGTTTTTTTTTTCAATTATAAAATCTGATTTCTATGAAGATATTATCCCTCCACTTAGCTCCTCTATTCGAGTTAAAAAGATAATACCAAAAAGAAAATATTGCATCTTTGAAAACACTATATTCCAGCCACTCATATTTAGAGAATTATACATCTTTAAAACTTCTCCTAATTTTTTCAAATTCTATTTTAGAAAAACTATGACATATGGTTGGCAAGGTCCTTTAGCCACATATTGTCTTCTAACATCATCTATGATCCCAATATCAAACTTATTAATGAGTTTATGCAATATCGGGTCGCTCACAATACCATCAAAATAAAACTCCGGATGCCATATTATATCACTAGTTTTCCTAATACTTGCATGACTACTTGTAGTCAGAATCGGTGTTGGAGTCGGAATATTCGAACATTCACCACATTCACTCTACAATCTCTTAGTCGTAATTATAAATTTATCTATATTTATTTCAATTTATAATTATATTATATTCAATATATAAGCAGTTTATATTCTAAATATAATTAGTTGTGAACCTTTTGGTTAAATTTAGGGTTTAGGATTCATTATTTTTCATTTTATAATTAATTTATATTTAACTATTAATTAGTTTATATTTAATTTATATTCAATTTTATAAACATCGTTATTTTGCCATGGTAGAATAAAAAAAATTAAAGTCGAGTGAGGGTTCATAATTAACCCCTCGCTCAACTTTAAAAACCCTAGCCCTCAAAGAGAGGGTTCGTAATTAACCCCTTGCCATGGGAAACAACGACCATAACTAAAATTTAATAATTAATTATATTTGTAAATTTTAATTTTTTATTAAATAATTACACATTAATATAATTTTATAATATTAATTAAATAAATTATATTTGAGACTTTTAATTTTATAAAATCATTACATATTAATATAATTAAATAATATTGATTGATTTATATATATTTTAAAAAATTGAAAAAGTTTAAAAAAATATGACTCTTAATCTTCATAATAAATTAATTATAAATTAAATAATTTATTTATAAAAATAATTAATTTTTATATTTTTTAAAAATTTTAAAAATTAAATAATAAAATATATAATTTTTGACATTAATAATAAATTGATTATACATAATAAATTTATTTAAATAATAAATTTATTTAATTAATCATTTATTAATAATAATAATAATTAATTTATATCTTTTTAGAAGTTTTAAAATTAAAACAATGAAAAATATAACTTTTAATTTTTTAACAAATTAATTATATGTTGATAATTTATGTAATAATAATATTTATATTAACAATAATTTTAATATATAAATCTACAATTATAAATCCTCCTATTCACATTTTTCTTTCTATTTAAAAAAATTTTTCTTGAATTTTTATAGAATTTATGATTTTTTATAGTAAAAATATGTGTAGATTTTATTTTTGATTAGTAAATGTGTCAAGCTATAAAATAAAATGATCATATTTACTCATTAATATTATTTTAACAAAATCATCATAAAAATCAAGATAAATATTTTATTTTATATTTTTTTATAATATAATTTATTGTTAATATGTAAAAAAATTATTTTATGCTTAATTTTTGATTATTTTTATTTTATTATTTTCATTATCACGCATCGCATGAGTAAGGGACTAGTTATATATATAAATGTCAAAAATGAAAGAAATATTTTAAGAGTGACAAATTATTAATTTTTTAAATAATTATATCTCATTTTTTTTCTTTTTTCAATTAATTTTTATTTTATTTTATTAAGTTATATAAAATTTAAAATTTAATAATCAATTATATTTGTGACTTTTAATTTTCACTTGAATAATTAATCATTAATATAATTTATTAATATTAATTAAATAAATTATATTTGTAATTTTTAATTTTTTATAAATTAATTATATATTAATATAATTAAATAATATTGTTTAATTTTATATATATTTTTAAAAATTTAAAAAGTTTAAAAAAATTATAACTCTTCACCTTTATATAATAATGATTAGTTTACATATTTTTAAAAATTTCAAAAACTAAACAATAAAATATATATGCCAATAATTTATTTAATTAATTAAATTAATAATTTATTTATAATAATAATTAATTTATATCTTTTAAAAATTTTAAATTTTAAATAAAGAAAAATATGAACTTTAATTTTTCTAATAAATTAATTATATGTTGATAATTTATGTAATAATAATATTTATATTAATAATAATTTTGATATAAATCTATAATTATAAATCTTCTTACTTATATTTTTCTCCCTATTTAAAAAAGTTTACTTGAATTTTTTTTATTTTTTCATTTTTTATAGAATTTATAATTTTTCATAGCAAAAATATATATGAATTTTATTTTTAATTAGTAAAAATATCAAGTTATAAAATAAAAAATATGTTTTCTCACCAATATTATTATAAAAAGTTAGAATAAAAATTAAAATAAATATTTATTTTTTATAATAAAATTTGTTATTAATTTATATATAAATCAATTTATATTTATTTATATTTTATTATTTTTATTACTTTAGATCATTCGGATGGAGGAAATAAAAAAACAGAGGCGATCTAATTAATTAATTAGTTCAAATTTCATGGGCTAAATAATAATTTGCCCTTCATTCAATGACACGTCGTACACTGAGATGTGGACAGATAGAACAAAGAAGCCTTGAGTTTCACTTTCAGGAGACGATATAAGAAGTGAGGAGTAGTTGACTGATATTTCTCGTTAAGTTATTCATCTTTTCGCTTCATTTGAGATTCTCCTAACAGAGGCTGCCGCTAGGGATTTTCCAATCAAACTCTTGATCATGGTAATTATTGATCTCTTTCGATGTATATACATATATTTAATTGTGTATGTATATCTAAAATTTCACTTGTTTGGAGTGAACAAATATGTATATGATTTTGTCTTTATGTCACAATTTTAGAGTTTCCAAAATGTGCAATGCGATTTCTTTTATGATATTTATATGATTTTGTTAATTAATTTGGATTTTCCTCGCTAATTCTTATTTCGAAAAAATAGGTGCTTTTACAACCAGATCCTTTTCTCAATGAACTCACAACCATGTTTGAACAAAGTACTGAAACAGGCTCTGTTTGGGTCACTCTCAAACGCTGTGAGTATATATTTTCGTTTATTTTTCTTTGTATTCTTTAATTCAGTTGTTGGTTTAGTTTTCGACTGATGAAGATTATGAGGAATTATGTGCTGGGATGTTAATAATTAGTGCTTGTATTTTTATTGGTACCTTATCAGCATCATTGAAGTCTAAGGTGCAAAGGAACAAAATGGCAACTACTTGTACACCCATTGAGTATAGGTGTCTCATTCGTGCTACTAATGGAAAAAAGACAATCTCTACTTCGGTATGCACCTTTTTCTTTTTAGATTAGAGTAGTGGTTGAGTCAGATGCGTTGATTTAAAGATTTGTGCTTTTGTATTGAAAATGCTCAAATTTCATGTGATCTTGAATTGGTATGTTTTACTTACTTGATGATAGTGATAATTGAGTCTTCATTTGCTTCAAAACCTGGCAAGTCATGTAGGAAGATTTGAGGCAGTACATTGTATGAATATTTAGTTTAGTGATAAAGTAACATATTGTTTGAGAAGTAAATTTGATGTTGGTGATGCTTGCATGTTTTTCTAATAATTTATATTCTTTAAAGATTTTGTTGTGTGTATTTCTCCTTCTTTTTGTTAGCAGTCAATATTAGCCTGTTGCGACTCAAATGGCCCCAATTCGTGTGTCTATCACTTGAGTCAATGTCATTGTTGAAGTATTTAAGATTAAGCTTTGGAGATGTGCCTGCAATTTTAAACAAATCGAATGTCCTTCTTTAGATAATTGATTTGTATTTTAGTTTGTTGTAGTTTAATTTGGAAATTTATGTAGAGCCCGTTAATATTTATGGAAGATTTATTAGTTTCTCAACTGAGAAATCTGTTGTATTGATTTAATATAAATAAAGTTATACAATACAATAGGATAATTACAAAGTAAGTTTGAGATATGCATTCTAACTATGATACATATCTAATATCCCTCCTCAATCTGTGTGTGATAACACAAATAGGTTGCTTCGTAGTTGCTTGAATCGAGACCCGTCAATCCTTTGGTAAAAATATCAGCCACCTGGTCTTGACTTGAAACATGTCACACCAACAATAATTCCTTTAATACACTTGCACACACAAAATGTATGTTCAACTCTATGTGCGTAGTCTTTGCGTGGTGTACTGGATTATTAGTCATATAAGTGGTGCTTATATTGTCACATAGAACTTCAGGGGGTCTTTTATATGAAACACGCAACTCTGTAAGAAATTTTTCAATTCACATCAGTTCTGCCACTGTGCTTGTCAAGGCTCGATAGTCAGCTTCGGCACTTGATCTTGATACCTGTTAGATATATTTTGGTACAGAATAAAGCAAGGATCCTTAATATTAGGAGTGTTTTTAGGAGTAAATATAGGACTTGTTCCCCACTTTAGAGTCTCTCTTGTATATATAAATTCATGTAACCTTTTACCTAAATGTATAGAATTCTTCCTTCTCTGCTGTGTTAACATGGTATCAGAGCAAATTTAGGGGCTGGAAAATTTCTGTGTGTGAGCTTCCTGCAGTGAGGGGCTGGAAAATTTAGGGTTCTTCTGGGCAGTTTTGGTTTGTGGTCTAGGTCATACACGTAGGACCATTTTTAGTTCTCACCTCCACCTTCAGAAGTAGCACAGGGGTCGTATCGGCCGGTACCCGAAGTCCGGCGGCCATCCTACCGGCGAGTAGCAGTCACGCGCCGTCAGAACAATTTCTGGCAGTTTCACGCGCCGGCGCGTGAGAGCGCGTGGCTGCATTTCCGGCGAACGGCTTCTGTTTTCCGGCGTCGCAGTAGACCCAGATGCCCATCCCGGTGGTCTGTTCTGGCATTCTGGTGACTTCAGACCTGTGAACAGTAATCAGGTTCCTAGTCTTCTGTTTTTTTTCTGCTTTTTTAGCTGCGGATTAAGTTAGATTTGTTGAAGTTCTGGTCTTGTGGAATTGTTTTTGTGATACTCTTTGGGTATTATTTTGGATTTGTTGTTGCATTTAACTTGCGGTGCATTTCGTCATGGATGATAAGAATACTATAGATGTGCTTCCAGTAGTTAATAAGATCACAGAACACCAGTTGAATGAAAACAATTTCCTAGAATGGCATAAGACTATTAAAATTTATTTGAGAAGTGTAGATAAGGATGACCACCTGACGGATGATCCACCACAAGGTGATGCTAGAAAACTTTGGGTAAGAGAAGATGCACGATTATTTTTGCAAATACAAAACTGTATTGGCCGTGATGTGGTTGGTTTGATTGGTCATTGTGAGTTTGTCAAAGACTTAATGGAGTATCTCGAATTTTTGTACTCGGGTAAAGGAAATTTGAACCGTATGTATGATACTTGTGTGGCATTATATCGAACTGATCAAAGGGACAAGCCTCTTACAGTGTATTTTGGGAAGGTAAAAAGGATTATTGAGGACCTTAATGTCTTAATGCCCTTTAGTCCAGACATTAAGGTCCAACAGAGTCAACGAGAGCAGATGGGTGTCATGTGTTTTCTTGCAGGTCTATCTCCCGCATTTGAAACGGCTAAGTCCCAAATTCTCTCTGGTAGTGAAGTTCCTAATTTGAGGGAAACATTTTCTCGAGTGCTCCGAAGTGAAGGTTCAAATCCAATGACATTCGCTCCTAGTGCTCTCGTGAGTTGAGATTTAGGACAGTATGGAAATCAGGGTAAAGGGGGGAATAATCGTGGGAGTACTGGTCATTGGGACTCAAATGTTATATGTTACTACTGTCATAAACCAGGCCATACTAAACGTTTTTGTAAGAAGCTGTTAAACAAGCAGTCTCGAGCCAATATGGCTAGTCAAGAATGTACAACCAGCTCTTCAGATACTGTGACAATATCTGCAGCAGAATTTGCTGAGCTCTCTAAATATCGCGCTTCCAAGTCTGTGGACTGTTCCATTGCTGCTGCTGCTAAATCAGGTATCTCTAGCACACCAGGTTGGGTCATTGATTCTGGTTGCACAGACCACATGACAGGTAACCCGAGTCTCTTATCTTCGTTAAAGAAACCTGATATTCATCGTTATGTTACTTTAGCCGATGGATCTAAAACTTGTGCTACTAGTATTGGTACTGCCAACCCAACTCCATCTCTTCCGTTGTCAAAAGTCTTGTGTATACCTAAGTTTTCATTTAATTTGTTGTCGGTTAGCACAATTACTGAAACATTAAATTGTTGTGTTACATTTTTTCCTGTCAATGTTGTGTTTCAGGATCTTTTGACGAGGCGGATTATTGGTAGAGGACACAAGTCGAATGGCCTTTATCTTCTTGATGATCAAATTTCCACTTCGTTGGTGTGTGATGGTTCCCTGTCTCCTTCAGAAGTTCATTGTCGCCTTGGTCACCCCTCGTTGTCTTCCTTAAAAAAGTTGTATCCACAATTTTAGTCTTTGTCTAGTTTAGATTGTGAGTCCTGTCAGTTTGCGAAACATCATCGTTCACATTTAATTCCTCGAGTGATTAAACGGGCTGAGTTCCCTTTTGAGAGAGTACATTCTGATGTTTGGGGTCCTTGTCCGGTCACTTCCCAAGCTGGTTTTATGTACTTTGTTACTTTTGTGGATGATCACTCTCGGTGTACTTGGTTATTTTTAATGAAAAATCGTTCTGAGTTGTTTTCGATTTTTTGCTTCGTTTGTGCTGAAATTAAAACTCAATTTAATAGGACTATTCGTATCCTGCACAGTGATAACGCAAAAGAATACATGTCTAGTTCATTTCAGTCCTATATGTCTCAGAACGGTATTGTTCATCAAACTTCTTGTGTTGATACACCCTCTCAAAATGGGGTCGCCGAAAGGAAAAATAGACATCTCCTTGAGGTTTCTCGTGCACTCCTTTTTCAAATGAAGGTACCTAAACGTTTTTGGGCTGATGCCGTTTCTACGGCTTGTTTTTTTATCAACCGAATGCCTTCCGCTGTTATCAAGGGTATAACTCCATACAGTGTCTTGTTTCCCTCCAGAGCGTTGTTTCCTATTACTCCTCGTATCTTCGGGTGCACTTGCTTTGTGCGTGATGTCTGTCCACATGTTACCAAATTGGATCCCAAATCTCTTCGGTGTGTCTTTCTTGGGTATTCTCGACAACAAAAGGGGTACCGTTGTTTTTCTCCCGAATTGAACCGATATCTTGTCTCTGTAGATGTTACCTTCTTTGAGAAAACTCCATTTTTTCTCTCACCATCTACATATGCCAGTCAGGGTTATGTTATTCATAGGAGTCTTGATTCCACTACCGATCCTACTCATATTCCAGAGTCCACTAATAATGAACCGGTTCCTATTCCTATACCAACTCCCTCTCGCCTTCGTTTTGACCAGGTGTACTCCAGAAGATTGGCCATTACTGACTCAAATCCTCCACCTGTCGCCTCGTTGGAAGCTCCTTCAGTTCTTCCACAGTCTGATCTTGACCTTCCTGTTGCTATTAGAAAAGGTAAACGTTCATGTACTCATCCCATTTCCTCATTTGTGAGTTATGACCATTTGTCTTCCTTGTCTCGGTGTTTTGTGAGTAATCTGGATTCAGTGTCTACCCCCAAAACTGTTACCCAAGCTTTATCTCATCCTGGTTGGCAAGCAGCAATGGCAGAGGAAATGGCCGCCTTGGAAGCAAATGGTACTTGGGATCTTATAACCCTTCCTGCAGGGAAGAAGGCTATTGGGTGTAAGTGGATTTTCTCTGTTAAAGTTAAACCAGACGGTTCTGTGGCTCGTCTTAAGGCTCGCTTAGTTGCAAAGGGTTATGCTCAAGTGTATGGTATTGATTATTCTGATACATTCTCTCCTGTGGCAAAATTATCTTCTGTTCGTTTGTTTATCTCGTTAGCAGCCCGTCATGATTGGCCCTTGCACCAGCTTGATGTTAAAAATGCTTTTCTTCATGGTGATATTCAAGAAGAGGTCTATTTAGAGCAACCGCCTGGCTTTGTTGCTCAGGGGGAGAATGGTAAAGTATGTAGGCTTCGCAAATCTCTATATGGTTTAAAACAAAGTCCTTGGGCTTGGTTTGGAAGGTTCTGCGAAGTAGTACAAACATTTGGCATGACAAAGAGTATGTGTGATCACTCAGTGTTTTTCAAAAAGACGAGTGCTGGAGTAATTCTACTTGTAGTTTATGTTGATGATATTGTTATTACGGGGAGTGACTCAGCTGGTATTTCATCACTTAAACTATTTCTCCAATCCCAATTCCAAACAAAGGATTTGGGTCTCTTGAAGTACTTTCTGGGTATTGAAGTATCTAGGTGTAAGCGGGGTATATTCTTATCTCAAAGAAAGTATGTTCTTGACCTTCTGGAAGACACTGGTAAATTAGGTGCAAAACCATGTAGTGCTCCAATGACACCTAATATCCAGCTAACAACTGATGGGGAGTTATTTTCTGACCCTGAGATGTATAGGCGGTTGATTGGCAAATTGAACTATCTTACTGTAACACGACCAGACATTGCTTACTCAGT
Source organism: Garcia nutans (assembly GCA_947685225.1). NCBI lineage: Eukaryota > Viridiplantae > Streptophyta > Magnoliopsida > Malpighiales > Euphorbiaceae > Garcia > Garcia nutans. The sequence goes on along the minus strand of CANTUV010000051.1, from coordinate 3,624,932 downwards.
TAGTATTATGAGTCAATTCATGTCTGCTCCAACTATTGCACAATGTGAAACGTTGGGACAGATTTTATGTTACTTGAAGAGTGCTCCTGGGAGAGGCATTCTCTACAGCAATCATGGTCATTTGGATGTTGAGTGTTTCTCTGATGCTGATTGGGCAGGTTCGAAAGTTGATAGAAGGTCAACTACAGGATATTGTGTGTTTGTGGGAGGAAACCTAGTATCTTGGAAAAGCAAGAAACAAAATGTGGTGTCTCGCTCCAGCGCTGAATCCGAGTACCGTGCTATGGCACAATCTACTTGTGAAGTTATTTGGATTCGTCAGCTCCTAGAGGAAATAGGTTTCAAAACATCCTCAGCAAAGTTGTGGTGTGATAACAAGGCGGCTATTCATATTGCTTCTAACCCAGTGTTCCATGAACGAACCAAACATATTGAGATCGACTGCCACTTTATCCGAGAAAAGATAAAACAAGGCATCATCTCTACAGAATATGTCAAGACAGGAGAACAACTTGGTGACATCTTTACAAAAGCTTTAAATGGGTCTCGGGTTAGCTACTTTTATAACAAGTTAGGCATGCTCGACATATATGCTCTAACTTGAGGGGGATTGTTAGATATATTTTGGTACAGAATAAAGCAAGGATCCTTAATATTAGGAGTGTTTTTAGGAGTAAATATAGGACTTGTTCCCCACTTTAGAGTCTCTCTTGTATATATAAATTCATGTAACCTTTTACCTAAATGTATAGAATTCTTCCTTCTCTGCTGTGTTAACAATACCGTTGCTTGCTTTTTAGCTGACCATGATAGAAGATTGTGCACGATCGGTATCTAGGCGACCTACCCAATCTGAATCAGAATAGGCCATTAACATGTCGTAATCACCTTTGTACAATTGCAAGCCGTAGTGCAAAGTGATCTTGATGTAGCGCAGAATTCTTTTGACTGCATTCATGTGTACCTCACGTGGACTATGCATAAATTGACACACCTGGTTGCCGGTGAAACATACGTCAAGGCAAGTGAATGTGAGGTATTGTAAAGCCCCTACAATACTTCTATAAAACTGTGAATCATCAAGAAGAGGGCTGGTTGAAGCATTAGATAGCGTTTGTTAATGAACCGTGGGTGTGCCCAAAACCTTGGCAGTTTGCATGCCTACATGTTCTATAAATTGACGTGCATATTTTTGTTGATCAAGAAATAATCCATCTGTATTCTTTGTAACATGAACACCCAAAAAAAAATTCAAGTTGCGCAAATCTGTCATTGCAAACTCCTATTTAAGAACCTGCATGACTTGTTGTAATAAAATGGACAACGAAGAAGTCAAAATAATGTTGTCTACATATAATAATAGCACCACCGTATCAACACCTTGTTGCAAAATGAACATAGAATTGTTAGAAGAGTTGCAATGAAAACCATTAGAATTTAGAAAAGTTTTAAACCTCTCAAACCAAGCTCGAGATGCTTGTTCAAGGCCATAAATTGCCTTTGGTAATTTTCAGACATGATTTGGAAACTCATTATGTATGAAGCCCTTAGGTTGCTTCATACAAACATCTTGATGTAGCATTCCATGAAGGAATGCATTTTTTACGTCCATTTGATGAATGGACCATCCTTTGGAAACTAGCAATGATAGCACTATTCGAATGGCTGTTGGTTTTACCACAGGGCTGTAAGTCTTATCATTATCCACTCTCGATTTATATGCATATCCTTGAGCCACCAAATGCGCCTTATATTGTTCAAGTTGGCCATCCAATTTGAGTTTTACTTTGTACACCCATTTCGAACCTATAATATTGACATTGGCTGGTGGTGGGACAAGTGTCCAAGTATTGTTTATTAATAGGGCATCATACTCAAAGGACATGGCATCACGCCAATGAGAGAGTTTATTGGCTTAATTAAAAGACTTGGGTTCATGAAACGGTGAAAGAGTTGAATTATCTTGCTTGGTAGTGGTGGACAGAGATTGAATTTGTTTAGGTTTACTATTTCCAATTTTGGAACGGTTGAGCATTGGGTGTTGTTTAGTTGGGATAGAAGGATTATGATGAGAGGGAGTTTGAGAAAAGGAAAGAGATTGTGGTAAATTATGTTGTTGGGTAGAAGAATTTTGAGATAAAGAAAGAGCTTGTGATAAATCTGGTTAGTGTGTAGATGAGGACGGCAATTGAGGTGAGGTAGAGTTTGAACTTGATGGAGCTGTAGAGGGAGTTGGAGAGTTAGATGATAGAATTTGAGGGTGAATGGGAAAAGGAGGTAGTGACAGAATGAAAGTAGAAGACATACCTTAATTGGACTGTGATGACTTTAGAGTGTTGTATGGGAATTGAAATTCATCAAAGTAGACATGATGTGAAACATGCACCTTCTTTTCAATAGGATCAAAACATTGATACCTTTTGTAGTTATCGGGATAGCCAATAAAAATACAAGGTGTGGATCATAGCTCATGTTTATGCTTTGTTTTGGCAGTGAGATTAGGATAACACAAACACCTAAATGTGGGAAGATGAGAGTATTCAGGCGGCCGTCCATATAAAAGCTCATATGGAGAGAAATAATTCGGTGATTGCTTTGGAGTCAAATTGTACACGTGCACGACAGATTTAATTGACTCAACCCAGAATTTTGAAGGTAATTGGGACTCTATTAACATAGTTCTGACCATATCAACAAGTGTTCTATGCAATCTCTTTGTTGTTCCATTTTGTTGGGTGTGTAGGGACATGAAAATTGAAGATGTAAGCCATTAGAATTTGCAAAATTGTGAAACGCATGGCTAGTGTATTGGCGGCCCCCACGCATTGTAATGCCTTAATAAGAACACCAAATTGTGTTTGAATAAACCGGAGGAATTTGAATAAATTTTTCTAGAACTTCTGCTTTAGATTTTAATGGAAATAACCAAGTAAAACTTGAAAAAATAATCTATAAACACAACATAATACTTGAAACCACAAAAGGATTTTATTGGGGACGTCCATACGTCATAATGATTTAAATCAAAACAACTTAATGATCGAACATGAGAAGTATAAAAAGATAGCCTATTGTGCTTGCCTAAAGAACGAGCATTACAAGAAAATCTAGGAATTGAAACATTGAGCAAACTAGACAATTTTGACAAGACTAAAGGACTGGAATGACATAAAGGATGATGCCACAAGATGCCCGAACTTTGAAAAGCTTGAAAACCACGAGGTTTTGAATTAACAAATGATGCTACGGATGGAAAAAGATAGGAGTCTCCTGGACTATTGCAGCTGAGTATTGGTTTCTGCGTTTGTAGGTCCTTGACACAAAAACCAAATGGATCAAACTTAATTGAACTAGAATTATCACATGTAAACCTTTTAACAAACACTATATTAGAACTTAAAAATGGAACTACAAGCACATTATCTAGTTGAAACTGATTCAAAGTAGAATGATCAATATATGAAACATCGTGTGATAAATCATCCCCAAAAATAACTTTATCAGGACCATGATAAGGAGAGAAGGAAGAAAGGATACCTGGATTTGTTGTCATGTGAGAAGTAGCAACTGTGTCTACTACCCACTGAAGTGGAGATGGTTCCTGAATCTGATTTGCAACAAATGAACGATTATAATTATCAGAATTAGGAAATGGAGAAGTAGGATTGGAGGAGGACTGATGACTACAAACAAAAAATGGACAATCTCTTGTACCATGTGAAAAATCATAACTTTGACACTGAATGGAGGAAAAATTATTGGCAGAAGATAACTGTGGTCTCGGTCCAAGAAGGCCTTGATAATTGTTTGGAAAATAAGGTGATCGAGGCTGATTATATGAATTTCGCCCCCGACCGCATCCACAGCAGCTATAGTTACCATTAAAAGAAGGAGAAGAATTGTCAAAATTAAAAGGACGAGGTTGATTTGGGTAGCCACATCCACGGTCTCTACTATTTTGTTATCCTGGATGTTCAGTTGCAGGTAAAGCCGTTTGGATTATAGGAGGAGACTGTCTATTCTGTCTAATTTGAAGCCTTAACTCTTGAAGATGAAGAGCATTTCGGGTCTCAACAAAAGATGGTAAAGGATCTTGGCTGCTAAGGTTTATCATAACATTTTCATACTCCATAGGTAAACTCTCTAAGATTTGCATGACCAAATCGGATTCAATAATAGAATGGCCAATGGTACACAAGGAATTATAAATGGGTTTAAGTTTCTGCAGATATTCATCAATGGTGAGATTTTCTTTGGTTGTATGATAAAATTCAGCTTTTAATTGAAGGAGATGGGCATGGGCATGGGCTTGGTCTTGAAATAAAGATTCAATAGCAATCCAAGCTTGTCTAGCAGTCAAGGTCGCATTTGGTTCGATCAAACTCTTAAGAATTTCTGTGTTTACTGTGGTTTGAAATCAAGATGGAACAAGAGAGTCTATTTGTTTCCAAATAGAGTAAGCTGGGTTTGGAGAGGTGGTATTATCAGATTGTGTAATGATTTCAGGTGGTGGAAGAGGAGTGCCATCTACATGTTTGTAGACAACATACCCTTGAAGAACTGGATTAATTAAGGAATGCCAAAGAAGATAGTGAAATTAAGAGTTTCACTGACATAATTCCTAATATTGGACACCGAGAATGACGGATGAGACGGACGGGTTTGAGAAGAAGAAGAAGTCCGTTGACAATGAAGAAGGAGAAGACTCTTGAGACTCTTGAGGGTTAGACATTGTAGACAAGAACTACAACGACCTAGAGAATAAAAAAATAAAGCCCTATAGTAGCTCTGATACCATGTTAATATTTATGATAGATTTCTCAACTGAGAAATCTGTTGTATTGATTTAATATAAAGAGTTATACAATACAATAGGATAATTACAAAGTAAGTTTGAGATATACATTCTAACTATGATACATATCTAATAGAGCCGTTTGATCCTAATGCAGGGATTTGTGTTTTCCTAGTTGTTTGATTTACTTTGTCTTGATCCTTTTTCTACACCTTTCTGCTCATACATGTATTTCCCTATTAAATTGTGCACCTTGTGCTTTCATACCTTTTTGTATGATAATTCTTGATAAGTTGAGGCATGGGAATATGGAAAAAAAAAAGTTAGTTTGGGGTATCTTACTTTGCAGATGGGAGTAAAGATCAATTTGTGTAGTATTGGTGAGGAATGGTTCTTATTAATTTAAGCCTTTTGAATTCAATGTTAAGAGAAGGTTCTTCTGCAATGTTGGCAAAACTGTATTCTTAAGAAGTTAGAACTTCGAATGATAAATTAAGAAAAAAATAAGTTGAATACTTAGGCTTGAATGTGACAAAAGATGCAATGTTCAAGATGGTGAAATGTTTGACTTAGGCATTGTAATTGGGATGTGAAATCATCTTTTGTGTCTCTGAAGCATGATTAGACTCGACTTTTTTCTTCTTCTTTTTTCAATTAGTTGTTCTATCTTCTATTTTACTTCCACAGAAGGTGAAGAGTTAATTATTTGAGGATGATTCAGATATAATTTAGAATTTGTTTACCCAGCTGAACCTCATCTTTGTATCAACTAAATAAGTTTGATAATCAATAGCATTTCTGTGTCTATGCTTTCTGGTTCATGCTTTTATTTCTTTACCTTGGCTAATGGCATTTTATTGTTTTTTTTGGAAGGTTGGGGCAAAGGATCACCAGCGCTTTCAATCATCATATGCAACTATTCTGAAGGCCCACATGACAGCTTTAAAGAAGAGGGAGAGGGAGAGGAAGGTGAAGAAAAAGGCTGCAGGGGCAAAGAAGATAGAATCTGTTAAGACGAAGAGGGCCTGAACCCATTTCTGCTATTGAATCCTTTGTATAAATTGAATATCTTTCATTTCCTTTTAACATAATCTTCAGCTTTTGAGCCTGCTAGGCTTTTAATTTTTGGCCAGAAAATAGAAAAGGTCTTTTGACAAAAATACAAAAAAAAATTAAAAATAATTCAAATTTATACAACAATAACAACAAAGCCTTAATCCCAAATCAATTGGGGTCGGCTATATGGATTCTTCTTTTCCACTCAATACGATTTAAGGTTATCTCTTCCGGTAGATGTAACATCATAAGATCATTTTGGACCATTTTTTACCAAGTCAGTTTAGGTCTACATCTGTCTCTCTTAGCTATATCTACTCTAACTTGTTCGGTTTTTCTAACTGGCGCATCGCTAGGTCTTCGTTTCACATGGCCAAACCACCTCAATCTTATCTTATCCTCAATTAGTGCTACCCCCACTTTTTTTTCTAATGAACTCATTGCGGATTCTATCCATCCTAGTATGATCACACATCCATCTTATCATTCTCATTTCCGCAACATACATTTTACTCATGTGTTGTCCTTTTACTGTCCAACACTCATTACCATACATCATAGCAGGTCGTATTACATAAAAAAATACATTTCATTTTGAGCATTTACTGGTATTGTTTGCTGGACTGCCCCTTTTTGAAAGCAATTTCAGTTGGATTTCTATTATTAGTTGCACATATCTCTTGTTGGCTGTCATGGTTAATTTTTGGTAAAAAAAAATTTCTGGAATAAACAGAACACGCATTTGCCAGCCACATACGCATATATGATTGATTGTGCGTGGGCATTTTGCATATGATTGCAAATTTTCATTGTTTGTTGTTTTAAATCATATTGATTTATGAATCTTTCATATTATTTATTTTGGAATTGCTCGCAATTTGGGAACATGAGAAAAATGTGAGAACTGAAGCACCATAAAACTTATATCAGTGAATTAATCTTGAAAGAAGAACGAAATCGATTCAATGCTAAGAGACAAATTTCTTTTAAATATAAATGAATTAATTAATACAGAAAACGAAGAAAAAATAACTACAAAGTGAAGGACTACGGAATGACTTATTTGTCCTCATAAAATCCTGAAAAAATTGACCATCAGATCCGGTAAAAATAATCTAAATGTTACCCAAGTTTATATTTAAATACTATGCATAACTACTCTGCCACAAATAAAAAAATCGGACATTTAAACCCTTGATGGCTTATAAGTATTGTTTCTACTCTAAAATGCCACATACAATCTCAGTTTTTCTCGTCTGCATTTGATGCTAAGAAAGACTTGAACATCTGCCGGTACTTTGCAGGGCTGTCATAGGCAGTTGGGGTACTGATAATTGCTCTTTCAAGCCACATCTTGTCAACTACCTTTTTCTCATTCAGTTTCTGATAGAACCTTTTCCACTTATGCATAGCTCTTTTTAGACGAACACTCTTACTTCCTCTTAAAAGATACTTGATGTAGTCTTTTGCTAGTCGAGTCAACTCCTCACCACTGATGATGTAAATGTACTGCATTAAAAATCAATGAACACAAAAACAAGTTTATACACATGGCAAAATAAACTATTCCTAGAGAAATAAAATAACTGTAATTCCTTTAAATGATTTGAGACGACACTCATTTTGATAATAAGCTATATATATATCAGGCTTGCAATGCAGTTGCATGCAGAAGACAACTATCACCTGAGATGCAGTTGCAAGTATACATTCAAGAAGGAGAAGAAGAAAAAGAGTAGGGGCAGCAGCAGCAGCAGCAGCAGCAAAGTAGGCTCAGAAAAGAAGTTAGTAATCAAATTCTATAAATTTCTCTCTCCCTCGCACTTTTGTGCAATGGTTGTGCTTCCCCTTTTTTTTTCTCAGTTGTAAAGAATTTGAATCTAACACTGCAGGGTCAATAATCCATGCACAAAAGGATTTTCAAAGGAAATATATATCTCCTGTACAGTAACAACCAGAGGTATGAAGATCTGAACAATAGACAAGACAGAAAACTATGCATCCCATGGAAGACAACAGAAGCAGTGGATTAATTAATATCTAAGAAATTTTGGTGTCATGAACATTTTCTGTTAGTTTTCTCTTCTGATAATCAAGAACACACTACAGAATTAGCAAATGGAAATATAGAGGTTGTGAGCTAAAGAGCTGCCTAATGCGTATGACAATAAAAAGAGGTTGAAAGATGATATCATTACCAGAAAGATAAAGCCAATAGTAGCTAAGACCACTTGTACAGTTTCATCAACCATTCCTGCAATGCCTTCATCCTCAGATCCACCAGAGTCATCCCCACTTCCGCCGCTGCCACCACGAGGTGGATTTTTCCCACTGCCTCCATCATAAAATTCTTGTTTTTCGATTTGCTGCCGTAACACATCTTCTATTGACTTTCCTTTGAAACTTCCCATGACTTTCTCAAAAGGATTCCATCTAGATCCCTGGTCCTCAAATAAAATGTTACATCCAGATCAAGGAATGAAGAGTATAATCTACAAGTAGTTTGAGGATTTCTCAGGCCAAAATATTTGAATGCATTTCATCACTTCAGAATGTTGGGGTTTCATTTAAACACATCTGAAGATATAAGATAAAGGCACTCCCAAAGCCAAATAGAATAATGTTAAAAACTTCACTGGCAGTAAAGATCAGGGCCAGTGGGTCATTACAATGGGAATTCAAAGCTTATTTGTTAGTGAATAAGATAGTTAACATTAGGTCCAACACCTTTAAGGACGAGTCTTTCTACAAAAGACACAGGATTCAAAACTTCATCCTGTTCCTTCGTGTGCTGTTTTGCTTTCAGAAGAATTTTTTTTAAAAAAAAAAGACCAAAATTGTCCCCAGAATATTCCAACAGTTCAGAAATCTTAAAAGCAAAACTGAACCAAAAAGAAAACAATCAGCAAGTTTAGTTCACCTTTCTCAATTTTCCAAAAGCTTACCAATTTAGCTTTATACATTACATAATTATACATTTTTATAGGTTAATATAAGATGAGGCTAAGATAACATCTGAACAATGTTAAATGGAACATTAAAACTTTAAAATGAAATGTTCTTCAAATTGCACACTGAGTGGAAACAGAATTCATCAAAAATAAAATCAAGATCTATTTTAAAGTTTTAGTACTTTAAAACAGAATTCATCGAACAAGACTAGTTTGATTAGTACTTTTGATTGTCCAACTCATAAAATACCAACCGAAAAACAGAGAAAACTGAAAACCTCCTCTTGCGAGATCTATTTATTTTATTCCCCAATCTAGGCTGCTAATAGAAAGAAATAACCCAGAAAGAAACATTTGAAATCTTCAGCTGTTGAGTCATTAGGCTTGCTGAGTTTAGATAAAAAAATTGTGCCATGTTCAGCTGTTGGGATAAGATGCGAGGACAGTTACAGGTCTCATGAAAATTAACACATGGTGATTAAAAGAGAAACTGTCATCAATTCCTTTAGCAATCATCATCATCATTCATTAATAGGCACATTAGCAAATAGAGACAAAAGAGGAGAAGTCTCTTACTTCATTTTCAGACTTGTCTTTGCCACCAAGCAAGCAAACAGGTGTGCCTTGCTGATATTTCATAGAATGTTCGTGTTGTCCATGTTTCAGTACAAGTCCATTAAGGCAGTAAGTTGAAGCATTAGTTGCAAGTTTCAAAAACTTGACACGAACTGGCAAGAAGCATTGATTATGAGGGTGTTGACGTGATTGGCATTTGCTCAAGACAGGGAGACTAGGTCTACAGGGACTTGCGTGAACACAAGTCGCCATCTATGATCAATCTCACGGGTCGGTTACCCGCACATTAATCTTCAAAACCCTACATTTAAATGTTTCAAGCAATTATTAAACTACTTAACTATGTTAAACATCAACCCCACAAAGAGTATTTGGATAACCCATTAACAAGCAAAATTGATAGACACAATCAGCATCAAATCTAATTTTCAAGCTCAGAACATAATTTACAAACTTAACAATGTTAAACATCAACTCCAGAAAGGATAATGTATTAGAACAGAAAAATTGATAGGCAAGCAGCATCAATATTTCATTTATTGATAAATTATTAAACTCAAAATGAAACTACTACCAAATTTTAGACATGAAAAAGAACAATTCAATTATTTCCCACAAATTGGCAGAAAATATAAATCCATTGATAATTAAATATAATAGATAATAATTCTAAATTTCAACATTTTGAATTGGTTGCATTTGCATTTACAGAAAAAATCGAGACAAGAATTTCATAACCACGAACAAGAAACTAAAAATACGATCAAGAACCCACCAAACACACACACATAAATACTAGCTAACGATTGGCTAATTTATAGTAATCATTTAAAAAAAAAAGCAAAAAAAAAATAAATAACATTAACAGAAGTTTTCAAAAATTTTCCAAAACGTCAAGATTCCTAATAGACCGAATGACTAAACAGATAGGTTGAGAAACTAACGTCAGAAAAGAGGAGGGAGGTGCGAGATCTCGCCGGTGATTCTTAGCGGTCGAGTTCTCCGCCGGTTGTCGCTCCTGTATCTCCTACAACGAGAAGATAGGAGGAAAAAAAAGACAATGTAAGCCGAATGCATAGAAGTCTGAAATGGGAGAACAGAGTGTAAGTTGGGCTGGATGGACTGGGCTTCATTTTGGCCCAATTGTTTTAAGGAGAGGAAATTATGCTGTGCGGATTTTAAAATCGCGTTTTCAAGATTGCGGCTTATTTTTCTTTTCTTTTCTTTTTTTATTATTGCTATAGTTTTATTGCTAAATATCCATTTGTAATATGATAATATTTTAAATTGTCTTGAAATTAGTTATTGAAGTTCCAATATTTATAACATATATATAATATGTTCACAATATATTCATAGTATATTTATACTATTTTTAATAGTAATGCATATATTCTCATTTAGAAGTCAATATATAAACAATATTCATACGATATATATTTTATAATTAAGGATAATATGAAAATAATATATATATGCACAACCTATACAAAACATGTTCACAATTATGTTAATATTAATAGTGTTATACATGTTCTCATTTGAAATTTAATATTTGAACTATATTTACACTACATATTCATCATATTTAAAGAAGATATAAAAACAGTTCATATATTTTTACTTATAACTTAATATATTCACAACATATGCAGAAGATATTCATAAATTCATATTAAAAAAAGAAGATGAGGATGAGGTGGAGAAGGAGGACGCCAACGATGACAACGATACCCCAAAGTGCATCTGTGAAGAGCGTTGTATGATTAGGACTTCCTGGACAACAAAGAATCTAGGGAGGAGGATTTGGTCATTTGAAAATCTATCTGCAATAGATCATTCAACTGGGTTGATGTTGAACTTAACGATGAGAGATCAAAGAAAATAATTACTGAATTATTGGATAGCAAATCAAAGTTAGAATTGGAATTGAAAAACAACATTGCAAGAGAAAGAAAATTATGGGTTGCTGTAATTTTGTTAGTTTTAGTTGTAATCTTCAAGTGATAGAAGGAGGAGAAGAAAGAATAGGGATGATACCCCATGGTGCATTTGTAAAGAGCGATACGTGATTAGGACTTCTTGGATAATGAAGAATCCAGGAATGAGGCTTTGGTCATGTGAAAATCTATCATGCGATAGATCATTCTACTAGATTGATGTCGAACTTAATGGTGAAAGATCAAAGAAAATAATCATTGGATTATTGAATGGTAAATCAAGGTTGAAATTGGAATTGAAGAACAATATTGCAAGAGAAAAGAAAATTATGGATTGATGTAGTTTTATTATTTTTAGTTGTAATCTTCAAGTAATTTTCAAGATTATTTGACACTGTATTTTGATTTTGTGGACTTAGATGTGTATTGTGTTAATTTTAGTTTTGAATATATTTGACTTAGTTGTGGTTGGGTTTATTATGGAGGTTGCCTATTTTAACTTATGTATGTATGAACTTGTCAAGTTTAAATATGAATGAATGTATTTTGAATTGAGAAATGCTTAATCCTTTGAAATTTGTAAGACATTAACCATTGAACCTCTATATGGCATTGCATTGTTTCATAGTTATTTTTTCTTCTTTTTGTTTTTTTAGTGTGCAATATTTAGTTGTTGGTATGTTTTAATGAGAATGGAAATTGAGGACAAATTCAAAACTAAATTTTTTTTTCTGTGTTTGTGGTTGGGATATAGGAATTGCACTAACACTAGTACTAGACAAATAGATATAGACTAGAAGCCATAATCCAACCAGATGCAAATGTACCAACATAAAATACTAGCATTCCAATAAAATACTCCAACAGATTAATACATGTACTTTGCTAATGCACTAGTAAATGGTTGCGTACTACTAAAACATATCAGCATCATCATCTTCTTCTGCTTCTTTAGAATCCTAATCATCTAACTCTCTTTCATCTATACGGGTATCACCTGCATTGCTATCACATGCATCGACACCGTTTATTTTTGCATCAACAAAACTAGCATCAATTGCATTGGCATCATCTATTATAGTCTTTGGTACAAGGGTGTTAGTTGGTGGATCAGTTGATGGGCTAACCTCCATAAATTGCTTAGATGGACAAGTCTCAATCGTAGCATGCTCAGAAGGATCAGGTTGCATTGTTGTAGCTTCATTTTCAGATGGATCAGGCTGCATTATTATAGTAAGCTCTTACGAATTAGGCTACATTGTTGTAGCATGCTCAAATGGATCAAGCTGAATTGTTATAACATCATCACACGTCCTATCCCTTTGCAATGCAAATACCATATCCCTTATTGTATATTAACTTGACTGCACATTGTCTATTTTTTGAGATAATTTTATGATTTAAGCTTGAACTACATAAATTATCTTTGTCTCAAAAGATGAGAGCTTTGACTCAAAAATAGAGATCAATGATAGAACAATGTCATTGCTAATAGTAAATGAAGGTGGTATTTCTAGAACACTTTCCCTGCTAGAACTCTTGGCCGTTTCTGTCTCCATAAACATTCTTTGCTCCCCTGTTCTGCATCATCATTTTCATTTTTAGACCCTTCTTCTTTTCCTTCATCTTCTTCTTCATCATCATCTTCTTCTGTACCATCACTTATGTGTAGAGCTTTACCCTTCCTAATCTCAGCAAGTGTAGCCCTTCTCCATTCTTTGTTAATGGGGTCTCTAACGGCAATGCCCATTTACCTCAATGTGCTATACCCTATAACCTCTATTTCTAAAAGTTTAATCTCATATTGAAGATCACTTTCAGTGAGGCATCTGAAATGTGAAGCTATTCTAGTCACATACATCCACATAACTAATTTTCCTTTGTTTTTCAAAGAATTATCTCTAAAAGCTTCTGCAAAAGCCCTTGCACAATTAAACTATTCTCCTTTGTATAATTGATGTTGTGCATAAAGCTCTTATTTGCTAACGTTTCCATTACTATCTCCTTTTGTAAAAATGAAATAAGTCAAGAATATATGAAATCCACGCACTGCAACACTTTTCAAATGTGTTTCTTTACAAAAATGTGCTCTATAACTTTCCTCCCCAGTGAGATATCTCCAAGCAGGAGAGGCATTCCATTTGAAGTATGAGTACAGAGAATGAGGTTTCAAATTACCAAGCAATGTAAAATTTTGTAACTGATGAGGGTTAGGGTTATGTGAGAAACTATTTGCATATATATAATAAACGAATGTGATGAGGATTAAGTTAAATGTAACATGCATTAATGCCGTAACCACTTCTATTCAAATTTTAAATTTTGTTTGACGAGAATTTTTTTAGTGATGTGCGTTAAAAAATCTTCAGCCAAATTTATGATTTTTATTAATGGGCATCAGAAACTTGTCTTGAGCATCAGAAAATGTTATAAAATTCATCAAAGTTTTTGTGTCAGATTAACGAGCATCAATTTTATTAACGCACGTGAAAAACCTTCTATTAAATTTGTGATTTTTGATAATGGGAGTCAGAATCTTGACCCGAGCATTAGAAAATGTTGTAAGATTCATCATAGTTTTTGATTCAGATTGATGGGCATCACTTTTATCAACACAAGTTAAAAAACCTTTTGTCAAATTTGTGATTTTTGTTAATGGGCGTTATAATCTAGTCTCGAGCATCAGAAAATGATGTAAGATTCATCAAAGTTATTGAGCCAGATTGACAAGCGTCAATTTTATTAATGCACATAAAAAAAGCAACTGTCAGATTTTGTTTCTTTTGTTTGATGGGCGTTATTACTTGTCTTAGTCGTCAAGCCAATGTATAGAAGATTCATTCAAGCTTTCATATAGTTTGATGAGTGTCATTATAATTAACACTCATCATTTAATTACTTGATTAAGTAAAATAAGTGGCTTAATGAGCGTTAAAAATTTGTATCGTGCACTAAAACAATGTAACGAGCGTCAAATTTGGACACTGTATTCCATTTGGACAAATATGCACTACAATCCCAAGTACCAAGCATTATATATTTTTATAAGACAAAAATATACAAGAAAATACCCTAAAACAAAAACAGTTGTGTTCAAAATGCTCAAAAGATGTAAGAAAATGGACAAAAACAAAACAGTTATGTTCAAAAGGCTCACAATATTTCATCTCCCATAACAAACACTTCAGAATCATCATATTCACCCTCTGCTCCAGCTGCTAAAGCTTCATTTTCCCTCTTAATATTACTATCATTATGACATCCCCAATTTTAGTGTACATTGAAGTAATCGGCATTGAGAATTAAGTAGGTGTGATTAGAAAAGAGAAATATGAAAGGTACATCAAATAGATACAAGATATAAATACACATATAGTATATCTTGATATATACATGAAATATATATTACATATACAAGATATATACATATACACAAAATATATAGTACATATAAGTAAAGTAAGTACTTGTGTTGAAAGATAATAATTATGATAATAATAAAATAATAAATAGTAATGAATAAAATAAATCAAAATTAAAAAATAAATTTGATAGTGGAAGATGATGGAACTTAGAATGTTTATTAAATAACTAATTAATAATAATAATAATAATAATAATAATAATAATAACTAAAGAGAAAGGAAAGTCAAAGGAAGAGATAAATATCATACTATTTTATTATATTTTAATTGATTAATAAATTACCCACACATGTCCTTTCTATTTAATTTTGCCTGTGCATGAGTTTTTTTGTGCATATCTGGTCCCAAGCATGGGTAAAGAAGGATGGTTGTGGTAAGTGATAACGATTATAAAACTTTTTTCACATCTCATGATATGGATTCTAATGATAGTATCATTGGGGTATTCCCTACTTGCGACGCACTGCATTAGAGCCCGAGTGTAGTGAGAAATAGGTAAGGGCATTCCCTTAATGCTACACACCATGTCGGCGCCCAGATTCTCACATTAAGGATGAGTGTGGGTAAAGAAGTTAGTCCAAAATATAAGTAATACAAGAGATACATGCAAATATAAGGGTAACGACTTTCATAGGAAAAGACATAAGAGAGAACAAGTGGAAAGGAAGATTATAATAGGAACTTGGAATATTGGATCTCTTCTAAGAAAATTAAGGGACTTGTAGATACTATGGAGAGAAGGAAAATTAATATTGTTTGCATTCAAGAGACTAAATTGGTTGGATGAAAGAGTAAATAAGTTAAAAATACATGATATAAGGTATGGTATACATGAACAGACAAAAATAAGAATGGAGTAGATATAATTTTGGATCGAATCTAAAGGAGATGGTTGTAGCTGTGAAAAGAGTAGGTGATAAGATTATTTTAGTAAAACTTATACTATAGAATAAGACTATCAACATAGTTAGTGTATATGCCCCTCAAGTTAGATTAGATGGGGAGAGCAAGCAAAATTTTGGGATGATATAGACAAGCTTATGCAAGAGAATACGAATAATGAAAATATCTTAATAGGAAGAGACTTAAATAGACAT
Organism: Garcia nutans; assembly: GCA_947685225.1. NCBI lineage: Eukaryota > Viridiplantae > Streptophyta > Magnoliopsida > Malpighiales > Euphorbiaceae > Garcia > Garcia nutans. The sequence continues at coordinate 3,609,092 of CANTUV010000051.1, read as the reverse complement.
GTAGAAAAAGACAGAGTATGTTTTGAGGATGTACATGGATATTATGGTTTTGGAATTAGAAATGAAGAAGGCAAGACTACACTTGATTTTGCTATAGCTTACGGTTTGATTTTGGCAAACAAATATTTTATAAAAATGGAATTACATCTAGTAACCTTTAAAAATGGACAAAATAGAAGCTAGATTGATTTCATACTCATAAGAAAAGCTAATCAAACATGATGTAAGGATTGTAAGGTTATTCCAGGTAAGGCCTTGACTACCCAACATAGGTTAGTGGTGTTGGATGTCAAGTTTAAGAGTTTAACTAGTAGGCCATAGAGAACTAGAATTTTCAAGACTAGGTGATGGACTTTAAAAGGTGAAAAACAGTTGATGTTTAAGGATGAGTTGATTAAAGCTAGAAGTTAGGAGGTGGATATGAATATGTCAGCAAATAATATGTGGGCGGACATATCTACAATGATTAAAGGAGTAACTAGAAAGGTACTTGGAGAATCTAAAGGGTGTGGGCCTCCCTCGAAGGAGTCTTGGTGGTGGAGTGAGAAAGTGCAAAAAGCAGTACAAAGTAAAAGGGAATGGTGTAAGAGTTTGCCAATGTGTAGTGAGAAGACTGCTTTTGAGCATTAGAAAAAAGTAAAAAAGGATGTTAAAAAGGTAGTTAGGCAAGCTAGAGCACAATCTTTAGAGAGTTTGTTTGAAAAACTTGGAACAAGGGAAGGAGAAAAAGCTATTTATAAATTGGCTAAATAAGAGAAAGAAAATGTTGATATTTGAACTAAGTTGAGTGTATCAAAGATGAAAAGAATAGAGTTTTAATTTAAGAACAAGATATCAAGGAAAGATGGAGAAGTTATTTTGAAGATCTTCTAAATGGTAACCGTAATGAAAACATTGAGGGTCTAGATGACATAGTCGACAAAAATGTGAAGTACACTGGATGGATTAAGTTCTCCAAAGTAAAGGAAGCTTTGAAGAGAATGAAAATAGTTAAGTATGTGGACTGGATGGAATACCCATTGAGGTGTGGAAGTTTTTGGGAGATATAGGAGTTGTTTGATTGATTGCTTTATTTAATAAGATCCTAACTACAAAGAAAATACATGATAAATGGAGATAAAGCACTTTAATACTTGTTTTTAAGAATAAATAAGATATTCAAAATTACTCAAATTACAGAGGTATTAAGCTTATGAGCCACACTATGAAACTATTGGAAAGAGACTTATGGAACACCATTTATGGTTAGATAATTGTATCTCTCCAAATCAGTTTAGTTTTATGCATGATGGATCAACTATGGAAGCTATCTTTCTTATTAGAGATTTGATGGAAAAGCATAAAGAAATGAAGAAGGATTTACATATAGTTTTTATTAACTTAGAGAAGGCTTATGATAGAGTCCCTAAAGAACTTTTATGGTGGGTCTTGGAGCATAGAAGGATTTCTATAAGATATATCCAAGTCTTGAAAGATATGTATGATGGAGCTATCACTAGTATCTATATTATTGGAAAGGATCCTAAGGACTTTCCTATTTCTATTGGGTTACACCAACGTTCAACCTTGAGCCCATATCTCTTTGCCTTAGTCATGTTGCTAACAAGGCATATACAAGATGATATCCCTTATTATATGATGTTTGCAGATGATATTGTATTAATAGACTAGACCCAAGCAGGAGTAAGTCAAAAGTTGGAGTTATGGAGAAGTACTTGGAATCAAAGGATTTTAAGCTAAGTAGAACTAAGACTGTAACGACCCCACTGTACGGTCTTACGACAGCTGGTCTATTGGGCCTTTTCTCCCATAGGTGGACCGTAGTCCCAGCCCTCAACCCGGCAGGCTGCCACAGTACTAGACTACCCTCGTGGGCCCTCCAGCAGGATTTGTTTATTTGGCTCCCAAAGGAGTCGCCTTCCCGGATCAAACACCTAACCTCTCCCTTAAGAGAGCCAGCGAGCATAATCCAGTACCATTTCTACCACTCGCTGGCTCTCTTAATGGAGAGGTCAGGTGTTCGATCCGGGGAGGCGACTCCTTTGGGAGCCAAATAAACAAATCCTGCTGGAGGGCTCGCGAGTGCAGTCTAGTACTGTGGCGGCCTGCCGGGTTGAGGGCTGGGACTACGGTTCACTTACGAGAGAAAAGACCTAATAGACCAGCTGTCATAAGACCGTACAGGTGGGGTCATTACAAAGACTAAGTATATACATTGTAAATTTAATAATGCAAACAGAGGAGGTGGCGAAGTTGTTTTAGATAGAGTGGCAGTACCTCATAGTACTCATTTTAAGTACCTTGGTTCAATTATTCAAGAGGATGGAGGTTGTGAAGAGGATATAAGTCACAAGATTAAAACTGGCTCGATAAAGTAAAGGAGTGCTGCAAGAGTGTTATGTGACTAAAAGATGCCAATTAAATTGACAGAAAAATTTTATCGTACTGCAATACAGTCTGCGATGATATATAATAGTGAGTGTTGGGCAGTGAAAGGACAACATATGAGTAAGATGCATATTATAGAAATGAGAATGATAAGATGAGTGTGTGGATACACTATGATGGATATAATCCAGAGTGAGTGCAGTAGAGAAAATGTGGGAGTAGCACATATCAAAGATAAGATAAGAGAGCATAGATTGAGATAATTTAGCATTGTAAAACGTAGACCTAGTAATGCGCCGGTCAGGAGAACTTAACTAGTTAAATTAGAAATAGCTAAGAGAGGCAGGCTAGACCTAAACTCACTTGGACAAAAGTGGTACAAAATGATCTTAATATTTTAAATTTATCAGAAGAGATAGCCCTAAACCAAACTAAGTGAAAAAAATAAGAATCTATATAGCCGACCCCAATTAACTTGGGATTAAGGCTTTGCTGCAGCTGCTGCTGTTGCTGTATATATGGCTAGGAAGAAAGGGAAAGAAAAAGGCTTATTTTCTTCTTCTTCTTCTTCTTCTTGAACGTGAGCCATTAGAGAGGGTGAGAGTTTGGTTTTAGTTTATGTTATACACCAAACTCTATAAGAATTCCAAGAAGATGTAAGGAGATTTTGAAGGTTTATTAAGACTCCAAGTAAGTGATTTTAAGAATGTGTTTGAATTAGTTAGAGAGAGAAAAATGTAGTTAATTGAGGAAAATGATAATCATGATATGGTTGGAATGTATATGTGTTCGTTTTATGAGAAATTCATGAAAATTAACATAAATAGTCAATTTAGGGTTATGGAATGATTATGTGTGAATAAGGGTTTTAATATAGATGAATATAATTCTTATAATAGATTGATTTAATGTTATTTTAATATATATATATATATATATATATTATGGTTAAAAATTGATTATGGGCAAGTTTGCACAAAGCTGATAAATTTAGGATTATGTAAAAATTAAAGTTTTGGTATGGATGCATATAGTAGTTGAAATAGAATAATTTAATGTTGTTATAATATATATATATAGTGATTTTATGGTTGAAAATTTAATATGGTTAAGTTTCAATGAAGTTAGGGCATATAGCAAGAATATGTGAAAATAGGATTCGTAAAGGAGATGTTTATAATTATTAAATTGAAGTGTTTTGATGTTATTTTGATACATAAAATAATTTTATGGTTAGATGTTGGAAGTGAGTGGGTTTGGTTAAAGTTTGAACAAAGTAGAAAAGGGTAAAAATAGGATTTTGTTGAGATTTTGGTAAGAATTGCATGAATGACGATAATTTGATATACATTGATCATGGTAATAATTTTAAATGAATCATGTGGGTTATTCTGTGAATTGTGTGTGTGTAGGAAACGAAATTCCCTAAGAAGATCATTAGGGTTTGGTGAAATTAAGAGGTGAAGAAGGAATTGGAGTAATTTCAAGGCTTTATCAAGGCTAGTACATAATATAATTAATGTTGTTTTCATTACATTGTAGTTGGCATAACACATTGTAAAGAATGTGTTATGTCACTTTTATTTTGGATATGATAAGGATATGTATATTGCATTATTAAGAGAGTCATTAATTCATGAGGGATAAAAGATGAGTCACTATAGAATGGCTATTGCTATTGTTATGTGAATAAAATATGAGATGTGAAATATGTTAAAAGTGATTAAAAAGTTAAGAAATGAATATGGTAGAAAATAGAGTGAAGAATAATGTGAATATAGCTAAAGTGTAGAAGTTACAAAAAGGAAATTGATAATGTGAATGAGGAATATAGGAAAAAAATAATATGTAATTAAAATTATGGGAATGGATTATATAATATATAATGTTATTCATAATGTGTAATTTGATTATAAAATGAAGAGAAATAGACAAATTAAATGAAAACTTGATACTGATATGTAGTAGTGGGTCACAATGTGAATGTGACCTATGATTTTGAAATGTGATGTGAAAGTGATCATCACATGGGGTGATCACTTGGAAAATGGAATATGGATATAAAATGTGGGAACTGAGCAAAAGTGATAAAAAAAAAGTATTGAAAAATAAATAATCACTTGGAAAATGGAATATGGATATAAAATGTGGGAACTGAGCAAAAGTGATGAAAAAGTATTGAAAAATAAACAGTGAAGCAATTGGGTATGCTAAATTAATAATATATATGAAATGTGTGTTTGCCTTGTATAATATCTTATTCTAGAGAATTATTTTTTATGCTATGATATGTTTTACCTTCGGGCTAGACGTTGAGCATCACTTATGATATGTTTTGCCTTCAAGCTAGACGTAGGGTGTCACTATTATTTATCTTTGGGGCTAGACACAGAGGTGGCAATAGGGGACGGATGCGACACTTAGATCCCTGGTGTCGCGATAGACCATAACACTATCTCTGGAACCAGAATAATGTATAAGGTTATTTGGACCCAATGTGTGTGTTTGTGATATGTTTATATGCATATATGTGTTGTGTTTTGGATAATGGTATGTAATGAATTAATTGTGATAAGATAAGGTATGCAATATAATCTGATGATTCATGATGAATAATGTATGGTGATGGGTTGTGACTAAATTATGGGATATTGTGTGATTGCCATTCCTATACAATTATTTATCTAGAGAAAGTTGAGAATGATAAAGCATATGCAAGTTGAGAATGATAAAGCATATAGTGAAAGACCTGAGCAAAACTGAGTCTAGATACTGAGATGACCTAAGCAGAGTTGGGTCATAAAATTGATAATGTGTGAGTACTATACTTGATAATTTATAGGAGAAATGAGCCAATGAGCATGTGAGTGTGCTTGTATTTTTAGAATTTGGTGATATATTTATATATGACGTAAGGAATAAAAATTAACAATGGTTTTATAAAAAATATTGTAAAGCCATAATTTGAGAAAAAGAAAAAAATGTGTGTATAATATTTATTGTTGTTTTTAAATGTGTACCGCTAAGTTTGTAAGCTTAGCACAGTAATGTGTATCATGCATGTAAAAGAGTTGTTGTTCAAAAAAAGAGATAGGATATGGATGATACTTGGTGACTTAGGATGCCGAAAGACCAATTGTGCCATTGGCATCCATGTATAAATGTAGATTTAAGTATTTCGATTTATGTATATTAATAAATAACACTTGTGTTAGTATATAAATAATTATGAGGCTTGTATATATATGTGTACACATATAAATATTTAATTGTGATAAATAATATTTTGAGTTATGGATTTGAATATGTGTTTATGAATTGGTGATTTAGAGAATTGGTGAAAATTGCATTTTTGGAAATGTTCAATTTTGTATAGGTTGTGTTTTGAAGAATTTAGAGAATATTGAATTTACAAAAAAAAACTCTAGCGAAAATTTTTTTTCCAGAGATTTTCTTTATAAGTTTGTATCTTTAACCATTTAGAACTTGAGCATCTCTTTATTTATTAATAATTATTTCTATTAATTGAAATGATAAATTTTTATCAAGGAGTTTATCGTGGCACTTTTATATTTTATATGCATATTTTACATATACGAAATATATATATTGTACGTATATAGATTATAAGCGTGTTACATTTATGTATCTATTTAATGTACCTCTTATATTTCTCTCTTCCAATAACACATACTTAATCCCCCATGTTGCACTTGGTGCCTGCCGCTATGTGCTATAGCAATACCGCAAGTGCACGGGTCGCTCAAGTAATATAGTAGTGAGTGAGTTATTATTCCACTGGGGACAAGGCCAAGTACTAGTGCAAACCTTAACCGTTGTTTAGCAAATTAATATTTGTGTGATGCTTTGTAATTTAAAACAACTAATTTAATAACTGGAAGTAAGGGAAATTAAATGTTGTGCAAATAGGATCGATGATAACAATACTATTCAGATATTGAATCCCCCTAGCTTCAATGATATTTATGAACAATCAATTCAGTTAAATCATTCAATAGAATTGAGTTGGCATTCCTCTAACTTAGACTAAAACCTCTCTCTCGAGCAAATTAATCCCTAATCACTAAGTAGAGTGTCGGAATCTCTTCTCAAACACAATTAAGTAGGTCATGCATTAAGAATAAGGATCTATACACCAAAGGATCTTGCAGGTCTATCTCTAGCACCCCAATCAATCCTCAACCCTTATGAGTATTCAATTCATATCAAGCTTTCTCAAGTCAATAATATGAAAATGGCAACCAATCAATAAGCATGCTATTATCAATTGGAAATAACATCAAGCATTATAAGAATAAAACAACTTAATCCAATGATTCAACTAAATATAATTATTCAATTCATACAAATAAGCTAGGGTTCATCAATATCTAGATAGAGAAGGAATTAGTTCATGTTCAAAACCAGAAAAACAGAGCAAGATAAATGAGTAAAAGAAACCAAACAATCCATGACGAATAATTTGTATTTCTTTACTTCAATCCTTGATTCTTGGTTTAGGGCTTGTACAAGATGTGTCTCCTTCTTCAAACTCAGCTCAAAACCCTCCTTTTTGCTTCAGTTGTTGGCTCCTTCTCCCTTGTTCCAGCTCTCACGTTTCAAGCTCTATAATCCCCTAAAAACTCCCTCTTCTTCTCTTTTTATTTTCCTCCAAAGCTCAAGTCATGCTTCCAACTCACTTCCAACTCACTTTGTCTCCCACATTCCCTTTGTTCAATCTTTCTTTTCCTCAAATTAGGCAAGCTTTTCTTTTGTCTAATATTACTTTTGACTAAAACTAGTCTTTGTTCCCCACTTGTCTGCAGAAAAATTTGAACATTTCAAAGTTGCCCTAGGTGACACGGCCAAGCTTGCTGGCCGTGTCACCTTCTGCCCTTTCTTTCCTTGTTTTCTTCTAGGTGACACGGCCAAGCTCCTGGCCATTTCATGTGACACGGCCAGTGGCTTGGCCGTGTCATGTGGGTGTGTCACTTTCTGCTTCTAGCTTTGTCAACTTGTCTTCTTTATTTTCAAGGGTGACACGGCCAAGCTTGTGGCCGTGTCATGTGACACAGCCACTGGCTTGGGCGTGTCTCCTGGGTGTGTTGGCTTCTAGTTCATTTCTTTTCCTTCCTTAGTTCTTTGGCTTAGATGGGACACGGCCAAGCTTGTGGCCGTGTCACTTGCCAGTGTCTTCATCTGCCAAATTTTCTTTCCTTTCTTGGTCTCTTTGATTTTTGCTCTTTGGGTGAGACACGGCCAGAGGCTTGGCCGTGTCTCTTGGGCATGCCATCTACTACCTTGAAGTAATTTTGAGGGACACGACCAAGCTTGCTTTGGCTTGGCCATGTCTTGCTTGATTCATGCTCTTTCTTCATTGTTTTGATCATCCAAGGGAGTTTTTGTACTTTGACCTAAAACAAACACTTAAAACAAACTTTAAACCAAAATCAAATGAAACATTAACTAAAAACACATAGAAATCATATTAAAAACAAGTATAAAAATACTCTTATCAAATACCCCACACTTAAATCCTTGCTTGTCCCCAAGCAAGGCTAAACTCAAAACAAACTAAACACAAAAATTTTGTCAAGTTCAAGAGTTATAAAAAATTGCATCAAGACTTCCCTATCCTTAAATCTGTAATCAATATTAAATCAAACAAAATCGATACCAATACAATTAAGTGGCTTTCCATGCATAACCTATGTTGTCACTCCCTCACCAACTCTTAGAAAGTGTTTGATCAAGGTGGTGTTTACACTCATCAAAATCAATGAAAGATTATTGCCATAGGCTTGCTTATCTATCAAACCTCCACTACTTAATTACAATCAAGCATCAATCAAAAGGTCTTTTATTTGGTTGTAATGGGGTTACGGCAGAGGCATGGAATTTAAGAAATGTGAGCTTAATCATTAAGTTCAAGAGCACTTCAAGAATGAAGCAACCAATCATATAAATAACCCAACGATCCCAAAACACTTTCCTCTTATCTATCCCTTGACATTTAAAGAACTTTTCAAGGGAACTCACTTATTACATCTCGTAACATATTCCAACCCTTTTAACAAGAACAATTATTCTTATTTTTCTTCTTTTTATTTGATTTTGATTTTTTTTTTGCAATCTTAAACCTACTAAATTTAGCCCCACACTTAATTCAACACAACACTTGGTCGTAAACGCTCTTAAGATGCTCTTGACCTAATGAAAGGGTAAGAGTTAAAACAACAAGGTTCAAGCTAATGATGTTGTGAAAAAGAAAGAAAAGGAAAAACGAAATAGGCTCAAAATTGGCTAACTAAGGTTAAAATTATGGTTGGTCTTTTTAAGCCAAAGTGGGTTCACCTAATTGCCTTAATCATCTTGATGCCAAATTGAAATTTTTTATGTAGTCTTAAAATGTATATCAAAGCAAGTTCTAGCAAGTCATCAATCAAAGATGTTTTCCCACACAAAGAATAATAAGTTGATGGCTCAATTTCTCACTAGGTTGATGGTGATGCAAGGAAAAACCAACAAAATTGACAAAAAGTATCAATTCTACTCAATTCTCAAATTCATGCTTCTAAAATTCAAAAGTCATTTATCAACAATGTTTATAATAATTGAACTTTCCAAAATTGAGTTATTTAAAGAAAACATTAACTAAACCTAAACAAGGATAACTTAAAACACAAAATGCACCCTACACTTAAAAATTCACATTGTCCTCAATGTGAGCATGCATACACTAAAAAAGAATTTAGATGAAACATATTATTATTATTATTATTATTATTATTATTTTTAACCAAAAATGCAGAAATTAAAGACATAATAATTAAAGAACGAATAAAATGGTGGGTTGCCTCCCACCCAGCACTTCTTTAACGTCGTATTAGTTGGACGCTTAGGGCAATTGTTCCTAGTCTTGGAGGTGTAAAACCTCCTTTAAGTCCTGTATTTCCCCTCCAAAATAAAGTTTGAGCCTGTTCCCATTGACTTTAAAATCTCCTTTTTTCGGGTGAGTTATTTCAACCACTCCGTAGGGAAAAACTTCCTTGACAGTAAAAGGACCAGACCATCGAGATTTCAACTTACCTGGAAAGAGACGAAGCCTTGAATTGTACAGTAATACCTGATCTCCCGTTTGAAACTCTTTTCGTTCCTTAATGCGAGCATCGTGCCATCTCTTGGTACGTTCCTTATACATTCTCGCATTGTCATAAGCTTGCAATCTCCATTCGTCTAACTCATTTACCTATAATTTTCGCCTTTCGCCTGCACAAGCTAGATCAATGTTAATCTGTTTTATGGCCCAATATGCATTATGTTCTATTTCAACAGGTAAATGGCAAGCCTTTCCATATACCAGCATAAATGGTGTAGTGCCCAAGGGAGTTTTGAATGCAATTCTAAAAGCCCATTGAGCATTGTCCAATTTCTCAGACCAATCCTTTCGGGATCGCTCTACAGTTTTTTCCAAAATTCTTTTAATCTCCCTATTCATGTTCTCAACTTGGCCACTAGTTTGGGGATGATAAGGAGTAGCAAACCTATGTGTAACTCCTAATCTTTTGAAAACTTTCGCAAGCTGAAAGTTACAAAAATGAGTACCCCTATCACTTATAATTGCTTTTGGTGTACCAAATCGAGAAAACAATTTCTTCAAAAATTTCACCACAACCCTAGCATCATTGGTTGCCAAGGCTTGGGCTGCAGGCCCTTTAGATACATAGTCTATAGCTACAAGAATGTATTTGTTACCAAAGGAATTGGGAAAGGGTCCCATAAAGTCGATCCCCCATACATCAAAGATTTCACAAACTAAAATCCCATTTTGGGGCATCTCATCACGAGATGAAATGTTTCCAGTCCTTTGGCATCGATCACAGCAGTTTACAAATTCGTAGCTATCCTTAAACAAAGCGGGCCAATAAAATCCTGATTCTAGTACCTGTTGAGCAGTTCTATTGGCTCCCATATGACCACCAGCTGGACCAGCATGGCATTGACTAAGAATGTTCATTGTTTCGGGCCATGCCACATCGTCGGATCATGTGATCCTTACATAATCTAAACAAAAAGGGTTCCTCCTAAAAGTAATATTTTAAATCAGAAAAGAATTTCTTCATTGCTTGATAAGTTAAGTCTTTAGGAAGTTCCCTAACAGCCAAATAGTTAGCAAAATCTGCAAACCAAGGTGTTACAAAATTTAAGTTACTTACCTCACTTACCATGGCGTACAGCTGCTCATCGGGGAAGTGATCATCAATGTCCCCTTCTTCAAACCTCTCCAAGGTTGGATTCTCCAAGCGAGAAAGGTGATCTGCTGCAAGATTTTCAGCTCCCTTCTTGTCTTGAATTGTCAAGTCAAATTCCTGCAATAATAAGACCCAACGGATTAGCCTAGCTTTGCATCAATTTTCGTAAATAAATACCTCAAAGCCGAATGATCTATATAAACAATCACTTTTGATAAGATTAGATATGATCTAAACTTTTCAAAAGTAAAAACCACAACCAGCAGTTCTTTCTCTGTAGTTGTGTAATTAGCTTGAGTTGTGTTCAAGGTCTTGCTTGCATAGTAAATAGGCTGGAAGTATTTCTCCTTGCGTTGACCCAAGACCGCTCCCACTGCAAAGTCACTTGCAACGCACATTAGTTCAAACAGTAGACTCCAATTGGGAGCTACCATGATTGGAGCATGGGTCAATTTCTCCTTAAGAGTTGTAAATGCTCTCAAACATTCATCATCAAAAATAAAGTTCACATCTTTCTCAAGGAGTCTTGTCAATGGATGGGCTATCTTAGAAAAATCTCTAATGAACCTCCGATAAAAACATGCATGTGCTAGAAAACTTCTGATGGCCTTCACAGATGTGGGTGGTGGTAACTTCTCAATTATGTCTACCTTTGCCCGATCCACCTCAATACCCTTGCTTGAAATTTTGTGTCCCAACACGATTCCCTCTTGAACCATGAAATGACACTTTTCCCAATTAAGTACTAAATTGGTTTCCTCACATCTCATCGAGACTCTTTCAAGGTTTTCCAAACATCTTTCAAATAAGCTGCCATAGATCGAGAAATCATCCATAAACACCTCCATAATATCCTCTATAAGCTCATCAAAGATTGTTACCATGCACCTTTGGAAAGTTGCAGGTGCATTGCACAACCCGAATGGCATTCTTCGATATGCGAATGTCCCATATGGGCAGGTGAATGTAGTTTTCTCTTGGTCTTCCGGGGCAATAGGAATTTGGAAATAGCTTGAAAGGCCATCCAAAAAGTAGTAGTACTCATGGCCGGATAACCTCTCCAACATTTTATCAATGAAGGGTAAAGGAAAGTGATCTTTTCTAGTTGCATCATTCAATTTTCTGTAGTCAATGCAAACCCTCCAACCGGTAACTGTTCTTGTTGGAATCAGCTCATCATTTTCATTAGGGACCACTGTCATCCCTCCTTTCTTTGGTACTACCTGAACTGGGCTCACCCAAGAGCTATCCGAGATCGGATAGATAATCCCTGCATCAAGTAGTTTTATCACTTCAGTCTTCACTACATCTTTCATTTTTGGGTTTAGTCTCCATTGTGGTTGCACTACTATTTTGAATTCATCTTCCATTAGTATCTTGTGAGTGCAATAGGATGGACTGATACCCTTTATGTCTTCTATCTTCTAAGCTATCACTTGCTTATGTTTCTGCAACAACTGAATAAGCTCCTCCTTCTGTTCAAAAGATAGATGGGAACTCAGAATTATTGGCAGTTTCTTTTTCTCCGCCAGAAATCCATACTCAAGGTGATCTGGAAGAGGTTTCAGTTTCAAATTGGGTGGATCAATCACCGATGGTTTTGGCTTTTCTTCCTTTGGCATCTCAATGGTCTCATATTCCCTGCATTTGAAATATTTGCTTGCTTTAAGAAAAGCAAGCTGCTCCATTGCTTCTCGATTCTCAACATTTTCCTGCAATAAACACAACTCAAGGGGATCCTTGGAAACAATGTTAGTAACATAATTTACGGTCTCATGCTCAATAACATCATTGCATGATTCCGCCTCATCAAGTGAAAGTGAATGTTTCATGGCATCATGTATCCTAAAAATAACTTTTTCATCACCCACTCTCAAAGTTAATGTGCCATCATGTACATCGATAAGGGCACGGGCTGTATTTAAAAATGGCCTACCAAGAATAAGTGAAACATCGCATCCTCATTAATATCAATGACAACAAAATCATTGGGGAAAATGAAATTCCCGACTTTTACCAACACATCTTCTATAATGCCATGAGGGTGGATTACTTATTTATCAGCAAGTTGGATGGTCATGAGTGTTGGTTTAGGTTTACCAATGCCTAACTCTTTAAACATTTTATAGGGCATAACACTTATGCTAGCCCCCAAATCAGCTAATGCACTTTTAACCTCAAGATTACCTATCAAACATGGAATGGTAAAACTACCCGGATTTTTTAACTTCTTAGGTAACCTTCTTTACAAAATTGCAGAACTCTTTTAAGATAAATGCACTAAAGACACTTTCTCAAGTTTCCTTTTGTTAGAAAGGGTATCTTTCAAAAATTTAGCATACTTAGGCATTTGTGACAAAGTTTCAGCAAATGGAATATTAATGTGCAATTGTTTAAAAAGTTTAAGAAACTTACCGAACTGAGCATCAATCTTGTCCTTGTTCAACCTTGCCGGATAGGGTATTCTAGGTCGGTATTCCTTCAAATTGGGGCTGCTTTCTTGCGGCTGCTTATCTTTCTCACTTTCTAGTGCAGCTTTCTCTTCTGGCGTGACAGTAGGATCGTCTTCTTTTTCTTGTACTTCAGCCCCTTTTTCTGCCACTTTTTCTCTTTTCTCAACCACATTGCCCTTGATCTCTTTTCCACTCCTTAGTGTAATTGCCTTGAGCTGCTCTTTAGGATTTACCTCAGTGTTGCTAGGAAGACTTCCTTGTGGTCTCTCACTGAGCAACTTGACAATTTGCCCCACCTGATTTTCTAAATTATGAATGGAGGCTTGCTGATTTCTTATGGTGGTTTCAGTTGATTGGAACCTAGTTTCAGAAGCTACTATAAATTTCTCCATCATGTCCTCCAAATTACTCTTTCTTGGAGGGGCAGCTTGTAGATTTTGGGGCCGCTGGAATCCAGGGGGAGGTCTTGGATTATTTTGATTATTCCATGAGAAATTTGGATGATTTCTCCACCCCGGATTGTATGTGTTGCTGTAGGGGTTATTCTGCTGTTGCCTTGGCATATTTCCAACATAATCTACTTACTCTTGCCTAGCAAACATGTTGCCACTTTGGCAATCTTGACTTTGATGTCCACCCCCACACCATTCACAAGACATCACTTACATTACTTTCCCAGAAGAAGAAGCAAAGGAATCAAATTTTTTTATTCAATGCTTCCAATTGGGCTGTTAAAGCCACCATAGGATCTAATTGGTGTGAACCCATAACCTTCAGCTTTCCTTGCTCCCTTGGGGCTTGCCACTGATAATTGGTGATAGCCATGTCTTCAATTAAATCTCTTGCTTGTTCAGGTGTCTTGTTGTTTATGGTACCACTAGCTGTTGCATTAATGGATTGCTTACTTACATAATTCAACCCATTGTAAAATGTTTGAATTTGAAGCCATAGTGGAAGTCCATGATGAGGACACCTTCTCAGCAAATCTTTAAATCTTTCCCAGGCATCATAAAGGGTCTCACCATCTTGCTGCAGGAAGGATGAGATATCATTACTCAACTTAGCAGTTTTGGATGGTGGGAAGTATTTCTCTAGGAATTTCTCTGCCAACTGACCCCATGTGGCTTGGCCATGTCTTGCTTGATTCATGCTCTTTCTTCATTGTTTTGATCATCCAAGGGAGTTTTTGTACTTTAACCTAAAATAAACACTTAAAACAAACTTTAAACCAAAATCAAATGAAACATTAACTAAAAACACATAGAAATCATATTAAAAATAAGTATAAAAATACTCTTATCAGTACTCCAATGTACACTAAAATTGGGGATGTTCACCTTCATCATTATCACCTACAACCTCTTGAATCATATTCCTTTCAATGTATGTGTTAATTACCTCATTACAAATGCATTTAAACATCTCCAGCACTTCTTTATTTAATTTTATCTCATGTAGATTGTCAGCCAAGTTCAAACCCTCAATCTTTTAAAACATCATTCTAATAGTGTAACCTATCCCCTTTACATCATCACACAACTCAAAAAAATAAAAAAAACTAGTTTATTACTATCACAATTGTGAAATTATTCTGTAATCCCTCCCACATATATTAAACTAGATCCAATCCATTTCAATTCTCCACCATAATAGTATACAATGGTAAAATAAGTTCCCATAATGAAAATACTTAATTGGCCTCGTAGAATGCACGTAAAACCAAAATCAAGGAGCATGAAGTTGACTACACACCCACAAGCAAACACAAGAGACCGCCTTGCCATCTCTTTTCTTTCCTTATCCTTATCAGTGATATGATGAAAGAGGGGAGAGAAAATTTGTCTTTATTTTTCATTAGGACCACTTAGGGTTTGGCTATATAACATTTAATTAAAAAAAAAACTAGCATCATTATCAAGCCATATAATAGTGATGCCTATTATATTTAAACTTATTTTATTTTTTTCAAAGCAAATATTAACGGGCATTAGTTTTTCAATGATAAAACTAACGCCCATTAATAATTAAATTAAAATAAAAAAATTCCATATTGACACATCATCAAATCACTCGGTAACATATTCTCAATCTATAAAAATGATAAAAGTGCAAAAAAAAATCAAAGTTTACAAATTAATTTATAAAAAAAAAGTTTATGATAGTTGTGAAAAAAGTTATAATTTTTAAGTTTTTTTTTTTTGGTATTTTTCCCTTTTATTTTTCTTAACTAAAAGTCTAAAAACTAAAACACCAAACTATTAAAACCATTGGCAAAAAAAAAAAAACTATCAAAACCTAAAAAATTACCTATACTCAGCCGCCTCTCAACTCAAAAAGCTCACCCTCTCAATTCTCATTTCTTCATCACTAACCTATTCCACCAGTCACACAAGCTATAAATCTTCAAGCTTCCAGCTATCACCGTTCTCAAGCTATCACTATTCCATCAATCACGGAGGAGCCATCACTGACCGTAACAAATGGCAATATCTCAGGTAGGTTTTTTTGGTTTTTTATTTCTTTTTAGCAGTTGTCTTTATGTAATACACATCTGGAGTAATTATTTGCCTATCGCAACTAGACTTGACAATGGCCTAGGTAGACTCTTAATTTTAGCCCATGAATGAATCTAATCCCAGTTAAAAAGCCTGAAAACCCAAATTACCAAACCAGATCAGAATTAGCCCTAGATCATGACAAATTGGACATGAGTCATGGCCAATTTGCCAAGAGTCAATGACTAATTTGCTGTCCAGCCAACATTTTAATTTTTCCTAAATCTAATTAAACTTGGGCTTATGCAAACAAACATAGAATTTCCTAATAAAATATGAACTTTTCAACCAGATTAACCCTAATGTAACCCTAAACCTAACAATAATCAAAAGGCAACAACGAAAAGCAACAATGAAAAAAAAATAAAAGACATAAAAAGTGAAAGAGCAACCACAAACCAAAGAGAAGATAGTAACAAAAAAAAGACAATGAGCAATATGAGGATTGATTCGTTCAACCAAAGCTTAAGTGATCTAAACCAATCTTAGAACTATCAAGCAGACTTCCATTTTAGTTTCTATGAAGGAATTCTACTGTTCAAATAAGGCTTGGTTCAATATTATTATTTGGTGGAACCAACAATATTGGTATGATCTTCAAAACTTACATTTATTCCATTTAATGAATTAACATCTTTGTTTGTTCTATAACAGATTCACCTTACTTTATTTTGTTGTCTTGCTAAAACCCTAATTTCATGATTAAACCTTAATTTCATTATTTTGATCCCTAATTTTACAATTAAACCCCTAATTTTATTATCAAAACCCTAATTTCATGATCAAAACCCTTATTTCATTTATTAAACACTAATTTTATAATGAAATCCTAATTTCTAAAATAAAATCCTAATTTTTGTTAAGAATTATGAATAAGTAGTTTAAGATCCGTGCAATTGCGACCTTACAATGCAATCGCATTCTCTAGTCCAATTGCTTTTTTTTTGTTTCTATATTCTTGATTTATCCATTAGGTCAGTCTAGTTGGTTTTTTTGCACCTAGTTTTAGTGTAGCATCTATATTTCGATTCATCCTTTTTTTTCCAAGGGTTTTATAACTGGACGTTGAACCCATTTCACATGATGGGATTTGCTAGCGTATTAAGCGCAACTCTGCTATGCGAATAGACTTGATTCAATTTAGTGAATGGTCACTCATCCCACTTGTTTTCTTTTATTAAGATTCTATGTTATGTACATATTTGTTTCTTTTTCTTTTTGTTCTTATATGTGTCCATATTATGTCCTTTGTTCTCCTTTGTTTTATCTCTTTAGATGTATTGTATTTTTATGGAAAACTAATATAAAAGACACATTTTCACTTGTGGATGCCTTACTTATCTTATTTGTTTTGCTTTATTTTGCTATTTTAATTAAGGATTTTAAGATGTTGTAAGAGCATATTTTCATCTCTTATAATGATAAAATGACTATCTTCATTTTATTTACTTGATTGTAATGTGAATAATATCATAATAATCTAAATATTTAATAATATTTAGACCTGAAAAGAAGGTTGGTTCCAATAAACCGGGCGTTATGGGGTGCTGAGTCTTTTTCACCTTCCCCATATGTACCTAACTTTTCAAAGCCAATAGGGGTTGGGATTCTTTAGGAATCAAATCATCCACCCCATCTATTTTCTTCTCAGCCTGTCCGGGTAGCGACACTTATTTCTCCAAATCTAGGCACATGTTCTCTAAGGCCCAGAGCCTAATAGTGTCAATATCTAAAGAATAATTCCACCGAAAGTGGAGGTAAAAATATTCAGTCATAGCAATGACTCCACTGGGGACAAGAGAAGCAGATTCCATTAGTCTTTATATTATTTTATTCTTTCTTTATTATGACATTATTCATTATATCACTTAGAATTGTATTGTGTGTGTGTGAGTTAGGACACATGTGGAACCCATGTTATGTGTATGTAAATGATATCGTATTTTCATTCAAGGTGTGGAGATCAAGCACTACATAATCACTTATAGTCTTGTACCTTTTGGTATATACTTGCTGTGGAAACCTGAGCCTTTTACCCTAGAGACTGAAACCTATATAATTGACATAGTAATCTTTCTTAGATTTATCCTAAATGCTTATTGTTTGACTATGATTGACATATCTTTGCCCAAGTTAAGACCCATTTGGTTTATTTTTTCCTCATATGGCCTAATTATGATGTAATTCTAAAATTATTTTATGGCTTAAAAATTCTTTTAAGCCCAAATTCAAAATTATTTTCAAAGCTTTTCAAAATAAGCTTAAAACTCGTTTCAACAGAGGTGGCTTAAAGAATGGCTTTGAAATATTTTCAAAAATGGGCTCAAATTCAAATTTTTTTTATTTATGGCTTTTATTGGGCTTTGAAATTTAAAACTTTTTACAATGAGATAATTTTTTGAAATGAGCATGTAATTAGTTGGGTCAATTATGGAATATTAAAATCAATTATGGGTCTTATTTATGCCAAGACTTGTTAATTGTGAGCTTATTTGTGGCATAGATCTTCAGTTGAATTTCTAAATAAGAAGTCTATTTATAATAAACCTACTAATTTAGTTTCAATCCAAAATACAACAGAAAGTACTACTTAATTTTTTAGTGGATCTAAAGAATTGAAGCTTAATTAGTGGGAATTATCATAAACTAACTTCTACATTTGAAAATACAACTATTGGTTATTTCGTCTGAGTGATTTTTTTTAAAACAAAAATATCCCTTGTTGACCATAACACCTAGGAAAGAAACTCGCCACTCGTGTCTAGGAAGAAATAAGGTTGGAAGGAACTTCCTGACTCTATTTGCTTATTTGCATACATGCATATATACATTGCATTGCACCATATTAATCTTTTCTAGCTTACAGACCTGGAGTATAGTAGTTTGAGAGCATATGACAATTCGACCTATATTAGTGATTCAGAATTTGGTGAGGATTCAGTGAACTTCACGCCAAAAGCAATAGATTGGGAGCAAGTTCAAAACCTAGTGAATGAAGCCCTCACATCCAATTTCTAATTGATTCTTGGATACAAATCGCGAGAATGTTTATGCTTCCTCGAATTTTCATTAAAAGGTAAATGATTAAATCTTTTTAAGAAATAAAGTTTTTCATCGGAATATGAGCCGAGCTGTAACACCCCTGTACCCCATATACGTACACCACATATGCCCACACAACATGTGATATACGGATAGAGGATAGAAGGGTGTCACAGTCCATTTTAACTCAAACCAATCTTCAAAATTTAAAACTTTACATCAAATCATCATTTCAACAATATGAGTAGAATTAAAACATTTAATCATATATTATAGAAAATAATAAATATAACATCCCTTGTTAATATATATATATATATATATCATCATTACTTAAAAGTTTATCCAAAATATTTATTTAATAAGCAGCAGAAAATGTAGCGGAATATACATATGTTTACATCAAAACCAATAAGTACAAAAATATAAAATTTATACATGCTGGCAGTTCGTTTTTGATCTTGATGTCTCCTAACAACTCTGATCTCCAAATCTCAAGCCTAGACTCAACTCTGTCTAGACGAGCTCTCCAGCACAACCGGATCCACCCTGTCACCTGCGCGATGAACCACAATCGCACTAAGCAGAAAGGTTAGTGGTACAAATTTTGATTCAATATAGATTAATGCGATGTTAATGCGTAACACATGTGAATATATCAACTCATTATATTATATCTCAATATATTAATCACTTGCATCACATTTCATAAATCACATTAAAATAAAGATAAAAATGGGCCCAAAAGGATCTAATATGCTATTCAAAGTTCAGAGTTACTGCTTTGGTCTATAATGACACCTTGTGTCTAGCCCCTTAGGCAATATATATATCCATGGATAATGTAATAGCCCGAGTCTCTTGGACCTCAACCCGGCTAGACCCTTAGGCCATAGTATTTTGATCCTCAACCCGGCTAGACTGCTACAGTTTTTGAGGCTTACGACCCAGACTTTTCACCCCAAAAAAATCACATTTATTAGCTGAACCCAGCTTACGACCCGGTCTTTTCACCTGCCCAGCAATTCATAGGCATGCCGCCAAACCCAGAACTCTAAAAATTGAATAACATACTAGGCACACAATTTATTCATTTATCTCATTATCAAATACTTTCATAATCCATTTCTCATAATCAAACTAGTCTCATTGCCTTATTATATCATCATTTTTCTCACCTTTCTTATTCTTCTCTTTTGTATCAATATCAAATTGGTTACATTATGATTTCACATGTCTTACCACATTATTCCATATTTCTTTTCATATACAATACATTACTCAATTGCAGTGATATATCAACATAATTCACATCATGCATATCATAACATATAACTCATTCATCATCAATATATCAATTAACTTAACACATTTCTCAACTAAATGTTTTAAGTCCTAATGTCATGTAAATGTATGCAATCATTCAAAGTTTGTACTTACCTCTAAAAGCAATAACACCACTCTATCAACTTTCTCTTCCAAGATATCACTCAAACCTTGGCTTAGGTAACTCAATTCTCTTCAAAACCTAATCCAAAGGTGATTACACATATTCACTTAGTGATACACATAAGAAAATAAGGAAGAGAACTATCTAGGGCAAACTCTACACTTGACACGCTCAACAACACGGGCGTGTCCCTGACCGTGCCCTAAACTCACAACACGGAAGCTTTGACACGCTTAGTGACATGGGCGTGTAACTGGTCATGTCAATTCTCCTCCAACACAGAAGCTATGACACGCTCAGTGACATGGGCGTGTCACTGGACGTGTCAATCTTCCCACAACACAGAAGCTGTGACACGCTCAGTGACATGGGCGTGTCATTGGACATGTCACCAACCCAGCAAAATAGAACCAACGATACGCCCAAAGACATGGCCGTGCTACTGGGCGTGTCAGGCCAAAAACCCTGAAATTGACACAGCAGTATCACATCCAACAAGCCTCTGACTTAAACCTTATCAACACCACACAAACTTAACCAAAACCATCAACATACCATATAATACTTGAGTAAACCTTAAAACAACTCAATAACAAACATCAAAACACAATCACAACCATATCTCACAACTCAAACTTACCCAATGCACAACTCTTGCCTCTTTCACCAAACTTAACCCTTTTCTCTTCAATCCAACCCCAAATATCAAAGTTAACAAGACAAAACACTTCAAACATACCAAATCAACCAAAAACATATCTACAACAACCATTCCAACAAACCCAAAAACACAAATTCAAAAGAAAACAAAGAAACAAGTTGGAAACTTACCAAAAGTGAAGAAAATTCTTAAAACTCCAACTTAATCTCTTGAAAACCTTCAATCTCTTGAGTTTGGAAGCAACAAAATCTCCTCCTTGATGAAGATGGTGGTGGCCGGCTATCAAAAAGAAAGAAGAAGAAGATGAAAATAGAAATGGTCAACTCCCCTTCACTAATAGCCATATGAATTTCTCTTTAAATCTCCACCAAGTAAAAATATTATTATAATAATATAATCCCAAAAATCAACCTTCACCATCACTTAATTTCTAATTTAATAATCAAAATATCATTTGACCATTAAATAAAAGTTGACTTGTATATGTTGTATATATCTCTATATATACAACATATACACACTCCTTCCTTTATCTTCTCACTTAATCAAATATACACTTAATATTTAATTCCATTACAACATTAAGCATTTTCAAAATTTTAGGGTATCATTTGGGACATTACACGAGCGATCCCTTAACTATTTGAATTAATTGACCGAATCACATTTTTACCACTAAACTATACCCGCTACGATGCGATTATTGTATATAAACGAACTTTTTATCGAGTAAGACAATTAAATATTTTGAATATATTTTATTATATAATAATATAATTAATTTATTATAATACAATTAATATATTATATTAATATAATTCTATTATTATAGAAATAGAATATATTATTATATAGTATATTATTATTTTATTTACATATATTATTATAAAGTATATTATTATTTTATTTAGAAATAGTTTATTTAAATTATTTAAATAAATTTATTTAAATTTTTAATTATTCTTATTAATAAGTTTATTAACTTTTATTAATTTATTTTAATTACTAAATTCTTTTTAAATTTTAATTATTTAAATTTTAATTATTAATTAACATTAATTTAATTAATTTAAATTTAATTATTAATTAATTTAAATCTAATCCTTTATAAATTTTTAGAAATCATTTTCTAAATCAAATATTAAATATTAAAAATCAAATAATTTTTTATGATTTAAATAATCTTATTCTAATCTTTTATGTTTTATATTAAATAACATTTTTTAATTCTAATTTCAAATTTAGAATAGAATTTATAAAAAGAAAATAGAATAGAAAAAGAAATAGAAATAAAGAAGAATATAAAATAATAAAAAAAGAGTAGAAAAAGAAAATAATTAAAATAATTAAAATTAAAAATAAATTAATTAAAAAATAAGAATTAAATTCTAATAATTAGAATAGAAATTAATATATAAAAATATATAAAAATAATATATATTTAAATAAAAAAAAGAAGTCTTATTTGATATTTTTTATTTCTATATTATACCAATCAATATATAGAATATTAATTGATATATTGATTGGTTGGTTGAAATATTAAGTTGGATATATATATTTAGAATCCTTATCTAAATATCTAAATTCTAAATGAAATAAATGAAATTATAAGAATTGAGGATGAAAGTTTTATTTTTATATAGTTAACTTTATAATTTTTATATAGTTAACTTTATATAATATATATATTTCATTCTTTTAATTTTTTAAATATTTTTATTTTATTTATATTATTTTGTACCCCTTTTTTCTTTTCATATGATTTTGCTTACTATGCCTGCTGCTGTAGCATTATAAACAGTATTATTAGTCTTGCTCCCATTGGGATAAATCTGACCCCAAATAACATCTTGTTGTTGTATCGAAGCATATAAATATCAACTAATCTGACTAACATTAAACTTGGTGAAATGAAATGGTTGAATAATTGAAAAATAAGATTATTCAGGATTACCAATTGAATGCTAAGATTATGCATTGAATTTCTAGTAGTGGGCGAGGAGGGATTCGAACCCCCGACACTGTAGTTCATAGCCACGTGCTCTAATCCTCTGAGCTACAGGCCCCATCCAGTCTCTACTGGATCTATTCCCGAAAGTACCCTAAAACTGTTTTCGAAAGTACCCTAAAAAAGGAACCTTTCCTCTAAAGCCTTATATCTTGAAATTAATTCATCAAGTTGATGATAAATACTTGGACGTTCCAGTGGACATTATGCACTTGTTACACAACAACCCCTTAGAGGAAGGGCCAAGCAATGGGGACAAATAGGTCAGAGAAATGGAGGTTTGGGCTCTAGAGGGATTTGGTGTTTCTCATATTTTACAAGAAATGCTTACTTATAAATCTAATCATATTAGAGCTCACCAAGAAGTGCAGCATGGTAGAGTCACTAGAGCTCAAATCCTAAGGTATTTTATGCTTTCTTTAGATCATGTTGTGCAAAACTGGTTAAATACCTTTGAGAAAAATGCCCAGAAAGATTGACATTTATTGTACAAGGCCTTCATCCAGCAATATGGGTATAATGCTGAGCTGGAATTGACCCTGATGGAGATAGAGACTATTAGACAAAAATAAAATAAGAAATTTGTTAATTATGTAAAAAGATGGAGGAACAAGGCTACTCTTCTTAAAAAGAGGCCGAATGAGTCTGATCATATTAGAATGATAGTAAGAGGTGCTCTGGCTAACCTCTGTGAATGGCTGGAGATTTTAAAGACCTTCTCCAAGTTGGCCTGCAAGTAGAAGAATGAAAATGAGAGAAGAACCATTTTTTTAAAAGGATGAATGAAAGAGAAAATTACCAATCTAGCAGTTAGAGTATATAGTAGTGGAGGTTAATGCAACTGCTGGTCAAGTAAAGAGGAGACAATTTTCAAATCTAGGAAGACCTCTGTCCTGGATTTTCAATAAGCTACAGAAGAAAGGGCTGTTGTAACCATTGGCCTCTTAACCATTGCCTAATCCTCTGCCACTGAACTTTGATACCAAGGCCTTCTATCAATTTCACTAGACATAAGGGCATAAAATCGATAAGTGTATTTAGTTGATAGTGGTAAGCTGCTTGAACCCAATAAACCAGGTATAAAGAACAATCCTTTGCCTAAATTTAGTAGGGTATCTCCTCTAGCAACCTTTATGATAGGGAGAGGATTGAGAAAAGATTTTATCTTATCATCTTTTCAAGATGTAAAAAAATATAAAGAAAGAGGAGGCTTTATTCAATGAATTTGAGATAGTTATGAATGGGGAAGTATTGACTATTGGTGTTGTGAATGAATTTTAGAACTCAACAAACAGTGATGATAAATCAGAGTCTAAGGAAGAAGAATGGGCTTAGTCTGAACTTGAGGTAGAAGAAGTGCAGAATACCCGCTCTAGAGAGCCTTATGGTGGGGCTCCACTTAAAGAAGTAGAGGTTGATAAGGGAAAAGATATTGAGTAAAAGGAAAAGAAGAAGAAGATGATGCCATCCTTAAGCAATTAGAGAGGACCTAAGATAGTATTAGCATCTTGTACTTACAGGTTACACTTAAAAGGCATCGAGAAACTATGGTAAAGGCTATGGCTAGCATGCATATTTCCACTTCTACAACACAAAAGGAGCAAGTTAACTTCATGCGAGCAAAGAAGGCAGAAGAAGGGAAGGAAGATGGAGGTAATTAGAAGAAAAATGGAGTTGAAGTAGGAGCCGTATCCTTTTTCGATGCTGACCTACCAGAAGAAGGAAGAGATCACATCCGTTCGCTTTTCATTAAGGTGGAGGTTAAAGGAAAGAGAACCCTTTGTGTTATGGTTGATTATGGATCTACTATAATATATGCCCACTCAAAATTTTACCAAAATTGGCCATGTCTACTCATGACCTAAGTCCGTCTGAGATAACAATCCGAGCTTATGATAATACTAAAAGGCAGGCAGAAGGAACTTTCAAAACCATGGTAAAGGTGGGTCCTATTGAATCTATGGTAGAATTTGTAGTCCTATATATATCAGTTACCTTCGCATTATTGTTGGGTCACCCATAGTTTTACCCTCTTAGTAGAGTTCCTTCAATACTCAATCAAAATATCAAGTTTTCAAATGGTGATGGAATGGTAGTAATTGAGGTAGAGGACAATGAAATGGTTAATGCTCTTATGATAGAAAGGCCTCTCAATGGTTTTCAAGTCACTGGTATTTCTGAAGATGTGATAGGAGGCTCTAAATTTTTTACTATGATGAAGCAGATGAATTACCTACCAGGAACTGGTATTGGAAAAAGAAAAACAAGTGTGATGGAGCTTCCAAATTTCAAGATTCAAGTATCTAGAAAGGGGTTAGGCTATGAAGGAATGGATGAAGACGTTATACTAAAGGGAAATAAGAAGATGGAATTCCCTCTAATAGAGAAGATATTTCTTAAAGCTCTAGAATTGGGACCTCTACAAGGGAAGCCAGAGCCTGTAATATTCATGGGAAAGATGATTTTGAATTTTGAGATCTTTACTGATGTTGCTAAACTTGTAGAATAGGTAAAAAAGAAGCTTACCTCCCTAACTCATTAAAAATTCAGTCAAGAGAAGAAGAATGAAAATGGCCTAAGAATTCGAAGACTCTAGACGAAGTTGCTGCTCTCATTAAAGAACAATTTGAAAATCTTGTAATCTGTGATAATGAGAATATTGATTTTATTTTGACTTGTCTGCTCTTTATGAGGATGATGAAATTTTCTTTTCTAAAATGAATGCGATAAAGTCTGATTTTGCTTACTTGTGTGATATTTTTCCTGATGGTTGCATTCAGTCTTATGGTGATTACATGAGCATTTTGAATATTAATTTTGTTAATACTTAATCATTAAATTTGGGAATACATGAAAACCCCAAAAATATTAGCATAACATCCGACCTTACTCTTGAAGAGAGAGAGATTTGAGAAATTATTCAAAAAAATATGAGGAAGCCTTTGCCTAGTCTTATGAAGAGGAATTGATCGAGATATAGATGAGCATAAGATTCCTATCTATACTTACATGAAGCCTATCAAACAAAAGTTGAGGCATTTGAGATCGGAATGGGTAAAACTAATCAAGGAAGAGGTCACCAAGCAGATATAGGTGAAGTTCCTAGAAGTAATTGAATACCCTGACTGGTTGATCAATATCATCCCTGTACCTAAGAAGGATGAAAGAATCTGGGTTTGTATGGATTATAAAGATCTGAATAAAGCTTCCCCTAAAGATGATTTTTATCTACATCATATAGATGTCTTAATCAATAGCACAACCTCTAGCATGTTATTCTCATTCATAGATGAATTCTTTGGATACAATTAAGCATTAATAACCCAAGAGGATAAAGCTAAAACTACCTTCATAACTATATGATGTATATTCTACTACAGGGTGATGCCATTTAGGTTAAAAAATGTCGGAGCAACTTATCAAAGGATGAATACTACCTTATTTCATGATATGATGCATAAGTAGGTTGGAGTATATATTGATGATATGATGGTTAAGTTTGAGATAAGAGAACATTATTTTCAGAATTTGGAGTCAAAAGAGCGGTACAGTATAACCTCAGACTAAATCCTAAAAAGTGTGTGTTTGGGCTTACTTCAGGAGAAATCTCGAGACATATCATCAGCCCAAATGACATTAAGATTGACCCTGACAAGGTTAAGGCAATTAAGAATATGTCAGTCCCTAAGGCAGAGAAAGAATTCCAAGGATTTATTGGAAGATTACAATATGTGAGTAGGTTTATTGCAAGGCTTACAAAAATCTATGAACTCATATTCAAATTGCTCAAAAAGAACCAACAAATACTTATTGAATCCACCTGATCTAAAACCACCAAAGCCTGAAAGCCATTCATACTGTATCTAGCAGTAAAAGAAGAATCAATAGGGGCAATGTTGGTTCAAGTTGACAAATCAGGAGTTGAACATGCAATTTAATATTTGAGTTAAAAACTTTTATCCTATGAAACTGAGTATAGTATCGTCAAAAAGTTGTGGCATTACTTTCAGTCCTATAGTATGCAAGCAATTTCAAGGTTAGATCCAGTTAAATACTTGAGAGAAATGCCTTCATTAATTAGAAAGTATAGTCGTCAGTTGATAATCCTAGAAGAATTTGAGATTGAATACATAACTAGGAAAACTATTAAAGGGAGAGCAGTAGCAAAATTTCTGGCTCAACAACTACTACCTGAGAGTGAGGAGGTGTAACATCCCCTGACAATTCTCACATAAAACTATCAGAGAATGTTACTTGATATACTGTCAGTTCTCTAATCAATTCATTTATAAAGTTCTCTTCCAACTAATAAAAATTTTCAAATAATAATACAATCTGTACAACACTTATAAATCTAACATTTAAACCAATCTCCAACATTTCCAATAATCCAAATACTAATTATAAATCAGATAACCATCAAAATTTTGTCAAATCAAATAAATATATAATACATTACTTTATTTGATAATCATTCACTAAAATCTCAAACTTCATCCTCTAAATAAATATATTCCTTTCATATTTATAAATTTGTACAATCTCTCAAATAGCCAAATTAAATTGTATGTATATACATTTCACAACTTATGAATACAATATACAAAAGATCTCTATATGTACTATAGGTAATTTTCTGAGATCCTTAATTCCACTTCTTAACTTGTTTCGATGACCTGATACCTGCGTGTCAGAAAGAATTCAAACACGCTAAGCAAAGCTTAGTGGAACGTTTATAAACATATTTTGTCACTTAATATTAAAGAAAAATATTTATGGAAATGTAGTAATAATACTCAATTTTAATAAATATTTAAATATTTTCAATAACAAACCAACAAAATATTTTGATTACATAAAATAATAACTTTAACTTTATAAAAGACATCATGCTATACTACACTTTCAGTATTGCAACTTTTCTCTTTTTGAATCATTTTATTTAAGACTTATTTTTTAGTTTCACATATAGGATAATTTCATTCAATTTATAATTTTGGCACTTAGATTTAATACTATACTTTGGGGAACTTTGTATCTTATATCATTATTTACACTTTCAATCATTATAACACTTAGAAAGTTATTGATCAATTCAATAACTTGAGCATAACATTTTTATTTTATACATTAGAACTTTCACTTGTAAACATTAATATATACATTACCAATCACTTTCACATTGTAACACAGTAAGTCGATTTAAGTAATTGACTTATATTATTATTTTACATTTCTTCCATTATTCATAACATCCTATTCACATATATTTTCAATTTAGATAACTTCATTAAATATGTCCATGCATACTGAACTCAGATCATAGGTTTGGATAATAGGTTAGTATAGCAATTTTAATGCCAAATCTCAAGAATATATAATGGCAATTATGCTCACTATAACTGATGACACAATGTGTCCATTAATGGCATGAGGTGCCCACTACCACTATGGCTGTCCTTCCTCTGGTTAGCCATTCAATCCAAAGCTAGATCTAAAATCAATATGGTTTGGGCAATTCATTAGTTTTGATTAACACTGAATTATATATATTACTTCAATGGAATAATTCTTTGATCAACACTTAGTATTACACATATTTATCATATATTCAAAATTTATTACACTACTTATTAGGGTTAATTTCAATAATCTTTTACACTTTAAGGCCTTATAGTCATTTAGGCCAAAATCATAGATAAAAAAAAAAGAAAAGAACCACTTTAGACAAATTCTTCAAGTGACACGCCCAACGACATGGGCATGTCAATGACCGTGTCACTTGCTCATTTTACAGGAGCTTTGACACGCCCAATGACATGGGAGTGCCACTGCCGTGTCACTACTCTTGCATTACATCAGCTACAGCACGCCCAATGACACGGGCGTGTCATTGGCGGTGTCATTTATCTTTCATTACAGTAACTATGACACGCCCAATGACACAGGCGTGTTCTCGATCTTATCATTAACATCGAAATACAGCAATATTGACACGCCCAGTGACATGGCCGTGTCACTAGTTTTATCAAGCAAAGTTTTGTATTTCGAGCACTTATCAACTTAAACTCCATATATCCAAATATATGATAACAATGGATCAAAACTAGTTTCTTTAACGTAGATAGAGTATATATCAAATACTTTAATCACACTTCAATTATTTAATTCTTCAATCATCACTTATGGCTAAAGACAACATCAAACCACTCAACTCTTATAATGATTAAATTAAGAATCATACTCATCACTATAAGTTCCTTTAACTCTTGTTTTTACTCATCAATCCATTTGACCAAAAATTTCAGTAATAATTCTTTATAGATGACTCGATCAACTAATTCAAACATTAAAATTCATAGAAATTTAAATATTTGTAAATTAATTTACAAAAGCACATACCTCTTTTAAAATCTCTCTTCTCCTCTCTTTTCCTTCTTTTTCTTTGATCACTTGTTGATAATCTCCCATTTTCTAGCTTATTCTTTTAAAAATCCATAACTAGATGTGATTTCCTCTTAAATTTTAGCTAAATTTTGGAAAAGGTGAAAGGAGGAGTTTTGGTTATGTTGATGATGATGAACGTGAATGAAGGAGGAAGAAGGAAGAAGAAGAAAAAAATTTCTATATAAATACACCTGTCCATACACTTATATATATACATCTAAATCAAGTGTGGTGTAGACCCTTAATTTTTGACCCAGTCCGGTTCAATATATTTTAATTAGTCCAAAATAATTTTTGTGTTGTCCAATATATTTTAATTAGTCCAAAATAATCATTGTGTTATCTTAATTAAATAATATTTGCTTTAGTATTTAGTTTTTATAATTAATAAAAAATAAACAAATAATAATAATAAACAAAAAAATAAAAATAAAAATCGGCGACGAAAAAATTCATCGCCGAAAAGTTTGGACGAAATGGCCTCTGGCCACCCAGCTCGCCAGTTTTCGCCTGTAGCTCCCGCAGCAATTTTTTTGCCAGCAAAATTTTTCCGCAGTAGTTTTTTTTCGCCAGCGAATTTTTTTAGATGTAATTTTTTTCGAAACCAAATTCTATTTGGTTTCGGTTTTCTTTTCTTAATTAATGTTAGTTTCCGTAAATAAGTTGAATTAATCATCGAAACTTTCTATAAATAAGACTAAAAACAATACAGAAGGAGGAACTTTGGAGGATTTTTTGAGGAAAAACTTTGGACCGAGAAATCAAGAAAAATTAGGAGATTAACGATCGGACTTTTGAGAGAAGCAAACAAGCAATTCAATCCATCAAAGGCAACCATCTTGCCTTTGTTCTTGTTCATCCAAGAAGCAATTTTTGGTAGAACCAACAAACGAAGGTCTGAATATCTAATCTCTTTTTTTCCTTACAGTAGTTTCAATAATCCAATTGTTTCTTTTGATTCTAAAAACCTTAATTCGTTTCTTTGTTTTCTAAAAATCTTAAAATTGTTATTTCTGTTTCTTCAAAATCTTAAAACCCTAACTTACTTTCCAACTTTTCAAAACCTTAAATCGTTTCATTAATTTACCAAAATCCTAATCTGCTTTCCAATTTTCCAAACTCTAAATTGAATCCTTTTCTTTCCAAAAAACTCTAAAAAATATCTTTTCTATTTCTATAAACCTTAAATCGTTTTGTTTATTTTCAAAAGCTTTTAAAAACTCTAAACTAGTTTTCTTCTAATTCTTTTCCAAAATTCCAAATGTTTTGTTAAATATCCAAACATCAAACTCACTTTACTGTTTGTAAAAATCACATAAAGCTTCATAAAACTATAAATTATTTTTCCAAATTCTAAAATCAAATACATTCTCCGAAACACTAAAAACCCCAATTCAACTTCCAAAACCAAGACAGTAACCCCAAACTAGCTAACCTTAAACCCTAGTTTTCTTAAACCCTAATTCCCTTAAAACCTTAATCCCTAGTTTTCCTAAACCATAGTTTTCCTAAACCCTAACCCTTTAATCCTTAAAACCTTATAAACCTAAACATTCAAACCCAATATAGTAAATCCAAAATAATAATCCAGTAATCGTAAATCATAAACCTAATGTTTTAAAGTATCTGAACCTTAATTTCATGATTTTACACCTCAAGCCCTAATTTGGTTAATCAAAGAACCTTATCAATCTCTTAAATTATAAAACTTTAATCCATTTCAATTCCCTTAAAACTTACAGTAGCTTAAACCAATAAATTTCAAAACTCTAAACATTAAATAAAGAATCTTAAATAGAAGCAGTAGTCTTAATTTGTATCTTTACTTGCTCTATTTATTTTTAGATTTGATTGTGTAGTTCATTACATGCTTTGATTTATTTTATATGCTTTAATTTATTTAAGTTTAATGCTTGATTTATTTAAATTATCATGGATGAATGTTTATTTTATATTTTGATTAATATCTTTGATGAATGATTTATTTATGATGAATGTTTATTTACTTTATCGATTTATTTTGATTTCCAAATGTTGTAAGAGGTATGTTTCCACTTTGTGGGTACCTCATTAGTTAAATATCATGTAATTTAAATAAGCTTTTATATTTTAAACCAATATAAAGGGCATGTTTCTACCTTTTGGTGGTTGTCCTATTAGTTTAGGCATGGATGATGTAAGGGCATGTTTCCATCTTCGGATGGGTGTCCATTTATTTGCTTTATTTGGACATTGCTTTGATTTTAATATAACGATGCTTTATTTCAATTGTTGCATGTAATATGGATAATATTATTATACTTAAGAATTTTATAATATTAAGACCTGTAAAGGAGGCCGTTCCAATGAACCGGGCGTTGTGGGGGTGCTGGCCCATTTCTCACCTTCCCCACACGTACCCAACTTTCCGAACCCCCTAAGGGGATTCCTTAGGAATCGAGTCATCCACCCCTTTCTTTTTTTTTCCGCCAGTCCGGGTGACGACTTCATTTTCTCCGGACTTAGGTCCGTGTTCTATAAGGCCCCGAGCCTAAACAGTGCCGAAGTCGCAAGAATCATTCCACCTGGAGTGAGGGCAAAAATCCCCGCTTATAGTGGCGACTCCACTGGGGATAAGAGAAGTTGATTCCGTTGGTCTTTATATTATTCTATTCTTTCTTATAATGATATTATCCATTGCATCATATTAGATTGCATCGTGTGCGTGAGTTAGGATGCCCGTGTTACCCGTGTTGTGTTATGTAAGGGATATCATACTTTCACTCAAGGTATGGAGATCGAGCATGGCATAACCACTCATAGCCTCGTACCATTTGGTATATACTTGCTATGGGAACCTAAGCCTTTTAACCTAAAGACTAAAGCTCATGTAATTGGCCTAGTTACTTTCCTTAGGTTTTATCCCAAATGCATGTTGTTTGATTATGGTTAATTTATCTTGGCTTAAATCATGGCTTATTTGGTTTGCTCTTTTTCTAATATGATCTAAGTGCATTGTAAGCTCAAATAAATTTTTCTTTAAAATCCAAAAGACCAAAGCTATTTTCAAAGCTTTTCAAGATGGTCTTTGGACATAAGACTTTTTCTAAATATAAATCAAAAATTCTTTTGCTCATGGCCCAAATACTAAGCCCAAAATCCATTTTTCCTAAAATCTTTTTACAATGGGCTTAGAAACAAAATTATTTTCATCCAACCTTTTCTTACAAAGAGCTTGCAAATTATTTAGGTCAATTACTAAATACCAAAAATCAATTGTGAGCCTAGTTTATACTAAGAA
Organism: Garcia nutans; assembly: GCA_947685225.1. Classification (NCBI taxonomy): domain Eukaryota; kingdom Viridiplantae; phylum Streptophyta; class Magnoliopsida; order Malpighiales; family Euphorbiaceae; genus Garcia; species Garcia nutans. The sequence goes on along the minus strand of CANTUV010000051.1, from coordinate 3,576,553 downwards.
TAAATTAACCATAGGCTTGTTTTTGGCCTGAACCATTAGTTACTTTTTTCAAGTGAGAAATCTATCTATAATAAACCTTTTAATTTAGTTTTAATCCAATATAGCATAAAAGCTACTTTGGTTGGTTGAATGGATTAAAACCTAATTAATGGGAATTATCATGGATTGATTTTTATTTTTGAAAATATAACTATTGGTTGAAACGTCCGAGGGAATTATTCGAAAATAAGATGCCCCATGTTGGTATTTTATTAACCATATACCTAGAAAAAGAGACTCGCCATTCGTGTGTGGATGTTATAAGGTTGGAAGGAACGTCTTATTTATCCTTGTTTGTTTATTATTTGTGCATACATGCATACATGCATACATTTGCATCTTATATCATTAATCCTTTCTGGCTCACAACCCTAGATTACGATAGTTCAAAAGCTTACGACAATCTGACCTACGCCGGAGACAAAGTATCTAGCAACGACTCAATCACTTGCTCACCAAAAATAATAGATCCCGAACAAATTCAAAGAATGGTGGATGATGCCCTCAACGCCAAGATGGAAGAAATAAAAGAGGCCCTAGCTGAGGCCATGAAGAACCAATTGACTGCAATTTTAGAAAATCATGCCGAAGCATCTGCTAGCACTAAAAAGCCAAGGGACAAAGGGAAGACTAAAGTTGGTGAAGTAGTTTTTGATGATGAAAAGGTGATCATTGATGATGATGATGATTGGGCTCAACACTACCAAGATGCTCAAGAGAAGAAAAAAGAACCGAAGATTGTTGAAAGATCAACTATGGAGAAGACCGAAACTTCTAATGTTGAAAAGATGATTGTTGATTTAGAAAAAAAATTTGAGAAGAAACTGAAAACCGAGGAAATGTCCGAAGTTGACAAATTATTTGAGCTAGATTAAGAAGTCCCGTACAAGTTCAAGATGCCATCTTTTGTGAAGTTTGATGGAATCGAAAATTCTCATCTCCATGTGAAGCAGTATATCATTGCTATACAGTCTGCCCGAGCTACTAAGGCTCAAACCCTAAGGTACTTCATGCTCTCATTGGACACTGTTGTCCAAAATTGGTTAAATGATGGAACACAAAAGAGTTGGGATCTGCTTTACAAAGCCTTCATCCAACAATATGGATATAATATCGAGATGGAAGTTACCTTAATGGAAGTGGAGTCCATTAGGCAAAGGTCGAATGAGAATTTTGTAGATTATATGAAGAGATGGAGAAACAAGGCCGCTTTGCTCAAGAAGAGGCCCGATGAATCCGATCAAATAAGGATGATTGTGAGAGGGGTGTTGCCTAGTCTTCGTGAGAGGATATCTCATACACTCATCCGTGATTTCAAAGACCTTCTCCAAGCAGGTTTGCAAATTAAAGAAAGGGAAAGAGAGAAGATACATTTTTCAACAAGAAGGAATGAGAAAGAAAACTATCAGTCTGGTAGCCAAAGCATGCAAAAAGCAGTCGGTGTTAATGCTACTAACCAAGGAATAAGGAGACAGATTTTGAAATTAGGGAAGCCGATGTCTTGGGTTCTCAATAAGCTTCAAAGAAAGGGATTGCTATAACCCTTAAATCCTCGACCTTTGCCTAACCCTCTCCCACCTAATTTCGACACTAAAGCATTTTGTCAATTTCACTAAATGCAAGGGCACGACACGGATGGATGTGTAAGGTTGAGACATGAGATCCAAAATCTAATTGATAATGGAAAGCTACCCGAGCTCAACAAGCCAAACACCAAAGACAACCCATTACCAAAGTTTAATAGGGTACCGTCGCCGGCAACCTTCATGATTGGAGGAGGTTTGCATGAAGATTTTGTCATGTCTTCTTTTCAAGATGTGGGTGGAGAAGCAACCAAAGAAGAGGAGGTATTTGGTGAAATTAAACAAGTTATGGTGGGTAAAGAAGTAACAATTTGTGTTGTCAATGGGTTTTGGGATTCAAGCGATAGTGATGATGATCTTATATCCAAGAAGGAGGAGTGGACTTTGTCCGAGCCCGAAGAAGATGAAGTAATGAACACTAGATCCGGTAAGCCTTATGCAAGGCCACCACCTAAGGAGGTAGAAACTAATAAGGGAAAGGAAGTTGAAGTAGGAAATAAAGAAGAGGAAGATGATGATGTGCTCAAGCAATTGAAAAGAACCCAAGCAAGTGTTAGTATTTGGGACTTATTAGCTACTTCTAAAAAGCACCAAGAAATTATGGCCAAAGCCTTAGCTAGCATGCCAATTTCTACCTCTACAACACACGAGGAGCTGATCAACTTCATAAAAATTGGAGGGGTAATGAAGTGTGAAGATGTTCAAGAAAAGAGTGAAGTTAATATGGGAGCAATTTCTTTTTCGGATGCGGACTTACCAGAGGAGGGGAGAGATCACATCCGCCCTCTCTTTATCAAAATAGAAGTCAAGGGGAAGAGAACTCCATGTGTAATGGTCAATGATGGATCCGCCATAAATGTTTGCCCACTTAAAATATTGCCAAAGCTAGCCATGTCAACAAGGGATCTAAACTCGACCGAGGTAACAATTCGGGCTTATGACAACACTAAGAGACACGCCGAAGGAACTTTCAAAGCTACTGTCAAGGTTGGTCCAATTGAATCTATTGTTGAATTTATTATTTTAGACATACTGGTTACCTTCGCCTTACTCTTGGGGCGACCATGGTTTCATCCTCTTGGTGGAGTTCCTTCCACCCTTCATCAAAAGATCAAGTTCCCCAACGGAGATGAGACAGTGGTCATCGAAGCTGAAGATAATGAGATTGTTAATGCTCTAATGATTGAGAGGCCTCTCAATGGTTTCCAAGTAGCTGCAATTTCTGATGATGAAACAGTGGACTTCAAAGTCTTGAATATGATGAAGAATATGAACTACCTTCCCGGAGCTGGTCTTGGAAAGGGTAAGGCCGGTTTGACAAAGCTGCCAGATTTTAAAACTCAAACTTCCAAGAAAGGGTTGGGATATGATGAAGGCAACAATGTCCAACCAAAGAAGAGTGAGAAGATGAGCTTCCCACCCCTTGAAGAGATCTTTGTCAAAGCTCCAGACATGGGACCACTCCAAGGAAAGCCCGAGCCAATCATTTTCATGGGAAAGTTGATCCCGAATTTTAAAATTTTTGCAGATGTGGCCGAAATAGTGGAGCAAGTGAAGAAAGAGCTCACCTTGTCAGCCAACAAAGAACCTAATCCAAAAGAGAAGAATGAAGCTGTCCTAAAAACCAAGAAGACTCCGGAGGAGATTCCTGCCCTGGTTGAAGAAAAGTTTGAAGACATCCTGCCTTTTGATTTTAAGAACAACCATCTTGATTTTGATTTTAATTTGTCTACTTTGTATGAGGATGATGATCTTTTCTTTTTTAAAATGAATGCAATAAAGTCTGATTTTGCTTACTTGTGTGATGTTTCTCCTGATGGTTGCATACATTCAAATAACAGTTACATGAGCATCTTTAATATTAATTCTATTAACACACAATCATTAAATTTGGGAACAACCGAAAATCCTAAAAACATTAGCATAGCATCCGAATTTACTCCTGATGTGAGAGAGAGATTTGAAAAAATATTCAAAAAATATGAAGAAGTGTTTGCTTGGTCTTAAGAGGATATGCTTGGAATAGATCGAGACATAGCCGAACATCATATTCCTACTTACACTCACATGAAACCTGTCACACAAAAGCTCAGGCGATTAAGACCTGAGTAGGCTGATTTAGTTAAAGAAGAGATTACTAAGCAAATACAAGTGAAGTTCCTTGAAGTGATAGAATATCCAGATTGATTAGATAACATAGTACCCGTGCCAAAGAAAGATGGAAGAATAAGGGTCTGTGTGGACTATAGAGATTTGAACAAGGCTTCCCCTAAAGATGATTTTTCTTTACCTCATATAGATGTTCTCATTGATAGTACAGCCTCTAGCGTGCTACACTCGTTTGTAGATGGATTTTCTGGATACAACCAAGTGTTAATGGCCCAAGAGGATAAAGCCAAAACTGCTTTCATTACTACATGGGGTATATTTTGTTATAGGGTGATGTTGTTCGGCTTAAAGAATGCTAGAGCAACCTATCAAAGGATGGCCACCATATTATTTCATGACATGATGCACAAAGAAGTTAAAGTATATGTTGATGATATGATGGTGAAATCGGACACAAGGGAACAACACTTCCAAAACTTAGAGTTATTCTTCGATAGAGCATTGAAATATAAGCTAAGATTGAACCCGAAGAAGTGTGTGTTCGGTGTTATCTCAGGTAAATTATTAGGACATGTGATTGGTTCGAATGGCATTGAGATTGATCCTGACAAAGTTAAAGCAATCAGCGATATGCCAGCCCCTAAGACGGAGAGAGAAGTTCAGGGATTTATTGGTAAATGACAATATATTAGCAGATTCATAGCAAAACTCACAACAATTTGTGAGCCTATCTTCAAATTACTTAAAAAGAATCAGCCGGTCATATGAATGAAGAACGTCAAAAGGCCTTTGAGCGAATAAAAGAGTATTTATTGAATCCACCTGTTTTAAAATTGCCTAAACCTGGCAAACCTCTATTACTATACTTAGCAGTAGAAGAAGAGTCAATAGGAGCCATGCTAGCCCAAGCAGATGAGTCAGGGATTGAGCATGCAGTTTACTATTTGAGTAGAAAGCTCCTACCTTATGAAATTAAGTATAGTATCATTGAAAAGACCTGTATAGCCGTGGTTTGGTCTTCTAAGAAGTTACGGCACTACTTTCAATCGTATAGTGTCCAAGCAATTTTCAGGTTGGATCCAATGAAGTACTTAAGGGAGACACCCTCTTTGATTGAAAAATATGGTCGATGATTGATAATATTAGAAGAATTTGAGATTGAGTATGTAACCAGGAAAATAATCAAAGGTAGAGCGGTGGCAGAATTCCTAGCCCAACAACCATTACCAGAAAGCGAAGAGGTAATCTTGAAATTTTCGGATGAACATTTAGAAGCAATTGAAGTACAAGGGTGGAAAATGTATTTTGATGGAGCAGTAAATAGGAAAGGAGCAGGTTTGGGAGTTACACTAGAATCGCCCGAAGGGGAACTTATCCCTTTAGCCAAAAAGTTGAAATTTAGGGCAGCCAATAATATGGTAGAGTACGAAGCTTGTATTTTTGGTTTGGAAACCCTAATGATTATGAAGGTGGATAAGGTGGAAGTTTTTGGCGATTCATTACTAGTAGTATCCCAAGTAAATGGAGAGTGAGAGTTGAAAGAAGAAAAATTAAAACCATACCACCATTACTTGACCATGATGAAGAAGAACTTTAAGGAGTGTAGGTTTGTACACCTATCAAGAGAAGAAAATCAGATGGCTGATGCCCTAGCCACATTGACTTTGGTATGGGAAAACCCTGTCAGCTTATTCCTTAAGCCTCTGATCTTGACTAGTTCATCAACTCCTTGCTATGAATATGAAACAATCATGAAAAATGATACAGACTACGATGCGTGGTATGACACTGTAAGTCGATTTTTGGAGGAAAGAGAATACCCGTTGGAGGCAACAAAGAAAGAAAGAAAAGCCATAAGGCGGTGGTCATTGCAATACATCACATTCCATTGGGAGTTATATTGAAGATGGCCTGATGGGGGTGCATTTGAGATGTTTAAGGAAGCTTGAATTGGAGCGTATCATGTCAGAAATATATGCGGGAAGTTGCGGTCTGCAAATGAGTGGTTTGGCCCTAGTTAAGAAGATTATTCGACAAGATTACTACTGGTTGACCATGGAGAGAGATTGTATTGAGTTCGTAAAGAAGTGCCAACAATGTCAGATGTATGGTAACTTGAATCACATGCCTCATGAAGAATTGCATTCTATGTCTTCACCCTGGCCCTTTGCCACCTGGGGTATCAACATTATAGGAGAGATACATACGACAGTCTCAAACGGTCACCGTTTCATTGTGGTAGCTGTAGATTATTTTTCAAAATGGGTCAAAGCCGAATCCTTCAACAAACTGGTCGCAAACCAAATGGCTAGATTTATTGAAAAGAACCTCATCTGTAGATACGGGGTCTCGCACAGTGTGATATCAGACAATGGGGTATAGTTTCAAGGAGCAGTTAAGGATTTATTCTCAAAGTACCGAATTCATCATCACAAATCTTCTCCTTATAGACCAAAGGCTAATGGTGTAGTAGAAACAACAAATAAGACAATTAAGCAAATTCTATCCAAAATGACCAAGACTTACAGGGATTGGTTAGAGATGCTTCCCTTTGCTTTATGGGGATATAGGACAAGTGTGCGAACACCTACTGGAATGACACCGTTCTCTTTGGTTTATGGGATGGAAGCAGTGTTGCCAATTGAAATTGAGATCAAGTCATTGAGAGTAGTCTTGGAAGCCGAACTGCCTGAAACGGAATGGGTAGTGAGCAGATACATGCAGTTAACTTTACTAGAAGAGAGAAGGTTAAAGGCACTGTATCATCACCAACTGTATCAAAAGAAGATAGCTCGAGCCTACAATAGAAGGGTTAAAATTAGAAAACTCAGAGTCGGAGTTGAAGCAATGTAAGCCTAATGTATCTGATCCAAGAGGGAAGTTCAGGCCTAGCTGGGTAGGGCCATATGTCGTGAAACAAGTCATGAACAAAGGTGCGGTGAAGTTATTAGACATGGACAGGAACGAGTTTAGTGAGCCAGTAAACATTGACAGGTTGAAGAGGTTTTATGCATGATATATATATAAAAAAAAAGCTCGCTAGGTTGAAAACCCAAAAAAGGCGGCCTAGGCAAAAGTTAGAGCAGTCCGCTAGTTCTAAAAACCCGAAAGGGTGGGCTAGGTAACAATTAGGGCTAAATGAGAGAAACTCGTCAATTAGAAAACCCGAAAGAGCTAGTTGGCAACAGGAGTGATCTTGTGTATGCTAGCTTTATGTTTGGTTGTTCCCTAATTTAATAAAACAGAATTAATGTTAAAATTGTTTTATGTGCACTATTATAAGTATTTGACCAGATATGGATGAAATAAATAAACACAATAGCAAAAAGTGATGAAAAATTATAAAAAAGGAAAAGAAGCATCTTTTATTACTTTAATTATTTTTCATCCTAACAATACACTTTCTAAATTGATAAATGCAAAATCTATGGCAGGCGATAAGTGTAACGTGCAAGCCAACTTTGCCCCAGCCGATCCAAGTAGGCTTCAGTCAAGCAAGGCATGTCTAAATCGGGAGTAAAGTTAGAATCGTGAGGCTCAGCTTCATACTGACGGCCAAGTCGGCGAGGATCATAGCAAGTACCTTGACGAAGAGCAGCAAGGGGAACATACATCAAGTATGTCCGCATGGTGATATGAGAAATCTTCCACCAAGTTACCAACCAACGGATGTTGACTTCAATGCGTGAGTAGATCCAATCAACCCAGTTAGCATATGAAGAAGCAGGATGGCATAGTTTCCTAGCGGAATGATGACGTGGTAGATATCTGGAAAAATCTATGAATGGAGTATCAAGCAAACAAAGACGCTCCTGAAGCCAAATCTGTGAGGAAAATTAAATAAATATAAAAAAAAAGAGAAGGTCCGCTGTGAACACTCGAATTTTGAGGCTCGGAAAGTCGATTTTTCTCAGACAGAAGACCGGGCCGGAGCGGAGGTCCACGGTAAAAGTTCACAGGAAATATATCGATATGGTACTTGAAATGTCCGGGACGACGTGAGGATCACGGATATGGTCTCGGAATACTTTTTGGAGGTCCGTAACTCCCGAAAAATCAATTTGAGCGAAACCGGCAGTCTGTTTGGCGGCCCAGCCATCGAGGCCGGTGGCCCGACCGCTGCAGAAACCGGCGGCCCGGCCGCCAAGACCGGCGGCTCGGCCGCCGCCCCTGCTGCTCTTTTCCGTTCGGCGGCCCGGCCGCCGTGACCCCGGCGGCCCGGCCGCCGTGACGGGCGGCTCGGCCGCCGTCCAGCCCGATTTTGCCTATATATATGCTTCAGATTTCCAGAAGAAGGGTTGGCTTTTGGTATCCCGAGACCTTGTGCTGACGAAATTTTTATTTTAAGAATTTCTAACATCGTGTTGTAGGAAGCAAGAATCATATTAAAAGTGCAAGAAAACAAGATCTGGAATTGAGAAGTGGAAAAATTCTAAAAAAGGTAATATCTTAATTTCCTCTTTGTCAATTCGAGCATATTATAAACATTCTATCTTCTTCTTAATTTCTTTTTGGTCAAAGACCTAATCATTTTAGGTCTAAGGCCCAATGGACTAACTAATCAATCATTCGGCATTAAGCAATGAATTAATCAATCTTTTGGTCAAAGACCTAATCCTTTTAGGTCTAAGGCCTAATGGACTAATCAATTAATCTTTTTGGCACGAAGCCTAAATTACAACGTTTTGGTACAAAGTACCTTAATTTCACAATTAAGATCAACTTCTTGGCACGGAGCCTAAATCTGCACTCTTTTGGTACAAAGTACCTAAATTTCACCATTTTAGCACCAAGTGCTAAATCTCACAAAAATGGCAAAAAGCCTGACAAATGGACAAATGGCAAAAAGCCCGATAAATGGACAAACGGCAAAAAGCCCGACAAATGCACGAAGCATACACACACACACATGCATGAAGCATAATTCTTATCGCCTTTAAATAGGCTTTACCGAACTACATGGGCTTTGATCTCTCATAAAAACGAGAGTATGTAGGCACATTTGGGATTCACCCCAAATAGCAAGTCCAAAATTTATTAACAATCTGTTTGTTTTCTTTTCTTCATCCCTTTTGTGTTTATTTCTTTTTTTTATTGCAAAGTTAGTCGAATACATGACATAGTCCCCGAACCCTCCTTGGGTTCGCAGATTAGAAGCCTTTGCATTGGATGCATTTATTGGAGTCAAACAAGGGTTTTCTTAGTTTTTCCCTTTGAATAAAATAAACTGAGTGGCGACTCCTGACAACGAGTGAACGTTCGCCCGAATCCTTTTCGGGCGGAAACCGAGGTTCACAATCTGGCGACTCCACTGGGGAACATAAGAATGATTTATGGGATCTTAGTGGACTACCATTGTTTATTTGACTAACTTTCCATTTTTTTATGGTGCTTTTATTTATTTTGCAGGGTACCTTAGCAATGGTTATCCTTTCTTTAAGGATATTGGAATTGAAAAATTGACAAAAAGACTCTTTCTAGGGACCATAAAAATAATTTATGGGATCCTAATAGACTACTATTGCTTATTTGACTAACCTGCCCTTCTTTAGGGTATGTTTATCTGTTTTGCAGGGTACCTTAGCAATATATATCCTTTCTTTAAGGATATTGGAGTAAAATTGACAAAAGGAATCTTTTTCCTTGGATAGATCTCTTGTTTTGCTAAATGTGCATTTGTTTTGTCATTTAGAGAATCTTTTTCTCTTGCATTATATGGGGGAATCATTTTCCTCCATTGCATAAAAAATCATTTTCAAATGAATTTCTTCTCTTTCTGTTCAAAATTCTGAGTCTGGATAGCAATTAGCGCTGACCGGCAGGTCTCCTTGATTATGCCGGCGGACAGCGAAAGTGTCCTCCCTGTTGTCGCAAACCATTCCAATCCTTTTGGAATGGCCCATGAGTAATCGTACTGTTGGACCCACGCGAAACTCCTTGTTTCACATGTGGTTAGGTATATCTTACTCAAGACTCAAGGGTCCCTATGATAAGCCGATTCTCTATTTTTCACATAACAATAGAACCTTCCCTTAGGTTGCATGTACCCAATAAAAGTGCCACATTCCATTAAAATGAATTGTGATGTGATGAGGTGCATTCATGCAACATAACAACATATTTTTGGGGAAAATCTTTTGATATGCACAAGTGGACCAAGAGTTTTCCTACCCTACACACTACCCTGATCCTTTACCCTTAACCTTTGCAGGTATCCACTATCCGTGTGCCGTCACCTACACAAACTACACCGACACCAACTGTGCAATCACCCACAAGTTCTACTACCCCAACTTCACCAACCACTCCAATTCCTGAAATGGCCACAATCGAACAGATCAAGGCCTTGTTAGATGAACAGGCTAAGGAAATTGAAGCTAGAATGCAAGAAAAAATTGATGAAGCTCTGGCTGCCCAAAGGGTAGCCATCCTGGCTGAATTGGGAGGGGCACCAAAGACGGCCTCTACTTCTGGAAATTTAGGGAAGGAACCCATTGTGGAACAAACTAGTGCCCCCATGACTGCTCAGAATACCCCTGTCATCAACTTGGAGGATCCATCCTCTAAGAATGTCACTGAGACCGATGAGCTAAAAAAGAAACTTGAAATGCTTGAGAGGTCCATCACTGCTATGAAAACTCACAAACAGGTGGTAGACATGGATTCCTTATCCTTGTTTCCCCAAGCCAGATTGCCTTCAAAATTTAAGATGCCTGGGATGGACAGATTTGATGGGACTACTTGCCCTAAAACTCACCTCAAGATGTATGTGGGGGCATTAAGCCCTTGGGGTCTAAATGATGAGCTCTTTGCTCAGTTGTTCCAACAATCTTTGACTGGTGCTGCCCTAAAATGGTTTGTAAGCCTGGACCGTGCCAAGATTAAGACCTGGGAAGACATCTGCAATGCATTTAACTCTCAATACCACTATAATATTGAGGTAGATGTCACCAGAAGGGAGCTTGAGACCACCAAACAAAACAATAATGAACCCTTCTCCTCGTTCCTTACAAGGTGGAGGGCAAAGGCTGCCCAAATGATCAATCGCCCTTCAGAACAAGAGTAGATTGACATCATAATCAGAAACTTAAGGCCTACATATCAAGCCCAACTACAAACCCAATATCTGCCTACGTTCAAATCGCTCATTGCGACTGCAACTAAGGTAGAAGACTTGATACAGTTGGGTAAAATTGTAGATGAGGGGGCTGCCTCGAAATATAAGAAACAAAGCCAAATTCCTTCCTCAAGCAAGGTCAATCAAGTGGCTAATATTGCCCCTGCGAATCCTTTACGTGTGGGCAATCTTGGGCAGAGAAATCAGCCAAGAAGGCAATATACCGACCTTGGGGTACCCCTTCATTTGGTATTTAAAAAGGCCGTGGAGGGAAAGTATTTGAAGCCTTTGGACCCAAGGCCTCCTCCAAACCCATTACCCTCCAGTTTTAAAACCAATGAGTACTGTGAATACCACCAAGGAAAAGGGCACAGAACAGATGCTTGTTGGACTTTGAAAAACCGCATCCAGGATCTGGTGGATAGTGGCGATATCATTCCCCTCAAGAGGCAACCAAACATTAACACTAACCCTTTGCCCAATCATTCCATCCACGCCATCACTGTGGAAGAAGAGTCGTTTGATCCTTTCGAACTTCTCTTGAGAATGAATGAAGTGTGTGTGTTGGATTTGAATGACCTCGCTGAAGAGGTCGACGCTCTGACAAGAAGCGGAAGACAACATCAGCCGCTTGACTTGGGAAAAACTCCTAAAACCTCAGATCCTCCTTATAAGAAAACGCCAGAGCCAAAAGAAGACCCTGTCCTCTCTCAACTCAAGCAGACTCAAGCTAAGGTGTCAATTTGGGAGCTCCTTGCTTCCTCATTCCCACACCGTCAGACTCTCAGCAAAGCTTTGAGTCAACTTGATACGTCAGTGGACACAAGTCCAGAAGCTTTGGTGGCCACTTTGACCCAATCAACCAAAGCATTGAGCATCAGATTTTCTGATATAGATTTACCAGAAGATGGTAATAAGCACAATGATGCTCTATACATCACCATACAAACTGGGGGAAAGACAGTACCCATGGTTCTCATTGATAATGGGTCAGCCTTAAATGTGTGTCCCTTGAAAGTAGCGAGCTGTCTGGGGTTGGAAGCTACAGATCTTACACCTTCTGATCAAATTGTCAGAGCATATGATAACACTCGAAGAGAAATTTTGGGTGTTGCTACTTGGAAGTTGTTATTGGACCGGTAAAAATGAAAGTGCCGTTCCAAGTAATTGATGTACCCGCGAGCTTTAATCTCCTCCTTGGAAGGCCGTGGATTCATCAGAGCAATGCTGTACCCTCTTCATTACATCAGAAACTCAAGTTCCCTTTTGAAGGAAAAATCATCACTATCAAAGGGGACACCTGTGAGATCAACAAGAGAACCACGGATCAATCCCTCTTTGAGGTTGTTCCAGGTGAAACTGCAATGGCCTTGACTGGGTTCCATTATGACACGGTCCAGTGCATTGAAGGAGAAAAACCCAAAGGGCCATTCATTCCATATGACTTTGGGGGAGTCCAGGTCAATTGTCTTGTAGGGATGATGTTAAGGGTAGGTCTGCTACCCGGAATGGAAATGGTAAAGTCTGGGAGAAAATCCTCCGTAGTACGGCCATGGGAAGAACCCGAGAATAAGGGCACTTTTGGCTTGGGATACAAACCCACGGATGAAGAGATAGAAGAGTCTCAACATGGAAAGAAGAAAAAGAAAAATGGGTGGGCAAGAAGCCTCAAAATACGCCCTTACTTTGAAACTCTGAATGGTCACTTCTGCAGACCTGGGAAAACAGTTCCTTACTGTGGTTTCCAGGAGCCATTCTATTCTCCCAGGACCGGAAAGAAGTTACCGGGTTTTGAGATGTTTACTGACATTTTGGCCATAAAGGAAGAGGAGCCAGAGCTTATAACGGACCCACAAGTGGAAGATTTCATGCAGCCTAATCTCTTTGATGAGGTTGCTATGATAACCAATGTCGAAGACAAAAGGGACTTCACAAAGCTGATCAAGACCACAGATGGACCACTGACGAACTGGTATGCCGAGGAGGGACAAGTTGCTACAGTCAAACCCAGTCCTGTGTCACATCCTGAACCCGAGTCTTGTACCAAGTCAAATCCCAAGTCAAACACCAAGTCAGAGTCTAATTCTGAGTCTTCTGTAGTTTCAGATTTAGAGAATCTTAATGTCAAATCTAATGTAATCTTGGAGAATGACTCCGCCATTATCAATGAAACTCTTCAAATTCTTGGTTACCCTGTGTCTTTTGCTTTCCAAGTATTATCTAGCAAAAATGAAATAAGAGAAATAAAAGAAATAAATGAAAAGATAATAATTGGCAAAGAAAATGAACATACATACATTGCATATGATTGTGTGAATAAAGAGCAGGTTGTTGATTGCATCAGAAGATATGTGGACTGCTTCATGTGGAAGACAAGTGATGTCACGGGAATAGACCCAGCCATAGCAGTTCATAAGATTCCACTATACCCAGATGCGAAGCCAGTTAAGCAGAAGTTGAGAAGAATGAAGCCAGAATGGTCTTTGAAGATTAAAGAAGAGGTTGCCAAGCAGCTGGATAACAAGTTCATAGAACCGATTGCCTACCCTTCCTGGTTAGCAAACATTGTACCGGTCCCGAAGAAAGACGGAAAGGTCAGGATGTGTGTTGACTACAGGGATTTGAATAAGGCTTGTCCCAAGGACGATTTCCCGTTACCACACATCGATTTGCTAATAGACAGGATGGCTGGGCATACGATGGTTTCCATGACTGACCTCGCAGTTGGGTACAATCAGATCATGGTACATCCACCAGACAAAGAGAAGACAGCTTTCATTACAGAATGGGGCACTTTCTGCTACAGGGTTATGCCTTTTGGATTGATAAATGGAGGGGCTACCTACCAAAGGATGGCGACCACAATCTTTCATGACATGATTCACAAAGAAGTAGAAGTGTATGTCGATGATATGATTGTCAAGTCAAAATCTCCAGAAGAACACGTCGAAGCACTTGAGAAGTTCTTCCTTAGACTTCGCAAGTACAATTTGAAACTTAATCCTGCAAAGTGCCTATTTGGTGCAACATCGGGCTTATTTTTGGGATACTTGGTCAGCAAGAAAGGAATAGAAATTGATCCAGCAAAGTCAAAGGCTATTCTGGAAATGCCTCCACCAAGAACCGAAAAAGAAATTCGAGGTCTGCTGGGTAGGCTATAGTATATCAGTCGATTCATATCACAGTTGGCAGAGACTTGTGGTCCAATCTTTAAGCTACTAAGGAAAGGTGCTTCACAAGAATGGAATCAAGACTGCCAAAAGGCCTTCGACAAGATCAAAGAATACTTGTTAAGTCCGCCAATTCTGCAACCTCCCAGAATGGGAAAACCTCTGCTCTTGTATTTGTCTGTAATAGATGAAGCCATGGGTGCAATGCTAGCCCAAGAGGCCGAAGATACAAAGGTGGAAAATGCAATTTACTACCTCAGCAAAAGGATGCTGGACTACGAATTAAAGTACAACAAGATTGAGAAGTTGTGTTTAGCATTGTATTGGACTTGTACAAAGTTACAGCACTACTTGTCTTCTTACACTACTTGTGTCATAGCAGAACAGAGTCCCTTGAAATTCCTTATGGAGAGGCCTGTTCTAGACAGCAAAATGGCAAAGTGGGTGTCAACATTGGCAGCCTTTGACTTGAAATTTGTTCAAAGGAAAGCTGTGAAAGGTGGGGCGATAGCTGACCAGTTAGCAGAATTACCCGTAAAGGATGAAATGCGAGAAATGAATTTCCCTGACGAAGACCTCTTGAATGTGGAAAGGAGCATTTGGGAGATGTATTTTGATGGAGCATCCAATTACCATGGAAATGGAATAGGAATTGTGTTCAAAACTCCTTGTGGAGAATACATTCCATTTACAGTTAAACTTGACTTTAGCTGCACAAACAATGAAGCAGAATATGAAGCTTGCATCAATGGGCTTGAAGCCGCCCTGGAATTAGGGATTAAGAACCTAAAAGTCTATGGTGATTCTATTCTAATAGTATCACAAGCTTTAAGGAAATGGAAGATAAGGGAAGAGCGTTTGGTTCCTTACCTACAACGCCTTGATCATTTGGCACAACAATTCGATGATCTGTCCTTCGAATATCTCCCCAGAGCAAAGAATCAGTTTGCTGACGCTCTGGCTACTTTAGCTTCCATGTTCAATATCAAGGATGGGAAAGCCATTCGTCCATTGAAAGTTCAGCTTCAGAAGCAGCCCGCCCATGTAATGCATTTGGCCGATGGTAAACCATGGTTTTGGGATATCAAGAATTATCTCAAGGATGGAATTTATCCGGAGGGATCATCAAAGGTTGATCAGAGGGCAATAAGGCAGTTAGCCACAGGCTACATTCTTAGTGGAGATATCCTCTACAAAAGAAGCTGGAATGGAATGCACCTAAGGTGTGTGGATGAAGCAGAGGCTAAGCAGATAATGGAAATGGTACATGGTGGCGAATCAGGACCACATATGTATGGGATCGCCCTGGCTCGGAAAATAGCCAATCTGGGATATTATTGGTCCACCATGAATGCAGACTGCGTGGCATTTGTACAAGAATGCCATCAGTGTCAGATATTTGCTAAGCTGCAGAAGCAACCTCCCGTTGCCCTGAATCCAATCGCTTCTCCATGGCCCTTCGCTACTTGGGGAATAGATATAATTGGAAAAATACATCCGAAAGCCTCGAATGGACATCAGTTTATCTTGGTAGCAGTGGATTACTTCACAAAGTGGGTTGAAGCCGCTTCCTATGCAGAATTAGACGCCAAAAAGGCAGCACGGTTTGTCCGAACCAACATCCTTTGTCGGTACGGAACGCCATTTGAGATTATCACTGATAATGGGACTCATTTCCAAGTAGAATTTGCTAAGCTCTTGAAGGATAAGAAGATCCAACATCATAAATCCTCTCCTTATAGACCCCAAACAAATGGAGCTGTAGAAGCAGCAAATAGGTCCATAAAGGTGATCATACAGAAAATGATCAAGGAACATAGACGTTGGCATGAGAAGTTGCCATTGGCCTTGTGGGGATATAGGACATCAATCAGAACTCCTACTGGGGCAACCCCGTATTCACTCGTGTATGGGATGGAAGCAGTACTCCCCATTGAACTGGAAGTTCAATCGGCGAGGATAATTCAAGAAAGTCAGATAAATGAAGCTGAATGGATAAGCAATTATCATCATCAGTTGTTGAGTTTGGATGAAAAAAGACTTCAAGCTATACATCAGATTCAAGGGTATCAGAGGCGAATGGCCAGACATTTCAACAAAAAGGTCAAAGATCGAAAGTTAGAAGAAGGTTGTTTGGTTCTGAAAGAGATCAGAACACCCGTCACAAATCCTCGTGGGAAGTTTCGTCCTCATTGGGCGGGACCCTACATTTTGAAGAAAATACTTTCCGGCGGAGCCGTCATCTTGTCTGATTTGGATGGTCTGGAGTCCACAAACCCATGCAATCTGGATCAACTAAAGAAATATTATGTATGATCATGCACCAAAAGGAACTACATTAGACCTGATTCTCGCAAACTAATTCGAGATATGTAGGCAGCTCTCCTTGAGCACGGTCTAAATTTTAATAAAAATCATTGATTCATGTTTCTTTTGTCAACATAAAAAAAAAAAACAAACAAACAAAAAAAAAAGAGAAGAAAAATCCCGCTAAGTCAAAAACCCACAAAGGGCGGCTTAGGCAATAGTGGGGCCTGCTAAGTTGAAAACCCGCAAAGGGCGACTTAGGCAAGAATGGGTGATAGCTCGCTAAGTTGAAAATCCGAAAGGACGACTTAGGCAAAAATTAGAGCAAGTAAATAAAGTAGATAATGCCTGGAAAGCAAAGGAAAGAGTCATGCCAAGAAGAGTCATTCATTCCCAAGGGAGTCATTCATTCAAAAAGAGTCATTCCTTTCATAAAGTACCAAAAAACCAATCAAAAAGAGTCAAACCACAAGTCCAAAATGTCAAAAAAAAAAAACCAAAAAGGTAAAAGTAGTCCCAAAAAAGCAGACAATAGAGTCAACCCTAGGGTCTAAACCCTACGCCTCCTACGTGGGGTAGAGTCTTCGGTATCTTCCTTAACTCCGGAACTCTCTACAGCATCTATCTTCTCCTCATTAAGAGGAACCACCTCCTCTCCCTCCAGCTCCTGTAGCAATGCATGTCTCCTCGGCTTTTCAATTGGCCAAACTTCAACAATGAACCAAGTTCTGTACTCTGGAGTAGGTTGGACAAGGAAAGGCTCTGCAAAAGGCCTGATCATCTGATGGTTCCTAACCCAAGTTTGAAGAACAGCTCGAGTAACTCCGGGAATAATTTGGGGGCAACTTCAAAAAAATTCAAGTTCCTTCCCCAATGGAGTTTGACTTCCTAGAGGATTATTTCTAAGTTCTTTACTAGAAATAATTACTGATAGCAGGGCTTAGTGAGGCCTAGTATTAGTTTTGGTTCATTACTAGAGCTAATTTAAGTACATGTAAAGGAAAGATTCCTAGAATTTATTTCTAAGTTCTTTACTGGAAATAAATAAAAATCTCAATCCGCCAATATCCCCCTAAGAGTGGTGACAAAAAGCAACCCATATCTACCCACATTGATCTTTGCCACTTTTTGAAGACTCTTGGTCTAGTTGTACATGCAATGGTTGAAAAAAAAAATACCTTTATGAAAATAAAAGAGAACATCATGCATACATATGTACTGTTTGTGCTGACAAAAGTGCAGGTACAGAAAAGTCAGAATCCAATCAGAGAAAAATCAGAAGTATTGCAAACAATCCAGAGATGCCAAAAGGCGGGTCTTTTACCCATCGCTCAAAATTCGCTCTTCAGAAGGCCACTGGGCTCCATAAATCATTTTTATGGACCCCAGTGGGGGGCAATTATGAACACTCGAATTTTGAGGCTCGGAAAGCCGATTTTTCTCAGACAGAAGACCGGGCCGGAGCGGAGGTCCACGGTAAAAGTTCACAGGAAATATATCAATATGGTACTTGAAATGTTCGGGATGACGTGAGGATCACGCATATGGTCTCGGAATATTTTTTGGAGGTCCGTAACTCCCGAAAAATCAATTTGAGCGAAACCGGCAGTCTGTTTGGCGGCCCAGCCGCCGTCTGCGGCTGCCCGGCCGCTGCCGAAACCGGCGGCTCAGCAGCCGTTTCTGGCGGCTCGGCCGCCGCCCCTGCTGCTCTTTTCCGTTCGGCGGCCCAGCCGCCGTGACCCCGGCGGCCCGGCCGCCGTCCAGCCCGATTTTGCCTATATATATGCTTCAGATTTCCAGAAGAAGGGTTGGCTTTTGGTATCCCGAGACCTTGTGCTGACGAAATTTTTATTTTAAGAATTTCTAACATCGTGTTGTAGGAAGCAAGAATCATATTAAAAGTGCAAGAAAACAAGATCTGGAATTGAGAAGTGGAAAAATTCTAAACAAGGTAATATCTTAATTTCTTCTTTGTCAATTCGAGCATATTATAAACATTCTATCTTCTTCTTAATTTCTTTTTGGTCAAAGACCTAATCATTTTAGGTCTAAGGCCCAATGGACTAACTAATCAATCATTTGACATTAAGCAATGAATTAATCAATCTTTTGGTCAAAGACCTAATCCTTTTAGGTCTAAGGCCTAATGGACTAATCAATTAATCTTTTTGGCACGAAGCCTAAATTACAACGTTTTGGTACAAAGTACCTTAATTTCACAATTAAGATCAACTTCTTGGCACGGAGCCTAAATCTGCACTCTTTTGGTACAAAGTACCTAAATTTCACCATTTTAGCACTAAGTGCTAAATCTCACAAAAATGGCAAAAAGCCTGACAAATGGACAAATGGTAAAAAGCCCGATAAATGGACAAACGGCAAAAAGCCCGACAAATGCACGAAGCATACACACACACACATGCATGAAGCATAATTCTTATCGCCTTTAAATAGGCTTTACCGAACTACATGGGCTTTGATCTCTCATAAAAACGAGAGTATGTAGGCACATTTGGGATTCACCCCAAATAACAAGTCCAAAATTTATTAACAATCTGTTTGTTTTCTTTTCTTCATCCCTTTTGTGTTTATTTCTTTTTTTTATTGCAAAGTTAGTCGAATACATGACATAGTCCCCGAACCCTCCTTGGGTTCGCAGATTAGAAGCCTTTGCATTGGATGCATTTATTGGAGTCAAACAAGGGTTTTCTTAGTTTTTCCCTTTGAATAAAATAAACTGAGTGGCGACTCCTGACAACGAGTGAACGTTCGCCCGAATCCTTTTCGGGCAGAAACCGAGGTTCACATCCGCTAAGTTGAAAACTCGTAAGGGCAGCTTAGGTAAAAATTAGGACAGCTCGCTAACTCTGAAAACCCACATGGGCAGACTAGGCAAAAGTAGAGCAATATGAGCAATATAAAAAATATATAATAAAAAAAAGGGTCCGCTAAGTTGAAAACCCGCAAGGGCAGCTTAGGCAAAAATTAGGACAGCTCGCTAGTTTCGAAAATCCACGTGGGCGGACTAGGCAAAAATTAAAGCAATAAACAAAAGAAGAAAAAAGAAAACCTAAATTGAAAATCTGAAAGGGCAGTTTAGGTAATTACCTGAAGCAGCAATGGACTCCCGGTCAGTCTCTTTGACAATCCTGATTTAAGTTGGTCTAATCCAACTAAAGTCTCGGCTAAGATCACAGGTACTGGCGACAAGCCTCCTTCCATTTGGTCCATAATATCCAATACTCGTGGATCAATATCGCCTTCAGAAGAAACAAACAAGAATTGGTCAAGCAAGCAAAGATAGAGCATGCGTCCCCATGCCTTAGTAGGAGCCAAATGAGAGAGATAAAAATCAATTAAGGGAGCAAGTAGAATTTTTTCACCTCTCATCAACTGAAGAACTTTGGGTTTTGAAATTTGAAATAACATTTGCATCTTCTGTTGAGTTTTGGAAATCAATGTGGGTAACGCCATTTGTTGATTATTTGGATATCCAAGGATGGCCTCAGATTCTTCAATCAAGGGACATATTTCAAAGCCATTAATTTTAAATGTCCTAGAATCTCCATTCTAAAAGGAAGCCAATGGCATGTAAGAAGGAGTGGTCCAATTTAACATTTTGAAAACACTTTAAAACATCAAGTTTTGACTATGAAATTTGCTTCTGGTGAATGGCATCTATATTCTTAATAAGAATTTTTATCTTCTTTAAATGAAGTTCGGTCATGGTGGATGAATGAAGAAAAATCAAAATTGTTAAAGGAGTTTTTAAGTTGAAATGGAAAGTATTTTGGCTTCTGTATGAAATTAGGCGTAAAAGGTGATTTATATAGAGGAAACAAGCTTTTCCAAAATTGATAAGGAAAAGGTGATGGGAAAAGGGGCGAGACCGTGTGGAATAAGGAAAAGAATTAGCGACGAATTTACTTTACCGTGTTGCATTTAGCTTTTGTGGTGATGCTGTGTAATGTGTATATATGAAAAGGAAAGTGTAATAATAGTGGTACAGTAAAAAAAATAAACAATAAAATAAATAAAAAACGATAAAAAAAAGTTAGTTACAGTAAAGGCAGAAATTATGTATTATTATTGTACAATGTTCATACAATTGATACAATTTATACATTACTAAGAAGGTGGTGGTAGGTCATCAAATAAAGCTCTAAAAAAATCATCGCCTGTTGGAGGAGGGGGCAAATCACTCTTCCCGAGTCTACCCGAAGCGGGAGCACCAAAATTCCTATTACGTTGGAGTTTTGATCTGTCATGGTCCTCATCGGAAGTGGACGAAAGGATCTCATGGTCATCAGTTTGGGGGCCTTTTGATGAAGAAGTGCCAGGATCCCTCATCCCCTGAAATCGGAAATCTCAGAAATTTTGTTCTAATTGATGATACAAATTTTCAAAATGAGAAGCCTGCTGACGACTTGCGGCCAACTCTTCTTGAAGTTTCTTATTTTGTTCTTCAAACATCCGCTGTGAGCCAGAAAGGAAAAAGGTAAGAACATACATAACCATGCATACATATAGCATAAATTACCATGGAACAAGAAAACTCACCAAGTAATTCATGATATTTATTTTCCAAAAATAGGCCCCTCAATGCTTATTTTTTATAAGAAGCTTTTCTTTAATTCTTTTTATACATGCAAAATAAAATAGGCTTTAACTCTTTTTATTTTAAGCATCCTAATTTTTCCTTAATGCTTTAATTTAATAAAGGTTTTCTTTAATAAAGGTTTCTTTATTTTAATGAGTTTTCTTTGAACATTTACTAACATAATTTATCTTATAAGCATTTAAATTGTAGTAAAATGATAAAAGGATAGCACTTACTTGAGTTTTTTCACCCTAGTTGCGGTGTTGAGATAATGTAGCCAAAATTGAAACCCTACCATGTTTGTAGGCCTAGATATAACGGAGTAGGTTAGTATCATGAGTATCAGTCCTAGCAGTGTGACAAATTTGCTCCATTTGCAAAGAATAGATTAAAGACGTGCTTTGAGAATTGCTTAAGATGAAAAAGAGAGAAGAAAATTAAAGAAGTGTTTGTAACTCTCCAAATAAAAAAAAGGAGGTTTTGAAGCATATTGTTAAAAAAAACTATGATGGCCTTTATAAAGTAGATGGAAATTATTTGGCTCATGACGAAGTAAAATAATAATAATAATAATAATAATAATAATAATAATAATAATAATAATAATAAAGTAAAGGAGAGAGAAATTGACTATTGTCAGTGAGTTATTTTTTGAAATTTTGTAAAAATTATTGATAGTAGCAGATGAAGGACAAAGAATAGTTTGGCAATATGTGAATTATTGGTTCAAAGGATAGTTAGACCAAATAATTCATTTGAATTTACAGAATCACAAAGGCTTCAGATAGTCATATTGAATTTGCAGACTCGCAAGGACACAATAATTTGATATTTTATGTCTACAAATATTTTTCACTAGCAAAAAGATTTTTTCATACATGGGGCAAGGGTATATAAGAAAAGTACCTGACATAGCATACAGTTAAAAAATAGTCAAATTTTTTGCTAACTTTTGAAATTAATATTTCTCAAATATTGCAGACTGTCTACAGTTACAACAAAACTCTAGATCTTGGATCAACGGAATTTTTAGAAGCTCGGATTTATTGAAGCATCCATTTGAAGGTTTCAGGTTTATTTGAAGCACTCAGATCAGCTCAATTTTATCAAAGCATCCATTTAAAGATCTCAGGGTTATTTGAAGCATTCGAATCATCTTGGATTTATTAAAACATTTGCTCGAAGGTCTTGAGTTTATTTGAAAGACTCAAACAAACTTAGATTTATTGAAGTATTCGCTAAAAGATCACGAGTTTATTTGAAGCACTCAGACCAAGTCAGATTTATTAAAGTATTTGCTAGAAGATCTTGAGTTTATTGGAAGTACTTGGACCAGCTCGAATTTGTTGAAGCATCCAAGATCAGTCCATATTTTTTAAAGCAAATTTATTTTCACTCTCTCTAAATAAATTCAAGATCGTTTAAGCTTTTCACTCTCTCTAAACAAATTCAAGATCATTCAAGCAAGGAGAAAAACTATATACCCTTAATTTTGGCCCATGAATGAATTCGGTCCCAAATAAAAAGCTCAAAAACCCAAATTACTAGACTATACCGGAATTGGCCCTAGATCATGATGAATTGGCCATAGCTCATTGCTAATTTACCATGAAATTGGCCATGACTCATAACAAATTCACTATGAGTCCATGACCAATTCGTTGTCTGGCCAACACTTTAATTTTTCTTAAATCCAATTAAACTCAGGCTTATTCAAATAAACATAGAGGTTTCTAATAAACTTCAGACTTTCCAACTAGATTAACCCTAATGTAACCCTAATAATATAAAAAGGGGGTTAAAGGAATAATCATAGGGCAATAACAAAGAGAAACAAAGAATGAAAAAATAAAATTCATAGAGAGTGAAAGAGCAACCAGAAACAAAAAAGAAGACAATAATAAAAAAAAAGATAGTGAGCAATTCGAGGATTGATTAGTTCTACTAAAGCTTAACTAATCCAAACCAATCTTAGAACTATCAAGCAGACTTCCATATTAGTTTCTATGAAGGAATTCTACTGTTCAAACAAAGCTTGATTCAATACTATTGTTTGGTAGAACCGACAGCGTCAATATGATATTCAATACTCATATTTATTCAATTTAATGAATTAACATCTTTGTTTGTTCTATAACTTTACATATTCATCTTATTTTATTTTGTTGTCTTGTTAAAACCCTAATTTCATGATAAAACTTTTATTTCATTTATAGATCCCTAGTTTTACAATTAAAATCATAATTTTATGATCAAAACCTAATTTCATTTATTAAACCCTAATTTTATAATGAAATTCTAATTTCTAAAATAAACCCTAATATTCATTATGAACTATGAATAAGTGCTTTAATTAATAGACCTGATTCAATTTAGTGAATGGTCACTCATCCCATTTGTTTTCTTTTATTAAGATTCTATGTTATGCACATATTTGTTTCTTTTTCTTTTTGTTCTTATATGTGTCCGTATTATGTTTTTTGCTTTATCTCTTTAGATGTATTGTATTTTTATGGAAAACTAATGTAAAAGACATGTTTCCCCTAGTGGATGCCTATATTATCTTACCTATTTTTCTTTATTTTGCTATTTTAATTAAGAATTTTGGGATGTTGTAAGAGCATATTTCCATTTCATATGGGTACCCATTATCTAGATTGATTGTTTGATTTACGATAAAGAGATTATCTTCATTTTATTTACTTGATTGTATTGTGAATAATATCATAATAATCTAAAAATTTAATCATATTTAGACCTGAAAATGAGGTCGATTCCAATTAACCGAACATTATAGGGGTGTTAGGCTATTTATCACATTTCCCATACGTACATAATTTTTTGAACCTAGTAAGGGTTGAAGATTCATTTGAAATCAAGTCATCCACCCTTTCTATTTTTTTTTCAGCCCGTCCTGGTGGTGACTCCTATTTCTCCAGGTTTATGCTCATGTTCTCTAATGCTTAGAGCCATAAAATACCGAAGTCACAAGAATCATTCTACCGAAAGTGGAGGCGAAAATTTTTGCTCATTGTTGGTTTCAATTAGGAAACAGGTTGATGAAAATTTTTTTCTATTGGAATATTTGCCACATAGAGACATCAAAGTTAGTATTATAATTCTAAAATTCATTAGATTTTTTCTTAATTAAGTTAACCTCTAAAAGTATTATATAATTTTGTAGAAGATAAGAAGGAAAAAAGGCTATGATAAATAGGGTACTAAATAAAAAACAACATGTCTAATTTATGGTTATAAAATAAAAAGAAAAATACATACTCTGTCAAAGAAAAATCCCCAAGACAACATGTATATGCATTTTCTAATCGCAAAGAATGCACTGGCTCAATAATGTGATATTTTGTGTTCATTTGCATTCAATAAGTCACTTTCTATTCTTGTTATGATAACCTTTTTTAATGTCTTTAATGTACTTATTTCATATTCTCCTCATCTTGCATCATTTTGGCATATAGATGGCTGCTATATTTTTAACTCATTATGGCTCTTACTAGGTTCAAACTTATAATTTATTGTATTAAATATGATAAGTTCATTTGTGAAATTGCAGATTAATAGATAATTCTACTTTACATGTGATCTTTCATGATTTTATTCTCACTAACCTAAATAGGCCAAACTGCAATTTAGGCAAATCAGAATAGTTATGCAAATAAGCTATGTCTATCGGCCACCATGAAATAGAGTTCACATAAAGTGGAGGCTAAGGTTTGTTATAGATTTAAAAAACTTATGTTGTATGGACAAAATAGGCCCTTATTGAGACTAAATCTTTTTCATAACTCTTCCCTATTGTATGGATAGTAAATTCTAAAAATAGAGAAAGATACCATTTCTCAATTCCTCAAGAAAGTAACTAGACAATGATGGATGTCTCCTCTAGCAATAAGGTATAAATTAGTCTTTAAGCAATAGATTCTTGTCTTCCTTTTGCAGTAGCATCATACATTTGATTTTTTTAGTCAAAATAATACCTCTCTAAATTTAAATATCCTTCACATGAGTTTGGGTCCATTGTGTTCACTTACTTGCAGGCACTTAGCTCTTTTAGAATATAATTCTATGAAAAAAACATCTCATTATTTTTTATATTGATTTAGTATTTTTGGCTTGCCATATATTCTGTTTTTTTTAGCTTCATAATTTTTTGTGAGTTTACATATTAAAACTAATTGTATGTTTAAAATCATTTGATTTTTTTTTAAAATTATTTATGTAGAAGTTGGGACAATTGAACTCATATCTGATAAACTTGGAACGTATTAGTCAATTAGATGGAGTTGCTCAAGTTGGATTTATTACTTATTTGATTTGCTTGAATAAATTTAATACTTTGTTTTAAATCTTTATTATCTTAGAGATTATTTATTATTTTTATTCGTATTATTCTTATATTATTGTTGTGATAATATATTATTATCATTTGTTAGTTTATTTTTTATTTAAGGTCATGCATGTTTGATATTTAATTTTTGAATATAATTGTGATATATAATGTTAGTGTTTTTTTTTTTGAGAATTTTGTCATATAGTAAATGTGTTAAGAAGTTCGAGTCCTAGCCCAAGCTCATCATGAACTCTTTCCTTACGAGTATCAAAATCGAGCTTAAACTTAAGCTCAGCTCGTTGAATATATTAATAAGCCGAATGCAAGATGAGCCTAGTCGAGCCAAACTCAATTTCAATATAAACTGAGTTTGAACTTGAGCTCAAGTTTTAAAGGTAAAGCCGAGCGGAGTTTTAACAAGCTTAGCTCGGCTCAACTCGTTTAGAGCTTTGATTCGTGTAATTTTCTCAAAGTTAAACAATAAAAAATGAAAATAAAAAGGCCGTAAATTTGAAAATGCGACTTTATAATTCATAGTTCGCGTGATTTTCTCAAATATTCTTTGTTAACGGATCCTCCTATTTTATTTTTGTTCTTCCTCTACCTTTGGAAAGGCAAATTCGAACGGTGTTTAAGCCATGGATTTCAAAGAAAATTACGAAATTGACTGCACCGCCGATTTCATTCATAGCCGGAACTTCACCAGAGTCTCTCTACAGGTAAGTATATCTGTGTACAGTACGTTTCGTATGTCTTTTTGCGTTTATGTAGCTGTAAAACCCAAGCAAAACCTCTCACAAGTTTGGATTTCCTGTTTGGTTACTGAGAAAAGGGGGGAAAAATGTAAAAGTAACAAGAGCTTTCACTTATTTTGAATATCCATAATTTAAGGCTTAAGTCTAATTGCAAAGGTTTTGACTTTTAGTTCCCAGATGAGTTATTGAAGGACTCAATCAGAGTGGTGAATGATCTAGGGAACAAACTTCAGTCACGCAAAGACTTCATTGACCAAAATAGCGAAAGCAAAGAGGTCTGCTTATTTGTTATGGCTGATTCAACATATGGCAGTTGTTGTGTTGATGAAGTTGGGGCTTCACATATTGTTGCTGATTGTGTCATACATTATGGACATACTTGTTTCAGCCCGTGAGCACTTAACAGAACATTTGTGAATGCCTGTATGTATGTATGATTGAGACTCTTATTGTTACTTTTATTTCAGTGGTTTCTATAGTTCTCAGCATATTTATTATTGATGAAATTTATTGATGATTTATGATTCTATTTTTAAATTCGAACATGTTTGTGCTAAATATAATTTTACTATTTTGCTTTCTGATTTATGGCAGTGAGCTTGAGTTTTTTTACTGGTTTATTTTAACCTTTCGTTAAGATGAATGTAGCAAGTATAGGAAATCAAAGATATATTTTTCCCTGGAAAGATTTAAAACTATTACTTCTTTTCATTCCAGTTGATGGAAACAAATTTTGCAGTTTAATATATATTTTTATCCTAGGAGAGAAAGTTTGAAATGGAGAATATTTAAGGTATACAATTTTATGGTCATTCTTCTAATGCAAAGTCTGCATAGTTCATATGTGTAGTTTGAAATCTTAAATTTTAGGAAATGTCACATGCTAACTGTGACCAGGTTTGAATATTGGCATTTACAACCTTTCTTCCCTTTGAATTTGTTAATTTCATCATCTGACAATGTGTTATTAATCACATTTGTCTAATTATGATCTACAAAATGAAAAAGACAATACATTTCCTGGTATAGTTTTCATATTTTTATTGGCAAGTCTAATATTATCAGTGTTATCGATACTCGTTAACAACTTGTGAAATAGGTCATTGTATTCTGGATTTCTTAAGAATGAATTGGAGAATGCTTTTGACTGACTCTAGCTGGATTGTTCACTAGTTTATTTACCTTTTGGTATGCAATTTTCATATTGAGACAAACTTGGATATTTTCTTCTTGAGTTCCTTTTGAAAGTTTTTTGGCCTCATATTTTGGTCCTTTTAAAAAATGATCATAAGCAATAAAGTTGAGTGTGATTAAGACAAGTTTTTTACAAATCCAAATCTTGTAATTATCTTGAGCTTATAAGAAGTTTAGTGTGGAAGAGTTTGTGAGAATTTGATTGGTTTTAATATTGACATTAACATATTTTTTAAACTTACACTTGTGAACCTATTTTTATTTATTGGAGAACACAGAATAAATGCTGTCAATCAACATGGCAAGATGTACTTCTGCTGATACTTCATCTTATGTATATACATTTTTATTTTGAGGATATTCTTTGTTGCAGGACATCAACTCTTCCGGCATTCTTTGTTTTTGGAAAGGCTTCCATTAACATATCCAGTTGTGTTGAAAGTTTATCAGATTATGCCTCAACCAACAAGCAGCCTATATTGGTAATTGCTTTTTAGTTCTGCATCTTCACTTACTGAGTAAATGTTATGGTAAAGAATGTGATGCCATGATGACCACCCTTGCTCGCATTAAAATATCATATAAATATGGACATGTTAGTTTTGTATATTCCATACACTTCATGAGAGAGATAAATTGCAGTTGTTGGTTGAATGCTTTACATTATCCTAAGGTTAGTGTGCACCTCCATTTGACGTTCAAGCCCTGGATATAGACTTTTAGTTAGAATTTATTTTCATTAAGGCTTTGATAAGTGATGCCGGGTTTCTATTCTATGGTTGAAACAATTTTCGTGTATTGAGTTAAAATCATTTGTTATCTCAATGGTGATGCAGATCTTATTTCTATTAGAATTGTACTATTTTAGTGTGCAACTCATTTTAACATTTCTCTGGTATTCAATTAACATGCTATCTCTGTAATCTTCAGTTAAAATGCTAAACAAAAGCTCAACTTTGTAGGATTTTCAAATTCTCAAATCAGCATCAATATTAACTTGATTCTATTTGAACATTTAATGGTATGATTGATGTGAAATATGTTGAAATTTGCTTACCATATTCTTTTATTTTGCTTCTCCTTTTATGTGTTGCAACTTTCCAATGCTTTAATAAATTAAACCATTGTGACCCAGGTCATTACCCATGATAGGAATTACAATCTGTGGTTGGGAGCATTTCTTTTTATTTTCTTTCATGATGTAGGTCCTTTATGGGCTGGAATATGCACATGCCATCCCACATATAAGAGAAGAGTTTGTGGCTGCATCATCAAAGCAATCTGGGCCCAAGCATTCAGAATTCCATTTTGCTGATTTATGTGCCCAGTAATGAATCCTTTTGACAGTCAAAAAAGTTCTGATGAGCTCCCAAGACCACTTGGTAATTATAGTGCTAGTGATGACATTGGTGCATCTAATGGTTCTACACATAAGATTGGAGGATTGATCTGGGTGTTACCTAATGGACACATGATGGAGGACTGTTTGATTGTATGGATTGGTTCTAGCAATGCGTCCTTTGCGAATGTTGTGCTAAAATTTAGTGGCTATGAGATAGGTACGAGTGTTGCTTTTTTTCTTGAAATTTGTTGTTAATTTTGCAGATATATGCGTATTTATTTAATTCACTTTTATATATGTGGCCTTACCCATGTTTGGCTGAAAAAAAATGTGGTGGTGGAGATATTTTTTTCTTAAATCTTTTTCAGTGTTGTTTCTCTGTCTAATTTCTCGCATAGGTGTGGGTGATGCACACATGATATTTTTTTTCAGTCTAGGCAATTAGTTCCTGATTGCTTAATTTCACTGTGGTTAAGGGTATCAATATTTCCTCCAATCTTGATTGTCTTCTGTTTGCATTAATCTAATTTTATGGTTTTTAACTTAAGCTGTTATTTTCACTTGATTCCATCATTGAGCTTGTCTAATTTTTGGTTGTGCTTTGCCCAAGTATCATCTTATTTACCTTGAAATGGATTGCTTTGATTACTCCATTGCTGTCCTTAGTGGAAAATTTTAACAATTGGAATACTTTTGTTGCAAATGAATTAAGCTTAGTTAGGCACAAACACAATTAATATTGAATATAAGTAAAATATAATGACTGCTGTTTTACTTTTTCTTCCTCTCCTTATACAATCCTCATCTGGATTTGTGGTGCTTGTTGTAGTCAGATATGATGCAGAAGAAAATCGATTGGTGACAGATTTATCTCAACAAAGGAGGATTCTGAAGTGTAGGTATTACTTGACTAGATAAACAATATTCCACCTTCTTTATCTGCCTCACATTCAAAACTTATATCTGTTTTATTCTTTTATGCTGAATTTCTGAGATATCATCCTCCTTGTCTAGGAAGCTTTTTTATTAATGCTTGTGTAATGTTTTACTTGATTCTTTTGATGCAGATATTATCTGGTGGAGAAAGCAAAAGATGCTAATATTGTTGGAATTTTAGTGGGAACTCTTGGTGTAGGTATGCTCGGTTGTATTTCGTGTTTATATTTTCAGGGATAATAATATTATTAGTAACTACTGCTACTAAAGGTTTGCTTTAATCATTGCTCTCCTTTTCTTTTATGTTTTTTTTTTTGAGTAGGGGATGTTTAGAATATTTGTGATATATTTTAAACTATGCCCATTCTGCAGGGCTGTTTTGCTCATTCTTCCAGACAGTCCAGTTTTTATTTCTTAACATCTTGCAATTTGCTTATTTCTCGTGACTATTTCTCTTCCCATGCCAAAAATTGGATGCATATTTTTGTCTTGGCTTTGCTTGTGCTTTCCACATTGAAAAGTATATGGACTACAACTTGAGTGAACTGCACTTGTCACCTTCTTCCTGCCCCCACTCAATACTGATTGATACCACTATTCTTTATTCTTATGATTGGTTTATAATGATAAGCATTCATTGACGAAGAAAGATACTGGTTATCATTTGTGGCTGTGATTTCATATTATATATTTTGATCTTCCTTTCTGAGCCTGTGGGAATTTTCTTTGGTATAGTTTTTTAAAGTTATTTCTGAAAGAATGAATTGTGAAATACTCTGTCTTATTGATTTAGTAATAAGTATGACTACCTTTTGTAGATTAGAATTTCTCATATGCAACATATTGAATCTACAATGGGATTCATCATTTCTTAGGGTTTTTGTTATTGTTTTTAAGATCATGATTGTTTGATATTTTTATTTTACAATACCTATGCATGTGCATCAATATGTTACTGTTAATTTATTCATTGGCATGTTGATAATCATTTGCCTAACTTTGACCACTTTGATGCAGCTGGTTACCTTGACATGATTCATCAGATGAAAGACCTAATTACAAGTGCAGGGAAAAAGGCTTACCCTCTTGTTATGGGAAGACCAAACCCTGCAAAACTTGCCAACTTTCCCGAGGTAAGCCTCAATTCACACGTGTTGATAATTATCTCCTGGTTGAATAAGCTTAATGTTTTTAATTTATATTATAAAAATTCCCATTTGTTGCAGTGTGATGTTTTCGTCCATGTTTCCTGTGCCCAAACTGCTCTCTTGGATAGCAAAGAATTGCCCCAGTTATCACTCCATATGAAGCCATGGTATCTTTCAACAGGTACACATAGTTCTTTGCAGTTACTATTCAAAATATTGAACCCCGACCATAAAATAAATTCAACTTTATATTTGTCTAATCCTGCGTATTCTTATTCTTTCTCCCATAATAACTTCTGCACTGTTGCTTATAACTATCATGTCTTGATGAGTTAGGAAGATTGAATAAAGTGTACAAAGTAATAGTTGGCATCTAACCATCCTGACCTCCAGCTAGTAGAGGAACCACTAGCGAATCCATTGATTCTATACCCATTACACTTGTTAACTATTGGCACTATCTCATTTTTGAGGCCAAAAAAAGATGCAATAGCAGCAAAACAATAAAATAAGATAAAATATGATAATGCGTATGAGAAAAAATATAAACCAAGACATGTTCATTCAATTCTAGCTACATTATGGTTGCAAAGGAAATTATGATATAAAAGAATGAGAATGATTGTCATGGTATGAGTGTGTATACCCAAAGGAGAAGCTTAATGAGATGCAAAGCTGTCATTATTGGCTTTGGCTCAATTATTTGGATCAGATGGAATGTCTATTTTTACTTCTCTGAAGTAAAATTTATGACAACTCACAGCTTGTAATTTATGTTTCCTAGTACTAATTAACCAGAGCTTTCATTGTGTGTATACAATCTTGTAATTGTTGCTTCAATTGTTCCTCTCCTATCAAATATCTGTGATGACAACCCAGGTGGGCTGCTGAAGATTGTAGATTCTAGCTGAAGATTGTAGATTCTAACTGATTGGAAAAATGTGAGCTTTAAATTATAAAAGTCGGGCTTGTTTTATGGAACCAAATTAGGAGAATTAGATGTTTCCATATTTTATGTTCAAATATATAATTTGTGATCTCTAGAGCTTTGGGCCTTTTGTTTGGGTATTCTTTCATGTTGCTGATTGAATATTTAAGTTTTGAAATATCATTTTGCGGAGGAAACCAATGGACGGGAGCATATGTGATGGAATTTCAAGATTTGATTAATTCATCTTCAGTGCAAGCAAGAAGCAAATTTGAAGAAGCAAGGTTTTTTTTCATGCAAGGAAGATATGTGGAAGATTATGATTTGCAAGGTATTTTTCACTCACTCATTTATTTGTTGCTGCTGGATTTGCTGGAATTAGAGGGTGAAAAATGAAGATGGTTTTGAAGTTTTGGTTATGTTTTATTAATTTGTTTAGTGAAGGGCTCAAAAGACTGAACTAGCTAATCAATGGATTATCAGTTGATAAAAAGTTCGGCAAATATGAAGTGAACTATTGATTAGTAACTTTTTGTTCTCTTAAAATTGTTTCTGTTCTATTCTGTCGTTCCACATCTTGTTCATTTTTTCAAGGATTATCAAAGTCCAAGGTTCTGTTTTGGAAATTTTTACTTTCTTGAAAGGCCTATCCCCTCTTTTTTTTCAGTATTTCATTGATCATTCATGTTAATTGTATGTTACTTGTTATGTCTTGAAATTGTTGGTCAAGCAGACAACATTGAAGAAGATAATGGAGCCCTTGCTTTAGCGAATGCAACAGAGAAGGCGCTGCGATTGCATGACAGAAATTCTACTTCACTTAGCAAGGGAATGTAAAATCTGGAGCTGAGTACTTTGTTAACCTATCTTATTAGGGTCTTGATATGCACAATGACAATTCAATGCCAGAGTCATATTTGATTGGCAGGACTGGTAAAGCATCTGGTTATGAACATGAGAAAACCAATATCGATAACCTGTGATCAATTTTGAGGAATTGAGCTTGGATAGCTACTGAATTATCAAGGTGCGCAAAGCACAGCAGACAAGAGATCATTTTGGCAGACAAGAATGGAGGTTCGTTCCCCTAGTAGGGATATTCCCAATTTTTTACTTTATAATGTTGCATATTGTTGTTAATGTAGACCAGAAAAGAGAAATGATGTTCAACTAGAATTATTTCCAATTCCAGATTCTGGAGAGAAAAACAATTGTGGTTCCTTCTTTTAAAGCATGGAGCTATAAAATTTCTCATACAGGAAAGGTACATCAGCATAACTGGTCTGGAGCTGTGGTTATATTGAAAATATTGAATTGGATTAAGAGTTTCCTGTATACAATTTCTGGGTTCTTTTATTTTTCTAAAATTATATATTAAGGTATTTTAAAAAATAAAAAAAATTAAAAATGGCGTGTCAATTTTTTTTCTAAATAAAATGTAAATGATACTATTTATCTCATTAATGTCCCATTGCTGTATTTGATGTTTGAGTAGTTGTTTTGAGTGATGAATGAAGAAATCAATGAATGCTTGATTATATTTTTTTAATAGGAAAATATTTAATTAAGCTAAATAAAAATGTTCAAAATTGAATTAGGAACATCCATTACTCAATCTACATGATCAGTCAAAGAATGGGCTATTTTTGCAATGGTTACTCCATGCATGGTTAGGGTTGATTTTTTTAGCAAATAAAAAGAGTAATATCCATAATTTGGCCAAGGTAGGGCAAGTCACGTTCACTGCGAGCACCAGGCCAAGAGCATTAGATTCGACAATGATTTTACACAAAATTCTGATTTTTATATATCTATTTTCTTTGACGTGGTAATAGTATTTGTAGTAAAAGTTATATTAATGTTTTTTCTATAATAAAAAAAACATAAAGAGTAACATTTGTAAATAATATTTTTAAATTTCTTCACGTATTAGTCGAGTCGTGAAAAGAGAATATAATAAATATATACATGATATAAGCAAAAAATTTCTTATATGTAACATACGCATGGAACAAGTTTATATGAATGTGGAAATAGAAGTGAAATAAAATCAATTAATATATTTCATTTTACTGGCATTAAAATCATGATCAGTCATGAAAAACTTATGGAATATATTACAAAACAATTATGCAAAAATGAATGAGAATTAGAAATTTTAATTGAGCAAAATAAAACCCTGTTAATAATACAACAAAACACAACATAAATCTTGGCATCTCCTTAATTAAAGCCCTTTAAGCTGCCCAACCAGCCCTGTCAAATTTGTCCATTTCTCAAATGCAGTAGCCAATGATACAAATGCAATTTTTGAAGATTCAATGTCATTGCTAATAACTGCAAACATTAAAATTAATTTTTTTTTAAAAAAAAGCATTAATTATTCTAAAATTGATCAAATCTATAACCAAGAATAATAAACCATGCATAATTAATAGAAATTAATAAAACCCACCTGATGAAATCAATGAAGCTAGTGATGAATTAAATGTATCCACCTGCGTCTTCGCTTCAGGACTAGAGCTTAGCTGTTTCACAAATTACCCAAAAACAAAATTAAAACAATCAGAACAAAAAATTGGCAACTCAAATGGAGAGAATATTAAGAAGCAGGTTAATTACCTTGGAGAAAGCTATATTAGCATTTTAGACCCAATCTCTTTTGGTGCTTCCTCCAAGAACTGAACTAGCTGTTGATAAATCATTGTTTTATATTGCTTGACCTACTTTGCTCAGTTTGTAAACTAGATCCTGCAAGTATCCTGTACCACATTTCATTGCATAATTAAATGTTTTCAAGAATAGCCTTAAAATGAAAAAATCATAATAATTAATAATAAATAAACTCAGCTTCGTTGTTTCAGAAAATTAAAATTAATTCAATATTAAGGAAGCTGAATGCATAGGGATCACAAATTCTAATGTTCATCAGGAAGTTTAATTGGACTATGAACAGTCTAATTGGATTTTTTTTTTTTGTGTATGACACAAATATTTAACATATAATAATCAAATTATTATTACTTGTTAGAGACATAAATCACATTGTCGAATCTCACTTAAAAAATAATTGATTTTTATGTCGAATGAATTGCTGTATAATATTAGAGTTCACAAAGTTTTGAAAAAAGATTTATAATTCAAACTTTCATTGACCCATTAAAAACTTGTTAATTTGATATTGAAATTGGAACCCTTTTTTCTTAAGTTATCATTTTACATAATGATTTAGCTATTTTGAAGTTTTGAAGATAATATAATATGAAATTCAACCTAAAAGCAAAAAATTTAATAACTTATCATTAACATTTTCATTTTTAGTGTTTTTTCAATAGCATTTTAATTAAATAGTAATGTTAGAAACATCTAAAAGTTGGGTAATTCTTTAACAAACTCGTGGTTATAAGTGAACTTTATTACAATGTGGATAATTATATTAACTTTTGACCAAATTTGGAACTGATGAACATATAATTAAAACACAAAAAACATCAATTAAAATGAAAATTAAGTTAAAACAAAAAATGGGTAATGAAAATGAACCTTTTTCCTTGGTAGATGAATTAATGACACCTTGTCTTTCAATCCTCTTCTTTCTATCCTTGTTCACTTTCTCCAAAAGCTCTTCATCATCATCAGCTTCTAAAATAGCTGCATTGCTTAATTTGCCACTGCTACCCAATGAGAAGACAAAGCTGGATAAAGCAAATAGAGAAGCTTCTTTTGGTTGAAATTACTGGAGAATTATTACTAAAAGCTTTGCAAAATACGAGCAGTTTATTGGAATTATTATTCTTCTTTTGCGGATAATATAACAATGGTATTTTTAATGTTAGTGATGATGATGAAGAGAAGGAAGAAGAAAAGAGTAAAGAATTTGCAGTTGAGAGAAATAATGTTTTTGCCAATTCAATTTTGTTTTTTCTTGATGATGAAAATCAGATGTTTTGATAGTTTGCAAATCTTTTCAGAGGATAAGGTTTTTGGATTTTGTAATCTGATCCAGTCATTCTCCCAAATGTTCAAGGTTATTCTGGTCATTTAATTTTTTAGTCTTTCTTTTTATATTAAAGTTTTTCTTTTTTAAAAAGCTTTAAGCACTAGATCCTCTTTTAAATACGGTAAAATATAATAAACAATTAAAATTTTAAATATATTATAATTTAAAAATAATATCATTTGTATTTTCAACACTTAAATTTTTTAATATTTGATTTTTAAACTCATTAACCACTGTAATTATTTCTAAATATTTTTTGGTCTTTAGATCCCACTAAAATTTAACTGTTGATTCCTTCTTTTTTTTTTAGCAATAAAATATAAATATTATTAAACTAGAAGATACTAATAATAAGCATTAAATGGTTTAAGAAAATCATCAAGACAGAAAATAAATTAGAAATTTAATTATCCTCACCAAGAACAAAGCAACATCTACCCATAACAATATCTCCCACAAATAAGGAAATGTCATAAAACAGAAAACAATAAGATCTAAAAAACAAGCAAAGAGAAGAGTCACAAAGGGGTCCCTCTGCATAAATAAGGGAACAACGAAGCATCATAATAAAGAACTCAGCCAAAGTTCTTATAAAATCTCAAATGTTATACCAATGAAATTTGATGATAGAGAAAAGCTGCAAATTACCCCTTTAGAGAACCTAAAGACAAAAGCTCTAAAATGTCTCTGGATAAGAACTGGGTTGGGGGGATGAACACTATAGCCATAAAAACACCCTCCTGAACAACAAACCAAGAAATACCAAAGTGTGAAGAAACTGAGATCTATGAAACTTTGAAATAAAATAATGGAGATTGTATCGCTTCTATCTTATGAGAATCTACCTTAAAACGCCAAAAACTGAATAATACCATGAAGATGGAGCATAAAAAATAGCTAACAAAAGCCAAATTTGCGACTAAGATAAGCTATCAGCTAAAAAAACTGAAAAACATGTAAAAATTAAAAAGTTAAGGAGGATTTAGGGCTATCAACGGATAAAAATAGTCGCCAGTCACCCCAAATCTTAGACAAAGATCAACGGACCATACAAAGATAAGGAGCAAAAACTTATCAGAGAAGGTAGCTTATAGAAAAACCAATGTGCTGATTCCATAGTCATTATTTCCAAATTCTTAGTTTTAGTGGGAGTGGAATAAGATAGTAGAAGTGTAGATTTCAATGCTTCTTTTTTTTAATCTTTATTGGTGAGATAAATAATTCAATTTTAGTCGTTTTTGTCAGTGTTCTCGTCTTATACACTTATATATATTAGTTAGTAATAAAATGTCAATTATCCCACGTTTGAAATAAATAAAAAAAGTGAAATGAAAAGTGTTTATAAATATTTTTTGCATTAATTTGATTTGAAATAATTGATGAGAAATTTTAGAGGAAAATTTAGATTTGACTATGAATTAATATTAATAATTTATCGTCAAAGTTACGTAGATGGGCGTAAGGGCCTAAGTTGAAACAAGAATTATCAGTTGAATAAAATTGTCAATAATTTAATAAATTATCCAAAAGAAAGAGATATGTCTGTTTATAATTAAGAGATATGTCTATTAAGATCATTATAAATATTTGTTCCTCTAATTTTTTTTAATATAGAAAATAAAAAAACAATTCAACTAATTTATTTTTCTTTTTTTTTTCTTCTTCCCTGTAACTCTATTGTGTTTTATTGTGAGAAATTTGAAATTTTCTTGTCAGACATTGTACAAAATTTTGGAGTAATTCAATGACACAGTGGAGACATTAATTCCTTAACGATCTTATTATTATTATTATTATTATTATTATTATTATTATATTCTATTAATAGCTCATCCAATGGAGGATAAATTATCAGTGTTATTAAAATCGGACCGGACCGGCCGGTCGGACCGGTTAAACCGGGAACCGGCTGCCAGTCCGGTTCGATTTTCATATTTTTTTCAAAATAGATTAAAAACCGGGTTTTTAAATTGAACCGGTCAAAACCGGCCGGTTTTGACCAAAAACCGATTGAAAAATTATTTTTTCAAATAAAATTTTATTTTTTTTCACTTAAAAAATATATTTTCCTAATAAAATATTAAAATTAAAAAAAATTAAAAACTCGGTTCAACCGTTTCAACTCGGTCGGACCGTGAACCAGTAGGGAGACCGGTTCAATGACCGATTCGGTTCTGAAAACACTGCAAATTATCAAATGGGTGATGAGTCCTTAAATGAGCAATCTGTCCGGTGAATTAATGTTTTTTGGATCCAATTTAAATTGGGTTTTGAAAAGTCCATTCTGCTCAAATTATTATTATTTTTTAGTTAGCAGCAAATTATATTATGGATTATTTTTAAAGAATAGTGTTAAATTTATTTTTTAACTTGGTTAATGTTGGATTATTCATGCTGAATTTTAGAAAATTTATATTCACGCTAAGATTAAAAAATTTATAAATACAAATATTCTTATTTGGTATGATATAATGAGTAAAGGAAAAATTTTTCACTGTCTAGAGAAGAATTCACCTTGAAAGCGCCCGATAAATCATAATTTAATAAATAAAATTAGATTCCTTTTATATTTGATTTAACAATGTGACGGATGTAAAAGTAGATTCCCTTCTTAGATGTAATGTAGCAATTGGTAAGGCAAAAGCCATACACCCATTAAGGATAACCCATCACTATTTCCTATTTCCCTCTTCCCAGCCCTAAAGATAACCCTTTTAGGTTACATAAATCAAACATCCATTATATTAAAATATTCAAAGATTCTTCACTATTTCTTCTCCGCAGTATTACCTCAATTATCCTTCGATCAAATGAAAAATTAGTTGTTCATAACTTGTATTAAAATTAATGTGTAAAAATAGTGGATAAAAGTCTAGGACAAAAGTCGTCTTAGAGTTGCTGTCTACAATTTCTTAAATATCTTCTAAAATAAAATCATACTTTAATTCTAATTAGAAAAAAAAGATAAAAACTATAAAAATAATAAAAATCCTAAGATAATGATAATTTTTATCTCTAAATAGAAATAAAAGTCCAAAAGGATCTTCTTATATTCCTCCAAAAATCGCAATACATCTATTCTCAAAAAGGTAGAAAATTTAGTTGTATCAGTAATCTTTTCTGTATAAGGTCTGATTGAATTAAGCATTGTCTCAGCTTACGCTTAAGGCTTTAATTCTTCTTTTTTTGTCATATGTAATAAGCATTGTCCAAGGCTTATCTCCTGAACTCCTATCAGTTCTTTAAGCATTTTTTCAGTTAAAATAGTCCATAGCTATCACTTATACAAAAATATTTCAAAGTCAATATAAATATATAATAACAAGCCAAAACATATATTCAAAATAAATCATAAATATGCATAAAATATTTGCTATCAAGGTGAAATGATAAAATAGGGAAGACATTAATTTCTACGTGATTCGGCATAAGTCTACATTCATCGGCGAATGAAACATTCGTTCATCAGCAAATGAAACAAATTCACTAATTAAATTAAAGGAAGAAATACAAAATTTAGCAAATGAAATAACATTCAAACATTTATCACAGCTTCACCTAATGCGCTCACCACTCTCAAATTAAAATTATAGCACTCTCAGTTAACTATCTCTAATACATAAGGTTTACACAAGGCTTACTCAAATATTAGACAAAAGCTAAAATGTGATTGCACAAAAACCCCTTAAGAATCTCTCTTAAAATTCTCGTATTTATAATATTACTTACTACTAATCCTCATTCAATAAGGATCCCCATCCAATTAGAAATAATATTAAAATGGAAATTTTATTTGATGTAAGAAGTAATTTTTTACTCAATTTAGGAATATTTCTCATATACCAAATAGAAAAAAATCTTCTTCATTTCCTTTTCTAAATTTTGTATTTCTCTCTCTAGTTTGATTGCTAAATTTTTTCCATTTAATTGTAGATGTAAGCTTAAGCTGGATCACATAAAATTTATTCTTTTTTCTATTTTGTTATTGCATCTTTCATATAATCTCAAATTAAATTTTGAATCAACTCTAACATAAACAAACAAGGAAGAAGAAAACAAACATCTTGAGTTGTGGTGGTAGAATACATTCCTTAGAAATTATTTAGTGAATTTCCTATAATAAAACAATCTTTTCTTGAATTAAATCAAGGTACCAGAACAACAAAAACTAAATAAATGAACCCAACAATATAAACAGAAGGTAGAGAGTAGGTAAAGGATTGAGCGGGAGGATATTCCAGTGTTTTAGCTTTAGATTGCACATATATTTATAGAGCAAATTATGAACATTAATGTAAATGTACATGAGAGAAAAGTGGAGATAAGAGTGGGATAATGCTAATATTAACATTAATGAGAATTTGTTAAGAAACAAAAAAACAAAAACAAAAACAAAAATAAAAACAAAAATAAAAATAAGAATAAAAGTTAAAAGAGTTTTTTAAGAAGGAAAAAAATGAGTCAAAAAACAATGTGTTTTAAGGTAAGGTTAAAATAAAAATAATAATAATAAAATAATTTAACAAAAAGTCAGCTTGTACTGGACCTCGCGTATAACTCCTTTGATTTCCACATGAATTGAGCTTTCAACCTATTTCTCATGTGGGCAAGATTTACCTCTCTTTCCACTCTTTACTAGCCCAAAGGAGAAAGATAATATATAAAAGGGATGTAGACTTTGTATTTTTCCAATGTGTGATTCTTTTGAAATAGGTTATGTATGTATGCATGTGTGTGTGTATATATATATGTATGTATGTATATTTCCAATAATCTCCTACATATTTTAAAAGAATGATTTGTTGGGTATAAATACAAGTGTAAATGCTTTGAATTTGGTTCTTTTGGACTATGAACCAAACTACACCGAAGATGCATAATATACAAAGTTATTAGTAAATGTAATATCTGTTATTTTATAAAAATTAAATTAAATTAAATTAATAAGTTGGAGAGTTAAATGAGGTATTGAAAGTGAGAAAATATCATATATATATATATATGTAAAATATAATAAAAATATACATTACATATAAAGTCAAACATGTGTTAGAAAAAGTCAACGGTTGAATAGTAAAAGAAGGGTAAAATGGTAATTAATCTAAAAAGTATAAAAAATTAAAAATAAATTAACAATGGATGGAGGATAAGAACTTAATATTTAAAATTAATTACTTAATTAAAATAATATAATATATGTAAGTGGAGGAAAAAAAAGAAATAAGTTAAAAACAAAAGTGTCTATCTTCTTCCTCTCTCTCTCTCTTTGACCGAAACTCCATGGGTGCCTAACAGTGGGATTTTCTTCAATCAAACAATAAATTTTACAAGAAATTTAAAGAATCAATGGTAGTTTTGGTGATTTTCTAACAAGAAAGATTTTTCTAAGTTTTTAAAGTTATTATGAATTTATGAATTATGTGAAATTATGATTTATAAAGGGACTGGTTTTAATTATTTAAATGGTGTTGGGTGATATTAATTTGATATATATATGATGATTTTAAGGTTGAACTTAAGAAAAGATTGAAAGTAGTTAGGGTTTAGAGGACGAAGAAAGTGATTTGGGGTTTTGGAAGGGTTTTGTTAAAGTATGGTTGATTATTTGATTTTATAGTTTAAATCATGTTATTAAATGATGTTAATGATGAAAATGAGCTTAAATTGATATTTAGATTTGGTTAGAATATTTAACCAAAATTAAAGTGACTTAAGGTAAAATTTTAGAATTTTAAACAAAATGTGATACATTGTATTTTAATGCTTGAAATATATTAAAATATGATGTATTAGATATATTTAAGCTTAAAACCCAATTTAAAATTAGTTGGAATGATTTTCTAAAGTTAAATGACATTATGGCAAAAACTTGAAAAATTATAGGATTGTGCCTTAATATATGTTTTAGGCTTTAAACACCTATAAATGTGATATTAATTGATTATGTTCATTCACATTTTTAATAGGTGTTAAATAGGTTATTGTTTCATTAACCTAGTAATGAATGACTTTTGGGTATGTTAGAAGTGGAGTGGAGTTTTAACTCTATTTATTACTTTAAAGAGGTTAGTACATACTTTATTTATAGTGTGTGTGATTGCATTCAATTTTAGCATAAAACATTATGTATGTTAAATGTGTTATGATACTTTATTTTTATGAGCATGTGTGTATGACATTGTTTGAAGTAATAATACTTGATTTGTATTGATTGTGGCATGATAATGAATATTTGAGAATGGCTAAATGAAATGTTTGTGCAAAATGTGTAAAATGCGAATTGTGTACTAAAATATGGAGATATGCCACATTGATATTGTATTTGATGATAATGTTATTTATGAGTTGAAAATATGAAAAGAAATGGGAAAGGTGGAAAAATATGAGAAAAAAGAAATGTAATAAATTATATTTGCATGTCACTTTATATAGAGTTTAGTTTCAGAATATTATTATTGAAAATTTTATACGCCTTCGTGCGAGACACAATTGGTATCATATATTTATTACATATTTAGATGAGATATACTGATGTCACAAATGATTGAATTAGCCCAAAATAATATTTCCAGAACTAAACATTTATATAAGGATTTTGGACCCAATGTGTGAATGATTCATGCGTTGATCATAAAGTGTAAAAAGAAAAAAAATTGCCTGTCATTTTAACATAATGCATTTATGACATTGTACGTGTTATACCATTTATTTATTATATTAAAGTATGTACCACTAGGCATTATACTTAGTGTGCTAAAAATTTATAGTGCAGGTGATAAGATAGACCCAGAAGATCTGGAGGGTGTTGCTAGACCACACTAGGTCTGGTTGTAGTTTACTGATTATGAAGATTTTGAAGCTGTCACATACCAAAATCATATGTATTTCATGTATATATTTTGATCTTTGAATCAAACTTACTTAAGTATATACTTTATGTTTTATTTATATGTATATGATGTAAATTAAGAGAAAATTTTTTTGGGTTTTAAATGTTTGAAAATTTGGGATATAAAATGTATGTATGGATATATTAATGCTTGTAAGATTTTGGAGAAATAAATGAATGAAAATTTTGGGAGTGTTTATTTTAAAGCAGGTTGTGTAATTTAATATTTGAAATTATGATAAAATTCTGATGAATTTTTTCTAGAATTTTTTTTAAAATATGTCTTTTTAATAAATAAATCACTGTAAAATATTTTTATTTATTTATTAAAATACACTTTAAGGGTTTAAATTAATTATTTTGAATTTATAAAAAATTTTAGAAAGACTGTACTGTAATATTCTTATATTTTGTATATGTATTTTATATATACTAGAGGTGTGTAATATACGGTTATGAGGCAAAAGGGTGTTATTGTAAATCTTTTAGCTTTTATAAACTAGTAACTCTTATTATATATCAGAGTTTGATTAATCATATTACATCCTCACATTTCTTGTTGTTCATGTTGTTTTCGCTAATATGGCATGTACATGCCTAGTAATTTATGAGTGCTCTAGAGATTATGCCATAATTTCATAGGAGTAACCCTACTCCACATTCACATAGGTGACTTCATCAAGTGTATATTGCATTATATGCACTGCCCCATAAAGGACATGAAAACATTAATAGTTCTTAACTCAACATCTCATTTAATGCAGTCTAGCACTATTCACATCATAAGAAAGGACCTAATTAAAAATGATAGCATAAATAACAAGAAATTTATTATTACCCATATGAACCTTTTTCATGGGATCTCCAATCACAAAGGTTGGATTACTACCTTTGTTATTTTTTAAATTAGCTTAAGCCCATCATCCGTTAGCACTGCCTTTTGCTAAGGCCATCTGTTTGGCTCCCCTTTGCCTCTATGTAGCCTCAAAAAGGCCAAAAAGTTGTGCCCAACCAAGTTTGAGAAGATAATTCAAAAAATAATGCAGTAAGCGGTCCCCCCTAATCATCAATCAACTGAGGTTCAACCTTATTTATTAATTTTCTTCCCAATAGTTTAGTTAGAAGATCATCCAAA
Source organism: Garcia nutans (assembly GCA_947685225.1). Lineage (NCBI taxonomy): Eukaryota > Viridiplantae > Streptophyta > Magnoliopsida > Malpighiales > Euphorbiaceae > Garcia > Garcia nutans. The sequence goes on along the minus strand of CANTUV010000051.1, from coordinate 3,532,953 downwards.
TTCACTTCAGACTTCACATAATCAATTAATATATTTCTATCTTTTTATAGTTGCTTAATCACATCATGTCTCAATTGAATGTATCTATTTTTATCATTGAAAGCCTTGTTCTTTGCAATGGCTATTGCTGCTTGATAATCACAATGTAAAGATACAGAAGGTGTATGTTTTATTTCTAATGAAATATTTACTAAGAAGTTTTTTAGCCACTTAGTCTCATTACCAGCTATTTCTAGAGCAACAAATTTTGACTCCATGGTTGACTTTGCAATAATAGTTTGTCTAATTAATTTCCATGTAATTATACTACTACTAAGGGTGAACTCATAAACACTGGTAGACTTTGTCTCATATGAATATGAAATCCAATTAGCACAATTGTATCCTTCTAATACAATAGGAAATCCACCATATAAGATACCATAGTTCATGTACCTCTCAGATATTTCATCAACTTGACTAATGCATTCCAATGCTCATAATTTGGATTGTGTGTATCTAGTTAATCTACACACAGCATATGCAATGCTAGGTTGAGAAAAATTCATTAAATGCATCAAATTTCCAATAATCTGTGCATACTCAGATTGAGCAACAAGATCACCTCTATTTTTCTTTAATTGAGTATTAACATCATAATGTGTACTCACTGGTATGACATCATAATGTCCAAACTTCTTAAGAAGTTTCTCAATAAAATGTTCTTGTGATAACATTATACTATTACCTTTTCTTATTATCTTAGTATCCAAAAGCACACTTATTTCACCTATATCTTTCATATCAAATTTAGATGTAAGGAAACATTTTGTTTTAAGTACTAATTCAAGATTAGTACTAAAAATGAGTATACCATCTTCACATAAAGATATAATCACACAGTCATTGCCAAAAACTTTTGTATAAACTCATTTATCTACTTTAACAGAAGAAAAATCATCACCAAGAAAAATTTGATCAAATTACTCATGCCACTATTTTATGTTCTTTTTGAAGACATATACTAATTTAAGAAGTTTACAAACTTTATTTTTTTTTTATCAAGAATCACACAGCCTTCAATTTGTTTTGTATGATTTTTTTTCATTCCAAATTGTTGCGCTCAAATTAACTCTACCACAAAGCGTCACTCGCAAGTATACGAGGTAGCTGTAGCAAAGGTGATCGCCCCAAGGTCGTCTCTCAAGGAAACTAAAGTAGCTAATTGCTTATCAAATTATAAAGAACAAGTAATGAAAAGAATTCAAATTGTTAACTAAAGAAGAAATTGATTTAAGTTTAAAGTAATAAAAATAAATAAAAGCTGGTGATTTGATTCACTTGATAAAAGAGTCTAGGGTTTGACTTCTTTACTAGATATGTATGAATGGTTATTCTTCTTAACTAATTTAATTTCAAAGATCAAATCTCAAATAACTTAATTAATTGAATAAAGGAAATAAGCTCTCGCATTCAAACCTCCCTCAACTAACCTTGTTATTATTGAAACAATCCTTTTAATAGGTTATATCTCTAATTTACCTAAGTCCCTAATTGAATTGTTCCAGTACTAGACTTCATCTCTCAATCCATCATCTAATACCTAAAACACATAATTGGTGGCCAATCAATTATATATTAATATTATTTCATTCAATCAAGGCTAAAGAAATCATTAGCTAAGAGAATAACCAATTCATACAATCATAGCAAATCCATACAAACCCTAGACTAGATCAAATTAGTTCATAATGCAATCAAACATATTCATCTCATTAATGTTCAAATAAATCAAAATAGACATGATAATATCCATTCAATGAAAATAAAGGGAATAAGTTCAAGAACAAAACCAAGTTACAACTCCTTGAAGCTTCGAAGAATCTCTCGATTGAATCTTGCAAGAAGGATGCAACAATAGCTAGAACAATCTAATCTAAACTAGTTTTTTAATCCAAAAGTGAAATCAAAATCTAAGAAAAACAAGTTAACAAAACCCTAACTCTTCTTTTCGGCTCCAATCTTCTGCTCCAAAATCGTCAACAACCCAAAACCTAACTTTCTTTTTTCTTTTTATATGAAACGCCGGCTTTAAAATTCGGTGCGCGTTTATTTTATGAGGGACACGGCCAAGTCAGAAGTGACTTGGCCGTGTGAGTGTTCTTTGGAGGGACACGGCCACAAGACACGGCCGTGTCCCTTGCCAATGTCCGCTACTGCCTCTTTTGGTCCTCTTTTCTTCTTTGTTGAGTGACACGGCCAAGTCAAGCTTGACTTGGCCGTGTTGCACCTTGTTGGAGGGACACGGCCATGTCCCTTGCCAGTGTTTGCCTCTGTGAAGTTTAACTCTCTTTTGCCTTTGGAATTGGTGAGACACGGCCATGTCAAGCTGACTTGGCCGTGTGAGTCTTCTTTGGAGGGACACGGCCACTTGACTTGGCCGTGTCCTGTGCCTGTGTTTGCTTCTGTGTCTTGAACTTCCTTTTTGTCTTGGTTTGAGACACGGCCAGTGACTTGGCCGTGTCCTCTGCCCATGTCAGCTACTGCCCATTTTTCCTTCGTTTTTGGTTCCTTGGCTTTTTAACCTAAAACACAACTCAAAACAAACTTTGAACAAGAAGTAAATAGACAATAACTAACAAAACATAAACACATACTAAAAATTAGATCAAAAACAACATAAATACTGAATCAAACTAAAACTACCACAATTAAAGAAAACACTAATCAAACCGATAAAAACTAACAAAATACCTAATTAAAACAATAATTCTTATACTAAACAAGACACAAATCTATAACAAAAACTAATAAAACACAAATCACCATTTAAAAATGCTATTTTAACTTCCATTGGTCAATAAAAGTTTGTAAATTCAAGTCAAAGCAATTAAAATTCAAATAGAAGATATTATAGTCATAAGAACAAAAGTGTCAAAATAGTCTACATTTTATTTTTGAGAAAAACTTTTTGCAACAAGTCTAGCTTTATATTTCTCAATAGACCATCGATTTTTAATTTCCTTTTGAAGATCCATTTACATCCAATGGATTTTGTTTGAGGTGGTAAATCAACTAATTTCCAAGTGTTGTTTTATATAATAGATTCAAGTTCTGCTTTGATGACTTCTTTATAAAATGTAGCATCAGAAGAAGAAATTGCATTAGAAAAATTTGAGATTTATTTTCTAGAAGATAAGAATAAAAATTATTTCTAAAAGCATGAAGTTTCTTTCCTTGGTCTTTTACTTCTTTTCAAATCCTCATTTTCACAATTAATTTGAATAAAAGGTGAATGAGAAATATTATCTACTTTTAAAGGAAAAATATGCTCCAAAATCCAGCATTCTTTATTTCAATAATAGAATTATGATAAAGTATATCACTATTTAAAACCAAAAATCTAGCAGCACTATGCTCGGCATAACTAATAAATATGCAATTGGAAGTTTTAAAGCATATTTTTCTCTATTTAGGATCATGTAATATTACCTTTGCAAGGCATCCCCACACTTTAAAGCATTTTAGATTAGTAAGTAATCTTTTCACAATTTATAAGGTGTCTTACCAGTTTTCTTATAGTATATTCTATTTTATAAGTGACATACAGATAACATAGCTTCTCCATAAAGGTTTTTAGGTTCACGATAACTAACAAGTGTTCAATTTATTATTTCTTTCAAAGTTCTATTTTTATCCTTTTAGCTACACCATTTAATTTAAGTGAATAAGGAGGAATTATTTCATGAATTATTCCTTCTTTTTCATAAAAATCATTGAACAAGATATACTCACCACTCTACTTAATCTAACCCTTTTAATCTTTCTATTCATTTAATTTTCTACTTCAACTTTATATAACAAAAACGTATCAAATGTATCATCTTTATTTCTAAGCAAGTATATTAGTAATCATCAATATAAATTACAAAATATTTTTACCACCTCTATTTTAGGTCTCGTAAATCAATATGAATTAAACTTAATAATTCAAATTATTTTTGAATAGACATGCTAGTTTTCTTGGTCAATTTGGATTTAGCACATATTTGGCATTCATCCATGCATGTATTACTAATGCCAAAAATTAAATCAAGTTATTTCATTTTCTTAATATAAGAAATACTAATATGTCCTAGTCTAACATGCCAAATATCATAAGAATCAATCAAATAACTAGAAGAAGATGCATTTTCATTTCAGAATTTCAAAACATTAAATACAAAGAGTCCCCAATTACAATAGCCATTGCCAACAAAAATATTATTCTTTGGCATTATAATCTTATCATATTCAAATGATACTTTAACCCTAACTTTGCATGATAAGGACACAGAAATTAAATTTGCTCTTATGTTAGGAACATAAAGCACTTCATTGAGAGCCAAGGTCTTGCCAAATGTGAGCTTGATGCCAAGTATATTGGTAGTTTAAGAATCACCCTGATATACATGCTCTTCTCCTTCCCGTACTAGAGTGTAGGATGTAAACATACTTCTATTTGCACAAATGTGCTTGGTAGCACTAGAATGTATGACTCATTCTTTCATATTGGACACTGCATTTTCTTGAGAAATGACCATAGCAATAATATCATCTCATTCAACCAAGTTTGCCTTTGGTTTAGAAGGATTGTCATTTTTTACCCTTTTTTTGTATTGAGGTGCATGGTGACCTAGCTTTTCACAAAAAAAACAAGAACCATTCTTTTTGAAGGTGGGCTTAGAAACACTAGGTTTATAATCAGGTTTCTTATTGTCATACCTTTTGTGTTGGCTGCGAATCTTGTCCTACTCTAAGTTTGCTTTTAAAGTCATCTCCTTTGTTTTTGCAGCTTTAAGCTCCTTTTTGTTGGTATCTTCAATGATATGCAAGTAACAATTGCTTGTGTCTATGCTTGAGTTATTTCTTGTATTTCTTCCATGAAGCTTGTAATTTTTTATGAGCAATCCTATAATGAACTCATCTTGTAGATGATGTTTTCTCTCTCTTTACCACCTCTTTACTCCTACTATTCGATCTCTTAAACCACCACCACCTTGTTTACATCTTCTCCACTAATTACAAACCATACACACCACCATCAACCACCTTAATCCCTTAGATCTTCTCATTCCCAGCTCTTCCTCATAACATCTTCTTGTCAATATGCTGATTTTACAACATCTCTCTATTAAGAGGCCAATTTAGTTATTCTATCTCCTTTTTTTCTCCCTTCTCCTTCTCTTCCTCTCCATTTCACTAACTTGCAACTTATCAATTCCCACCTCAAAAATTAAGGTTAGATCTAATAAAGAGACTAAGAAAGGTACTAAATTCGTGACAACATTAGAAACCCCAACTAACTTTTCTATATTAGAATCCACTACAATATGATTTGCCTCACTAATCATTGCCTTAGAAGCCCTAAAGTTCTCTACTGCTAAAAGCAATGACCTTGACATTAGAGCATTTCTTCTCTTCCAAATGAAGTCCATAATTAATGAAACCCAATTAGACTTTATGATAAGTGAACTTAGGGTGTGTTCCTGGCTACTCGGGTGAGGGTAACCTAAAATACAAAGGAGAATAGCTCGGTTCCTAGGGAAAAACTCTGATATCTAAGTTAGAACTCAAGATATATTACAGAGCTTAAAGAAGGAAAGTATTTAGAACATTTTACTTGTGGAAAATATCCCTAATATATAGGAAGTGGAAAAGGGGACCACGATCTACGTTATCAATACGAATCTTGAGTGTGTGAGAGGTTTGTCGTACCAAAGGACAAATTAGCTTATCTAGAGAAGCTCAGTGTGTGGGGCTTAGCTCGGGTATAACATCACTAGTCCCTCCCTAGTGTGCTAGCATTTATGCTAGTTGGTGACGATGTTGCAGTGCTAACATGGGGCCATATGGCATGGGCTGACAGGCTACCACTCTATCTTTTGAATGTCTTGAGGGTAAAAAGTTGGATTTGGTCTTCCTAGCCTACGTCATTAATCGCGATGGTTTGCTCTTCGAGACTCTGCATCTATAAAAAGGGAAATGAGAAGCTATTGACATGTACTTGCAATTGCTACGTTGGTTTGGTCATTGCTGCTTGAGTTTTCTCTAGATCATTCTTTATACTTTTTATTTGAGGTGAGCTCTATTACTTGTTTTATTTTATAACGATTTCTGAGAGTTCTGAGTTCTAGTTCGGGTCTTAGTAGTTGAGGGGTTCACCTCACAGTACTGAGAGTAGTGTGCCCAAGGTTCAACTTGATGTTCCAGATGCCGGGTGACTTAGGGTCACGGAGTTCTCTGAGTGGGCCATGTCCTCTCACTCTAAGCTAGGTGGTGATTCTGATGCTCGAGGGTTGTCAAGAAGGTTCAGGTGTGGGAGATCTGCTCCACATTGTTTGAGCAGGATTTGACAAATATATGCTCGAAGCATAAGGGACCAGGTGTATTCCTAGCTGCTTAGGTGAGGGTAACTTACAATACAGAGAAGAAAAACTCGGGTCTTAGGGAAAAACTCCAATGCCTAAGTCAGAACTCGAGGTATATTGCAGAGCTTAATAAGGAAAGTATTCAAATCCTTTTACTTGTGGGGAATGTCCACAATATATAGAAAGTGGAAATGAGAACCACGGTCTATGTCATCAACAAGAATCCCGGTGTGTCAAAGGCTTTAACATACCAAGGGACAAGTCACCTCATCCAAAGGAGTTCGGTGTATAGGGCTCAACTTGGGTATATCATTAAGACTTAGTCGTTAATGAATTTTTGTTAATCCACCATTGTCTTCTAAAAAATTTAGTTAGTTAATTTAAATGCAAATTTTGATCAATAAGTACTGATCAGTAGGCTTTTGATGATCTTTTGGTTAGTTCTTGGAAATTGGTTCTTTTGATGATCAATTGCTTTTCGAATTGATTTTACTGTGATACTTCTAAATTGTATAATTGAATTTCTCTTTTTCTCTTTTTTTAATAATTTCTTTAATTTTTGTTATTTTTTTCTCTCAAAAACATATAATACTTTCAAATTTGTAATTAATTTAATTATTCCTTTTTGTCATTGTTCATGTAGTTATATAAAGAAAATGAGAGAATATTTATAATTAAATTAATTTATGATGTTTGCCTGCTGAGAAAATAATAATCTAAAATAGGTTACAGAATTGGAGGAGCCTACGAATAATATTTAATTTTATTAAAGACTATTTGACATTCCTCATTCCATTTTTCTGGATTATTCTTCCTCAAAAACTTGAAGATAGGCTCACACGTAGCTGTAAATTGTGATACAAATCGAGTCATATAATTAAGCCTTCCTAAAATGCTCTAGACCTCCTTTTCAGTTTAGGGGCTGATATTTCAATTATAGCCTTAATCTTACCAAGATCAATCTCAATTCTCCTCCTGCTGACTATAAACAGTGATAATTTTTTCGATGAAACTCCAAATATACACTTTGCAAGATTTAATTAAAGTTGATATCTCCTTAGTCGCTTAAACAATCTTCTCAAAACTACAATGTGGTCTTCACCATGTTGAGATTTTGCTATCATGTCATCGACATATACTTCTATTTCATTATGCATCATATTATAAAACATAGTAATTATTGCTTTCTGGCAGGTTGTCCTTATATTCTTCAGTCCAAAAGGCATCATTTTATAACAAAATATTCCCCTAAGAGTAATAAAAGTTATTTGTTACTTATCATTATGATTCATTTAAATTTGGTTGTACCTTGAGAATCCATCCATTAATGATAATATATGAAATCAAGTTGTATTATTTACTAGCACATCAATATGCGACAAATAAAAATTATCTTTTGGACTTGCTCGATTAAGATCCCGATAATCAACATAAATCCTGACCTTTTCATCTTTCTTAGTGACAGGAGTAATGTTAGCCACCCATTCAGGATACTTCGCCACTTCTAGAAAATCTGCCTCAAACTATTTTTTTACTTCTTCTTTTATTTTCAAAAAAACATATTATTTTATTTTTCTCAATTTTTATTTTATGGGTTTATATTTTGGCTTCAATGGTACACAATGCACAACTATGTTCATACTCAGTCCCGGCATATCCTGGTATAATCATGCAAAGACATCTATAAACTCTCTTAGCAATTTAACAACCCTTTATTTGAGTTCCATAGGCAGAGGTGCACTAATTTTTATTTCCTTCTTATGTTCTTTGGTTCCTAGGTTTACTGTCTCTATTATCTCTTCTGAAGGTTGTATAATTTTCTCATCCTGTTCTATCATCCTGATTATTTTAGGAGCATAATCCTCTTCATCTTCTTCATCATATATGATGTCAAAGATAGGTTTATCAAAAGCATACTCAGACTTAATTTTATCAAGATTTAATTCATTATTGGCATTCTTAGGTAAAGAGTATAACAGAAAAAAATTTATCAAGATACAGAAATTAAGCAAAAAGTAGTAAAATGAAAGTAGCAAGGGGAGTTCAAGAATGGAGATAAAATATGCACTTTATTTTATTAAAAACTATTTTGAAATATTTGAAAAAGGAAGCAAATGCTAACATTTTTCTAAGATATTAAACAGAATCGTAGAAAAATAATTATTTGCACTACTTTGATTGAGGTAGTAATTCATAAGCTTTTCAATTGTTCAAATCTTGTCCTAGTAGCAAAGGTGTAACCCACAAAGCTACTTCATCATAAGACTCATTCTCATTCACCATAGTGACCAATGAATTTTTTGCTATTATCTCCACATCTCATGGATCTCCTGCCGTCTTTTGTTTCTTCATGGAAAAAACCAACGCTTCCGAAGGTTTGCCTTAGAGAAGGAAATTTCAATTTTTTTTTGTCAAAGCTTCCTAATTTTCCAACCTTGCTAGTTGATGCTCCTTTTTCTCTCCCTTTTATTTCAAAATTCACAATTTTATAATTCATCAATTCTTAAACTTTCATTCTAAACTATGGGCATTCATTGATAGTATGATCCAAAATCTCACCATGGTAGTCATAAAAGGGTTCTTGTTTCTCGATTTTTTTTCAAGAATCATACTAGTTTTGACTAGAATTTGAAAAAGTTCTCCCATAGGCATTTGAACTTCCTTTACCTTCTCCTTGTATTATTGAACCTCATCCTCAATAATGACATTAATTTTTCCCCCTTCATGATGTGACAAAGGATTATTGTTCACATTATGGGTCTTTGACTCTTAGTTAAATCTCAATAACCCCTCATTTAAAAGACTCTGACCATTTCTTTTAAATGCAGTATAATTTTTAATAAAATTCTCATATTCCCCCGCATGGTATTCACACTTTGCATTGGGGTGGGATAAGGTGGTTTCATTAGTTCTAATGGTGTCGAGCACACTTGTTATCCTTGTAATAGTTAAGGCAATAATTTTGCCTAAGTTATCGAGATATGATCAAATATTTTTATCTTCCTTTTTTAAAAGTGATTATTGTATTATCCTCCTCATTGATTGGGCTGATTTGTTCTATTACTTGCATCTTGAGCAAGCGTAGGAGCACCGAATGAAGTGGAATAAAGAGCATTTTGAGAATTCATAAATCAGGGAGCATGATAAGGAAATTGATACATTCCAGGCCCTACATTGGCCACATAATATAGTGGAGGATGATGAAAGTAATTTTATTTAAGTTGTGGATATTCTTCTATCATGTTAGTTTCTCCTTCTTTCTTTTTGTCCAAATATTATCTTTGAATTGTTCCTTTCAGTACTTCACTCCTCGATTTTTCCTTTTTTCATGCCTTGCTCAATCTTTTCTCCAATTAGAATCAAATTTGAAAAATTGATGGTTGTATTAGCTAGCAACATGTTATAGATTGGTTGTCTTAGCGTGTCCAAAAAATTGGATATTGTGTCATTATCTGTGAGAGGGGGACTGACTTTTGCTACTTTGTCTCTCCATCTTTGTGTATATTCCTTAAAAGTTTCATTATTTTTCTTTTCCATAACTCTCAAATCATCCCTGCTAGGTGTCATAACCATATTATGTTTATATTGCTTTATAAAAATATCTGTCAGATCTTTTCATCTCCGAATATATGTTCGATTTAAACTCATGTACCACTCCATTACTGGTCCTGAAAGACTTTCTTGAAAAACATAAATTAGTAATTTATCATTACTAATGTATACTACCATTCTATAATAGAAAATTTATAGATAACTTTGAGGATAAGATGGTCCATCATATTTTTTAAAGTCATGAGTCTAGAATTTCAATGGTATGATCACATTAGGTACCGAGCACAATTAGGATGCACTAGTGGTTCCATACACATTTATCCCTTCAATCGCCTTTAAGCGCTCCTCTAACCATTATATCTTTTCCGAAACAGGCACAAGACTAGCTCTTTTAAAATTACTTTGCACCTTTGGATCATCTAAGTCTGGGATTATTATGGGTTCTTCATGAAAAATAGGAGGCCTCGGATTCATTTGAGCTTTTCTTACTTGCCCCCTTGTGGCATTCTTTGAAAAGGTTGAGAAGCACCGATATTTTCTGCTGGATGAGTACTATTACTTGGTCTCCCTTCCCCTGGCTTATATTGTGGGATAAAACTCGGTGGATATGCAGGATCCCCCATGGCACCTGTAAAAGGATGGGATATCAGGATTCCTGATCCTGAGGTATTAGGCACGGTTTTTATGGTGTTCTTGAATTTGAGCAATTTCATAAGTTGTGTGAATTGATTTCTCATTTCTGAAACATGTTCTAACATATTTTTTATCTAGTTAATATCTCGCTCATTTCTTCTTGGGCTTGGTTTTCAATGAGTCTGATCTTTGATCAAGTCTCATAACGATAAGTTAAGTAGGATTTATTTTTGAAAGTCAGGCTATGTTGGCATTCCTAATGTTATATTTATTTAAAATTAGAAAAATATTTTTTTTATTTATCCATTTTTTATGAGATCATGATGTAAAATTTTACATAAATAATATGCCATGTACATGTATGAATGCATAAAAAAAAATATTAGTACTAATGAAATTCATACTGAGTTTGAGATTTTAAGGCCTAGGTCAAGAATGTATAAAATATGGACAAGAATTATCTATCGAATGAACCTAGAAGGATTTGGAAGAAGTTGGGGTAGGTTTACCAGAGTGTGTGGTTAAGTTCTATTTCTAAGGGTATAGACCTTTCTTATTTCACTAGAGCTTTGAGGTTCTCAGACTATGGGTAATATCACTGTCATCCTTAACTTGGACTAGCGAGCTTTCTTAGCCAATATATGGCTAAAAGATAATTTGAGTAAGAATTTTTCAAAGGCTCTATCGAGTTTCCTATGGAGGCAAACATACTTTATTCTCATACTAAGTCTATTAGGATAATAGGTCACTTTCTGACCTTTAAGCGAGTATGTGATAAGAAACTTGTAAATTGAAATATGCAAATAATAATATGGACGTAATTAATATTTCAGAAATATACAAAAAAATATTAAATAAATCTCAAAACTCAATCAATAAATAAAATATAAATATCATAATAATATATATAACTTAACACATTTATTTAATAACTAGCTACTCTTCAGTGGAGTCGTCCGCAGTCACACATAGGGCGGTGGAGAGCCAACAAATTATATAGATTTAATTGATATTTGTCAGCTTATTTTTAGTTATTATTTTTTATGTGTGTTAGGAGTCACCACCAATCAATTATGACGTTTGATTGGAAATCTAATAATGGTCTGTATTTCTAGGTACGGGGAGTTGATTAAGTACAGGGAAGGAAAAATACCCTACAGCGCCCAAAAATTGATACTATAATTATTGTGATATTTTATTATCTATATTTTTTTATTTACAAGCGGAATTATATGTACTACCTAAATATAAATTTTAATTATATTTTTTTTACTATTGTATTCACTGTCTAAAAATAAATGTTTATGTTATTATTTTGTTTTATTTTATTTTATGATTTTATTATCCTTGTAGACATATATGTCATTTGTTCACTAAATGAATATAATAATTTTATAGTTTAATATTTATTAAATTTATAATTATTATTTTTTAAATTGTCCACTCTCTGGACATAATTATTCTATTTTTATATTTTTATCAAATATTTTATATCTTTTATTTTTTTAATTTGTTAATATATTTTTTAAAAGATATTTTTATTAAAGTGTACTTAAATTTAAAACTTAATTTCGAATGCCTATATATCCGCTTGATAAAATTAAAATTTCCGTAGTTCAAATATTTTTTTATATTATTTTTATATGATTTATTTATTTATTATTATTATTATTATTGTTATTATTATGTCTACTTCCTAGACATAATAATACTTATGGTAAATAAAATAGGTACGTCCATAGTAATCTCAAAATGGTAAAGATCAAATTATCTCATTCTATTCTAAAATATATAAGTAAACTATTAGAATAATAATAAACAATAAGGGAAAAAAAGTTGAATTGTAGTGTAATGTTAGTGATGACGTTACACAGTATGGACTCTTCTGTATCAATATGAAGGGCATATTGATCAAAGAAGATATAAATGGACATAAAAAATACTAAACTAATAATAAACAAAAATAAATGGCATAAGAAAGAGTAAAAGTATATGTCAAATTCATGTGCAACAACAGTAGTTTATAGAGCCTCTCAACGAGTACTACAATAAATAATTTCTACTCTATCGAGGTTCCTTTAAAAAGTAGAGCAATTTATTTTCTTCGCAGTTTAATCACATTGTTTATCTTTCCAACCTTTCTTATTCTCCAAATTATTTCCTTCAGATGTTCAATTCAATTGTCTACCTTCAATGGCTCTTTCAAGCATTTTTTTTCTTATTATACATCAACAAACAAGGTAAAAAATTAATACTTCCATTTGATTTTTCTTTCTTTGATTTTTTTTAATATATATTTTGAGCTCTATTCATTTGAAATTTAAATACCCATAGAGTTATTTACTTATTTTTTTATTTATGTATTTTATTCGTTCATCATTATTTTATTTTATTTTTATGATAATTATTTATAAATTTTTTCTTGCAATTAAATTTGAACTTTTGAAAGTATTGCAATTAAAAATAAGATTTTTTTTGTTCATGTTCATTGTGTACATTTCTATTATTCATATTGTCATATTTCTTACTTATTAACAAGTTGAATGATTTAGTCACTACCTCACACCTTCTATTTTGGTATTTATGTGAACTTATTTCGAAATTATATAAAAGAAAATAATAAGTAAATAAACGTACAGTAGAGTATTTATCTGATATATACATTCCAATTGTTGAGTGTTGAATGCAGATTTTTGTTACTTCCTTCTTAAAATTTTAGGAGTTTATTAAATACACTTGTATTTAATAATCATTCAATTTTCTCACAATTTTCTTTACTTGTAAATTTTTGAAACTTTCTACTCTCTTTTTTTTTTCAATTTCTCTCCTTTTTCTCTGATTTTTCTATCAATTTTATACTTAAGGAATTTTCTACTGACTAGTTTCTTTTTTTCTATTGTATTTCTTCAGAAATTATGGCAGAAAATATTACAGGAAAATAAAAATTACTTTTTTCTTGTTTTAAGATTTTTTGTCTATATATTTATTGTATATTTATATAGATAATAGAAAATAAGATTATAAATATTTTATCAATATTTTTTTATTTATTTTTTAATTACTACCTTAATTTTTTTTTTATTATTTAAATGGATTACAACAAATTTACCGAATAATTACCAATTTTCTAGCGTCCTTTGAGCATTGATTATTAAAATTAGAGACATCTAATAAATAAGGATAAATTTAAATTTTTTTAATTAATGTTACCTTAAACTTATAAAAATGACACTTAAAATGGAATAAATTTTTTTCATAAAAATAACACTTGAAATAAAACAGATGAGGAAGTTTTATTTAATACATATTGTTAAATTTACTATTATTTAAATATATAATTATAGTTATAGTTTAAAAATTGATAATATTATTAAATATCAATATATATTAATAGTGTCACGACCCAACTTATACATATGTACAGTACGTCCATGTACAGTAAGAGTAACCATCCCGAAAAGCTACTCAAGAGCGCGAAGTGAAGGGAAGTTCTGTAGAACTGAAAGGACCTATTTGAAAAGATTGCAAAGTTTTGTGGAGGTGGCCGTAATTATCAAAAGTCATTCCGGAAGTCCTTAATAGTGCCCATAACAGACTCTAAGGATGAAAAGTAGAGAAAAATCGGGTTGAAACGGAACACCACGGTTTTTTTTCATAAAACGCACAGTTTGAGAGATACAGTGGATTCTCGACCAAGGGTATTTTCGTTATTCTTGTGATAATAATTTATACACTGGAAAACAAGACATGTAAAGGTATCCGAAGTAAACGGAAGGACTCCGCAGTGATCGATGTTGAAGAACGAACCTAAGTGGAGACCCGAATCACGTAAGGACCTAAAGAAAATTTTTACAAAAGTCAAGGGCATGAGCTTAATTTTTATAAATTAGTTCAAAATCAAGAATGAATGTCAGAAATAGAAACTAGAGGTTGAAAAGAGGAGAACGGTACGTTTTACGCGTCGTAAAACCACCCGGTTAGGAAGAAAATGCAAAACCTTCAATTGAAGGGTATTTTGGTTTTTTCACTCTCATCCAAGCACCAAGTGGGACATGTATGATAATTTAAGGACCATTTTTGTAATTTTTTAAGGAGGAACACATGGCACCATCCTAGTTAAAGACACTTTTGTGGTGGTTAAATCTTAACCCTCCAAAAACACATGGCACCATCCTAGTTAAAGACACTTTTGTGGTGGTTAAATCTTAACCCTCCAAAATGAAATTAATTAAATAAATCAAAAATCATAAGTATAAAAGGGAGAGAATGAACATTTATGAAAAAAAAAAAAAGAACTCCTCCATTTTAGAAGAGCTAGGCCGAACCATCAAAGAAGAAGAAGAGGAAGATTTTCCACACTTTCAACTTGGATTTTCAAAGGGAAAAGCCTAATTTTAGGGTAAGGAATTCAATTCTAGTATCAATTTATTCATTTAGTTGATGTTTCTTAAGTTATCATCAAAAGAAAGATTGGGAAGAATATGAAAAAGTTAAGAAAGAGAAGAGAAATTAGATTACATGATCCATACATGTAGAATTGATGAATTGATGAATAAATGGTAATTAGTAGCTTTAGATAGCAAGAATCAAGGCTTAGAACATATGGGTTTTTTTTATAATGTTCTTATTATGGAAGTTATGAAAATTATAGGAAATCAAAGGGATAAAGAAGAAGAAGGGAAGAAAGAATAGGACAAGCAAGGGATAAAGCAAATAAACAAGGTTTGGTACTTAAATCATTGCCTTTTCAAATAATTCATATGTTTTGCATTATGAAACTTTTGAAATTGCTTTGAAATGATGCCATTATGTGTTGTAAATATGTGGGAAAGTGCTCTTGAACCATTTGTAATCAATTGATTGTGAAAAAAATGAAAACAAAACAAACTAGTTAAATTTGCTCAATTATTCATAATCTTTAATGAACTTTTAATCACCCCTTTGGTTTGATTTTTGAAAGAGTGACCTTTAGTCCTTCCATGGTATCACAAAAGGAGTCTAAAACTCAATTTTGCAAGAAAAAAATGAATTTCCCTCAAGTTTTGAAAGTTGGGCCGAATGGTTCCTTTTGGGCACCATTTTGCAGCTTTCATTTTGTGCAGTCCGTTGAGGGGGCAAACGAAGGAATTTTTCGACAAAATTTTACATGCATTTAGTTAACTTATGAAGGGGTTTTCCTGCAAAATTTAAGTCAAAAATAAGTTTGTTTACTTGATCAAAACTGTTGCTAAAGTTGACTGATTTTCAGCAGTAAAAACAGATTTTATCATGTAGTAGTCGCACGCCATTGCGTCGCCGATTTTACGCGCCGAGCTACTATTCATTTGGTTATTTTTCTAAATGTGTTAAAACTTGAATATTATGATATAGATTAATGTTATATCATTTAAAATGAGACGAAAGGGGTTTGGAATAATCAGAAAGACATCATGAGAAGTTATCATAGTAATATATGCATTATGGAAAAATTATGACTTATTGAATATCATGACCAAAGTAATTAATAAATTATTTATGCTCTACTTGGTATGTCAGAACCCTTGAGATAAGGATATGATGCATCATATTATTACTGCAGTACTACTTATGACATGATATGATATTCCGGCTGAAGGCCGATGATTACAATGACATGATCAATGATTCAATGATAATGGCCATTGGCACATGTGCAAGAATTATGATGAAAGATAATGAAATATGATCATGACGAGATATGTTTATCATGACCCTTCCTTATCCGCTGATGTTCTGTTAAACCAGTAGAGCACCTAAATGGATAAAAGCAAAATGAGTAATTTCTAAATTCAGAATATGAGATTTAATCTTTTATCATTATGTTTAGATCTTATTCATTTATTTAAAGTATTCAAATGCATGTTTTTAATTACTCTTTTAATTTATTTATTTAATGCAATGATTTAAGTACCCACTAAGCAAACGCTTAGCGAGTTTAGTTTTCTTTTCTAAACTCGTAGGTTGAGCGAGAAGCTGTTTTCTACAGTGTCCCGAGCAGCTGGTGTTGGCAATTTTTCGGGTAGAAATTTATTAAGTAATATAACTAGAACGGCATGTATATATGTTAGCGTAAACTAAGAATTGTATGTATTACTGTATGTTGATATGAATTAGTGTGTATGGATGTGTGTGTAGAAGTGTGAAATTTTAATGCAAGTTTTGGTGGAGGATATAAGGGTGATGAATATAGAAGGGCTTGAGGAGTGTTGCGATTGTTTGATTGAGATCAAAATTGTTTTCAAAAATAAAAAAAAATCAGTTTTGGCGACACTTGGGACCACCAATTATAGGGGAAACTCTGGCAAAATTTTTGTAAATGTGTATTATAAATTGACTAAGTATAGAACCAAGACTCAAATATCACAAAATAGCATTCCATCTTGGTTTATGAACATAAGCTAAGATGGGGTGTTACAAATAGCATGTTAATGTTAATGATGTTATCAAATGTCTATTAATTGTATTACAAAAAGGGTCTTTGTTGTAATAGTGTGTGTGTATAATGTATGTATATAACAATAATACTATTAATTAGCAGGTGAATTATTTGATTTTGAATGAAAATAAAGTTAAATCGATAAAATTTATTTAATTCAATAACGGAATGTTCGACTTTTTGTTTAATTCAATTATCGATTTAGAAAATTATTGATTTTTAGTTTTTTGTTCATTTATTTTAAAATGATAATTTGAAGTAACCAAAATAACTAAATTTTTATTTGTTAATATATAAATTATAACTTTTTGAAACAATATATTATTGTCATAAATTATTAGTAATATTTAATATTTATGACTTTATTTTTACTTTTATATCAACTATTGTTCCAAGATGACAATCAAAATAGGAGAGAATTGGTTGTTTTGGAGAAATAATGACAAATTAAAAAATCAAAAGCAAAATAAAACAAGAGAAGAGTAGAGTAGAGCATAGAAGAACATACACAAGAAATTTATAGTGGTTTGGATTATTTCAATCCTACATTACTTCCTTAACAACTTATTAAGATTCTATTAATCTTGAGTTTTTATAAGCTCAACTCTAACTTGGAGTTTTTACAAGCTCACATCAAATTTCTACAAGGTTTGAGTATCTTCCTTATAATCCTAATAAGAGTTTTCTCAGACTTACTCTAAAATCTGAGTGTTTCAAAACTTTCACTCAAACTTACAATGATATTTAATACTCATATCCAACACTCAAATCAATATAAATAGAAGTTTTGATGGAAAAAAATAAAAGTTATTTTGCTTGGCTATTACAATCACAATTCTACTGAAAAATAAAATTTCATTGGGTATTTATAGCCTTCAACTAGCCGTTTGAAGTGGGTGTCAACATGTTTGATTCTTGTCTCCCACTTTGCTTATTGTCCAGAGTAAATTTATGGTCAGACTAGCAAAGGTCAGTCGCACATTATTAAGGCCGATTGGACTTCCTGCTGTCCGGCCGTAATATTTGAAATTCTAATAAATACTCCTCCAACGGTTGGTCCAGATGACATTTACTAATTGAGTGGAGGTGTAACGGCTTTAAATTTGAAGGATTTTCAAAAGGTCCGATCAAGACTGCATTTGGTCGGATCAGACTTTTAGTGATATACTCAAATTCTGGGAGTACTCTTGGCCGTGAACCTTACTGGATATTTGTGAATAATTTTTTATTACTATGATCTGGTCGGACTTTTTATGGTATTCTGAAAAAATGAGAGTACCCTTGGCTGTGAATCTTACTAGACAAATTTGTTAATTTCTCCTCCAAAGGTGCAGTCGGACTAGGGCATAATCCGAGTGGACTTCAAGTAGTACTGTGGGATTTTGAGAGGTTGTTAGATCGAACTTTTCTTAAGTTCTTTAAAGAATGACTTTCTGCAAAATGTATCTTGATACAAATATTAGTTTTATTCAATTTGATTGCCTAAAATAAAAAAAATAGAGTAGTTTTGCTAACATTAACAAATACATAAATTAATAATATTTAAATTATAAATTATAATTATTCGATTAATTTGATTATAATCAAGGGCGGAACTACTTAGTTTTTATGGCCCTAACCTCTCCAAAATTTTATAGTTTTTTATATTATATTTATTATATACTTTATTTTTATATACGTTATTTAAAAAATAGTAAGTTTTGGCCCCTCATTTCTTTTTTTTTCAGTTTTCTTCTCATTTTTCATTTTCTTTAACTTTTCTTGGGTTTTTTTATTTAATTTTCCATCAAGTTCGAAGACAATTATTTTAAAAAATAAAATTTCTAAATATCAAAGAGAGTTAATCAAAATATCTATAATTAGTAAATGAAATGTTTTGATTTATTTTCATTTTTCCTTTAAAAATATTGAGTTTCTATTTGATTCACACCTGATTTTTCTTAGTTTTATTTGTAAAATTGAGTTCTAGAAAAAGTAAATCAGTATCCTAAAATAAAAAATTATACAAAAAATTTATTAGATTATCAAAATCTCATTTAAAACACTAAATTTTAAAAATTAAGCTCTTAAATATTTTCTTCACTTTCATTGGATTTTTTTAGTTATACATATTTAGATATTATAATTAATTATTTAATCACGTGTTTTTAATTAATTATGATAATTTTGCAAGAATTGCCTAAAATTTTAAATGGGAATAGGATGGAATTAATTGTAATATATAAACCTTTTTTATGTTATTTTTACAACTAAATGAATAATAATAATAATAATAATAATAATAATAATAATAATAATAATTTAGAATTTATTTTGTTAAAAATATAATATATTCTATCTTGTTTGCTGAAATTCTTAATAAAATTACAAAAATATTTTAATTATGAAAATTT
This sequence comes from Garcia nutans, assembly GCA_947685225.1. NCBI lineage: Eukaryota > Viridiplantae > Streptophyta > Magnoliopsida > Malpighiales > Euphorbiaceae > Garcia > Garcia nutans. Next base: position 3,513,532 of record CANTUV010000051.1, on the reverse strand, counting down.
ATTATAATTTTCTGTGTTATTGGTGTATGGCTTTAACCCCATGTAGTCCTAGTTTCGCACCGGTTATAATCGATACCCAAGTAAAAATATTTAGTCAGGTTTAACATGATTGTGATTAATTATTTTAAGATGTGATTCCATTATTATTTAAAAAATAAATTTTTAGTTAAAAATTTGATTCAGTTAAATAAATGTTGACTCCTACTACTAATTTTTATTAGTTTTTTTTTTTTCATATATGGTATCCAGAAAGTTGAGTTTTATGAGGTAGAAGTAATTAGAATATAATTGACAAGGGAAGTTAACTATTTACTAGAAAATAAAATGTTAGTCATATAATTTGTATAATAAAGACAATAATATGTGACCATTTAATTAAAATTAGTAAAAAGTATAAGAGTCGGCTAATAACCTTTTTAATTAGGGAAAATGCGCTTTCTTTTGTCAAATTTTCTAGGTGCTACGTGCTAGGGGTTCACCAAGTAAGTAAGGTCAAATCAAAGCCAAGGCTAAGGTAATAGGCGTTATATAATATAAAATCATTTAAATTGTATTTTTTTTTATTATGAACCGTTCTATATTTGGTGGACAAAATGTATTAATTGTCTCGGATATTATATTTTATTTTTTATTATTGCATCTGTCTATCATAATTATGACTTATTAAATTTTTATACGTTATTATTTTATAAAAAAATGTATCATATATTTAATTTATGTCTTTATTTATAAATTAAGTCAATTATAAATTATAATTTAAATTATAATATTTAAAAAATAATTTAAATTAATTTTTTCTAATCACTATTTTTTATTGGGCTGATCCACAAATGACAACATAGATCAAATTCATCTTATATTTTTTTATTTTTTTCATATTAAATTAGCTCTTTTTAACATATTTTTTTTTATAAAAAATTATACAAAAATGCTGTTAACTATAATTATAGTAGAGGGGACATCCGATATAATTATAGTAGAGGGGTTTGGTAGAAAAAAAAAAAAGAAGCAATATAATACAAGGGTTAATTAATGCTTTTTATTTTTTTGTTTTTTATGTTAAAAATTTAAGTTATGCAAGTTTTACGATGGATCAATTTCACATGCAGATGGACTGTTAAAAAGTTCAATTTAATGTGAGATAATAATATATATAAGGGGTTTAATAGATCAAAATTATAGTAGACAGATTCAATTTAAAAAACAGTATAATAGTATAATACAAGACTAATTGATGCTTTTTGCCTATTTGTAGTTTATTGTAGTTAGTAATATTATTGGATTTTTTTTCACACATGCACTTTTATACGTGTTATCATTCTCTCGAAACGTTTCAATTTCCGAAGTGATATTCCCGTACCAGACCAAATTTATTTATGTATCAATTTTGACCACTAAAATTAATTTATAAAGCCTTTTAAAAAAAAATCTCTTTTTGTTCACACACGACACAATTACTTACAATAAGAGACAAAATTAAATTACTTTAGAGCTACCTCAGCTTTCCTTACTTTAGGGCCTGTTTGGTTTAACTGTTCCTAGCAGCTGGTAGCTGATAGCGGTTGCTGATAGCTGATAGTTGGTGGTGGATAGCTGGTAGCTGATTCGGGTTAGTGTTTGGTAAAAATACAATAGCCGTTGCAGTTTAAATGTAAAATTACCAATAAGTATATCATTATCTAATAAATATTAATTTTTATTTTATTTTAATAGGGTTAATATAGTCTTAATATGAATCAGCTATCAGCTGATATGAAAAAGCTCCGAGTAGGAGCTTATTGAAACAGCAGCTGTCTGGGGTTCCTAACAGCTATCAGCTGCTGTTTTAAAATTTTACCAAACATCAAATTTTACTAAACAGCTACTGTTTGGGGTTCAAACCTCTATCAGCTGCATCAAACAGCTAAACCAAACACCCCCTTACTCTCACTTTAGTGCAAACCAACGGCAACCAAAAGGGTCTCCACTCTCCACTCTCCACCTTGACATCGTGCATGTCATTGTCTTCAGCTTCAAATGGTCTGCCTCCGCCATGCACTTTGTCAGCGTTCTCCCATTAATTTATTTCTCTAATCCAATGATTATATGTACTTCTATCCTATTTGAATTTAGTGTTATTAATGAAAACAATATCAATATTGACTTAAATTTATTTGTAAATTAATTACACCCTATATAAATGGATTAGAATACATCATGTATCAAAAATTTCTGACTCGCTGTCATCCTTATGTCATTCTAATTATAAGAATTTGAGTCATTTTATTTATTAAATATTGATAATTAATTATCGTTGCATGAATTATATAAAAAAATAATAGATATTATTCCTCTTATTAAAGAGAAAAGTTGTGAGGGACTATTCTAATTTACTAAAAAGCAAACATGATAGAGCTTTTCTTTGAATGGTTTGTGACTCAAAGAAAGATTAGGAGATATAGTTGTTGAAACTCGGAAGACTTATGCTCTAAGTTATTGTAAGTCATTATTTAATGTGCTTAATTGGTTATTACAACATAAAATAACTATTGAGTGAAATTGGTGGGTAGGAATTAAAATAATTAAATGATTGATTCCTTTTTTCAGCTAGTGGTTGTAGCCAACTGGACCTTGCTATCCTTAGGTTGTTGCATGTTTGTAATCATGCAGTTCAACTACAAAATTTTTAAGAAATAATCTATATTCTTAATATAATTTTTAAGGCGATTATTACATTTTTATTTAATTATTTATAAAATAATTTTAAATATAATTATGTAAACTTTTACAATTAAAAAAAACCATGACTTTTTTTTATCAGTAAAAAACCATTACTTTTCTATTCACAATTTTTCGCTTTTACAATTAAACTTTTTTTCACTATCAATAACCAACCAATATGATATAAATAGTGCATATTCTTGTCGAATTGGTTATCTCCTTTGCCCACCAATCTATCGCATTTGTCTGCTCAGAGCCTTAGACCTTTGTGAAAAAAAAAATCAAATCTTTCGCGCATACTCTCCCTCTTTTGCAAAAACAATATTTATATTAATATTCGATATATAATAAGAAAATTAAATAATTAATTGAGTTAATTTTTCCTATTTTATTTAATATGGTTGTTCTTAAAGTTAGATTTCAAATTAAAAAAATTTCATTTGAGATTGGTGTTTGGTAAAATTAAAACTCATAAAGTTTAAAATTTAAATTTAAAGTGTTGAATAATATAAATTGTACAAAAATTACATTGTGAAAATATTTAATAATTTATTATATTCAATATAAATTTTAAGTTAAAAATTTTGACTTATTACTTTAAATAAATTATAAGTTACAAATTGTCAGATAATTTAAAATTAGTAAGTGTGTAAAATTTTATAATTTTAATTGTTTAATAATATATTATTATATACCACTTAAATATTGATGTAAATAATTTATCTTTAGTAATTAAAAAAATTAATAGATTATGCAAAAAGTGATCAATACCATCCTACCATTAAATAAAAAATCGAAGTAATTAATTGTCAATGATTTTATAGGTCATAATATCATAACATATTGATAATTTAAATCCACGAATGTAGCATATTATTTACCCATAGTGAAAGTAAGTTTCGATTTTCATAGTCTTGGCCTTCAAATAATATTTTTTGAGTTATTTTTAAGTTTATTTTTTAAATAAGAAAATGAAATTTATTAATTAATTTTAAATTACACGGCAATAAAAATAAAGTTAATGAAATTATGTAAATATAAAAAAATTATAGAAAACTTGAAATTATTTATGAATCAAAATATAAAATACAGTCCTATTTTTCAATATAATTTTATTCAAAATTCTAAAATAGACATGACCATTATGTATAAAGGAACCACTTGCCTGCCTTATTTCTTTGCGTATTAATTTCTTTCTTTTTTTTTTATTTATAACAGCTTGAATAGAAAAAAGTATGAAATTCTATTCCGAGTATTCTTTCGTACGTTTATGTCCATATATATATATAGTCTTAATTAATATTAATTAATTTTTTTAACATTTTATTTGATTTAATCTCTTAAAAAAATAGACTTAGGTCTAACTCAACCTCAAAAATTAATTTATAAGATAAAAATTATCTAAATCATTATAAGAAGCACACATTTATTATATTTTATCAATATGAGATACATAACATATCCCTCTCACATTCAAAGTCAAACAAACATATGCAGTAAATTTAGAACATACAATTTGAAGGATTGAATATCTATGAGTGATCTGAGAAATTATATTTTGGCTCTGATATTATATTAAAAAAATAAACTTAGACCTAACTTAATTTTAAAATATACCTTATAAAATAAAAATTATTCAAATTAATATAAGAAATATATATTTAATATATTTTATCAATGTGAGGTAATTAACATAATTTGTATAGTATTGTTGCATTAAAAAATTGTATTGTTATAACCAAACAATAAAAAAATAATAATAAACTTAAATATAATATGAAATTGTCCATTTTTTTTATTATAATAAGACATAATTATTTATTATAAAATTATCAAAATCTAACATATTTACTAATATGTTATGTTATTAAGAAAGAATAACATGTGTTATTAAAAGAATAACATGTGTTATTCTTTATTTGTAATAAATATAATAATAATAATAATAATAATAATAATAATAATAATAATAATAATAATAACAACAACATGTGTTATTCATTATTCATTCGGTGCATATGTCGAACTCATTTACGCAGAGATTTTTAAGGGTCCCAAAGTTGATTTTTAAAATTGACTAATGATGTAGATGATTATTTTTTAATTTAATAAAATAAAATGATATTATACGTTAATTTTATATCTTATATTAAATTTAATTTTTAATTTTATGAAATAATATCAATTATTAATTTTTATACATCAGAATTGAAATTAGTATACTGTAAGTTCATTTTTTATAAAATAAAAAATAAAATATTCACATCAAATCTAAAAGAATTCAAATAAATATTATTATTTATAATTTAACCGATAATTAAATCACAATAAATAAAATAAAATATTAGAAAAATTAATCATAAATTTTACGAAGAAAGTTAAGGATGGATATTAATCGGTTCGATTAATTAATCGATCAGTTAACAAAATTAAATTTTTTAAAATTTTTTAACTGAACCGACCGAATTTTTATTTCGGTCAGTTAAGTTAATTAACCGAATTAAATTAATCGATTCAGTTAATTAATTAAACTGATTAATTTTTTTAAAATTTTATAATAAAAATTTTATTTAGAAAAAATTAATATAATTAAATAACTAAATAAAATTTATTAAAAAAAATAAAAAATAATTTTATTTTATAATAAAAATTTATATTTATAGTAAAAAAATTAATATAATTAAAGAATTAAATAAAAAATAATAACTAAATAAATTTTAAAAAAAATTCGGTTAATAGTTAAGTGATTCAACCGAAATAGTTAATTATTAATCGAATTAAAAATTAAATTTATATAAATTATTTGATCAAATCGATTAAATTATTTTAAATTTAATTAATCGAATTAAGTTTTTGATCAATTAATTAAAAATTTAATTAGTTAATCAAAATTTGTACATCAAAATATTATTTATTACGTTGATATAGCCTAGGGAGTGGTCCAACAACGAGCTATAACCTGACCTCATTTGTGGCCAGCCTCCGGGGAGCTATCTCCACTTGGCTTAACTGGTAAGGCTTGTCCAAACCATGTTTCAGTTTCAAAAGCATTGCCTCACGCGCTCTGTCGCTTCTCTTGCCTCTTATCCCAAATATATATATATATATATATATATAATAAAAATTCAAATAAGTCCTGAAATATTTTTATTTTCTCGACTAAACCATTAATGCTTTTTGAATATATATATTTATAGATTTTCTAATGGCAAGAGATTAAATAGTCTATTTTTATAACGGTAAGAGCCTGAATGGTCTATTTTTTTGACAAAAAAAAAACATATTTAGTTAAAAAAATATTAAGGATTGAGTCAAGAAAAAGATAATATTTCATGGACTCATTTGAACTTTGACTTATTTTTTTTTCTTAATCAATTTATCTTAAAAAAAATCTTGAAATTTGTATTTTGTGATGTTTGAAGGCCTCTAAGAAACTATTCAAGTGAAAATATTCTCCATATATATTTTCTTAATTAATATAAAAAATAAGTATTTTTTAAAAAAATATTTTTTATCAAAAGACTAAGCTATTTTTTGTATTTTAATGAATATATATTATGATAAAAAATATAAAAAATATTTATTAAATTCAACCAATAATGACCACTATAATTTTTTATTTTTATTTTTCTGTTAATTAATAGTAAAATATTGCACGTTGAGACATAATTTAATAGTAATTGTATCTCCTCTGAATATATTCATGTTCGATTACTCATTTCATATAGTAAAAATGAAATTACTATAAATTTAAATATATTTATAGAAATATAAAATTGAATTCAATTTTTAAATAATTCTTATTATTGTAACCAAATAACAAAATAAAAATCTAAAAACATATATATTTTTTATTAAAAAATATTTTCACAGATAAGTCATTTTCTATAAAATAAATGGAGTCTAGGACTATTATGAAAATTATTTGAATTCTTTTAAATATTAAAACAGGAGAATATGAGATTTCAACATGATATTTATTATTAATAATATCTTTTTTTTGCAATAAAATTCATTCCTAAACTTTTAAGCAAATAAATTGTTAATATGACTATGGTATCCTCTAATAGTTTTCATGAATACTGAAGCTCACAAATTAATGATGAATGCTGCAATGCTACCAGATTCTTATTGGAAGTCTCACACTGAACATTTTTGTGCAGCAGATGAAAATGTATTTTCTACATATTTAATTATAAAGAAGAAAGTATGAATTTAATTTTTTTCAGACTGTGTGATATGGACTCATGTTCTTGGCTCGTCCCTTCCAAATAAAGACTTATTGATTGGTTTTGATATTTATCAGCAAGCTCATAACCTGCTGATTCTTCCTATTGAAATTCGTCACATGAAGTTTTTTAAGCCTTATACTGAAGTTCAAAGAATTTTTTCTGTCTCAGAAATTCCTACAATATTTGAAGATATAAAAGCTTTATTGCTTCCTTCTTGTGGAGATTCTCATGCAGATTTCATCCATCCAAAGCCTTCATGAAAACATGAAGAGTTTTTTTTTTTATTTCTCTTCCATTTAAGAAAAATAAAGATATTAATCCTATAAAGACTTCTCATCCTAGCATGTCCCCTTCATCAGATCTTGTTCTTGCTAGACAAGAGTGTGAATCCTTACTACAACAAGGATTGATTAAACCAATCAAGGTCAACTGGGCTTGTCAAACATTTTATGTAGAGAAAAGATCAGAAGTGCTTAGAGGAAAGAAAAGACTTATTATCAATTACAAGCCTCATAATATGTTTCTTGCAAATGTTAAGTTTCCTTTACCTAAAATCTCTACATTGATGGTTCATTTGAAGGCGAAAAAAATATTTTCAAAATTTGATTTAAAAACAGAATTTTGGCAATTAGGTATTGTGAGCGGGGATTTTCACCCCCACTCCCAGTGGAATGGCTCTTGCGACTTCGTTACTATTTAGGCTCGGGACCTTAGAGAACACGGACCTAAGTCCGGAGAAAATGAAGTCGCCACCCGGACGGGCCGGGAAAAAGAAAGGGGTGGATGACTCGATTCCTAAGGAATCCCCAACCCCTAATGGGTTCGGAAAGTTGGGTACGTGTGGGGAAGGTGAGAAATGGCCCAGCACCCCCACAATGCTCGGTTCATTGGAACTGGCCTCCTTTACATGTCTTAATATTATAAAATTCTTAAATATAACAATATTATCCATATTACATGCAACAATTAAAATAAAGCATCGTTATATTAAAATCAAAGCAATGTCCAAGCAAAGCAAATAAATGGACACCTATCCGAGGATGGAAACATATCCTTACATCATCTATGTCTAAACTAATAGGACACCCACCTAAAGGTAGAAACATGTCCTTTACGTTGGTCTAAAATATAAAAGCAATTTAAATTACATGATATTTAACTAATGAGGTACCCACAAAGTGGAAACGTACCTCTTACACTTTTAATACTAAAACAAGTAAATAATAACAATAAAGAAAATATCTATCCATGATAAATTAAATAAATCAAGTATTGAAATTAAATAAATCAACCACCAAAGCATATAATAGACTACATAATCAAATCTAAAAATAAAGCAAGTAAAGATACAAATTGAGGTTTACTGTTTCTATTTAAAGTTTTTTAATTAATATTTTAGGGTTTTGGAACCTTAAGATATTATTATTGTTATTTGTTTAGGCTACTGTAGGTTTTAAGAGAATTTAAAGGGATTAGGGTTTTATAAATTTAAGAAATTAGTAAGGTTCTTTGATTAATCAAATTTGGGTTTAAGGGGTAAAATTATGAAATTAGGGTTTTAAGATATTAAAACATAAGGTTTATAGCTCTTGGTTGCTGGATTGTTGTTTTGGATTTACTGTATTGAGTTTGAATGTTTAGGTTTATAAGGGTTTTAAGGTTTTAAGGATTAGGGTTTAAGAAAACTATGGTTTATGGTTTTGGTTTTGAGAGAATTAGGATTTTTAGTGTTTCGCAAAATATGTTTGGTTTTAGGATTTGAGAAAACAATTTAGAGTTTTATAAAGTTTTTGAAAATAGGCAAAATGATTTAAGAGTTTTGGAAACAGAAAAGTATTTTTTAGGGTTTTTGGAAATAAAAGGAAAAATTTAGGGTTTTAAGGTTTAGAAGAAATAAATTAGGGTTCTTAAGTTTTAGAAGAAACAGAAAAGTAATTTTTAGGATTTTTGGAAATAGAAGAAACGATTTAAGATTTTTGGAAACAAAAGAAACGAATCAAGGTTTTAAGGTTTAGAAGAAATAAATTAGGGCTCTAAGGTTTAGGAGAAATAGAAAAGTAATTTTCAATTTCAGTAAAGAAATAAATAAATAAACTAAAGGTTCAAACCTCCATTCGTTGGTTCCACCAAAATTGCTTTCTGGATGAATAAGGACAAAGGCAAAGTTGCTGCCTATGATGAATTCTTGATTGCTTCTTCTTGCTCCTTTCAAATATGAAGTTCCACTATCCGATCTAAGTTCAAAGTTTTTTCCCCAAAGTCCCCCCTTTTCTGTGTTTTAAAGTGTTATTTATAGAAAAATTTAGAAGATTAATTCCAATTGTTTAAGGAAACTATAATTAATTAGGAAAAGAAAACTGAAACCAAATAGAATTTGGTTTCGGAAAAAATTGCGTTGGAAAAATTTCGCTGGCGAAATTGTGAGTGCTGGCCAAAACTGCAAGGAAATTGCGAGAGTTGGGCGCGCTGGCTAGGCTGCCAGGCCATTTTGCCGCAGGAATTTCTTGAGGCGAAATGGCCAATTTCCTTGGCCATTTCGCTAGCAGGAAATTCATGCGGGCGAAATGGCCAATTACATTCGACGACGAATTTTTTCGCCGTCGATTTTTATTTTTATTTTATTAAAAATTATAAAAAATAAATACTAAAATAAATATTATTTAACTAAAATACCATAAAAATTATTCTGGACTATATAAGAAATAACGGACCGGACTGGGTCAAAAATTAAGGGTCTACAGTTTGCCCCCTGTTTGAACGATCTGAGACTTTAGTAAAAGAGAGTGAAAAGCAATAAGACTTAATTTTTTTTAGATGGTTGAGGTTTTGGGTTCTGAACCCGGTTTGAGTTCTGGACTCAAGAAAAATTTTAGGTTCTAGACCTAAGGGTAATTTTGGATTCTGGACCCGAACTAAGTTATGGACTTAAAAGAGATTTTAAGTTCTGGACCTGAAACTAGATTTGGATACTCGATCCTAACTAGACTTGGATACTCGATCCTAAATTGGATTTGGATACTCGATCCTAAACTGGATTTGGATGCTTGATCGTAACTGGATTTGGATACTCGATCCTAAATTGGATTTGGATAGTCGATCCTAACTGGATTTGGATACTCGATCCTAACTGGATTTGGATACTCGATCCTAAATTGGATTTGGATAGTCGATCCTAACTGGATTTGGATACTCGATCCTAACTGGATTTGGATACTCGATCATAAATTGGATTTGGATAGTTGATCCTAACTGGATTTAGATACTTTATCCTAAAGTGGACTTGGATACTCGATCCTAAACTGGATTTGGATACTTGATCCTAAATTGAATTTGGATACTCGATCCTAAATTAGATTTGGATACTCGATCCTAACTAGATTTGGATACTCGATCCTAAATTGGATTTGGATACTCGATCCTAACTAGATTTGGATACTCGATCCTAACTGGATTTGGATACTCGATCCTAACTGGATTTGGATACTCAATCCTAAATTGGATTTGGATACTCGATCCTAACTAGATTTGGATACTTGATCCTAAAGTGGACTTGGATACTCGATCCTAAAGTGGATTTGGATACTCGATCTTAAAGTGTACTTGGATACTCGATCCTAACTATTTGAAAATGCATAAACTCAAAAATTAAAATGGAGAAACTTTGCCCCCTGTGTAGGCTTAAACCAATAATTCTTCTATGCGGGCTCTAATTGATGTTTGTCTTATTTAGCTCTTCACACAAACACATATTTCTTCTTTTGCAAAATGACTGGAGCTTCCTCAAACAATAGGCTTTCCATGCCCCCTTGATTCAATATCTTCTTTTGATTCTTTACTTCGCAGGGTATTTGTTGTTCACTTTGACAAAGAATAGACAATACAAGATAAGAAAGTGCAATATGATATGCTCATGTATGCATGATATGCATGATAATACTCACAGCGGTTTTATTGACTCACAGACCGAGGTAATCAGCAGAAGCGTTCTCATTGACTCCTTTGAGATGCCCATTCAGGTCTTGCTTCGGAATGACATGATGCTTCACATTTATGGCTTTTATCTTCAAGATGTTGAAAATATGAGTGGTGGATACCCCAAGATGCAGAGTCAGGGATACATCCATTTCAAACTATGATTCAGTAGCTTCTTCATAACTTTGCCATTAAACATTTCCTTTGCCCAATGTGTCCTTCGAGGTTTGATAGTTCAACATACTCCCCTTAACTTGAAGGCTTTGTATATATATATATATATATATATTTGAATTTTGAATTTTGAATTTTGAATTTTGCTTTTGAAATCAAATGTTGGCTTTGGCAAATTGATGTCAATTGACCTGAGGACTTGATTTTTCAAATTAACATATCTATAACATGACAACCCTAGTTACCGTACTAAACTTGGGAATCATTTCTATTTAAGCAAGAATTATTGCACTTCAAATAGGCACATACACATTACTTAGCCAAAGGTCTCATTGAGTTTCAATATTGTCTATCTCATATACATGCTTATTCAAACTATCTCCAGTAATGGACTCTACTTACTAAAAGAGATCAACAGGTCTTTGATAGGCTTGAAATGGGGTCTATAAGGGATACGGGTTAAATGAAGACCATTTGTAAGTTGGAGCCGATGCGACACAATGGACAAACCTTCACACAACAAATTTCTTGTTTGAACTTTAGGCAGCTGGGAGCAATCTTGCTAGACTCCAAATTCCTTCTATATCTTCTTGGCATTAATCTGGATCTTGATTAGGACAGTCTTCATTTCTTTTCTTCTTTTCCCTTTTCATTTCTTTTATTCTTTTCCCTTTTCTTTCTCTTTATTTTTCTTACTCTTCCCTTTCTTTATTTTTCTTACTCTTCCCTTTCTTTAAGCATTTTATCATTTTGTCCTTCTTCTCTGTATGACTGTCAAGTATAGAAATTTCAAGAACTGGATGGCCTTTCTCCTTTTTCTCTGATTTTGATCGAATCTTTGATTGGGTTGGACCAATTCAAGTTACACTATCCTTATAAACCAAATGAAAGCCTTTTGCTGCTTTAGGTAAAAGAGAACTCAATTGGCTTTTTGAACCACCTTTTTGGGTTTTATCTTTCTCTCTCTTTTTTTCTTTTCTTCTTCTTTTTCTTTTGCTTTTTTTGTGTGTTTTTTTCTTTTTTTTTTCTTTTCTTTTTTTCTTTTTTTTTGGTTCTAGCTCTAAAAGAGTTGTTTTGTTTGTACCAACTTGGGTTTCTAATAATGGATGAGTGGAGTGACATAAATCTCCTTTAACAGCAATAAATTATTTGTTACTCTGATGTTGTCTTGATATATTGGAGATATTAGGAGAGCTTCAACTACCCTTATGGTCTTGAGAACATCAACTGTCCTTATGATCTTAACTATTCATTCCTTCCTTTGAACTTCTTGCTTCTTCATCTTAGTGATCATAAGACTTGTTAAAAGTATCACAACAGCTTAGAGTAGGTTGTTGAGGTTTGTAAGCCAATGAAAAGAAAGCTAAAATTTTATGAAGGCTCAAAGGGACAACTAGGGATTGATATTTTATAGGGTGGATACTAGTTGTTGGCTAACCAAATAATGCCTAGATCATTTCTCTCTTAAATAAGCAGAGTTCAATTTCGCCTCGAAAAGTTTGTCAAAGCATGTTCTAAGACTGACTAGGACCTAGACAAAGGTAATTATGCAGGAGCCCTCTCTAAGTAAGCATACACAACTCAATGTTATAGAGCAATTCCCTCACTTAGTAAAGTCATTCAAGTCATGATGCATAAATATATTAATTCATGAATTATCAAGCTAGATTCCTTATTGGCTGAGCACCACAATGAACAAAGACCAAAGAAATTTTTTATAAAAGTAATTTATTCAAACAAATTTAAATTTGAAAAACATAATTGTTCAAATTAAATATTAAAGAAAGTAAAATTGAAAAGCAACATTCAAGCTAAGAAAAGTTTGTTGAGTTAAGCTTCTTCTCCTTTCACATCTTCAAAATTCCCATCCTGAAAAGAGGATAATATAAAATCTTCTTCCAATCCTTTTCCCACCATGAAGGTTGCCGATGGAGGTACTCTTCCAAATTTAGGCAAAGGGTTGTTCTTGGTATTGGGCTTATCCGGCTCGGGTAGCTTACCACTATCAATCAAATCTTGGATCTCATGCCTTAGACGAGCACATTTATCTATTTCATGCCCTTGCATTTGATGAAATTTACAGAAGGCCTCGGCACTGAAGTTTGGTGGTAATGGATTATGTAACGGTCGAGGAACTAATGGTTATAACAACCCTTTCTTTTGCAGCTTGCTAAAAACCCAAGATAGAGGTTTCCCCAATTCTGAGAATTGCCTTTTATTTCCTTGACCCATCGCATTAACATCAACTTCTTTTTGTGTACTTTGATTGCTAGGCTGATAATTCCCTTTCTCATTCCTTCTTATTGAAAAGTGATTTTTCTCCCTTTCCAACTCTTCAATTTGTAGACTAGCTTGGAGAAGATCTTTGAAATCACAGATGAGTATATGAGACATCTTTTCACGAAGACTAGGCAACACCCCTCTCACAATCATCTATATTTGATCAGATTCATCGGGCCTCTTCTTGAGCAAAGCAACCTTATTTTTCCACCTTTTCACATAGTCTACAAAATTCTCATTTGGCCTTTGTCTAATGGACTCCACTTCTATTAAGGTAACTTCCATCTCGATATTGTATCCATATTATTAGATGAAGGCCTTGTATAGCAGATCCCAACTCTTTTGTGTTCCTTCTTATAAGGTATTGAACCAATTTTGAATAACAGGATCCAATGAGAGTATAAAGTACCTTAGAGTTTGAGCCTTAGTAGCTTGGGCAGACTGCATAGCAGTGATATACTGCTTCACATGGAGATGGGGGTTTCCAGTACCATTGTACCTAGTGAAGGAAGGCATCTTGAACTTATAAGGGACCTCCTCATCTTGTTCAAATAGTTTATCGATATCGGACATCTCTTCGGTTTTTAACTTCTTCTCAAATTTCTTTTCTAAATCAGCAATCATCTTCTCAACATCAGACGTCTCGATCTTTTCAATAGTTTTCTTCTCAACAATCTTGATAGTATTGAGCCCAATCATCATCATCAATGATCACATTATCAACATCAAAAGCTACTTCACCAACTTTAGCCTTCACTTTGTCCTTTGGCTTCTTGGAGCTAGCAAACGCTTCAACATTATTTTCTAAAATTGTAGCCAATTGGTTCTTCACAGTCTCGGCCATGGCCTCTTTTATTTCTTCCATCTTGGCATTGAGGGCATCATCCACCATTCTTTGAATTTGTTCGAGCTCTATGGCTTTTGGTGAGCAAGTGATTGAGTCGTTGCTAGATTATTTGTCTCCGGCATAGGTCAGATTGTCGTAAACTTTTGAACTGTCGTAATCTAGGGATGTGAGCCAGAGAGGATCAATGATATGAGATGAAAATGTATGCATGTATGCACAAACATCAACAAAGATAAGTAAAATGTCCCTTCCAACCTTATGACATCCACACACGAATGGCGAGTCTCTTTTCCTAGGTATATGGTTAACAAAATACCAACATGGGGTATCTTATTTTTGAATATTTTCCTCGAACGTTTTAACCAATAGTTATATTTTTAAAAATGAAAATCAATCCATGATAATTCCCATTAATTAGGTTTTAATCCATTCAACCAACTATAGTAGCTTTTATGTTGTACTGGATTAAAATTAAATTAAGAGGTTTATTATAAATAGATTTCTCACTTGAAAAAGTAACTAATGATTCATGCCAAAAATAAGCCCATGATTAATTATTCTTAGTATAAACTAGGCTCATAATTGATTTTTGGTATTTCATAATTGACCTAAATATTTATAAGCTCTTTTGAAAATAATTTTATTTCTAAGCCCATTGTAAAAAAGGTTTTAGAAAAAACATATTTTGGGCAATGTATTTGGGTTATGAGCAAAAGAATTTTTGATTTTTTTTTTGAAAAGTCTATGTCCAAAGACCATCTTGAAAAGTTTTGAAAATAGCTTTGGTCTTTTGGACTTTAAAGAAAATTTTATTTTGAGCTTACAATGTACTTAGGCATATTAGAAAAAGAGCAAACCAAATAAGCCATGATATAAGCCAAGTCAAATTAAGCATAGTCAAACAACAAGCATTTGGGGTAAAAACCTAAGGAAAGTAACTAGGCCAATTACACGAGCTTTAGTCTTTGGGTTAAAAGGCTTAGGTTCCCATAGCAAGTATATACCAAATGGTGCAAGGCTATGAGTGGTTATGTCATGCTCGATCTCCATACCTTGAGTGAATGTATGGTACCCCTTACATAACACAACACGGATAACACGAGCATCCTAACTCACGCACATGATGCAATATAGTATGATGCAATGGATAATATCATTATAAGAAAGAATAGAATAATATAAAGACCAACGGAATCAACTTCTCTTGTCCCTAGTGGAGTCACCACTGTGAGCGGGGATTTTCGTCCCCACTCTCGGTGGAATGGTTCTTGCGACTTCGGCACTGTTTAGGCTCGGGGCCTTAGAGAACACGAACACAAGTTTGGAGAAAATGGAGTTGCCACCCGGACGGGCCGGGAAAAAGAAAGGGGTGAATGACTCGATTCCTAAGGAATCCCCAACCACTAAATGGGTTCATAAAGTTGGGTACGTGTGGGGAAGGTGAGAAATGGCCCAGCACCCCCACAACGCCAGGTTCATTGGAACCGGCCTCCTTTACAGGTCTTAATATTATAAAATTCTTAAATATAACAATATTATCCATATTACATGCAACAATTGAAATAAAAGCATCGTTATATTAAAATCAAAGCAATGTATAAGCAAAGCAAATAAATGGACACCCATAAGAGGATGGAAACATGTCCTTACATCATCCATGTCTAAACTAATAAGACACCCACCTAAAGTTAGAAACATGTTCTTTACATTGGTCTAAAATATAAAAGCAATTTAAATTACATGATATTTAACTAATGAGGTACCCACAAAGTGAAATTGTACCTCTTACACTTTTAATACTAAAACAAGCAAATAATAACAATAAAGAAAACATCCATCCATGATAAATTAAATAAATCAAGCATTGAAATTAAATAAATCAACCACCAAAGCATATAATAGACTACATAATCAAATCTAAAAATAAAGCAAGTAAAGACACAAATTGAGGTTTACCGTTTCTATTTAAAGTTCTTTAATTAATATTTTAGGGTTTTGGAATCTTAAGATATTATTATTTTTATTTGTTTAGGCTATTGTAGGTTTTAAGAGAATTGAAAGGGATTAGAGTTTTATAAATTTAAGAAATTAGTAAGGTTCTTTGATTGATCAAATTTGGGTTTGAGGGGTAAAATTATAAAATTAGGGTTTTAGGATATTAAAACATAAGGTTTATAGCTCTTGGTTACTGGATTGTTGTTTTGGATTTACTGTATTGAGTTTGAATGTTTAGGTTTATAAGGTTTTAAGGTTTTAAGGATTAAGTTTTAAGAAAACTAGGGTTTATGGTTTTGGTTTTGAGAGAATTAGGGTTTTTAGTGTTTCAGAAAATATGTTTGGTTTTAGGATTTGAGAAAACAATTTAGAGTTTTATAAAGTTTTTAGAAATATAGGCAAAACGATTTAAGAGTTTTGGAAATAGAAAAGTATTTTTTAGGGTTTTTGGAAATAAAAGGAAAAATTTAGGGTTTTAAGGTTTAGAAGAAATAAATTAGGGTTCTTAAGTTTTAGAAGAAACAGAAAAGTAATTTTTAGGGTTTTTGGAAATAGAAGAAACGATTTAAGGTTTTTGGAAACAAAAGAAACGAATCAAGGTTTTAAGGTTTCGAAGAAATATATTAGGGTTCTAAGGTTTAGGAGAAACAGAAAAGTAATTTTCAATTTCAGTAAAGAAATAAATAAAGAAACTAAAGATTCAAACCTCCGTTCGTTAGTTCCACCAAAAATTACTTTCTGGATGAACAAGGACAAAGGCAAGGTTGCTGCCTTTGATGAATTCTTGATTGCTTCTTCTTGCTCCTTTCAAATCTGAAGTTCCATTATCCGATCCAAGTCCAAAGTTTTTTCCCCCAAAGTCCCCCATTTTCTGTGTTTTAAAGTGTTATTTATAGGAAAATTTGGAAGATTAATTCCAATTGTTTAAGGAAACTATAATTAATTAGGAAAAGAAAACCGAAATCAAATAGAATTTGGTTTCGGAAAAAAATTGCGTTAGAAAAATTTCGCTGGCAAAATTGTGAGCACTGGCCAAAACTGCGAGGAAATTGCGAGAGCTGGGCTGCCAGGCCATTTCACCGCAGGAATTGGCCATTTTGCCCGTAGGAAGTTTTTGTGGGCGAAGTTGGTCTTGGCCAATTACATTCTGCGACGAATTTTTTTGTCGCCGATTTTTATTTTTATTTATTTATTTATTTATTTTTATTTTATTAAAAATTATAAAAAATAAATACTAAAATAAATATTATTTAACTAAAATACCACAAAAATTATTCTAGACTATATAAGAAATAATGGACCGGACTGGGTCAAAAATTAAGGGTCTACAGGTATTAAGTTAGAAGATAGACCCAAAATAACATTTTATGTTCCTTAAGCTCAATATCAATGGATAGTAATGCCTTTTAGTCTTAAGGTTGCCCTATCTCTGTGTCAAAAGGCCATGATCAAAATCTTCGAACCTATTCTCTATTCCACACTGATACATTGATGATATATTATTGTTTTCACCTATAGTAGAAGCTCATCATAAATTGCATCAGTAATTTACTTCTAATGTTCAACATTATGGTATTATGATTTCTGAAAAGAAAAGCACTATAGGCCGAGACTTAGCAGACTTCTTGGGCTTACATTTTGAAAATGGATTTTACACTTCAGGACCATACATTACAGAAGAATTACTTATATTCCCTTACCAGAATTTGACTTCTAAACAGATACAACAGTTTCTTGGTATAATTAATTATATCAAAGATTTCTTTCCTATAATAGCCCAGCCCCTTAATATTATCAAAGCTACTAAAGAATAATCCACTACCTTGGTCAGAAGAACAAATTGCAACTGTTCAGATCATTTAGAAGATTGCTTCTCAACCAACTCCTCTTTATAATCTTTCTAATGGTCTCAGAGTCTTACAAACAGATGCAAGTGATGAGTATTGGAGTTCTGTATTCCTTGAAAAACTCGATGGAAAAACTCATTACTATGGTCATGCTAGCGAACAATTCAAAGAGAGTGAAAAGCACTATCACTCTGTGTACAAGGAGATTTTGGCGGTAAAATATGGTATCAAGAAGTTTAAATTTCATCTTCTTGGTCATCATTTTTTAATTATCCTTAACAATACCTCATTCCCCATAGCTCTTGAATTTAAACAGAAAATACTCCCATCTAATCAATTTCTTAGGCTCTAAGAATGGTTTTCCAAATATGGTTATTTTGTTGAACACATTAAAGGGCAAAAGAAACTTATCCCTAACCTTTTGTCCAGACCCTCAAAACCTATACTAGTAATAATCATGGTAGCCACTTTTCCTTATATCCTTATGTGTAGAGGATATGCACCTGCAAATTTATCAATTAGACCACCATTTTCTCTCAATCCAAATGTTGATTTTTCACCTAGATGTAATTTCCAAACACCTACAAAAGCTCAACACTTTGCCTGTACCCATGTTACTGTTTATATTGAACATATCCACAACCATTTCAGTATTAACCCAGAAGTTAATATTTTCTATCTTAAATACCCATGGATGTTACTTTATCACCTGTCACCCAGTCATCCATAGTTTTCTGCCGAGTTATGGCTTCTATGGTGTAATCACTACACTGTACAATCATGCAGTTGAAATCCCTATCTTGGATATGCTTAATTTCATCTCTATTGACACCAATGCAACCTCTCTGCCATATAGTTTCCTTAAATGGTTCAACTAGATTTCATGGTGGCAACCAGAATTCTTGTAGATTATCCACATCAAATTATTATAGGAAAAACTAGATCAAGAAGCTAGAAATTTCTATATAATTTTCATTTCCATAAGCCTTTGTTTCAATATCCTCACACAAGAGTAATTTGGTTTAGAAATCAAGCAGTTCATTGGAAAACACTTCCTGGTCATGTTTGTCACAATTACCAGAAGCAAATTAAATTGAGACATCATCTCTGTGGTCTCAACAATTATTCTCAGACAGTCAGGAGACCTCTCATTTGTGCTTCCATGGTGAAAGACAAGAATTGGACCAGTCATGATCAATCATATACAAAAATAACCACTGACCTCCCTTTTCAGCTCACGAGATATTATTTTATTGACAGTGGTCCCTTTGATTTTGAAGATACACAAGGTGCAGGACCAAGCACTTCACAGACTCCACTAGCTTAAAGAGATTTCTCCTTATCTTTTCCAACTCATCCAGACCCACATGTCTCAATAAATTTAGCTATCACTATAGTTCTAACTATCACCACTACAGATGTTGGCCCCTTAGTTCAAAGAAATGATTATGGTACACCAACCACTCAGACAAATATTGAAAAAGGTTTAGTCAGTTCTCAGTCTATTCAGCCAATAACCACTTTTGACGAAATGGCATATGAAAGGAATCTAATGGTGTGTTCTTTCTATGAGTCAGATGATGAAGACTATCAGAATATGAATCTATCACCATCCCACTCTTTTTAAGTCTGATAGTGTGGTTACTGTTTATCCACTTTGTACTGTTTGTAATAGTATGTTCATCTGTAATAATTAGTGGAGGTTCTATTCATTCACGTGTTTTATTTCAGTAGTATGTTCTGAGGTCATCCATGATGATCTCAATTATTGTATCAGTAGCTTCCTTCCTCTATATAAGGAGCTCTTATGTAAGTTTGGGATATAATTAGCTTTCAGAAAAACTATTTCCTCTCTCCAAATAAAACTATGTCTTTCTAAACAACTCTATGTTCTTCTTGATTTATTATTCTATTTATAAATAAATGGTGTGCATTGATCCAAATTAATGATGCGAGTATGTTAATCAGAGTTAAGCAAAAGAGTGAAAGAGCGATGTCTTATTTTGGCCTTGAGTATGGCTGTGCCTTTAGAAAATGCTTGAGACCATCTGGTGAAGCAATATTATGTTGTTCATTTGAGGATAGAGTATGCTTTGTATGAAACTTACAGCTTAGGTTGATCCTATTCTGATACATCAGAAATGCCTATAGTTCTTGAGGTATATAAGCTGAAAACTAACTATAGTTGCTACTAGCAGTGAACAGCCCTAAGGAAGGTTGTATTGTCTGGTATAACAAAGTATTGTACCTCTGTTTGTGGGAAGGAATTCCTACAGTTATGGTGAGCTCTAACTCTGAAGATCCATAATATCCCATAGTGGTATTAGAGCCATAAATACTATTCATATGATAAACATGAGTAATAATAATGGAAGAAGAACACCAATAAACACCATGAAAACACTTTCAACTTCAACTCAGAAAGAACTAGTTACTCATACTTCCTCTCTTCTTATTCCTCCTTCTTATTCTCAGTCTATAACTAATAAAATAGATCACATAATAGAAATAGCTCATATTCCAGAAGACTCCAAAGTAGATAGCTCTCAGATTCCTATACTTAATTCCTATCTTATTTTCCAGAAAACCAATTATATAAAAAAGATTTATAATCTTATCTATCCTAAAAGACCCCATGTTAAAGAATACATACAGACTACTCGTATGAGTCAGTGTTCTTTGGATACTCACATCTTCATCTTGGAGGTGTTAGAGTTGTGTTATCCTGTCATGGAAGGAAAGGTCTTCCAGTTACTACCAGGTTATCTTTGTTAGATTCCAGATATGTTCACTTTGAATTTGCAGTGATTGATAGTATTCTTACAACATTCAATACTGGAAGTGTTGTTCTGACCTTTTTTCCTAATTATAATATGTCCTTGAATGATGTTCGTCTATCCATTGCTTTAAAGATCCAAGTTCAGATCACTGGTACTGACCAGATTGAAGGGTCTTTATCTGTTACCATTCATCATCAGATTATTTATAGATTACAGGATCATGCAATCAACTTATCTGCTCCAGGAGTATCTATAGATGTTTTTTACATCTAAGTAAATACAGACACTACCCCAACTATTATGCAGACACTTGGACAACTGCCTAGGAAAGATCTAATAAAACTCATTCCTTTTGAATGGGTTACTTCTTATTAGAAACAACAAGAGAATTCTAGACCAATCCAGACTATGGATCCTATTTTCATTAGAAAGAAAGATGGTATAGTCAAAACTATCTTTTAGGCCCAAAAAAAGGATTCAAATGGAGCTAGTTCTAGTTCTATCCCTATACTTTTTCATAATTACATGGCAGTCCCTGTTACTTATAGACAGAGATAAAAGATTCTAGTTCACGGCTTTATAACTGAAGGAGATGGAGTTTATGCTGAAAAAATTAGAGGACATTTCATTTGGAATGTTCTAGGTTTAGGAGCATGTGGTCCTGGTTGCTCTTGTCATGACGATGGAGAATTTTATTCTTCTTCACAACCAACTAGACTTATAGGACCAAAGAGATTTTCTCTTCTTCTTATAAGATAGAAGCAGCAGATTTTAAATTTCCTCCTTCTGATATAAACAGTTTTCTTTGGATTGAAATTCATTCAGAAATCTAGAAGAAAGAGTATCCACTCCCTCTCCTAATTTATAATGAGGCTCTTAAAGTCCTATAAAAAGAAAAACTCTTTGATGTTCCAAAACCACCAGGAATACCCAAGCCACAAAACCTAAAAGATGTGCCCCACTAGTGCATCAACCTCTGCCATAACTATAAGCTTGTATGATGTTTTCTCCATCCACTCCCCCTTTTTCAGAACATTTTTCACCCTTTGAGCAATAAACTATTCCTCAGACAATGATCAGTACCCGACCTTTATTGAGCCTACTATAGTTCTTCCCTTTGGATAGTTATTAGTTCTCTCTCAAGGAGAAGAAGTTCTGAATTGGTAGACTCAGAATGCTCAAGTCTAGAATAGCTATTGATTCCAAGATTGATTAATTATCTGTTAAGATAGATAAGATTTCTTTAGTTCTGAAATTTATATTCATTGAAATCCAGCACTATCATCGTTCTCTCACTATGACAGCAAAATCTTGGACCTCACTTTTCTCAAAAAAGGGGAGAAATCCGAACCCTGAAATCCAGACTTGAAATAATGGAAAGAGATTTATTGTTAAAACAAGCTTAATCCATCCCAGATCCTTATTTCCCTAGCATTTCACCTACATATCATCCTATAACTTTTACTACACCAAAATTTGGAACAGTCCATGAATTATTTCCTCTAATGAAGTCACACAAGATCTCAATTCCATCTTTTTCTATACCACCATTTACATCTGTTTAAAAGACTTCTTCTACTTCTCACAAAAAATATGCTAAAGTATCTCAGGCTCCTCCTCCAGGAGTTACTCATCCATAGCAGCATATGGCTCTTAATAAAACTTTTAATTTTGATTCTTTAGATTTTTTTATTAAGCCAGTGACCCTATTATTTCTGATGATTCAAACTCTGAATCTTAACAAGTTGATATTTCTCAGCTTTTAATGGCTGATCCACCTAATCCTTCTTAAACTAAACCAATTGTAGAAGATGATCCTCTTGATTTAAGATTTGAATACCCTACATCCAAGCCAACCAATGGTCCATGGTTCACTTTTGATGACTTGCCTCCAAAGAAATGGAGATCCTTCAGTTTAATGCGTGGCTTGACCTTCAAATGGCAAAAGCAGGTGCTTCACTTCCTCAGGTGTTAAAAGAATTTATCTTTAGATATATGATAGGACTATATTTTGCACATAATTTAATGATTATTCTAGTTATATTTTTATTGTTATCAATTGAATTTGATCAATCTTTATTATGAAAGCTAGAATATTCATCATTTCAAGAATAGAGTTGCAAGTATGAAGAAAAGCTTATTTTGGCTAAAAATCATGGAAAAATATAATGGAGGTCAAATCAAGCTCAAAATTCGAAAATAATGAATTTACATGGTCTTATAAACCATGATACATGATTTTGAACTTGAAAATGAAATTAAAGATGAGAAATCAAGAGGTCCAGATTTGTTTTGAATCCCAGGGCCAAAGCTGTCAAAAAGCCATGGCCATGGGATTTGATTTGAAGCTGTCCAAGTTTTTCAATGACAGAAATTGCAAAGATAGAAGCATTTGGAAAGCCATAACCATGGGGCTCAAAGGCCACGACCGTAGCATGGATTTCGGCTCTGTTTTGAAGAGATTTTGCATATTTCAGAGGCATATTGAAAGCCACAACCGTGGCACTCAAAACCCACGACCGTGGGATTGATTTCTCTACTGTCCGAGCCAAGAAAGAGAAGAAAAATCAAGTTGGCAGTTTCAACTTCAATGCCACTACCGTGGCCTTCCAGACCGACCATTTTATAGCTCTAAAGTGCTCAAACTGACCAATCCAACTCAGGCCACGACCGTGGCACTCAAAAGCCACGACCGTGGGGCCGAAAATCATGACTTTGAGCAAACAATTGGGTTGGTGGTGAACTAAACAAGATGTGGCCTAACTTTTTCAGTTTTTCCCCACTAAAGAAGCTTCCAAACACTCTATTTAAACACACTTTCTCTAAGGTATGAGAGATACAATAGATTAGATTAGATTCATCCAAATAAATTTAGTTTAGAAGTGTGAAATTCTGCTTCAAAGAGGAGCTCAAGATCCAAGTCAAGATCTTCTTCAAAGAAGTAGAGTTTGATATTTCCTGTTCCTTTTAATTATTTTTTCATTTACCATTTTGAATATTTGTAATGTTTTTATTTCAATAATGAAGAACTAATCCTTTTTAGGGTTGGTCCCTTTAATTGAATTTATCATGGAGTTATAAATGTCTATTTGGTTAATTTAGTTATCATTTGATTATTTTGTTGTCTTTAATCTTAATGCTTTGATTATCTGGCCAATGATTAATTAATTTGAGATGTTGTGTGATGGAGCGAGAGTGGAAGCATGACATTAGTCTAAGGAGGTAACAATCTTAAGTAAGTTTCTCACTTAGAGATAAGGTTAAACCCTTGAGAGGTTGATTTAAGATTCTTATAAAACTTAATGAATTGATTTAATTACTTATGATCACGAGAGTAGACGTAAGGATTAAAGTCAATATTAGTTCTAGTACTTGAGAGAGACTTGAGCTTAATTTATGAGAATCTAACCATTAATCAAAAGGAAGACTGAATTAAATCGATACCTTAGAAAATCCATGATAAATCAATAAAGGTGACCAAGCCCTAAGTCTTAAATTATTAGAAATTTATTCTTGATTTATTGTCATTATAGATAGTTAAATCATAAAATCAAATTTGATTATCCAAATATTAATTAGTTTAATTATTTGGTATTTAGAATTTACCTCCTTGTGGGAATGATACTCTACTCATCATATATTACTTGTTAACGATCTGTGCACTTGCAGATAGCTAGACTAAGTCCGCGAAAAGTTTTTGGCGCCGTTGCCGGGGAGGTAATCATTCTGATATTGATAATATTAAACTATTATTACTTTGAATTTTTTACTTTTCTGCATTATTTCTTTAAATTTTAAGGGTTACATGCGTAGCACTTCACACACTCAACTTGTACCCTATAATCCTGAAATTGAAAATTTTTGTAGAAAGCAAAGAAAGGAAAGAAAAGAAAGACAAAGAGGAGAAGAAACTTCAGTTGAAATCATTGTAGAGGAAGGAGACCCTTCATCATCATCATCAGAAGAAGAAATCATGGGAGACCAACAACTGTTGCGCTCTAATAAACACTACTAAAGCTACACTCGCAAGTATACAAGGCTGCTGTAGTATTTCGGTGAACACCTCAAGGTCGTTTCACAAGGAAGCTAGATAAGCTAATTATTTATCAAATTGTAATAAACAAATTATCAATTAATAGTTTTTAATTTATAAAATTAAATTGCTGAACAACTATTGAAAATAGAAACGAATTGAATTTATAACAAAGAAAGAAAACTGAGCAGATATATTGATTCACTTATTAGAAAAGCCTAGGGTTTGCATTTCTCTACTAATTTATATGTATGAACGGCTATTCCTCTCAACCGATTTAATTTCAAAGATCATATTTCAAGCAACTTAATTAATCAAATCAAGAAAATAAGCTCTCGCATTCAAACCTTTTTTAATTAATCTTATTACAATCAAAATGATCTTTTCCTTAGGTTTATATTTCTAATTCACCTAAGTCCCTAATTAAATTATTCTAATATTAGATTTCATTTCTCAATCCTTCATCTGAATACCTAAAACATACAATTGATGGCCAATCAATTATATATTAACGTTAATCCATTCAATTAAGGATAAAAGAAATAAATTAGTTCAGAGAAATAACCATTTCATACAATCATAGTAGATCCATACAAACCCTAGACTAGATCAAAATTAGTTCATAGTAATGCTATCAAACAAATTCATCTTATTAAAATTCAAAGAAATTAATTTAGACATTAAAGAATTCATAAATAAAATTTCAATGAAAATTAAGAAATAGAGTTGAAGAACAAAACCAATTACAATCTTCCTTTGGTTTCTGAAGAATCTCTTGTTCAGATTTTTGCTAAAAGAATAATGTAATGGCTAGAACTAATTTGATCTAGAGTGTTTGAATAAAAGTGACATCAATCTTTGATAGATTTCTTGTTTCAGAGATGAATTGCAAAAGAAAAATGAAGAACGGCTCAAAAGTCTTGTGTAGAACGGCTGAAGAAGTCGATGATGCTTTTTATCTTGCCCTAATCTTCTATTTATACAAATCCCTTCTCTAAAAATTTGCGCAAGCTCGTATTTGGGTGCTGGGTGTGACACGGCCACAAGCTTGGCAGTGTCACATGGGTGTGTCACCTTCTGCTTCTCTAATTCACCTAAGTCCCTAATTAAATTATTCCAGTATTAGATTTCATTTCTCAATCCTTCATCTGAATACCTAAAACACATAATTGGTGGCCAATCAATTATATATTACCGTTAATCCATTCAATTAAGGATAAAAGAAATAAATCAGTTCAGAGAAATAACCATTTCATACAATCATAGTAGATCCATACAAACCCTAGACTAGATCAAAATTGGTTCATAGTAATGCTATCAAACAAATTCATCTTATTAAAATTCAAAGAAATTAATTTAGACATTAAAGAATTCATAAATAAAATTTCAATGAAAATTAAGAAATAGAGTTGAAGAACAAAACCAATTACAATCTTCCTTTGGTTTCTGAAGAATCTCTTACTCAGATTTTTGCTAAAAGAATAATGTAATGGCTAGAACTAATTTGATCTAGAGTGTTTGAATAAAAGTGACATCAATCTTTGATAGATTTCTTGTTTCAGAGATGAATTGCAAAAGAAAAATGCAGAATGGCTCAAAAGTCTTGTGTAGAACAGCTGAAGAAGTCGATGATGTTTTTTCTCTTGCCCTAATCGTCTATTTATACAAATCCCTTCTCTAAAAATTTGCGCAAGCTCATATTTGGGTGCTGGGTGTGACACGGCCACAAGCTTGGTAGTGTCACATGGGTGTGTCACCTTCTGCTTCTCTATTTTGCTTGTCTTTTCTTTGGCATGAGATGGGACACGGCCAAGCTTGCTGGCCAGTGGCTTGGCCGTGTCATGTGGGTGTGTCAGCTTCTGTTTCTTTTCTTTGGTTCTTCATTCTTTGTCTTAGGATGGGACACGGCCAAGCCACGGGCCGTGTCCTCACCTGCCAGTGTCAGCTTCTGCCAAATTTTTCTTTCTTTCTTGGTTTCTTTGGTGTTGCCCTAAAGGTGAGACACAACCCGTGGCTTGGCCGTGTCTCCCGGCCGTGTCAAGTTCTGCCAAAATCTCCTTGAGGTGACACGGCTAAGCTTAATTTGGCTTGGCCATGTCTTGC
Organism: Garcia nutans; assembly: GCA_947685225.1. Taxonomy (NCBI): domain Eukaryota; kingdom Viridiplantae; phylum Streptophyta; class Magnoliopsida; order Malpighiales; family Euphorbiaceae; genus Garcia; species Garcia nutans. The sequence continues at coordinate 3,486,569 of CANTUV010000051.1, read as the reverse complement.
TTGATTCATGCTCTTCTTTCTTTGTTTTGATCTTCCAAGGGAGTTTTTGCACTTTAACCTAAAACAAACACTCAAAACAAACTTTAAACAAGAATCAAATGAAACATTAACTAAAAACACTTAAACATCATACTAAAACTAGTACAAAAATGATCTAAACACTAGGATAAATTAAAAACTACCAAAATGCTGAAATCACTAAATAAACAGATTAAAACTACCAAAATGCATGAAGAAAATAATAATTATCATAATAAATAAATAGCAATTTGAGGACAAAAACTAATAAAACAACTACCCCACACTTAAAACTTTGCTTGTCCTTAAGCAAATTTACATAGCATAAATTAAAAACTCAATTAACCTTAACTGTAATTCAAGTATATAAGATGAAATCCTTTAATACCCAGCAATAAATAAATGTAATTTACTTCAATCAAGATTTTCTTAACTCATTCATTAATTCAGACATAACAAATCTCATCTCTCATCTAAGTTTTTCTCTCAATTTCAAAGGATAATTCACTCAAACCAATCATGAGTGCATACTGCCATAAACTTGCTTAATTATCCAATCTCTCTCACTGATTTTTCTCAAGAAATAATCCAAAGATCTTTTCATTTGGATGTAATGGGGCTAAGGCGAAGGTGTGAGAAAAGACATTTAAGTTGGAACATTAAGAAATGGAGTATCTAAATTAGACAATAATCTTGCGTAGAAACTCGTAACTCCCTCAAATAGCATATTCACCAACCCTCGATAGTCTCAAATACTTGCATACTTAAAGAAAAGTAAATGAGTCGAAATTCCTCTTTGATGACTAATGCTAGAAAATATATAAATTTTTGTATATATATATATATCTTTTTTTTATTTTTTTTTATTATATATTTATATATATATATATATACAAAATATAAAATTACATTGAACATCTAGCTCAATTGTAGAAGAAAAGAATAATCGACTCTTAGTCAAATACAATATGCAAAGTATGCATTTCAGCCCCAAATCTTACTAGAACAATACTATTTTATTTTATTTTATTTTTTTTTGTTTACCCCACACTTATCAATTAAACCACTCCTATTGTCATATCATAAGAAACTCCATTCCTTAATGAAGGTATGATAATAATAGGAAAATATTGAGTTATGAATTGTGTTGATCAATCAAGAAAAGGTCAAAGACTCAACTTGGCTCACTAAAGAATTCATAATTAAGGGAGGTCTTTTTAAGCTAAAGGGGGGTAATCCTAATTTGCATTCATCATTTTACAACTTGAGATAAAATCATAATGTGAGTTCAATTAGTATGCAAAAGTAAGCTCTAGAGATGCAAAATCATGAAGGTGCACACTTAAGAAAAGAAAATCGATTGACAATAATATTCAATCTATGAGGCTCAAAACTCACAAAGGGTGGGTTCTCAAAGATTTATATGTTATGAATAGCAGAATGTGAAAATTGTTCTTGAATGAATTCAAATGCTGATCTCTATGTTGATACTAATAAAACAACTGTAATGCTAGAATTACAGAAAAGTCAATAAGTTTCCAACAATTATGCCATAAAAAATGCACAATATAACTCACAAAGAAAACAAAACAAAAATTAAAGAAAGCTTAAAAATTACCCCACACTTATGAGTTACATTATCCTCAATGTAAACAAAAGAAAAGATAGAAAGAACCTCTTTTGTGTCGCGCATAGTGAAGCTTTCATACAAATAATCAACATAAAAGAAATCAACTAAAGCAAATACCGCGACTTCAGCATAAACATGCGATCAAGGAAAGTTGGAACTGGATGACCCTCCTTTTCTCAATTAAACTCAATGCTCCTGGCCTGTTCTCTGCAAGAATAAAAAAAAACTTCCAATCTCCAAACCATCAAGCCTTAAAGAAAAATAGAAGGGAAAATAAATAAATAAACTGAAGATACTAAACTAAAATGATAAAAATGATAAAAATGGGTTGCCTCCCATCGAGCGCTTCTTTAACGTCGTCTTAGCTGGACGTTTCTGCAAGAATTAAGGATCGTAGATCAAAGTACTATCGACAATCCTTACTTCTTGGAACCCCTCGTTATATGGTTTAACTCTCTGTCCATTTACTTTAAAAGTTTCGTTCGTTCAAGAGTTAAGTAATTCTATAGCACCGGAAGGATATACCTGAGTTATCTCGAAAGGACCGCTCCATCGAGACTTGAGTTTTCCTGAAAATAGTCGGAGATGAGAATTGAAAAGCAAGACCTTCATACTTGGGCTCAATGTCTTTCGTACTAAAATTCGGTCATGAAGTGCTTTAGTACGGTCCTTATAAATCCTCGAACTCTCATATGCCTCGTTCCTTAGTTCATCTAACTCCGAAATTTGCAAAAAACGTTCTCTCTTTGCCTTGTCCAAATCTAAATTCAGAGTCTTAATTGCCCAATACGCCTTGTGCTCTAACTCCACTGGTAAATGACAAGCCTTACCGAAAACCAATCGATATGGACTCATACCCAAGGGAGTCTTGAAAGCTGTTCGATATGCCCACAATGCGTCATTCAATCTACTTTCCCAAACCTTCCTTGATGAGTTGACTGTTTTTTCTAGAATTCCTTTGATTTGCTTGTTGGATGTCTCAACTTGTCTTGAAGTCTGTGGATGGTATGTGGTCGCCACTTTGTGTTTCACACCCGACTTGTGCATTAACTTCTCGAAAAGTTTGTTGCAGAAATGACTTCCCCCATCACTGACTATCACTCTTGGCGTGCTAAATCTGCTAAGAATGTATTCCTTCATAAATTTAACAACCACATTAGCATCATTAGTTCGGGTAGGGATTGCCTCCACCCATTTTGAAACATAATCAACAACAACCAATATGTATTCATAACCAAAAGATTTGGGAAAAGGACCTATGAAGTCTATTCCCCAAACATCAAACAGTTTAACCACAATATAAGATTGAAGGGGCATTTCATTCCTCCTCCCAATATTACCTACTCTTTGACAGCGGTCACAATGCTTACAATATTCTTGAGTATCTTTGAATAGGGTAGGCCAATAAAATCCACTTTGAAGCACTTTTTTGGCAGTCTTTTTTCCTCCAAAATGACCACCGCAGTGAAGGTCATGACAAAATTGAAGAACACTCAGTTGTTCTTCCTCAGATACACACCTGCGAACTATCTCATCTTTGCATATCTGGAATAGGTAAGGTTCATCCCAGAAATAGAATTTACTCATGTGCAAAAACCTTTTCTTTTCTTGAAATGACATGTCAGAACGCAAAATACCACAAGCAAGATAGTTAGCAATATCTGCAAACCATGGTGAATTCATTACCGTAAATAACTGTTCATCAGGAAATGCTTCTAAATTTCTATGAATGCTACCAGATGCAAGATTTTCATCAAAGGAAGGTAACCTAGATAAATGATCAACTACAACATTTTCACTTCCCTTAGTATCCTTGATTTGAAAATCAAATTCTTGTAATAATAGTGCCCATCTAATTAAACGAGGTTTAGCATGTTGTTTGGCCAAAAGATATTTTAAAGCAGCGTGATCTGAATGCACAATAATTTTAGACCCAATCAAATATGCTCTAAACTTATCTAAGGCAAAGACAACAGCTAGCATTTCTTTTTCAGTTGTTGTGTAATTAACTTGTGTGCTACTTAGGGTCAAGCTAGCATAATAAATCACTCTCAAAAATTTTTCAACCCTTTGCCCAAGAACCGCTCCTACTGCATGGTTGGATGCATCACACATAATTTCAAAAGGTAAGGACCAAACAGGAGCTACAATTACCGGTGCGCTGGTCAATTTTTCCTTAAGGGAATTGAAAGCTTGCATGCATTGTGCAGTAAATACAAATGGAACATCTTTCCCAAGCAAATGACACATTGGTTGGCTTATTTTAGAAAAATCTTTAATAAGCCTCCGGTCTTCTTATTCTCTTAACAGAGGTAGGTGGTGGTAACTTAGCAATCAACTCTACCTTAGCTTTATCCACCTCAATCCCTTTACTAGACACAATATGACCTAATACAATACCGTGAATAACCATGAAATGACTTTTTTCCCAACTCAAAGTGAGATTACATTCAATGCATCTTTCAAGCACAAGAACAATTTTTCTGAGGCAATTATCAAAAGAGTCACCAAAAACAGAAAAATCATCCATAAATACCTCAATAAAGTCATCTATCATGTCCGTGAAAACAGACATCATGCATCTCTGAAAAGTTACAGGCGCATTGCACAAGCCAAAGGACATACGCCAAAATGCATAAGTCCCAAAAGGGCAAGTAAAAGTGGTCTTGGATTGATCCTCTGGTGCTATCGACACCTGATAATAACCTGAAAGTCCATCCAAAAAGCAATAGTGTGAGTGTCCAGAAAGTTTATCCAGCATTTGATCAATAAAAGGAAGAGGAAAATGATCTTTCTTTGTGGCATTATTTAACTTTCTATAGTCTATACACATTCTCCACCCAGTGGTAGTCCTAGTAGGAATCAATTCATCATTTTCATTTTTTACCACAGTGATTCCTGATTTCCTAGGCACTACATGTACTGGGCTAACCCACTCACTATTGGCTATTGGGTATATCACTCCTTCATCAAGCAATTTAAGCACTTCCTTCTTAACCACTTCACTCATGTTTGGGTTAAGGCGCCTTTGAGTCTCTCTTACTGGTTTGGCTCCTTCTTCTAAGATAATTCAATGCATGCACATTGAAGGGCTAATACCTTTAATGTCACTCAACCCCCATCCTATAGCTCTTTTCAATCTTCTTAATTCACTCACCAATCTCATCTCTTCCCTTTCACTAAGTTCACTAGAAATTATCACAGGTAAGGTGTCATGATCTCCTAAAAACACATATTTCAGGTTTTTAGGCAACTCTTTTAGCTCTAACTTAAGTGAAGGATTAATCTCTTCTTTTTGGATTGAGGGAAGCTCGAATGATGGTTCCTCTTTAAATTCCTCTATTTCAGCCCTTTCTAATATATCAATGCAACTGACTACTTCTGAGTCAAAAATATCCAGGTCACGATCTAAGGTCAGTGCCGGCTCCAATTTATTCGAAGAACCTGTTTATTAGAAAACATCTGAAACAACTGCGTCAATACAATCAATTAAAGAGAAATCCTCATATAATGCAGTTGTAGGAATAGGAGAAGTGTTAAAAATAGAAAATTCAACCTTTTGTCCCAAGACAGTCATTGACAATTTACCATTTTTAACATCAATCAAGGTGTTGGTCGTAGCCATAAAAGGCCTACCTAGTAGAATAGTGTGTGCGGATGGTGTAGGGTTATCTCCCTCCATATCAAGGACTATAAAATCCACAGGCACTATCAACCCACCAACCTTAACTAAAACATCTTCTATAATTCCTTTTGGGAATCTAAGAGATCTGTCAGCTAATTGCAAGACCATTTTAGTAGGTTTAAGTTTCCCAAGTTCTAACTCAAGATACACAAAGTAAGGCATCAAATTAACACTGGCTCCTAAATCACACATGCCATCAGTCCCCTTTCCATTACCCGTAGTAATTTTAATTATGAAGCTACCAGGATCCTTTAGCTTCGGAGGTAGTTTATGTTGCAAAATAGCACTGGCTACCTCTGATACTATCACCTTTTCATTTGGCTCATACCTCTTTTTCTTGGTGTTCAATTCCTTGAAGAATTTGGCATAAGCTAGCATATTTTTTATTACTTCAAGTAGAGGTAAGTTAATACTTACCTTAGACAGCATGTTGAAGATGTCTGAAAATTGCTTATTTTGTCTATCATTCTTCAATCTGCTGGGGAATGGTATAGGTGGCCAGTAAGGATTACTTGCCTTGTGTAAATCTGCTGAAGGATATTGCTCCATTGATTTTTCTCCATCACCCTTGTCTTCTGGTTCTCCTTCTTTTTCGTTTTCTTAATCACCTGCATTCACAGAATTATTTCCAACACCATTATTTATTACCTTGCCACTTCTAAGAACAGTCACTGCTTGTGCTTGCTCAGGTTGACTCAGAAATTTTCCTTTCTGTTGAATCTGCATCTGTTGTGCAAGTTGTCCCATTTGGGTCTCCACTTTCTTGACAGACACTTCCAATGAATCTAACCTTTTGTTATTCATCTCTTGATTCTTGGTACTGACTTGGATAAAAGCATGTAAATTATCCTCCAAATTGTCTCTCTTAGGCTGCCCTTGATTTGAAAATTGCCCTGGCGGTTGATTTTGTCTTTGGAGCAAATGGAAAGGTTGTTGAGAATTATTTGTTGCCCACGAAAAGTTTGGATGATTCCGCCAACTAGGATTGTAAGTGTTTGAGAAAGGATCATTTCGGGCCCTTGGTTGATATCCCTCCATAGTGTTAACTTGCTCAGCCTCATTTCCATAAGACTCGTATGCAGAGGGGCATATATTTGCTCCATGCCCAAAAGTTTCACAAATTCCACACACTTCTTGAGTAGATGAAGAAGCATTGTTTTTCATGTTCAGCATCTGAACTTATCTTGTCAATTCAGCTATCTGATTGACTATCTCACTGTTGGCTTCCACTTGATTTACCCTTTACTTCTTCCTCTTACACTTTTCTGTTGGGAATTAGCTCCCAACATTTCGAAGATGTCATAAGTATCTTCTGCTGTCTTTTCTCCCATAGCTCCCCCAGCTGCATTATCAACAGTATTCTGAAATTGCTGGGTTAGACCATCGTAGAAAAACTGATTTAGCAGTTGAAGTCGGTAGTGATGGTGTGGACACTGGATCAACATCTTAAACCTGTCCCAAGCCTCATGAAATGGCTCTCCATCCATTTGACCAAATGTAGCTATTTTTCCTCTTAATTCAGCTATCTTCTGATGTGAGTAAAATTTGCCCATAAACTTGTTATATACTTGCTCCCAAGTTGTCAAAGAATTTTCAGGCAACATCATAAGCCAACTTTTTTCCCTATCCTTTAATGTGTACGAAAAACACCTCATCCTCAATTAGTCTTCTGTTAGTAGTCCCAATGGAAATGTATTGAGGGTGGAGTAGAAATCCCGGATAAAATTCAAAGGATCCTCATTCGGAACTCCATAGAATGATGGCAGCATGTTGTAATGGATATTCTTCAACTCGTAATTTCTTGCTGCATCTGTCAATCTTATACATGAGGTGGAAGTCCCAATGACAGGTCTGGAAAAATCCCTCATAGTTCTTTGCCTCTCGTCTCCCATATTGGTAGATTGCTCAGTATCCGACTCAAAATAAGAAATTTCCTCCTCTGTATCAAACCCGGTATACAATTCAAACTCTTCTCTGCTCCTTTTCACTCTTTGAATTTCTGAAATAAATGGGCAAAGCTCTGCTCCAAGTGATCTCCTACCTTGCATAAAACAAATTTCTGAAAGAAGGAATTATTTGTAGCAAAAGAAAAATAAAATAAATATAAATAATGAAAAATAATTTAATATATATATATATATATGACTGATAAACAATTATGCCAATTAGTTTCCTCGGCAGCGGTGCCAAAAACTTGTTGCGCTCTAATAAACACTACTAAAGCTACACTCGCAAGTATACGAGGCTGCTGTAGTATTTCGGTGAACACCTCAAGGTCGTCTCACAAGGAAGCTAGATAAGCTAATTATTTATCAAATCGTAATAAACAAATTATCAATTAATAGTCTTTGATTTATAAAATTAAATTGCTGAACAACTATTGAAAATAGAAACGAATTGAATTTATAACAAAGAAAGAAAACTGAACAGATATATTGATTCACTTAATAGAAAAGCCCAGGGTTTGCACTTCTCTACTAATTTATATGTATGAATGGCTATTCCTCTTAACTGATTTAATTTCAAAGATCAGATTTCAAGCAACTTAATTAATCAAATCAAGGAAATAAGCTCTTGCATTCAAACCTTTTTCAATTAATCTTATTACAATCAAAATGATCTTTTCATTAGGTTTATATTTCTAATTCACCTAAGTCCCTAATTAAATTATTCCAATATTAGATTTCATTTCCCAATCCTTCATCTGAATACCTAAAATACATAATTGGTGGCCAATCAATTATATATTAACATTAATCCATTCAATTAAGGATAAAAGAAATAAATCAGTTCAGAGAAATAACCATTTCATACAATCATAGTAGATCCATACAAACCCTAGACTAGATCAAAATTAGTTTATAGTAATGCTATCAAACAAATTCATCTTATTAAAATTCAAAGAAATTAATTTAGACATTAAAGGATTCATAAATAAAATTTCAATGAAAATTAAGAAATAGAGTTGAAGAACAAAACCAATTACAATCTTCCTTTGGTTTCTGAAGAATCTCTTGCTCAGATTTTTGCTAAAAGAATAATGTAATGGCTAGAACTAATTTGATCTAGAGTGTTTGAATAAAAGTGACATCAATCTTTGATAGATTTCTTATTTCAGAGATGAATTGCAAAAGAAAAATGAAGAACGGCTCAAAAGTCTTGTGTAGAACAGTTGAAGAAGTCGATGATGCCTTTTCTCTTGCCCTAATCTTCTATTTATACAAATCCCTTCTCTAAAAATTTGCGCAAGCTCGTATTTGGGTGCTGGGTGTGACACGGCCACAAGATTGGCCGTGTCACATGGGCGTGTCACCTTCTGCTTCTCTATTTTGCTTGTCTTTTCTTTGGCATGAGATGGGACACGGCCAAGCTTGCTGGTCGTGTCATGTGGGTGTGTCAGCTTCTATTTCTTTTCTTTGGTTCTTCATTCTTTGGCTTAGGATGGGACACGACCAAGCTCCTAGCCGTGTCATGTGACACGGCCAGTGGCTTGGCCGTGTCACCTGCCAGTGTCAGCTTCTGCCAAATTTTTCTTTCTTTCTTGGTTTCTTTGGTGTTTCCCTAAAGGTGAGACACAACTAGTGGCTTGGCCGTGTCAAGTTCTGCCAAAATCTCCTTGAGGTGACACGGCCAAGCTTGATTTGGCTTGGCCATGTCTTGCTTGATTCATGCTCTTCTTTCTTTGTTTTGATCTTCCAAGGGAGTTTTTACACTTTAACCTAAAACAAACACTCAAAACAAACTTTAAACAAGAATCAAATGAAACATTAACTAAAAAAACTTAAACATCATACTAAAAACTAGTACAAAAATGATCTAAACACTGGGATAAATTAAAAACTACCAAAATGCTAAAATCACTAAATAAATAGATTAAAACAACCAAAATGCATGAAGAAAACAATAATTATCATAATAAATAAATAGCAATTTGAGGAAAAAAACTAATAAAACAACAACTAAGAACTCTACGAGACTATGCTTTGCCATCTACTGCCACACAATCAAGCATTACAAAGCCACTAGTGCAAGCCAACACATTTGATCTAAAACCAGCACTTATTAATTTAATTCAGCAATCTATTTTTTGTGGCTTACTACATGAGGATGCTTATGCTCATATTTCAAACTTTTTAGGAATTTTTGAAACATTTAAAATTAATGGTATATCTGATGATGCTATTCGGTTGTGACTTTTCCAGTTTCGTTAAGAGATCAAGCAAAAGATTGGCTCATTTCTAAGGCACCAGGTACATTCTCCACTTGGGATCAATTAGCCGCTGCGTTTTTGGCAAAATATTTTCCACCTGCAAAGACGACTAAATTAAGGAATGATATCACAAGTTTCATTCAATAAGATTGGGAGAGCTTATATGAAGCTTGGGAGCGGTTCAAGAATTTGCAAAGAAAATGTCCTCACCATGGAGTCCCGGAATGGCTTTTAATTCAAACCTTTTATAATGGACTTCATCCAAATATTAAGGGAATGATTGATGCAGCAGCAGGAGGTGCACTAATGAACAAAGCTCCTTCTGAAGCAACTGATTTAATTGAAGAAATGGCTACAAATAATTATCATTGGACTTCAGAATGAGGTATGCAAAAAAGAGTTGCAGGGTTACATGAGATTGACAATTTTTCTTTACTTGCAGCTAAAGTGGATACAATTGCCAAGAAATTGAAGCATGTCAATTTGTCATCATCATTCAAATTTGTGAAGGATGTGGAGGTAGCCAAGATATAGCTGGTTGCAAAATTATGGAGCACGTCCAATTTTTAGGAAATCAAAATAGAGGTCCAACTTTTCCACAAGGAAACACTTACAACTCCACATGGAGAAATCACCCTAACTTGGCATGGGGAAATGAAGGCAATCAAAAAGCACCCTATCAACCTCCATACATGAAAAATCAAAACCAAGGCCAAATTCATCCTCCTGAAAAACCAACCTATGAATTGGCTTTGGAAAAATTTATTGGTGCAACTTCAGAAAGGTTCGACAAGCTGGAAAAACAATATGACAAGCTTGAATCAAGGATGGAACAAATTACAGTTCAAAATAGAAATCTTGAAATTCAAGTTGGCCAAATAACAAGTTCTCTTCATACTCGACCACAAGGAGCACTTTCAAGCCAACTAGAAATCAATCCAAGAGATCATTGTAATGCTATTTTCCTAAATAGCATACAACTTGAAGATTCTTTACCAGAGCCCCGAATTTATCAAATTTCTTCTTCTAAAATGAAAGAAAGTGAAGCTGAACAAGAGGCATCATTAAAGTAAGAGGTCAGACTTTATGTGCCACCTATTCCTTTTCCTCAAAGGTTAAAGAAAAAGATGGAGGAAAAATGCAAAGATTGCACTTACTGAGGAGTGCAACAATCTTCTTCAGGATAAGATCCCTTCTAAACTTGAAGAGCCAGAGAGTATTTTGATTCCTTGCCAAATTGGTAGATTAAAATTTTAAAATACATTATGTGATTCAGGTGCTAGTATTAATTTAATGCCTTTATCTATTTTTAGGAAATTAAAACTTGCACAAATGAAACCTACCAGTTTAGTATTGTAGCTTGCAGATAAATCAGTCAAATGCCCAAAAGGAATTGCAGAAAATGTGCTTGTAAAAATGAAAAAATTTTACATTCCTGTTGATTTCATGATAGTTGATTTAAATAAGGATGAAGATGCTACATTGATTTTTGGGAGACCCTTCTTAGCCACGATTGGAGCTATAATTGATGTGAAAAATGGTAAACTCACTTTAAAGATTGAATATGAACAAGTGGAAATTAACGTGATCAAATCTCCAAATGCACTCAAGAATTGCCAAATTCAAAACTCCAATCTAAAGGAGGAAAATACAATTTAGCCTCATCAAGCTTACAAGCACAATTTGAAGGGTATAATGAACTTGGGAAGCAAAATTCCAAGTCAACTATAGCCAGCAACATAGTGGGAAAGGAAGTAATTTGTGATCTTCCACCTTGAGGATTAGAAGTTTTAGTCAAGCTAAAGACTATAAACTAGCGCTTTTTGGGAGGCAACCCAATGTTTTATTTAAACTTTGTCTTTTATTTTTGGCTTTATTTTTGTGTTTTGATTTTGTGTTTTGTGTTTTTATTTTAGGATGAACTTGGATGGAAAAGAGCTTTTGATGGATTCTTCTTGCAAAAGGCAAATTTAAGAATAGGAATGCACACCCCTTCACCACCCAATGCCTAAACCACTGAGGACAGTGGAAAGTTTCAAGTTTGGGGGAGTTTAGCCCAAAATTTAGTAATGTATTCTATTCCCTTTTTGAATTTTATTACTCTTTCATAAATGATGGGATATGGGGCACCTATGAAAAAAAATTTGATATAAAAAAAAATTCTTGCAATCTTGCACTTGAATGATTGAATTCATTAGGCTAATAAAATTTTGTGATTTAATGATGTTAATTATATTGATATACTTAAATTTATCTTTTGAAATAAAGATTTTGTGAAGAACTGTACTTTATAGATTTTGACCTGAATACATTCTTGATTTTAGTTGAAAGTGATCAATGGTATATGCTTACTTAGAGATGACTCCTACTCTTTTGTCATTTACTTTTGATTATCTTATGCCTAAGCCTAGAACATATTTAAAATAACTTTTGAGGTGAAATTGAACCTTGCTAAGTAGGGGAAAAGATGATTTAGGCATTGTTTGTGTAGTCAAATTCTTATATCTACCATATTTGAACATTACCTCTAGTTGTCCCTTTTGAACCAAATTGAATATTCTAGCTTGTTGTTCTTTTTCATTAAACACTTATATCTACCTTTTGTGGTTAATTATCTTTTGGTATATCTTCCTATTATTTATGCTCAATTGGAGAGAGAAAATAAAATGGGAAAGCTCCTTTAGATTTCTCATAAATAAAATTTCAAGTTTGGGGGAAAAATATATATATATATATAATAATGAAAAAAAAAGATAGTAAAAATAAAATTTCCCAGCTAGTATGCTAAAGCAATTGAGGAAAGTCATAACGAACTCTCCAAAACTATTAAGAAGAGCTGCAATCGAAACCTTGGAAGGTATTCAAAAAGTTAAACGTCACTTCAGCCTCAACCCTTTTTAAACCACATTACAAGCCTAAAAAGACCTTTTGATTTTCCTTGAGTTAGTAAGGTCTATTAGTGGAGAAGGTTTGATCAAACATACATATGAGAAAGGCAAAATTTCTTTAAACTATATAAAATTTTTAATGATTGCAAAGGGTATGTGTTTATATAAAGAGCAACAATTGGTTACAATTGGCTAACTTCTTGAATAAAGGAAGGGAGAATGAAGTAAGTACAGCTATGAAAATTGATTTAGCATTGAATTTTGAAATTTTATTTGTATATCAAAATCTTGGGAATGTTTTAATGAGGCCTATTGTGAATGAGATTATTCTTGTTGCTTGAGGTCAAGCAATGATTTAAGTTTGGGAGAGTTGATAGGACTATATTTTGCACATAATTTAATGATTATTCTAGTTATATTTTTATTGTTATCAATTGAATTTGATCAATCTTTATTATGAAAGCTAGAATATTCATCATTTCAAGAATAGAGTTGCAAGTATGAAGAAAAAGCTTATTTTGGCTAAAAATCATGGAAAAATAGAAAGGAGGTCAAATCAAGCTCAAAAATGGAAAATAATGAATTTACATGGTCTTATAAACCATGATACATGATTTTGAACTTGAAAATGAAATTAAAGATGAGAAATCAAGAGGTCCAGATTCATTTTGAATCCCAGGGCCAAAGATGTCAAAAAGCCATGACTATGAGATTTGATTTGAAGCTGTCCAAGTTTTTCAATGACAGAAATTGCAAGGGCAGAAGCATTTGGAAAGCCATGACTGTGGGGCTCAAAGGCCACGACCGTGACATGGATTTCGGCTCTATTTTTAAGAGATTTTGCATATTTCAGAGGCATATTGAAAGCCATGACCGTGGCACTCAAAACCCACGACCGTGGGATTGATTTCTCTACTGTCCGAGTCAAGAAAGAGAAGAAAAATCAAGTTGGCAGTTTCAACTTCAATGCCACGACCGTGGCCTTCCAGACCGACCATTTTACAGCTCTAAAGTGCTCAAACCGACTAATCCAACTCAGGCCATGACCGTGGCACTCAAAAGCCATGACCGTGGGGCCGAAAATCATGACTTTGAGCAAACAATTGGGTTGGTGGTGAACCAAACAAGATGTGGCCTAACTTTTTCAGTTTTTCCCCACTAAAGAAGCTTCCAAACACTCTATTTAAACACACTTCTTCTAAGCCCAGCACCCCCACAACGCCTGGTTCATTGGAACCGGCCTCCTTTACAGGTCTTAATATTATAAAATTCTTAAATATAACAATATCATCCATATTACACACAAAAATTGAAATAAAGCATCGTTATATTAAAATCAAAGCAATGTCCAAACAAATCAAATAAATGGACACCCATCCGAAGATGGAAACATGCCCTTACATCATCCATGTCTAAACCAATAGAACACCCACCAAAAGGCAGAAACATGTTCTTTACATTGGTCTAAAATATAAGCAATTCAAATTACATAGAACTTAATCAATGAGGTACCCACAAAGTGGAAACATACCTCTTGCAACATTTGGAAATCAAAATAAATTGATAAAAGTAAATAACTACTCATCATAAATAAATCATTCACCAAAGATATTAAATATCAATAAAAAGTAAACATCCATCCATAATAAATTAAATAAATCAAGCATTGAACTTAAATAAATCAAAGCATATAATAAACTACATAATCAAATAAGGTAAGTAAAGATACAAATTGAACTTTACTATTTCTCATTTAAAGTTCTTTAATTAATATTTAGGGTTTTGAAATTTATTGGTTTAGGCTACTGTAAGTTTTAAGGGAATTGAAATAAATTAAGGTTTTATAATTTAAGAGATTGATAAGGTTCTTTGATTAGCCAAATTAGGGTTTGAGGGGTAAAATCATGAAATTAGGATTTGGACACTTTAAAACATTTGGCTTTATAATTCTTAACTACTGGATTTCATTAGCATAGCTACTGGATTATTATTTTGGATTTACTGTGTTGAATTTTAATATTTAGGTTTATAAGATTTTAAGGTTTTAAGAATTAGGGCCTAGGAAAATTAGGGTTTATGGTTTTGGTTTTGAGATAATTAGGATTTTTGGTATTTTGGAAAACATGTTTTGGTTTTAGGATTTGAGAAAATAGTTTAGAGTTTTATAAAGTTTTTAGAAATAGGTAAGACGATTTAAGGTTTTTGGAAACAGAAAGTATTTTTTAGGGTTTTTGGAAATAAAAGGATCAATTTAGGGTTTTAAGGTTTTAGAAAGTTGGAAAGCAGATTAGGATTTTAAGATTTTGAAGAAATAGATTAGGGTTCTTAGGTTTTAGAAAAAAAAAAGTAATTTTAGGGTTTTTGAAAATAGAGGAGATGATTTAAGGTTCTAAGGTTTTTAGAATCAAAAGAAATAATTTAATCATTGAAGCTACTGTAAAAAAAAGATTAGATATTCAAACCTTCGTTTGTTGGTTCCACCAAAAATTGCTTATTGGATGAACAAGGAGAAAGGCAAGATGGCTGCCTTTGATGGATTGATTGCTTGGTTGCTTATTCTCCTAAAAAATGTCTGATCGTTTTCACTGCCAAAAAAAATTTTTAAAGTCCGATCTCCTTTCAAAAATTCCTCCCAAGTTCCTCCCCTTTTTTTGGTCTTTTAAAGTGTTATTTATAGGGAATTTTTGAAGCTTAATTCCAATTGTTTAAGTAATTTATTATTAATTAGGAAAATGAAACCGAAACCAAATAGAATTTGGTTTCAGAAAAAATTGCATCGAAAAATTTTGCTGACGAAAAAACTGCTGCGGGCCGCTGTGGAAACTTGCGAGGGCGCTCGAGCGAAATTGGCCGCGGGCCATTTCGTCCAACGCTTTCGGCGACGAATTTTTTTTGTCACCGATTTTTCCATCGCGGATTTTTATTTTTATTTTTTGTTTATTTGTTTATTATTATTATTTTTATTATTATAATAATTTTTTTAAAAAATAAAAACTAAAACAAATATTATTTAATTAAGATAACACAAAAATTATTTTGGACTAAATAAAATATATTGGACCGGACTTGGTCAAAAATTAAGGGTCTACAAATACTCTAGAAGAAGAAGAAAGAAGTTTCAATTTTTTAAAAGGAGATCCCTTTACTCTAAAAGAAGAAGAAATCCAGATAGGTGTTACGTATGTGGAGGAAAAAGACATTTGCAAAAAATTATCCTAAGAAGCCAATGAAGATAACTAAGTTAATCCAACAGATTAATCAAGCTTTAATATCTCTTCCAAACAATGTTGAGATTGAATCTATTCTTTCAGAATAAAGTGAAGCATATCAGGAAACAATAATGGCACTTCATGTAGATGATGATGATTTTTATTCATAATCTAGTTCTATAGATTTAGAAGAAGATTATCTTCCTCTTAGCTATCATCTTCAACAACAACAGTTGCCCTCTGCTTATTTTGTCAATTCTTCCTTATTGACTCCATTACTGCAGATTTCATTGCTCCCATCTAAATATGATAGGGCTATTAATCTAATAACTTATAGTTAGATTTACTATACATTCATCATATTCTCTTATTATAGGGTAGATTTTTCTTCAAAAAAATTCTCTACAATTAGTCCTTTTAGATCTAGAATAATATTATTTTATTTTTAGTTATTTTAGTTGAATTAAAAAAATGCTATTTTGGATTCAAGTAGTTTTGTAGTTCATTTGATGTAAGGGTGGGCATTTATGGATAACCGACCGAATATTTGATTCGGTTAATTAATCATATTAAATTATAGTTGGTTTGGTTGTAAAAATTAGATTAATTTAACTTTCAGTTCGGCTAACGATTATCCGATTTGATTCAGTTCCATCAGTTAATCTTAACCGAAAATTTAAAAAAAAATAATTTTCATATAGTTCTTTATTAATTTTTGCTTAGTTTTTTAATTATATTAATTTTTTTATAACAAATATAATTTTTTATTAGAAATTAAAGTTATTTTTTTGTTTAATTATTTATTAATTTTTATTGTTATTTTATTATATTAATTTTGCATTATAAATATAATATTTTATTATAAAAATAATAATTTGGTTAATTTTGAAATTAATCAAATCGACTAATTTGGTTCAGTTAATTAGATGAACTGAATAAAATTTAAAATCGATTGGTTCCATTGAAAAAATATAATTTCAAAGTAATTGGTTAAAGTTTAGTTCAGTCGATTAATTCATCAACTGACCCGTAGACCCTTAATTTTGATCCTAAACTAGTCTGATCCTGATTAATAATGGACAAATCAATTTTGGTCCATTTTTAATTGCTTAAATCTAGTTTGAAGCTTTTAATTGGATCGACCCAATTTTATAAGGCCTTAAATAAGCCGATTCGTTATTTTAAAGCCCTAAATAGGTCCAATTTGAAGCTAGATAAGTTTGGTTGGGTTTAATTTGTTATGGGTCGTCCCATATCGAATTAGAGGTGCCAATTTTGATATGGAATATCCCATATCAAATTGGGGAGCCCCCAATTCGATATTAGGGTCTCCTCCCAATTCAATATGGGATAGCCCTATATCAAATTAGGGTGTGAACCTCGGTTTCCGCCCGGAAAGGATCCGGGTGAACGTTCACTCGTTGTCAGGAGTCGCCACTCAGTTTATTTTGTTCAAAAGGAAAAACTAAGTCCAATGCAAAGGCTTCTAATCTACGAACCCAAGGAGGATTCGGGGACTATGTCATGTATTTGACTAACTTTGCAATGAAAAAGAAATAAACATAAAAGGGATGAAGAAAAGAAAACAAACAGATTGTTAATAAATTGTGGACTTGTTATTTGAGGTAAATCTCAAATATGCCTACATACTCTCGTTTTTATGAGAGATCAAAGTCCATATAGTTCGAGAAAGCCTATTTAAAGGCAATGAGAATTATGCTTCATGCATGTGTGTGTGTGTATGCTTCGTGCATTTGTCGGGCTTTTTGCCATTTGTCCATTTGTCGGGCATTTTTGCCATTTGTCCATTTGTCGGGCATTTTGCCATATTTATGAGATTTAGCACTTAGTGCTAAAATGGTGAAATTTGGGTACTTTGTACCAAAAGAGTGCAAATTTAGGCTCCGTGCCAAGAAGTTGATTTTAACTGTAAAATTAAGGTACTTTGTACCAAAACGTCGTAATTTAGGCTTCGTGCCAAAAAGATTAATTGATTAGTCCATTAGGCCTTAGACCTAAAAGGATTAGGTCTTTGACCAAAAGATTGATTAATTCATTGCTTAATGCCGAATGATTGATTAGTTAGTCCATTGGGCCTTAGACCTAAAATGATTAGGTCTTTGACCAAAAAGAAATTAAGAAGAAGATGGAATGTTTATAATATGCTCGAATTGACAAAGAAGAAATTAAGATATTACCTTGTTTAGAATTTTCCCGCTTCGAAGTTCCAGATCTCGTTTTCTTGGATCTTGGATTTTGATTCTTGATTACGGGTCAATTCTTGTAGCGCAGAATTCGATTTATGCAAAGAAAAGTTCAAAAGAAGATCTTAATTGTGAGAGCAGACAATTCGACAGCACAACGCCTCGGGATCTGAAAAGCCCACCCGTTTTCTAAAGATCTGAAGTCCTTTTATAGGCAAAAAAACGGGCTGACGGCGGCCGAGCCGCCGTCCACGGCGGCTGGCGGCCAAAAAGCCATCAACGGTGGCCGGGCCTCCGGAATCACGGCGGCCGGGCCGTCGTGCGCAGCGGCTGGGCCGCCAAAAATACCTCGGCTCGCGCGATTTTTCGCTTCAAACTGACTTTTCAGGTGTTACGGACCTCCAAAAAATATTCTGAGACCATATCCGTGATCCTCACGTCGTCCCGGTCATTTCAAGTACCATATCGATATATTTCCGGTGAACTTTACCGTGGACGTCCGGTCCGGCTCGGTTTTCTGTAGTCTGAGTAAATCGGCTTTCCGAGCTTCAAAATTCGAGTGTTCACAATTGCCCCCCACTGGGGTCCATAAAAATGATTTATGGGGCTCAGTGGCCTTCTGAAGAGCGAATTTTGAGCGAGGGGTAAAAGATCCGCCTTTTGGCATTTCTGGATTGCTTGCAACACTTCTGATTTTTCTGTACCTGCACTTTTGTTAGCACAAACAGTACATATGTATGCATGATTTTTTTTTTCATGTACAACTAGACCAGGAGTCTTCAAAAATGGAAAAGATCAATGTGGGTAGATTTGGGTTACTTTCTGTCACCACTCTTAGGGGGATATTGACGGATTGAGATTTTTATTTATTTCTAGTAAAGAACTTAGAAATAAATTTTAGGAATCTTTCCTTTGCATGTACTTGAATTAGCTCTAGTAATGAACCAGAACTAATATTAGGCCTCAATAAGCTCTGCTATCAGTAATTATTTCTAGTAAAGAACTTAGAAATAATCATCTAGGAAGTCCAATTTCACTGGGGAAGGAACTTGAATTTTTCTGAAGTTGCCCCCAAATTATTCCCGGAGTTACTCGAGCTGTTCCCTGGAGTTACTCGAGCTGTTTTTCAAACTTGGGTTAGGAACCATCAGATGATCAGGCCTTTTGCTGAGCCTTCCCTTGTCCAGCCTACTATAGCTGAAGTTTGGCCAATTGAAAAGCCGATGAGACATGCATTGCTACAGGAGCTGGAGGGAGAGGAGGTGGTTCCTCTTAATGAGGAGAAGATAGATGTTGTAGAGAGTTCCGGAGCTAAGGAAGATACCAAAGACTCTGCCCCACGTAGGAGGCGTAGGGTTTAGACCCTAGGGTTGACTCTATTGTCTGCTTTTTTGGGACTACCACTTTTTTTTTTTTTTTTGGACTTGTAGCTTGACTCTTTTTTATTGGTTTGGTGTTTCATGGAATTGATGACTCTTTTTGGAATGAACGACTCCTTTGGAAGGCATGACTCGTTTTGGAATGAACGACTCTTTTTGGAATGACTCTTTTGTCTGCTTTCCAAGCATTATCTACTTTATTTGCATGCTCTAATTTTTGCCTAAGTCGTCCTTTCGGATTTTCAACTTAGCGAGCTCTTACCCATTCTTGCCTAAGCCGCCCCTTGCGGGTTTTCGACTTAGCAGGCCCCACTATTGCCTAAGCCGCCCTTTGTGGGTTTTCGACTTAGCGGGATTTTTCTATTTCTTTTCTTTTTTTTATTTGTTTTGTTTTGTTGTTTTTTTTTTATATATATATATTGGCAAAAAAAACATGAATCAATGATTTTTATTAAAATTTAGACCGTGCTCAAGGAGAGCTGCCTACATATCTCGAATTAGTTTGCAAGAATCAGGTCTAATGTAGTTCCTTTTGGGAATGCATGATCATACATAATATTTCTTTAGTTGATCCAGATTGCATGGGTTTGTGAACTCCAAACCATCCAAATCAGACAAGATGACGACTCCGCCGGAAAGTATCTTCTTTACAACGTAGGGTCCAGCCCAATGACGGCGAAACTTCCCACGAGGATCAGTAACGGGTGTTCTGATCTCTTTCAGAACCAAACAACCTTCTTCCAACTTTCGATCTTTGACCTTTTTGTTGAAATGTCTGGCCATTCGCCTCTGATACCCTTGAATTTGATGTAGAGCTTGAAGTCTTTTTTCATCCAAACTTAACAACTGATGATGATAATTGCTTATCCATTCAGCTTCATTTATCTGACTTTCTTGAATTATCCTCGCCGATTGAACTTCCAGTTCAATGGGGAGTACTGCTTCCATCCCATACACGAGTGAATATGGAGTTGCCCCGGTAGGAGTTCTGATTGATGTTCTATATCCCCACAAGGCCAATGGCAACTTCTCATGCCAACGCCTATGTTCCTTGATCATTTTCTGTATGATCACCTTTATAGACTTATTTGCTGCTTCTACAGCTCCATTTGTTTGGGGTCTATAAGGAGAGGACTTATGATGTTGGATCTTCTTATCCTTCAATAGTTTAGCAAATTCTGCTTGGAAATGAGTTCCATTATCAGTGATAACCTCAAATGGCGTTCCGTACCGACAAAGGATGTTGGTTCGGACAAACTGTGCTGCCTTTTTGGCGTCTAATTCTGCATAGGAAGCGGCTTCAACCCACTTTGTGAAGTAATCCACTACTACCAAGATAAACTGATGTCCATTCGAGGCTTTTGGATGTATTTTGCCAATTATATCTATTCCCCAAGTAGCGAAGGGCCATGGAGAAGTGATTGGATTCAGGGCAACGGGAGGTTGCTTCTGCAGCTTAGCAAATATCTAATACTGATGGCATTCTTGCACAAATGCCACACAGTCTGTATTCATGGTGGACCAATAATATCCTAGATTGGCTATTTTCCGAGCCAGGGCGATCCCATACATGTGCGGTCCTGATTCACCACCATGTACCATTTCCATTATCTGCTTAGCTTCTGCTTCATCCACACACCTTAGGTGCATTCCATTCCAACTTCTCTTGTAGAGGATATCTCCATTAAGAATGTAGCCTGTGGCAAGCTGCCTTATTGCCCTCTGATCAACCTTTGATGATCCCTCCGGATAAATTCCATCCTTGAGATAATTCTTGATATCCCAAAACCATGGTTTACCATCGGCCAAATGCATTACATGGGCAGGTTGTTTCTGAAGCTGAACTTTCAATGGACGAATGGCCTTCCCTTCCTTGATATTGATCATGGAGGCTAAAGTAGCCAGAGCATCAGCAAAATGATTCTTTGCTCTGGGGAGATATTCGAAGGACAGATCATCGAACTGTTGTGCCAAATGATCAAGGCGTTGTAGGTAAGGAACCAAACGCTCTTCCCTTATCTTCCATTTCCTTAAAGCTTGTGATACTATTAGAATAGAATCACCATGGACTTTTAGGTTCTTAATCCCTAATTCCAGGGCGGCTTCAAGCCCATTGATGCAAGCTTCATATTCTGCTTCATTGTTTGTGCAGCTAAAGTCAAGTTTAACTGCAAATGGAATGTATTCTCCACAAGGAGTTTTGAACACAATTCCTATTCCATTTCCATGGTAATTGGATGCCCCATCAAAATACATCTCCCAAATGCTCCTTTCCACATTCAAGAGGTCTTCGTCAGGGAAATTCATTTCTCGCATCTCATCTTTTACGGGTAATTCTGCCAACTGGTCAGCTATTGCCCCACCTTTCACAGCTTTCCTTTGAACAAATTTCAAGTCAAAGGCTGCTAATGTTGACACCCACTTTGCCATCTTGCTGTCCAAAATAGGCCTCTCCATAAGGAATTTCAAGGGACTCTGTTCTGCGATGACACAAGTAGTGTAAGAAGACAAGTAGTGTTGTAACTTCGTACAAGTCCAATACAACGCTAAACACAACTTCTCAATCTTGTTGTACTTTAATTCGTAGTCCAGCATCCTTTTGCTGAGGTAGTAAATTGTATTTTCCACCTTTGTACCTTCGGCCTCTTGAGCTAGCATTGCACCCATGGCTTCATCTGTTACAGACAAATACAAGAGCAGAGGTTTTCCCATTCTGGGAGGTTGCAGAATTGGCGGACTTAACAAGTATTCTTTGATCTTGTCAAAGGCCTTCTGGCAGTCTTCATTCCATTCTTGTGAAGCACCTTTTCTTAGTAGCTTAAAGATTGGACCACAAGTCTCTGCCAACTGTGATATGAATCGACTGATATACTGTAGCCTACCCAGCAGACCTCGAATTTCTTTTTCGGTTCTTGGTGGAGGCATTTCCAGAATAGCCCTTGACTTTGCTGGATCAATTTCTATTCCTTTCTTGCTGACCAGATATCCCAAAAACAAGCCCGATGTAGCACCAAAGAGGCACTTTGCAGGATTAAGTTTCAGATTGTACTTGCGAAGTCTAAGGAAGAACTTCTCAAGTGCTTCGACGTGCTCTTCTGGAGATTTTGACTTGACAATCATATCATCGACATATACTTCTACTTCTTTATGAATCATGTCATGAAAGATTGTTGTTGCCATCCTTTGGTAGGTAGCCCCTGCATTTATCAATCCAAAAGGCATAACCCTGTAGCAAAAAGTGCCCCATTCTGTAATGAAAGCTGTCTTCTCTTTGTCTAGTGGATGTACCATGATCTGATTGTACCCAACTGCAAGGTCAGTCATGGAAACCATCATATGCCCAGCCATTCTGTCTATTAGCAAATCGATGTGTGGTAACGGGAAATCATCCTTGGGACAAGCCTTATTCAAATCCCTGTAGTCAACACACATCCTGACCTTTCCGTCTTTCTTCGGGACCGGTACAATGTTTGCTAACCAGGAGGGGTAGGCAATTGGTTCTATGAACTTGTTATCCAGCTGCTTGGCAACCTCTTATTTAATCTTCAAAGACCATTCTGGCTTCATTCTTCTCAACTTTTGCTTAACCGGCTTTGCGTCGGGATAGAGTGGAATCTTGTGAACTGCTATGGCTGGGTCTATTCCCGTGACATCACTTGTCTTCCACATGAAGCAGTCGGCATACCTTCTGATGCACTCAACAACCTGCTCTTTATTCACACAATCACATGCAATGTATGTATGTTCATTCTCTTTGCCAATTATTATCTTTTCATTTATTTCTTTTATTTTATTTATTTCATTTTTGCTAGATAATACTTGGAAAGCAAAAGACACAGGGTAACCAAGAATTTGAAGAGTTTCATTGATAATGGTGGAGTCATTCTCCAAGATTACATCAGATTTGACATTAAGATTCTCTAAATCTGAAACTACAGAAGACTCAGAATTAGACTCTGACTTGGTGTTTGACTCAGAATTTAACTTGGTACAAGACTCGGGTTCAGGGTGTGACACTGGACTAGATTTGACTGCAGCAGCTTGTCCCTCCTCAGCATACCAATTCATCAGTGGTCTATCTGTTGTCTTGATCAGCTTTGTGAAGTCCCTTTTGTCTTCGACATTGGTTATCATAGCAACCTCATCAAAGAGATTAGGCTGCATGAAATCTTCCACTTGTGGGTCCGTCGTAAGCTCTGGCTCTTCTTCCTTTGTGGCTAAGATATTAGTGAACATCTCAAAACCCGGTAACTTCTTCCCAGTCAAAGGAGAATAGAATGGTTCCTGGAAACCACAGTAAGGAACTGTTTTCCCAGGTCTGCAGAAGTGACCATTCAGAGTTTTGAAGTAAGGGCGCATTTTGAGGCTTCTTGCCCACCCATTTTTCTTTTTCTTCTTCCCATGTTGAGACTCTTCTATCTCTTCATCTGTGGGTTTGTATCCCAAGCCAAAAGTGCCCTTATTCTCGGGTTCTTCCCATGGCCGTACTACGGAGGATTTTCTCCCAGACTTTACCATTTCCATTCCGGGTAGCAGACCTACCCTTAGCATCATCCCTACAAGACAATTGACCTGGACTCCCCCAAAGTCATATGGGATGAATGGCCCTTTGGGTTTTTCTCCTTCTATGCATTGAACGGTGTCATACTGGAACCCAGTCAAGGCCATAGTAGTTTCACCGGGAACAACCTCAAAGAGGGATTGATCCATGGTTTTTTGGTCGGTTTTACATGTGTCTCCTCTGATAGTGATGATTTTCCCTTCAAAAGGGAACTTGAGTTTCTGATGTAATGAAGAGGGTACAGCATTGCTCTGATGAATCCACGGCCTTCCAAGGAGGAGATTAAAGCTCGCGGGTACATCAATTACTTGGAACGGCACTTTCATCTTTACCGGTCCAATAACAACTTCTAAAATAGCAACACCCAAAAATTCTCTTCGAGTGTTATCATATGCTCTGACAATTTGATCAGAAGGTGTAAGATCCTTAGCTTCCAACCCCAGACAGCTCGCTACTTTCAAGGGACACACATTCAAGGCTGACCCATTATCAATGAGAACCATGGGCACAGTCTTTCCCCCAGTTTGTATGGTGATGTATAGAGCATCATTGTGATTCTTACCGTCTTCTGGTAAATCTATATCAGAAAACCTGATGCTCAATGTTTTGCTTGATTGGGTCAAAGTGGCCACCAATGCTTCTGGGCTTGTGTCCACTGATGTATCAAGTTGACTCAAAGCTTTGCTGAGAGCCTGACGGTGTGGGAATGAGGAAGCAAGGAGCTCCCAAATTGACACCTTAGCTTGAGTCTGCTTGAGCTGAGAGAGGACAGGGTCTTCTTTTGGCTCAGGCATTTTCTTATAGGGAGGATCTGAGGTTTTAGGGGTTTTTCCCAAGTCAAGCGGCTGATGTTGTCTTCCGCTTCTTGTCAGAGCGTCGACCTCTTCAGCGAGGTCATTCAAATCCAACACACACACTTCATTCATTCCCAAGAGGAGTTCGAAAGGATCGAACGACTCTTCTTCCACAGTGATGGCGTGGATGGAATGATTGGGCAAAGGGTTAGTGTTAATGTTTGGTTGCCTCTTGAGAGGAATGATATCACCACTGTCCACCAAATCCTGGATGCGATTTTTTAGAGTCCAGCAAGCATCTGTCCTATGCCCCTTTCCCTGGTGGTATTCACAGTACTCATTGGCTTTAAAACTGGAGGGTAATGGGTTTGGAGGAGGCCTTGGGTCCAAAGGCTTTAAATATTTCCCTTCCACAGCCTTTTTAAACACCAGATGAATGGGCATCCCAAGGTCTGTATATTGCCTTCTTGGCTGATTTCTCTGCCAAGATTGCCCACACGTAAAGGATTCGCAGGGGCAATATTGGCCACTTCATTAATCTCGCTTGGGGAAGCAGCTTGGCCTTGTTTCTTATACCTTGAAGTAGCTCCCTCATCCACTATTTTACCCATTTGTATCAAGTCTTCTACCTTGGTTGCAGTCGCAATGAGCGATTTGAACGTAGGCAGATATTGGGTTTGGAGTTGAGATTGATATGTAGGCCTTAAGTTTCTGATTATGATATCAATCTGCTCTTGTTCTTAATGCCCCCACATACATCTTGAGGTGAGTTTTAGGGCAGGTAGTCCCATCAAATCTGTCCATCCCAGGCATTTTGAATTTTGGAGGCAATCTGGCTTGGGGAAACAAGGATAAGGAATCCATGTCTACCACCTCTTTGTGAGTTTTCATGGCAGTGATTGACCTCTCAAGCATTTCAAGCTTCCTTTTTAGTTCATCAGTTTCTGTGACATTCTTAGAGGGTGGATCCTCCAAGTTGATGACAGGGGTATTCTGAGCAGTCATAGGGGTGCTAGTTTGTTCCACAATGGGTTCCTTCCCTAAATTTCCAGAAGTAGAGGCTGTCTTCGGGGCTCCTCCCAATTCAGCCAAGATGGCTACCCTTTGGGCGGTTAAAGCTTCATCAATTTTTTCTTGCATTCTAGCTTCAATTTCCTTAGCCTGTCCATCTAGTAAGGCCTTAATCTGTTCAATTGTAGCCATTTCAGGAATTTGAGTGGTTGGTGAAGTTGGAGTGGTAGAGCTTGTGGGTGATTGCACAGTTGGTGTCGGTGTAGTTTGCGTAGGTGACGGCACACGGATGGTGGATACCTGAAAAGGTCAAGGGTAAAAGATCAGGGTAGTGTGTAGGGTAGGAAAACTCTTGGTCCACTTGCACATATCAAAAGATTTTCCCCAAAATCGTGTTGTTATGTTTCATGAATGCACCTTATCACATCATAATTCATTTTGATGAAATGTGGCACTATCATTGGGTACATACAACCTATGGGAGGGTTCTATTGGTACGTGAAAAATAGAGAATCGGCTTATCACAGGGACCCTTGAGTCTTGAGTAAGATATACCTAACCACATGTGAAACAAGGAGTTTCGCGTGGGTCCAACAGTACGATTACTCATGGGCCATTCCAAAAGGATTGGAATGGTTTGCGACAACAGGGAGGACACTTTCGCTGTCCGCCGGCATAATCAAGGAGACCTGCCGGTCAGAACTACTTGCTATCCAGACTCAGAAGTTTGAACAGAAAGAGAGGAAATTCATTTGAAAACGATTTTTTATGCAATGGAGGAAAATGATTCCCCCATGTAATGCAAGAGAAAAAGATTCTCTGAATGACAAAACAAATGCACAAGTAGTCAAACAATAGATCTATCAAAGGAAAAAGATTCCTTTCGTCAATCTTCATTCCAATATCCTTAAAGGATATATATTGCTAAGGTACCCTGCAAAACAAATAAACGTACCCTAAAGAAGGGCAAGTTAGTGAAATAATCAATAATATACTAGGGTCCCATAAATTATTTTTATGGTCCCTAGAAAGATTTTTTTTTTCTCAATTTTCAATTTCAATATCCTTAAAGAAAGGATGACCATTGCTAGGGTACCCTGCAAAATAAATAAAAGTACCCTAAAGAAGGGCAAGTTAGTCAAATAACAATTGTAGTCCACTAAGATCCCATAAATCATTTTTATGGTCCCCAGTAGAGTCGCCAATTTGTGAACCTCGGTTTCCGCCCGGAAAGGATCCGGGTGAACGTTCACTCGTTGTCAGGAGTCGCCACTCAGTTTATTTTGTTCAAAGGGAAAAACTAAGAAAACCCTTGTTTGACTCCAATAATGCATCCAATGCAAAGGCTTCTAATCTACGAACCCAAGGAGGATTCGGGGACTATGTCATGTATTTGACTAACTTTGCAATGAAAAAGAAATAAACATAAAAGGGATGAAGAAAAGAAAACAAACAGATTGTTAATAAATTGTGGACTTGTTATTTGAGGTAAATCTCAAATATGCCTACATACTCTCGTTTTTATGAGAGATCAAAGTCCATGTAGTTCGAGAAAGCCTATTTAAAGGCGATGAGAATTATGCTTCATGCATGTGTGTGTGTGTATGCTTCGTGCATTTGTCGGGCTTTTTGCCATTTGTCCATTTGTCGGGCATTTTTGCCATTTGTCCATTTGTCGGGCATTTTGCCATATTTATGAGATTTAGCACTTAGTGCTAAAATGGTGAAATTTGGGTACTTTGTACCAAAAGAGTGCAAATTTAGGCTCCGTGCCAAGAAGTTGATTTTAACTGTAAAATTAAGGTACTTTGTACCAAAACGTCGTAATTTAGGCTTCGTGCCAAAAAGATTAATTGATTAGTCCATTAGGCCTTAGACCTAAAAGGATTAGGTCTTTGACCAAAAGATTGATTAATTCATTGCTTAATGCCGAATGATTGATTAGTTAGTCCATTGGGCCTTAGACCTAAAATGATTAGGTCTTTGACCAAAAAGAAATTAAGAAGAAGATGGAATGTTTATAATATGCTCGAATTGACAAAGAAGAAATTAAGATATTACCTTGTTTAGAATTTTCCCGCTTCGAAGTTCCAGATCTCGTTTTCTTGGATCTTGGATTTTGATTCTTGATTACGGGTCAATTCTTGTAGTGCAGAATTCGATTTATGCAAAGAAAAGTTCAAAAGAAGATCTTAATTGTGAGAGCAGACAATTCGACAGCACAACGCCCCGGGATCTGAAAAGCCCACCCGTTTTCTAAAGATCTGAAGTCCTTTTATAGGCAAAAAAACGGGCTGACGGCGGCCGAGCCGCCGTCCACGGCGGCTGGCGGCCAAAAAGCCATCAACGGCGGCCGGGCCGCCGGAATCACGGCGGCCGGGCCGCCGTGCGCAGCGGCTGGGCCGCCAAAAATACCTCGGCTCGCGCGATTTTTCGCTTCAAACTGACTTTTCGGGTGTTACGGACCTCCAAAAAATATTCTGAGACCATATCCGTGATCCTCACGTCGTCCCGGTCATTTCAAGTACCATATCGATATATTTCCGGTGAACTTTACCATGGACGTCCGGTCCGGCTCGGTTTTCTGTAGTCTGAGTAAATCGGCTTTTCGAGCCTCAAAATTCGAGTGTTCACATAGGGCCTTCCTAATTCGGGAGGCCTATATTGAATTGGGGAACTCTCAATCTGATATGAATTGCTTCATGTCAAACCTAACGCTTTTGGAATTCGATATGACTTCTTAATCAGGCCAGAAATAAAATTAAGCTTGGATAAGTTAGGGTTAAGTAAGAGATTTAACCTAATTTTCCCTATAAATACAGGTTTAAAACAATAATGAAAGGAGGAAGGTGATTAGCAACTAGGGGCTTTTAGCAATCAGTCAACCATGAGCAATTGAAAGCAGCAATTAATCAAGACAAAAAGGCAAAAAGAAAATAGAGAGGCAGGGAGCAGTTTTCTTCAAATTGCTTCGCTTAACCAAGATTTAAATTGATTCAGTTAGCAAGTAAGACAAAAGGCTAGGTTCAATACATTCAACTTGGTGGAGCTAACCAACGCAGGTGCAATCTTCTCAAATCAATTGAATTTATCAATAAAGCTCCGTAACTTCATTCATTATATTATTAAGCTTTAATACTGTGTTGCCAAATCATACGTTAATCAAACCCTTGGTTCCTCATTTATTGTATTATCCAATTATGCATGTTACTTTGCAAAATTCCCTACAACAGGCTATAGGTTAGGATTCGAATCAACTTTAAATATCCAAGACATGTTTTAACTATTTATCTTCTATATTAAACCCTAATCAACACATCTAAACCCTAATTCCTAAAATTCCTAAAATCCAAAACCTTAATCAACGTATCCAAACCATAATTCCCAAAATCCCTAAAATCCAAAACTCTGATTTGACTTCCAAACCCTAATTCTTAAAAAACCTAATATAAAACCCTAATCCCTAAAATCCAAAACCCTAATTTGATTTTCAAACAATAATTCTCAAAAAATCTAATCTAAAACCATAAACCCTAATTCTAAAACCCCTAATTCATAAACCCTAATTTCTAAAATCTTAATTCTTAAAACCCTAATTTTATAAACTCTAATCCAAAACCCCAATTCCAAATTCCCAAAAACCCTAATCTATAAACTCTAATCCAACACCCTAATTCCATATATTTAAAAATCCTAATCTGAGACCTCAATCATTTAGGTTTAACCCCTAGTTTGTATTTGTCGCCCTTAATTGCACTTTTAACCCAATTTTACATGTTTTAATCTTGATTTGTACCTTTATACCTTGAACTTGATTGTTTGATTTATTATTGCCTACTTATGATGGATGATGAGCTTTGATTTCATTTTGTTGTTTATGATGAATGATTGAATTATACCGTGTTGACCATTTTGATTCTAAGAATGTTAAAACCCATGTTTTCACTTTCGTGGGTGTCTTATTTTATTTGGTTTATTCTTCTATTTAAATTAAGTTTTGGGATTAATATAAGGGATATGTTTCCACCAAATGGTGGGTGTCCCATTTTATTTTTTTTGTATTATGGACATTTGAACAGTTGTAAGGGCACGTTTTCATCCTTAGATGGGTGCCTATTTTATTTGCTTTATTTCAATAATATGATGGATATTTATTTCTTTTAATTGCATGTAATATGGATGATATTATAATAAGTTAAGAATTTAATAATATATAGATCTAAAAAGGAATCCGGTTCTAACAAACCAAGAATTATAGGGTGCTAGATCATTCTAACATTTCCCATGCGTACCCAATTTTTCGAACCCAATAAGGGGATTGGAAATTTCTTAGGAATTGAGTCATCCACCCATTTCTATTTTTCTGGCTCGTATGGGTGGCGATTCCTATTATCCAAATTTAGGCTCGTGTTCTCTAAGGCTCTGAGCCTAAGAGTGCCGAAGTAGCAAGAATCATTCCACCAAAAGTAGGGGTAAAAATCTCCACTCACAGTGGCAACTCCACTGGGGATAAGAGAAGTTTATTCCATTGGTCTTTATATTATTCTATTCTTTCTTATTTTGATACTATCCATTGCATTACTTAGATTGCATTGTATATGTGAGTTAGGATGCTCTGTGTAACCCGTGTTGTGTATATTTAAGGGATACCATGCTTTTATTCAAGGTATGGAGATCGAGCATTGCATAACCACTCATAGCCTTATACCTTTTGGTATATACTTGCTATGGGGACCTAAGCCTTTTCAACCTAAAGACTAAAGCCTATATAGTTGGCATAGTAACTTTTCTTAGGCTTACCCTAAATGCTTGTTGTTTGACTATGATTAATATGTTTTAGCTAAGTTAAGACCCATTTGGTTAGAATTTTTCCTAATATGACCTAATTATGGTGTAAGCCCAAAATAATTCTTTTAAGGCTCAAACAACCAAAATTATTTTCAAAACAATCTTTTGACATAAAACCTTTTTGAGATGGGTCAAAAACCCTTTTTCTTTATGGGCCAAGTTCAAAGCCCAATTTTTTTTAAATAAACCTTTTCAATGGGCTTTTAGATATTTTCTTAAATGGGTTTACAACTAGCTAGGTGAATTATGAAATATTAAAATAAATTGTGGACCTAATTTATACCAAGACTTATTAATCATGGGCTTGTTTGAGGCATGAATCATTAGTTATCTGCTTTCAAATGAAAAATATATTTATGATAAACTTTTAATTTAGTTTTAATCCATGATATATAAGCTATCTTATAGTTAACCTAAAGGATTAAGGCTTAATTAGTGGGAGTTATCATAAATTGATTTCTCTATTTGGAAATACAACTATTGATTAATTCGTCTAAGTGACTCAAAAATAAAGTATCCCTTGTTGATATCATTGTTGGCCATAATACTTAGGAAAAAAGACTCTCCACTCATGTGTTGATGATATCAGGTTGGAAGGAACATCCTAACTCTATTTACTTGCTTATCTGCTCATGTATACATGCATTGCATCACATAAACATTGATCCTTTCTCGCTCACAAATATGGAGTACAGTAGTTCAAGGGCTTATGACAACCCAACCTGTGACATTGGCTCAAAATCTAGTAAAGGTTCAGTTAACTTCATACCAAGACCAATGGAACCTGAGAAAGTTTAAAAGATGGTGAATGATGCCCTCAACTCCAAGATGGAAGAATTAAAGGGGGCCTTGGCTAAAACTGTGAGGAGTCAACTGTTTTCACTACTGGAGGATAATAATGTTGAAGCATCTGCTAGTAACAAGAAATAAAAGGACAAGGGAAAGGCTAAGGTAGTGGAGGTGGCCTCTGATAAAGACAAGGTAGTAATGGATGATGCTGATTGGGATGTATACTTCCAAGACCAACAAGACAAGTTGAAAGAGAAGAAGGTCAAAGAGAAGACCGAGTATGCTGGTTTTGAAAAAAAAACGATTGTTGATTTGGAGAAGAAGTTTAAAAAGAAGTTACAGGCTGAGGAAGTGTCAGAGGTAGACAAGCTATTTGAGTAAGATGAAGAAGTTCCTTACAAGTTCAAGATGTCTTCTTTTGCCAAGTTTGATGAAACTGGGAATGTCCATCTGCATGTTAAGTAGTACATCACTGCTATACAGTCTGTTAGAGATACTAAGGCTTAAACTCTGAGGTATTTCATGCTCGCATTAGACCCTATTGTATAAAACTGATTTAATACCTTAGAGAAAAATACTTAAAAAGATTGGAATTTACTATACACAACCTTCATCTAGCAGTATGGATACAATGATGAATTGGAAGTAACTCTTATAGATGTAGAATTAATAAGGCAAAAGCAGAATAAAAATTTTGTTAATTATGTGAAGAGATGGAGGAATAAGGTTGCACTGCTTAAGAAGAGGCCAGATGAGCCTGATCAGATTAGGATGATAGTGATAGGTGTCCAACCTAATCTTCATGAATGGATGTCCCACACTTTTATTAAGGACTTTAAAGATCTTCTCCAAGCCGGATTGCAAATAGAAGAGTGAGAGAGGGAAAAGAATCATTTTGCCGAGAAAAAAAATGAGAAGGGGTGTTATCAGTCTGTCAATCAAGGTACACAGAAGGCAGTGAATGTTAATGCAACTGGTCAAGGAAATAAAAGATAATTTTTAAAGTTAGGAAAACCTTTGTCTTGGGTTTTCGATAAATTACAAAAGAAAGGGCTGTTACAGCCACTAGCTCCTCAACCGTTGCCAAATTCCTTACCACCAAACTTTGATACCAAAACTTTCTATCAGTTTCATCAAATACAAGGGCACCAGACAGATAAATGCATGCAGTTGAGGCATGAGATTCAAAATTTAATTAATAGTAAAAAGTTAATTGAACCTAATAAGCCCAACACAGAGGATAACCCTTTACCTAGGTTCAACAGAGTGCCACCACCAGCAACCTTCATAATAGGAGAGGGACTGAATGAGAAGATTGTCCTGGCATCATTTTAAGACATAGGAGGAGAAGTTATAAAAGAAATAGCTTTGTTTGATGAATTAATTATGGAAGAAAAGGCATTGATCATTTATGCTGTGAATAAGTTTTGGGATTCCACCGACAATGAGGAGGAACAAAAAGCCAAGCAAGAGGAATGGGATTGGTCCAAATCCAAAGAAGAAGTGCTGAATATTTATTCTGGCAAACCCTATGTCAGAGCTCCACCAAAAGAAGCAGAGGCTGACAAGGGGAAGGATGCTGAGAGAGAAGTAAATGAAGATGAATATGATGTTGTCTTTAAGTAGTTGAAAAGCACCCAAGCCAGTATCAGTATATAGGACTTACTGGCAACATCCAAGAAGCATTGGGAGACTATGGCCAAAGCTATGGCAAATATACAAATTTCTACTTCTGCAACACCAGAGGAGTTAGTTAGTTTTATGGGAACAAAAAGGACCGAAGAAGTGATGAAGTACAAAGAGGTTCAAGAGGGCAACAAGATTGAAGTTGGAATGATGTCCTTTTTAGATGTTGATTTACCAGAAGATGGAAGAGACCATGTCCGCCCACTTTTCATTAAGGTGGAAGTCAAAGGAAAAAGAACCTGTAACACCCCTAGACCCCATATACGCATATCACATATCACCACAATGCAATATCCGTATATTGAATATAGGAATGCTACGGTTTACTATACAATTGAAAACTTTTCAAAACATAATACAATCTTTCATATTTAACAATATAGAAAATATAGTATTTAACTTGTTATGTAAAACAAGAATAGATAAAACATTTATCAATACGCAGCGAAATTTATAAAATATTTACATTAAGATCATTACTTTACAAAACATAAAGAAGTTATACATGATTGGCAGTCTTGCTCTGATCTTTAAGTCCTCTATCAACTTCTCAAAGTCTAGACTCACTTGGCCTCGAAGAAATCTCGGGTTCAACTCTATTACCTGCGCGATAAACCATAATCGCGCTAAGCCAACGGCTCAGTGGTACAACTATACTAGCAATATGCTAAAATGCCATGCCAATGTCACACAATTCCATAAAGAAACATCATCATAGATGGAATACTAAATCACAACTTTATCTTTTATTAATCACATATGTATATAAGCAAAACACAACACATTTCAATTCATTTCATTGTTAGTGAACCACATTTAGTCAAACACAAGCATTGGGCCCAAAACAAAACTAATATGTTATTCAAAGTTCAGAGTTACTGTTTTGGTCCATAATGACACCAAGTGTCTAGCCCCGTAGGCAATATAATCAAATGACATCAAGTGTCTAGCCCCGTAGGCAATATAATCATGTGACATCAAATGTCTAGCCCCGTAGGCAATATAATCGAATGACATCAAGTGTCTAGCCCCGTAGGCAATATAATCATGTGACATCAAATGTCTAGCCCCGTAGGCAAAATATTAAGGCATGCCGCCAAATACAGAACTCTGAAAATTGAATCAACATATTAAGCACACAAACATTCCATATATCTATTTCTCAATTCATTATACATTTCATAATCCACTAGGCAACTATGCCTCAATTTCTCAATTGTATTATCTTGGCCCATCACAATGACCTCACAACTCATACCTTTCACATTTCCAATTTCATATCTCAATTCATCATATCTTTCACATAACATCACATTGTTAATATGCATCAACCATGCATTGATGTTCTCAACATCTTAATAAACACATGTATGTATAATTTCCACATCATATAAATTAATGCAATGATGTAGTTTGTACTTACTTTAGGAACACTCACAACTTTAAACACTTCCTTCTTCAAGAATTTAACACCTCTTGAATTAGGGTAGATCACTATCTTCACAACCTATTCCAAAAGAATGAAGCAACCCTCATAAGAACATAAGACTAAGAAACAATTAGGGCAAAACCCTAAACTGGACACGCTCACCCACACGGGCGTGTTCATGACCGTGCCCTAACTCCTCAACACAGAAGCAATTACACGCTCAACGACACGGGCGTGCACCTGGGCATGTAATACATTCTGTTTCCCAAAAGTATCAACACGCTCAACTTCTTAAACGTGTTCCTGGCCGTGTCAATTCTCCAAAATCACAGTAGCTATGACACGCTCACTAACACGGGCGTGCTCATGGCCGTGTCACACCTACTGCCTCACAACACGATTGACACGCCTAAGATCCTGAACGTGCCCCTGGGCGTGTCAGGCCAAAAACCCAGATTCCGGCCAAAACAACAACCAAACCAACACACAACAATCTTCCACCATTTCCACTTCAACATAACTCAACTAGACACTCCCAAAACCATAACAAACTTGCCAAAAACACCAAACAAACCAAAATACACACACATCAAACACATAAATCACAAATCATACTCATCACTTCAAACCCTTAACACCAACACATCTCTACCTTACCAACAACCTTACTCTTTCTTCAATCAAACCCCAAAATCCAATACCAAAAGAACCAAATACTCAAAACACCTCTCAAACAAACAACCCATTCCATTAAATATCCAATCAACTCAAAACAACACAAAGAATCAAGAGAGAACTTACCAAGTATGAAGAAACTCTTAACCCTTCAACTTGATCTCTTGAAAACTCTTTTCAATCTTGAACTTGGAAGAACAAATCTCTATCTTGTTCTCTTGTTTCTTTGATAGCCGGCCAAAAGGAAGCAAAGGAAAGAAAAGAATGAGAGCCACGGCAAAAAGAAAGAAAGAAAGAAGAAAAGAGAGAAAGCCAAAGTCAAATCTCAACCACTTCCTCAAAATCCTCTCCTCCAAGCTTTAATTAATAAAATAATCCATTCAATCTCTTCCACTCAATTAATTTCTATTTAAATAATTATTAACTCAAAAACACATAAATATCTTCCTCCACTATCTTCTTTAAACTCATTTAATATAATTTAATCTCCTTATTTGACTTTCCCTTTGACTTGTATATATATAACTCATATACACAACATATACATTTTATCAAATATTCCTTTTCTCTCTTTCAATCTAGCTTATACCCATAATACAAGTAATAATAACAATTAATCCAATACTCCTAGGGTACAATTTGGGATATTACAATTCTCCCCCTCTAAAAGAAATTTCGTCCTCGAAATTACCTGATATCAAGTCTGAAATAATTGCGGATACTGGTCTCGCATCGATTGCTCACTTTCCCAGGTAGCTTCTTCTTTCCCATGATTCTTCCAAAGAACCTTTACCAATGGCACTTTCTTGTTTCTCAATTCTTTAACTTCATATGCCAAAATAGCAATTGGCTCTTCTTCAAATGATAAATCCGGACTCACCTCAATCGTTTCAACTGATAACACATGAGATGGATCGGATCTATACTTCCTCAACATAGAAACATGGAAGACATTGTGAATCTTACTCAACTCTGGTGGCAAAGCAAGCCGATAAGCAACTGGCCCAACTCGTTCCAAAACTTCATATGGCCCAATGAACCGAGGACTAAGTTTTCCCTTCCGACCAAATCTCAAGATCTTCTTCCAAGGAGACACCTTCAAAAATACCTTATCTCCCACATTATATACAATGTCTCTCCTTTTCAAATCTGAATAAGACTTCTGTCGGTCTGAAGCTGTCTTCAATCTATCTCGAATGATTTCCACTTTCTCCTCAGTCTCCTTAACCAAATCAGGACCAATTATCTTACCTTCACCAATTTCATTCCAACATAAAGGTGTTCTACACCTCCTTCCATACAATGCCTCAAATGGTGCCATACCAATGCTCGATTGATGACTGTTGTTATAGGCAAACTCCACAAGTGGCAAAAATCTGTCCCAACTTCCGGAGAAATCAATAACACAGCTTCTTAGCATATCCTCAATAATCTGTATTACTCTCTCTGACTGCCCATCTGTATGCGGATGGAAAGCAGTGCTGAAGTGCAATCGAGAACCCATAGCACTATGCAAACTCTTCCAAAATCTCGAAGTAAATCTCGGATCTCGATCAGACACTAAAGAAATTGGGACTCCATGTAACTTCAAAATCTCATGGATATACAGTTCAGCTAATCTCTCAAGCGAATAATCCATCCGAACCAGAAGAAAATGAGCTGTCTTCGTCAATCTATCAACAATCACCCATATGGCATCATGATTCCTTTGTGTCAAAGGCAATCCAGACACAAAGTCTATAGTCACTCTTTCCCACTTCCATTCAGGCACTGTCAACGGTTGAAGCAATCCAGTTGGAACTTGGTGCTCTGCTTTAACCCTCTGACAAGTGAGACATTTTGACACAAACTCAGCAATGTCTCTCTTCATACCAATCCACCAGTAGTGCTGTCTCAAATCATGGTACATATTTGTACTACCTGGATGCATAGCAAATACCGATTGGTGTGCTTCTTCTAAAATGATCCTTCTCAAGCTAACATCATCAGGAACACACAATCTGTCTTTAAACCACAAGCTACCATCATTCTTCACACTAAAATCCCGGCTCTCTCCCTTAGGACAATCAGAAACAATCTTCTGAATCTTCTCATCAGTAATTTGAGCCTCCTTAATCTGATCCAACAAAACTGGACTCACTTGCAATTGTGCCAACAATGCACCATCATCACAAGATACAAAGCTAGCACGCAACGCTCTCAATTCAACGAGCAACAAGAGCGAGTAAGCAGTCAAACCTGCTAAAGACTTCCGACTTAAGGCATCAGCAACAACATTTGCTTTACCTGGATGATAATCAATCAAACAGTCGTAGTCTTTAATCAATTCCAGCCATCGCCTCTGTCGAAGATTAAGCTCTCTCTGCACCCCCAAATATTTCAAACTTTTGTGATCAGTATAGATGAAACACTTCTCTCCATAAAGATAGTGTCGCCAAATCTTCAAAGCAAACACAATGGCGGCTAACTCCAAATCATGAGTAGGATAGTTAAGCTCATGCGGTTTCAACTGACGAGAAGCATAAGCTATCACTTTACCCTCTTGCATCAAAACATATCCCAAACCACTATGTGAAGCATCACTGTAGATCACATATGGTTTATCTTCTACTGGTAAAGTGAGAACAGGCGCTTGAGTTAACATTTCCTTTAACTGCTCAAAACTGGCTTGACACTGATCAGTCCACATAAACCTCACTCCCTTCCTAAGTAATCTGGTGAGTGGAGTAGCTATCAAAGAAAAACCTTTCACAAACCGTCTGTAATAGCCTGCCAAACCCAGAAAACTTCTCACTTCAGTAACTGTCTTGGGTGGACTCCAATTCAAAATAGCTTCAACTTTACTCGGATCAACTCTAATGCCATCAGCAGAAACTATATGACCGAGAAAAGCTACTTGGTCAAGCCAGAATTCACACTTCGACAACTTCGCATATAATTGTTTCTCTCTCAAAATCTGCAACACCATTCTCAAATGCTTGTCATGCTCTTCCTCATTCCGAGAATACACCAAAATATCATCTATAAAGACCACCACAAACTGATCCAAATAGGGCCTAAACACCCTATTCATCAAATCCATGAAAGCAGCAGGTGCATTAGTCAAACCAAATGGCATTACTAAAAACTCATAATGCCCATACCTGGTTCGAAAAGCTGTCTTAGAAACATCTTCAGCTCGAACTCTCAACTGATGGTACCCCGATCTCAAATCAATCTTAGAGAACACAGCTGCTCCCTTCAATTGATCAAAGAGATCATCGATTCTAGGCAAAGGATATTTATTCTTGATAGTCACCTTGTTCAATTGCCTATAATCGATACACAATCTCATTGTACCATCCTTCTTCTTAACAAATAAAACAGGAGCTCCCCATGGCGAAACACTAGGGCGAATAAATCCTTTATCCAACAACTCCTGCAACTGCACCTTCAATTCTCTCAATTCCACAGGTGCCATTCTATAAGGAGTAATAGAGATAGGAGTGGTACCTGGCAACAAATCAATACCAAACTTCACCTCTCTCTCAGGAGGCAATCCTGGCAACTCCTCTGGAAAAACATCTGAAAATTCTGAAACTGTAGGTAGACTGTCAAGTTGAGAACCCACAATTCTGGTATCCAACACATGAGCAAGATAAGCTTCACACCCTTTTCTGATCAACCTCCTAGCTGAAACAGCTGAAATCAAAGAGGATGCAAATTGCCTCTGCTCACTAGATACCATTATAACTCTATCATTAGCAGTTCTCAAAGTAACATTCTTTTTCTTACAATCTACTACAGCGTCATGCCTTGACAGCCAATCCATACCTAATATCAAATCATACTCTTTAAATGGCATCTCAATAAGATCACCAGGAAACTCTTCACCCTGAACCACAATTGCACAATCTCGGTGCACCTTACTAACAACCACACTATGCCCTAAAGGATTTGTCACTAAAATATCAAATCCCAAGGACTCAGAATGCATTTCAGAAACAGGCAATACAGATGCACTAATATATGAATGCGTGGATCCAGGGTCAATCAAAGCAAGTACAGAAATGCCAAATAAAGAGAAAGTACCAGCAATGACAGCTGAAGCATCTGGCTGTCTCTGCATCACATATACCCTCTGGGAAGATCCAACCTCGTCTGGTCTACTGTCTCTAGAAGAAGATCTTCCTCTTTGAATGAACCCCGACCTACCTCTACCAAAACTCCTGCCTCCCCTACCTCCTCTGCTAAAACTCGGTCGAGAGGCTGCAGTATCAATTGATCTCTGCTCTAGCATCTCAGGGCAATCTTTAATAAAATGATCTGGTGACCCACATTTATAACATCCAGCTGATCCACTAATCATCCTACAAACACCCCAATGAGCCTTAGTGCAATATTCACATATTGGTGGAGTAGATCTCTGAGTCACCGGAGTCGGAGCACTCGCCACAGAAGCTATAGGTCTAGGTCTCTGTCTCTGTAATTGCACTGACCTGCTAGCCGGCCTCTGATATCTTCCAACTCTCGGAACAAAAATTCCTCTGCCCCTCTTCACTGATGAAGACCCTGCCTCAAACTGTGGTCTTCTCACTCTAACCTCTTCCTCTGAAGCAGCTGCAATAACCTGTGCCCTCTCCACACTCCGAGCTGCTGCCACAAGCTGGGAAAAATCATGATATCTAGAACCAGCCACATGACACATAAGAGAAGGCTTCAACCCCTCTTCAAACCTTCTACACCTATCAATCTCATCCGATATAATACCTCCAGCATAATGGCTCAATCGAATGAACTCCACCTCGTATTCTGTCACAGTCCGATGATCCTGCTTCAAACTCAGAAACTCCATCTTCTTCATGTCTTTATACTCCCTAGGAGTATACTTCAGCTCAAATTCTCTGAGGAAATCAACATAAGACAAGGTAGGTGGATCATCCATAGCATGTGGCACTGTCTTCCACCAGTCGTATGCGTCCTTTTGCAACAAAGACCTAGCATAATCAAACTTTTCCTCTGGTGTGGCTTGCAACTGAATAAAGATCCTCTGTACTTTGTCTAGCCACTGCTGGATCTATGGTTCCCAGAAAATCTTCAGCCCCAAACTTCCTCAGTTTATCATACTGTCTTACTGGCACCTGAGGCTGAGGTGGTGGTGGAGGCTGCACTGGTTCTTGTCTCATTGCTTCCATCATATGTCTAAACCAGGCTGGTGGAACCTCATCACCAACTGGTCTCCCAGACCCAGAAGCAGATGCCTCACCGGTTCTATCAATTCTAGCCTCATCTCTATGCTCAACCGGAACCACACTCTCTGCACTTCCCTCTACCGATTGACGGGAATGGGGATCCATTTCTACCTAAATCTGCAAATACAACCGAACACACCTTATTAAAGATCAGAGACTGCCAATACCAACATGTATTTTATTTAAAATCCACTTTAAAACCAACGTATTCTTTTCCTTTATAATTAACCTAGGTTGAGAATCTCAAACCTAGGCTCTGATACCAAAACAATTGTAACACCCCTAGACCCCATATACGCATATCACATATCACCACAATGCAATATCCGTATATTGAATATAGGAATGCTACGGTTTACTATACAATTGAAAACTTTTCAAAACATAATACAATCTTTCATATTTAACAATATAGAAAATATAGTATTTAACTTGTTATGTAAAACAAGAATAGATAAAACATTTATCAATACGCAGCGGAATTTATAAAATATTTACATTAAGATCATTACTTTACAAAACATAAAGAAGTTATACATGATTGGCAGTCTTGCTCTGATCTTTAAGTCCTCTATCAACTTCTCAAAGTCTAGACTCACTTGGCCTCGAAGAACTCTCGGGTTCAACTCTATTACCTGCGCGATAAACCATAATCGCGCTAAGCCAACGGCTCAGTGGTACAACTATACTAGCAATATGCTAAAATGCCATGCCAATGTCACACAATTCCATAAAGAAACATCATCATAGATGGAATACTAAAATCACAACTTTATCTTTTATTAATCACATATGTATATAAGCAAAACACAACACATTTCAATTCATTTCATTGTTAGTGAACCACATTTAGTCAAACACAAGCATTGGGCCCAAAACAAAACTAATATGTTATTCAAAGTTCAGAGTTACTGTTTTGGTCCATAATGACACCAAGTGTCTAGCCCCGTAGGCAATATAATCAAATGACATCAAGTGTCTAGCCCCGTAGGCAATATAATCATGTGACATCAAATGTCTAGCCCCGTAGGCAATATAATCGAATGACATCAAGTGTCTAGCCCCGTAGGCAATATAATCATGTGACATCAAATGTCTAGCCCCGTAGGCAAAATATTAAGGCATGCCGCCAAATACAGAACTCTGAAAATTGAATCAACATATTAAGCACACAAACATTCCATATATCTATTTCTCAATTCATTATACATTTCATAATCCACTAGGCAACTATGCCTCAATTTCTCAATTGTATTATCTTGGCCCATCACAATGACCTCACAACTCATACCTTTCACATTTCCAATTTCATATCTCAATTCATCATATCTTTCACATAACATCACATTGTTAATATGCATCAACCATGCATTGATGTTCTCAACATCTTAATAAACACATGTATGTATAATTTCCACATCATATAAATTAATGCAATGATGTAGTTTGTACTTACTTTAGGAACACTCACAACTTTAAACACTTCCTTCTTCAAGAATTTAACACCTCTTGAATTAGGGTAGATCACTATCTTCACAACCTATTCCAAAAGAATGAAGCAACCCTCATAAGAACATAAGACTAAGAAACAATTAGGGCAAAACCCTAAACTGGACACGCTCACCCACACGGGCGTGTTCATGACCGTGCCCTAACTCCTCAACACAGAAGCAATTACACGCTCAACGACACGGGCGTGCACCTGGGCATGTAATACATTCTGTTTCCCAAAAGTATCAACACGCTCAACTTCTTAAACGTGTTCCTGGCCGTGTCAATTCTCCAAAATCACAGTAGCTATGACACGCTCACTAACACGAGCGTGCTCATGGCCGTGTCACACCTACTGCCTCACAACACGATTGACACGCCTAAGATCCTGAACGTGCCCCTGGGCGTGTCAGGCCAAAAACCCAGATTCCGGCCAAAACAACAACCAAACCAACACACAACAATCTTCCACCATTTCCACTTCAACATAACTCAACTAGACACTCCCAAAACCATAACAAACTTGCCAAAAACACCAAACAAACCAAAATACACACACATCAAACACATAAATCACAAATCATACTCATCACTTCAAACCCTTAACACCAACACATCTCTACCTTACCAACAACCTTACTCTTACTTCAATCAAACCCCAAAATCCAATACCAAAAGAACCAAATACTCAAAACACCTCTCAAACAAACAACCCATTCCATTAAATATCCAATCAACTCAAAACAACACAAAGAATCAAGAGAGAACTTACCAAGTATGAAGAAACTCTTAACCCTTCAACTTGATCTCTTGAAAACTCTTTTCAATCTTGAACTTGGAAGAACAAATCTCTATCTTGTTCTCTTGTTTCTTTGATAGCCGGCCAAAAGGAAGCAAAGGAAAGAAAAGAATGAGAGCCACGGCAAAAAGAAAGAAAGAAAGAAGAAAAGAGAGAAAGCCAAAGTCAAATCTCAACCACTTCCTCAAAATCCTCTCCTCCAAGCTTTAATTAATAAAATAATCCATTCAATCTCTTCCACTCAATTAATTTCTATTTAAATAATTATTAACTCAAAAACACATAAATATCTTCCTCCACTATCTTCTTTAAACTCATTTAATATAATTTAATCTCCTTATTTGACTTTCCCTTTGACTTGTATATATATAACTCATATACACAACATATACATTTTATCAAATATTCCTTTTCTCTCTTTCAATCTAGCTTATACCCATAATACAAGTAATAATAACAATTAATCCAATACTCCTAGGGTACAATTTGGGATATTACAATTCTCCCCCTCTAAAAGAAATTTCGTCCTCGAAATTACCTGATATCAAGTCTGAAATAATTGCGGATACTGGTCTCGCATCGATTGCTCACTTTCCCAGGTAGCTTCTTCTTTCCCATGATTCTTCCAAAGAACCTTTACCAATGGCACTTTCTTGTTTCTCAATTCTTTAACTTCATATGCCAAAATAGCAATTGGCTCTTCTTCAAATGATAAATCCGGACTCACCTCAATCGTTTCAACTGATAACACATGAGATGGATCGGATCTATACTTCCTCAACATAGAAACATGGAAGACATTGTGAATCTTACTCAACTCTGGTGGCAAAGCAAGCCGATAAGCAACTGGCCCAACTCGTTCCAAAACTTCATATGGCCCAATGAACCGAGGACTAAGTTTTCCCTTCCGACCAAATCTCAAGATCTTCTTCCAAGGAGACACCTTCAAAAATACCTTATCTCCCACATTATATACAATGTCTCTCCTTTTCAAATCTGAATAAGACTTCTGTCGGTCTGAAGCTGTCTTCAATCTATCTCGAATGATTTCCACTTTCTCCTCAGTCTCCTTAACCAAATCAGGACCAATTATCTTACCTTCACCAATTTCATTCCAACATAAAGGTGTTCTACACCTCCTTCCATACAATGCCTCAAATGGTGCCATACCAATGCTCGATTGATGACTGTTGTTATAGGCAAACTCCACAAGTGGCAAAAATCTGTCCCAACTTCCGGAGAAATCAATAACACAGCTTCTTAGCATATCCTCAATAATCTGTATTACTCTCTCTGACTGCCCATCTGTCTGCGGATGGAAAGCAGTGCTGAAGTGCAATCGAGAACCCATAGCACTATGCAAACTCTTCCAAAATCTCGAAGTAAATCTCGGATCTCGATCAGACACTAAAGAAATTGGGACTCCATGTAACTTCAAAATCTCATGGATATACAGTTCAGCTAATCTCTCAAGCGAATAATCCATCCGAACCGGAAGAAAATGAGCTGTCTTCGTCAATCTATCAACAATCACCCATATGGCATCATGATTCCTTTGTGTCAAAGGCAATCCAGACACAAAGTCTATAGTCACTCTTTCCCACTTCCATTCAGGCACTGTCAACGGTTGAAGCAATCCAGTTGGAACTTGGTGCTCTGCTTTAACCCTCTGACAAGTGAGACATTTTGACACAAACTCAGCAATGTCTCTCTTCATACCAATCCACCAGTAGTGCTGTCTCAAATCATGGTACATCTTTGTACTACCTGGATGCATAGCAAATACCGATTGGTGTGCTTCTTCTAAAATGATCCTTCTCAAGCTAACATCATCAGGAACACACAATCTGTCTTTAAACCACAAGCTACCATCATTCTTCACACTAAAATCCCGGCTCTCTCCCTTAGGACAATCAGAAACAATCTTCTGAATCTTCTCATCAGTAATTTGAGCCTCCTTAATCTGATCCAACAAAACTGGTCTCACTTGCAATTGTGCCAACAATGCACCATCATCACAAGATACAAAGCTAGCACGCAACGCTCTCAATTCAACAAGCAACAAGAGCGAGTAAGCAGTCAAACCTGCTAAAGACTTCCGACTTAAGGCATCAGCAACAACATTTGCTTTACCTGGATGATAATCAATCAAACAGTCGTAGTCTTTAATCAATTCCAGCCATCGCCTCTGTCGAAGATTAAGCTCTCTCTGCACCCCCAAATAGGAACTGGACTTGGGAGGGGAAAAATAGGTATGACAGAGCTTCCTAATTTCAAGACTCAAGTATCAAGAAAG
Source organism: Garcia nutans (assembly GCA_947685225.1). Taxonomy (NCBI): domain Eukaryota; kingdom Viridiplantae; phylum Streptophyta; class Magnoliopsida; order Malpighiales; family Euphorbiaceae; genus Garcia; species Garcia nutans. Next base: position 3,441,736 of record CANTUV010000051.1, on the reverse strand, counting down.
GGGCTAGGATATGAAGAGACTGATAAAGGAACTCTATTGAAAGGAGACAAGAAGATGTAATTCCCTCCACTTAAAGAGATATTTGTCACAGCTCCAGAGTTGGGACCATTGCAAGGGAAATCAGAGCCTATTATGTTCATGGGAAAGATGATCCCTGGGTTTCAAATCTTTACTAATGTTGCTGAGCTTGCTGGACAAGTGAAGAAAGAGATCATGCCTCCAACTGACTAAGAGAAGAAAAAGGAAGCTGGTCCAAAAGTCTTGAAGACTCCAAAAGAAATTATTGTAATATTGAGGATCAATTTAAGAATCTAAAATATGTGATGATGAGAACATTGATGTCGATTTAATTTTGATTTTCTACTCTTTATGAGGATGATGATGTTTTCTTTTCCAAAATAAATGTAATAAAGCCTGATTTTGCTTACTTGTGTGATGTTTTTTCTTATGGTTGCATACATCCGTGTGATGTTTACATGAACATTTTAAAATATTAACTCTGTTGACACACAATCATTAAATTTGAAAATAACTAAACACCCTAAAAATATGAGCTTAGCATCCGATATTACTCCTGAAGAGAGAGAGAGAGATTTGAAAAAATATTCAAAAAAATATGAAGAAGTCTTTGCTTGGTCTTACGAGGATATGTCGGGGATTGATCGGGATATTGTTGAACACATGATTCCAACTTATACTCACATGAAGCCCATCAAGCAGAAGTTGAAGCGCCTAAGACTAGAATGAGCAGAATTGATAAAAGAAGAAGTCACTAAGCAGATACAAGTAAAATTCCTATAAGTGACAGATTATCCCGACTGGCTGGCCAACATTGTCCCTGTAACAAATAAAGATGGGAGAATTAGGGTTTGTGTGGATTATAGAGATTTAAAAAAAGCTTCCCCTAAGGATGATTTTTCTTTACCCCATATAGATGTATTAATCGATAGTGCAGCCTCTAACATGCTACACTCATTTATGGATGGATTTTTCGAATACAGTCAAGTGTTAATGGCTAAAGAGGATAAAGGCAAAATCGCCTTTATAAATACATGGGGTATATTCTGCTGCAGGGTAATGCCGTTTGGATTTAAAAACACTAGGGCAACTTACCTGAGAATGGCCAATACCTTGTATCATGATATGATGCATAAGGAGGTTGAAGTCTATGTGGATGATATGATGGTAAAATCGGATACAAGAGAACAACATTTTTAAAACTTGGAGATTTTCTTTGAAAGAGTAGTCAAGTATAACCTTAGGTAGAACCCAAAGAAGTATGTACTTGGAGTTACCTCGGGTAAGATGTTAGGGCATGTCATTAGCCCTAACAACATTGAGATTGACCCTGATAAAGTTAAGGCAATTCGGGATACACCCACCCCTAAGACGGAGAAGGAGGTTAGGGGATTTATTGAAAGATTACAATTTATAAGTAGGTTCATTGCAAAACTCACCACCATTTGTGAACCCATCTTTAAGCTGCTTAGGAAGAACCAACAGTTTGAATGGAATGATGAGTGTCAGAAGGCTTTCGAGCACATAAAAGAATACATGTTAAATCCACCAGTCCTGAAGACACCCAAACCTGGCAAGCCATTGATTTTGTACTTAGCAGTAGAAGAAGAATCAATAGGAGTAATGCTAGATCAAGCGGATGAATCGGGAGTTGAGTGTGCAATCTACTACTTAAGTAGAAAACTCATGCCATATGAGGTCAAGTATAGTATCATTGAAAAGACTTATATTACCATGGTTTGGTCATCTAAGAAGTTGCGATACTACTTTCAATCCTATAGTGTGCAAGCAATTTTCAGGCTGGATCCGATGAAATACTTGAGAGAGACACCTTCATTAATTGGGAAATATGGCTGATGGTTGATAATCCTAGAAGAATTTGAGATAAAATATATAACTAGGAAGACCATTAAGGGCAGAATAGTGGTGGAATTTCTGGCTCAACAACCACTACCTGACAGTGAAGAAGTAACTTTTGAATTTTTCGATGAGCATTTGAAGGCTATAGAAGTACAAAAATGGAAGATGTATTTTGATGGTGTAGTTAGTAGAAGGGAAGCTAGATTAGGAGTAATATTAGAATCACCTGAAGGAGAGCTCATCCCTTTGTCTAAAAAATTAAAATTCAGGATAACCAACAATATGGTGGAGTACAAAGCATGTATCTTTGGTTTAGAAACCATGATAACGATGAGGGTTGTTAGAGTGCAAGTTTTCAGTGACTCATTGTTAGTGGTATCTCAAGTAAAAAGAGAATGGGAGGTAAAGGGAGAAAAATTGAAGCCGTACCATGACCACTTAACTGTAATAAGAAGGAACTTCAAGGATTGTAAGTTCCTACACCTACCAAGGGAGGAAAACTAGATGGTCGATGCCCTAGCCATACTGGCTTTGGTATGGAAGGATCCTGTAAAATTTTTCCTTAAACCTCTGGTTCTGATTAATTCAACAACTCCTTACTACGAGTATGAAATGGTCATGGAAACTGATATGGACTATGATGCATGGTATGATACTATAAAGCAATTCTTGAAAAATAGGGAGTACCCATTAGGGGAAACAAAGGAAGAAATGAGAGTAATAAGGTAATAGTCTTTGTAATATATCACTTTCCAAGGAGAGTTGTATCGGAGGTGGCCTGATAGGGTGTATTTAAGGTGTTTGAGGAAGTCTGAAGTTGGGCAGATCATATCAGAAATACATACAGGAACTTGTGGATCCCAAATGAACAATCTAACCTTGGTGAAGAAAATCATTTGACAAGGTTACTATTGGTTAACCATGAAAAAATATTGTATTGATTTTGTGCGAAAATATCAACAATGCCAACTGTATGGGAACTTGAATCATTTATCTCCTGAGGAATTACATTCTATGTCTTCGCCCTGGCCACTTGTGACTTGGAGAATAGACATTATTATGAAAATACATCTGACAGCTTCAAATGGCCACCGGTACATAGTGGTAGCAGTTGATTACTTTTTAAAGTGGGTTAAAATAGAATCCTTTAATAAAATAAGGGAAAGACAAATGGCTTAATTTATTAAAAGAAACCTCATCTGTAGATATGGAGTTTCCACAATGTAGCATCATATAACGAGGTACAATTCCAGGGAGTTATTAGGGATTTATTTGTCAAATATCGAATTAGTCATCATCAATCCTCCCTTTATAGACCAAAAGCTAATGGTGCGGTAGAAGCGGTCAATAAGACGAATAAACAGATTCTTTCCAAGATAACTAAGATGTAATGGTACTGGTCAGACATGTTGACTTTTGCTTTATAGGGATATAGAACAAATTTATGAAAGCCGACAGGAATGATGCTATTTTTTTTGGTCTATGGAATGAAACCGATATTGCCTATTAAAACTGAGATCAAGTCGCTAAAGGTAGTAGTACAAGCAAAATTACCTGAGACAGAATAGGTATTAAGTTGATACACACAGTTGGCTTTGTTGGAGGAAAGAAGATTAAAGGCACTGTATCATCATCAACTTTACCAAAGAAAGATAGCCCGAGCTTATAATAAAAGATTTCATGTCAGAAGGCTTAAGGTTGTTGATCTAGTACTAAAATAAAGCAATCCAAATGTCCCAAATCTGAGAGGAAATTCAAACAAAGTTGGGAAGCACATTATGTTGTGAAAGAAGTAATGAAAAAAGCACGGTCAAGATAGCTGACTTGGATAGAAACAAGTTTAGCAAATAAGTAAACATTGACCGGCTAAAGAGGTTCTATGTCTGATTTTAAAAAAAAAAGTAAGCTCGCTAGGTTGAAAATTCGAAAGGGCGGCCTAGGCAAAAATTAGAGCATTCCACTAGTTTCAAATACTTGAAAGGGTGGGCTAGGCAATAATTAGGTCTAAATGAGTAAAAATCTTCAATTAGAAAACCTGAAAGGGCTAGTTGGCAACATGAGTGATCTTGTGTATGCTGGCTTCATGTTTTTAGTTATTCCCAATTTAATAAAACAGAGTTAATAATAAAATTATTCTATGTGCATCATGTCGAATATCTGACCAAAGGGATAAAATGAATTACATAATAGCGAAAAGTGATGACAAATCATAATAAAAAGAAAATATCTTTCATCCTAAACATCATTTTATTTAAAGATTGACAATTGTATATTCATGGAAATCGGTAAGTGTAATGTGCAGGCTAGCTTTGCCTTAGACGATCTAGGAAGACTTTAGTAAGAAAGGGCATGTCTAGGTCAACAGTAAAGTCAGAATCCCGAGGTTGAGCTTCACACTGACGACCAAGGTAGCGTGGATCATAGCAAGTACCTCGACAAAGGGCAGTAAGTGGAATGTACATCAAATTTGTCTAGATAGTAATATGGCTAATTTTTCACCAAGGCACTAACCAATAGATATTGATAATGGCTTTTGAACCGATCCACTCAGCATATGATGAAGTAGGCCAAAGAAGCTTTCTTGCAAAATGGTGTCGGGGTAAGTACCTTTCATAATCTACAACTAGGATATTGAGCAAGTAAAAGCATTCATGCAGCAAATTTAAAGAAAGGAAAGCTTAAAAAAAGCCCGCTATATTAAAAATCCGTAAGGGCGACCTAGGCAAAAGCTAGGGCGGTTTGCTAGCATTGAAAATCTACAATGGAGGACTAGACAAAAATTAAGACTAGAATAAAATAATAAAGGCTCTCTAATTTTGAAAACCCGTAAGGCCAGGCTAGACAAAAGTTAGAGCAAATAATAAATGCTGACCTAAATTGAAATCCTGAAAGGATGGTTTAGGTAATTACCTGGAGCAGTAAAGGACTTCCAGACAACCTTCTTGATGAACCAATCTTGAATTGATCTAATCCAACCAAAATTTTAGCTAAAATTAGAGGTATTGGTAACAATCCTCCTTCCATTTGATCCCAATATCCAATACTCGTGGATCAATGCCACCATCAGCAGAAATAAGCAGAATCTGACCAAGCAAGCATAGATAAAATATACGTCCCCACATTTTGGTATGAGTCAAATGAGCTGCACAAAAATCAATCAAAGGGCCAAGTAAGATTTTCTAACCTCTGGTAAGTTGAAGAACTTCAGGCTTTGAAAGGTGAAACAGCATCTGCATCTTTTGATGAGTCTTTGAGGTCAATATAGGCAATGCCATTGGGTGATTACTTGGATATCCAAGAATGGCCTCAAATTCTTCAATCATCGGGCAAACTTCGAAGTTGTTTATCCTGAAAGTTCTAGACTTAATATCCTAAAAAGAAGCCATGACATGTAAAAAGGGTTGGTCTAATTTTACATTCTGAAAGCATTTTCAAATACTAATTTGAGACCATGATATTTGTTCCTAGTGTGTAGCTTTAATGGTTTTAAATAAGTTTTTTATCTTCTTTAAATTGACTTCGATCATTATTGAGAGTGTGAGGATTAAAGTTGCTTTGAACTTGAGATGGTTGAATTTTCTTACTTGAATCTGAGAGTTGCTCAAACGTTGATGATCTAATTATCGAAGAAAAGGAGGAATTATTGATTTATATGGTGAAAGCTAAAGACCGAATTGTATAAGGAAAATACAGTCCATGTCGAATTAGGTTTGACTCCAAATCCATTTTGGGCTAGTAAACAATTAAATCCGGTCCATGTTGGCTTTGTAAATTATGTAAAATCCTAATCCATGTTGAATCCTTGTCTAATAAATTCGACATGCTTATGTGCATATATGCATATAAAAAGATAATATACATATCCATATCGAATCCATTTTTAAATGAATTTGATATGGACATTGTAGCTTAAAAAAGTGTGAAAGTTACAAAAAAGTAAAAAAAAAGAGGGTTGTTGAAAAGTCAAAAATTATTATTCTATATATACATTAAATTTAATATAAGCCAATCATTGAGATGGAGGTTATGGTCTATAGTCAAATAAAGCCCTAAAAAGTTCATCTCCTGACGGAGGAGGAGGCATGAGGAGGCATGTCATCCGCCTAGAATCCTCTCGAGGAAGAAATATTTGGATCTCTATTATCCTGAAAGCAAGTTCCATAGTAGTCATCGCCTAAGAAAGGAGGAGGTGCATCACGATCATTGGTCTGAGGCCCCTTTAATGAAGATGCATCAGGATCCCTGTAACCCTAAAATAGGAAGTCTCGAAAGTTCTATTCAAGATAGGCCGCATGCTGACGGCTGGTAGCCATCTCTTCTTATAACTTTTTGTTCTGTTCCTCAAGCATTTACTATAAGTTAGAAAAGAAAAATGTAAGTCTATGCATACATGCATCATACATTAATATGGAATAAGATTGCAAACTAAGTAATTCATATCAAAGCCTTGAGGACCAAAAGACAAATCAACATAAGGCATCATATATGGAGTGTGCAGTAGCATCGAAGCCGCATGAGAAGGACCAGCTTCATCATGACTGGAACCACTTGACTGACCAATTATCTGTAAAAATTCATGAAAGTTAGATAAGTGTAAAGCCAAGCAATCCTAGATAAACACACGCACATATCTGATCAACCTGCGAAGAGGTAGCCCTGGCTTTACCCATATCTTCTTCTTCTTCTTCTTCTTCTTCTTCTTCTTCTTCTTCTTCTTCTTCTTCTTCTTCTTCTTCTTCTTGAGGAAACTTTAAAATTCAGAAGCTGAGGAAACTTTTAAAATTTAGAAGCTGCTCATGAATAAACTGAGTATATGACACACTTAGTGGAAGCAAGAAAACATAAATGCCAAATCCAGTCTAAGCATGCCTCCAAGAATTTTCTAGCATAGACATGTTATTGAAGGTAAATGTAGGAATGTCCGCTGGCACCCTTCTCTAGTCAGGACCAAAGAACCAGTTATGCACTCTCTCACCGAGGAACTAACAACTGAAAATTGGCCAGGCAATAACTCGATGAGAATTATGAAGGGGCAATGTGTAGCTCATAGAGGGAGTCCATTTAGCCCTCTCACTTGATCTCCCCAGGCAAGATTCACTTACAACACAACAGAAGAAGGTAAGCTGTCTTACTCATACATTTTAATGTTAATACTCATTTTGTCTTTTTATCCAATCCTAGGTAAGGAAACTAAGAAGATAACGATGGGTATGCACTCGATGACTGTCTGGCACCTCTGTACTGCTTGGCAGCTAGAGACTCAGCCTCGGGTAATCTATTCACCATCCGATAATACCTGGAGTCCTCACAAGGTTATGTTCGTATGCCCACACCTATAAAAATGAACAACAAAGGTCAAGCTTGCATATGCACATTCCTTGCATTAGAAGTCACAAGAATTTATACCTCGACGATGACCATAAAGCCAGTAAAAGATCTCTTATTTCTATAAATTTTGTCGAAACCATGATATAGGCAGACGAGGTCGGCTTTTCCCCTAGTGTATATTGGCACAAGATCAAAGTCAGCTAGTGCCTGCAAAACTGATAGATGAATGGCAACTTCAGTACCGCACAAGATGGTTGATGCTAACAGATATAGCAAAAACCCACGAGTATACTATTTTGCTCGCTCACCTTCTACTGGTCAGGTGTATCTCATCCAGCGCTCTCGGATATACTCATATTTGATTTTGTATGGTCCTTTGTACTTAGGCTTCATACCAATCAATTGACGGATCTCATCTGGGTCAATATATCATTGGTCAAAGGAACTGGTCTCTCATCACATCTAAGGCCCATTATCGCTGAAAAATTAAATGTACCAATAATCATTTCTCCTACAGGCAAATGAAAGGTATGGATCATATCCATCCAACATTCCAAGAGTGCCTGGATTACAGTCTTATCAATCTGGTACCCTCTAGTTGGCAATTGCAAGATAAAATCATGAAAGTTGCATTCCTCAATCATCCTTCTTACTGAAGGTGACACACAGTCATACCATTGGCGAGCTTTATGGATGTTCTCTCCGCCACAAATCACACAGTTGTCATACTACAATAATATGGGTAAGTCAGCCAAGGTAAGTTCACAAGTGCTATAAATGTATTTTTAGCTTAAGAATATTTTTAATACTTAAAACTTCAAATATTTTTTTCGGCACTTTTATGATATCTTATTCGTTACCATGTCTTCAACTAGTTTTATCTATTTCTCTAAAATATTTTTGCTAAACGGGTCTTAAAATATTAATTTTTCATGCATAATTATTATGATTACCATTAGATAATGATTATGAATAATAATTTTATGCCATTAAAAGTTAATTTGCAGACAAATGATGCTAACTTGTGTTTTTTCTTTTCCACTTCAGTGGAGATGCATTAAAAGAGGGACTCAGTCGAGCCCACTGGTTTTGAGGTAAGTTAGCAACTTAGCTTTTGGCCGGGGTCCATTCTTGGAAGCATGGTAACTACTTGCCATTTATATAAAAATTAAAGGTTGGCACGTTTAGGAATGAGATAATTAGAAATTTTCTTTGAAAGATAGAAAGTTTTGAAGGCTTTGAATGCAGGAACGGTTATACATTGCTTCATATTTATGGAAAGAAAGCTGAGGAGTGAATGATAGGAAAAGACAAGCACTTATCTAATTACACGTAAAGTAAAGTATAAAAAGCATAAAGGAAAAGTGAAGTCATATGCACTACAGATCAATTATGCACAGATCAATAATGTATAGAGTTTGCTTTCCGAGATTAATAATTCAAAGTTTACTTTACAGTTTAATAATTCATTTTTGTTCAAAGGCACACAGTACACAAATATTTATTTGCGTGTCAAAAAAATATTTTTGTACTAATAAATATTTGTTTAATGTAGGGGACAAGGGCACATAAGAGACCACACCAATTCCACTATATGATAAAAATAGCCAAATTATTTGCAAATTATAACCGATTTTTTTTGAAAATTTTTTAATTCATTCTTGAGTCCAAAACCAAAAATTTAGTCTCGAGTCCAGAACTCAAATCCAATAACGAGTCCAAAATCGAATTCCAATATCGGGTCAGAACCCAAATTCAGCTTCAGGTTTAGAATCCAAATTCATTTTCAAGTTCAAAACCCAAAATTCAATCTCGAGTCCAAAATCCAAATCTAATCTTGAGTCCAGAACTCGAATCCAATCTTGGGTCTAAAATCCAAATTCAGTCTCGAGTTCAAAACCCTTATGATGCAGTTGACCAGGAACGTGAATCTCTCACTTTGCATCTTAACTCTTTTTGCTTAATCTGCACATCAGAAAATAATTCTAACACGCTAAGCAAAACTTAGTGGTACTTATGTATTCACAATATACAAGAAAAATTAAAGAAAAGAGATATAAACATTAAATAATTTAGAAACAATGAAAAGTATTACTTTCAGAATGTTAAATAAAGAAATTAATAAATTCATTGAAAGTTGAAATACTAAACACGGTTAAATCCAGAATTGAATAATTCATCAGTAACCATATAACACATTATTTTTAATATAGATAACTTCTTTAATTATGCCCATACACACTGAACTCAAATTCTAGGTTTGGATAACGGGTCATTGTTGGCAATTTAATGCCCACTATATAGAATTTTGTCCAATGGCCCACTATGGCATGAATGCCCACTGAGTATGGTGACATAGAGTGTCTATTGATGGCACAGAGTACCCACTATCACTTTGGATATCCTCCCTTTAGCTAGCCAGTCAATCCCAAGTTAGATCTAAAATCAGAATATTTTGGGCAATACATTAGTTTTTAACTAACATTAAATTATGTATAGCACTTTAATGGAATAATTCTTTGATCAACACTTAGTATCACACTTATTTATCATATATTCAAAATAAATTTGTCACACTATTTGTTAGGGTTAATTTCAAAAATTATTTACATTTTAAGACCTTATAGTCATTTAGGCCGAAATCATGGATGAAAGACAAGAAAAAGAGCCATTTTGGGCAAATTTCTTCAAGTGACACGCCCAATGATATGGGCATGTCACTAGGTGTGTTATTTGCCCATTTTATAGAAGCTTTAACATGTCCAACGATATGGGCGTATCACTGGGCATGCCATTTATTTTGCAATACAGTAGTTACGACATGCCCGGTGACATGGGCGTGTTACTGGCCATGTCAGGCAAAAATTTTACATTTCACACACTTAAGCATTTTAAATCAATATATTCAAAACCTATGATAAAAATGAATCAAATCTAATTTTTTTATATATATAAAAGAGTCTACATCTAATACTTTACTCAAACTTCAATTAATCAAGCCTTTAATCATCACTTATGGCTAAAACAACATCAAACTACCCAATTCTTATAAAGATTGAATTAATAATCATGCTCACCACATATGAGTTTTTTTTATCCGCTTTTCAATCATCAATCCATTTAATCAATATTTTTAAGAAATAATTCATTGTAAATGACTCAATCAATCAATTCAAACATTAAAACTCATATAAATTCAAATAATTACAAATTAAAAATACATAAGCACATACCTCTTTCAAAATCCCTTTTCTTCTTTAATAACTTTGTTGATTATCTCAACTTTTCCAACTTATTCTTCTAAAAAATTATAACTAAATATGATTTTCTCTTAAATTTTAGCTAAATTTCTGAAAAGAAGGAAGAAAGGAGGAGCTTTGGTGGTGTTGATGATGATGAATGTGAATGAAGAAGAGAGAAGGAAGGAGAAACTTCTACATAACACACTTGTGCACACACATATATACGGTTTAATCTAGTGTGGCCAATCTCATTTTAACTATAGTGCACCCTCTTTCTTAACCTTTGATTCTAATTTGATTTTTAGTCTCGTAACACCGTAAAAATAAATAATTTCTTCAGTAAATTTTTGAGATCCACTATTTACATCACTTATCCATGTAACTTATATCACAATTCATTATCAATTATCAATATTAAATCAAAGTTTAGTATTTAAAATTTTTACTATTACAATTCTCCCCCACTAAAGAAATTTCATCCTCAAAATTTACCTGTTATAGACGCTTAAAATAATTGAAGGTATTGTTGTCTCATTGTCTCTTCGCTTTTCTAAGTGACTTCCTCTATCGAATGATTCCTCCAAAATACTTTCACTAAAGGAATGCGATTATTATGTAACTCCTTTACTTCATGAGCTAAGATAGCCACTGGTTCTTTTTTCACAATTCAAATTTGGCTGAATTTCAATGGACTCTGCTTGAATCACATGTTTAGGATCTGATCTATATCGTATAAGTATCGATACATGGAATACATTATGAATCTTAGCTAATTCTGGAGGCAAAGCTAGTCGATAAGCTACTAGACTTACACGTTCAAGTATTTCATATGGTCCGATTGTGAACCTCGGTTTTCCGCCCGGAAAGGATCCGGGCGGACGTTCACTCGTTGTCAGGAGTCGCCACTCAGTTTATTTTGTTCAAAGGGAAAAACTAAGAAAACCCTTGTTTGACTCCAATAGATGCATCCAATGTAAAGGCTTCTAGTCTGCGAACCCAAGGAGGATTCGGGGACTATGTCATGTATTCGACTAACTTTGCAATAAAAAGAAATAAACATAAAAGGGATGAAGAAAAGAAAAACAAACATATTGTTAATAAATAGCGGACTTGCTATTTGGGGTGAATCCCAAATATGCCTACATACTCTCGTTTTTATGAGAGATCAAAGCCCATGTAGTTCGATAAAGCCTATTTAAAGGCGATAAGAATTATGCTCCATGCATGTGTGTGTGTGTATGCTTCGTGCATTTGTCGGACTTTTTGCCGTTTGTCCATTTGTCGGGCATTTTGCCATTTGTCCATTTGTCGGGCTTTTTGCCATATTTATGAGATTTAGCACTTAGTGCTAAAATGGTGAAATTTAGGTACTTTGTACCAAAAGAGTGTAAATTTAGGCTCGGTGCCAAGAAGTTGATTTTAATTGTGAAATTAAGGTACTTTGTACCAAAACATTGTAATTTAGGCTCCGTGCCAAAAAGATTCATTGATTAGTCCATTAGGCCTTAGACCTAAAAGGATTAGGTCTTTGACCAAAAGATTGATTAATTCATTGCTTAATGCCGAATGATTGATTAGTTAGTCCATTAGGCCTTAGACCTAAAAGGATTAGGTCTTTGACCAAAAAGAAATTAAGAAGAAGATAGAATGTTTATAATATGCTCGAATTGACAAAGAAGGAATTAAGATATTACCTTGTTTAGAATTTTCCCGCTTCGCAGCTCCAGATCTCGTTTTCTTGGATCTTGGATTCGGGTTCTTGTAGCGCAGAATTCGATTTATGCAAAGAAAAGTTCAAAAGAAGATCTTAATTTTGATAGCAGACAATTCGACAGCACAACGCCCCGGTATCTGAAAAGTTGACCCGTTTTCTGAAGATCTGAAGCCTATTTATAGGCAAAAAATGAGCTCGACGGCGGCTCACGGCGGCTGAGCCGCCGTGGAACAAAAGCAGAAGAACGTGGCGGCTGACCGCCGGGGCCACGGCGGCTGGGCCGCCGGCCCCAGTGGTCGGGCCGCCGGTTCAGGCCCAAAACCGGTCCGCGCTGCGCGATTTTTTGTTTCAAACTGACTTTTCGTGTGTTACGGACCTCCAAAAAATATTCCGAGACCATATCCATGATCCTCACGTCGTCCCGGTCATTTCAAGTACCATATCGATACATTTCGGATGAACTTTACCGTGGACGTCCGGTCCGGCTCGGTTTTTTGTAGTATGAGTAAATCGACTTTCTGAGCCTCAAAATTCGAGTGTTCACAATTGCCCCCCACTGGGGTCCATAAAAATGATTTATGGAGCCCAGTGGCCTTCTGAAGAGCGAATTTTGAGCGAGGGGTAAAAGATCCACCTTTTAGCATTTCTGGATTGCTTGCAACGACTCTGATTTTTCTCTGATCGTATTCTGACTTCTCTGTACCTGCACTTTTGTTAGCACAAACAGTACATATGTATGCATGATGCTTTTTTTTTTTTTTACGACCGTTGCATGTACAACTGGACCAAGAGTCTCCAAAAGATGGAGATAATCAATATGGGTAGATATGGGTTGAAAGCTGTTGCCACTCTTAGAGGGATATTGGTGGATTGAGATTTTTTATTTATTTCCAGTAAAGAACTTAGAAATAAATTATAGGAATCTTTCCTTTGCATGTACTTGAATTAGCTCTAGTAATGAACCAGAACTAATACTAGGCCTCATTAAGCTCTGCTATCAGTAATTATTTCTAGTAAAGAACTTAGAAATAATCCTCTAAGAAGCCGAACTCCACTGGGGAAGGAACTTGAATTTTTTCTGAAGTTGCCCCCAAATCATTCCCGGAGTCACTCGGGCTGTTCTTTGAACTTGGGTTAGGAACCATCAGATGATCAGACCTTTTGCGGAGCCTTCCCTTGTCCAGCCTACTCCAGAGTATAGAACTTTGTTCATAGCTGAAGTTTGGCCAATTTGGAAAGCCAAGGAGGCACGCATTGCTACAGAAGCTGGAGGGAGAGGAGGTGGTTCCTCTTAATGAGGAGAAGATAGATGCTGTAGAGAGTTCCGGAGCTAAGGAAGATACCGAAGACTCTGCCCCACGAAGGAGGCGTAGGATTTAGACCCTAGGATTGACTCTATTGTCTGTTTTTTTGGGACTACCACTCTTTTTGGTTTTTTGACTGTCTTTACCTTTTTGGTTCTTTTGACGTTTTGGACTTGTGATTTGACTCTTTTTGATTGGTTTTTGGTACTTTATGAAAGGAATGACTCTTTTTGAATGAATGACTCCCTTGGGAATGAGTGACTCTTTTTTGGAATGACTCTTTCATTTGCTTTCCAAGCATTATCTACTTTATTTGTATGCTCTAATTTTTGCCTAAGTCGTCCTTTCGGATTTTCAACTTAGCGAGCTCTTACCCATTCTTGCCTAAGCCGCCCTTTGCGGGTTTTCGACTTAGCGGGCCCCACTATTGCTTAAGCCACCCTTTGTGGGTTTTCGGCTTAGCGGGATTTTTCTATTTCTTTTCTCTTTTTTTTTCTTTTTTATATTGGCAAAAGAAAAATGAATCAATGATTTTTATTAAAATTTAGACCGTGCTCAAGGAGAGCTGCCTACATATCTCGAATTAGTTTGCGAGAATCAGGTCTAATGTAGTTCCTTTTTGGAATGCATGATCATACATAATATTTTTTCAGTTGATCCAGATTGCATGGATTTGTGAACTCCAGACCATCCAAATCAGACAAGATGACGGCTCCGCCGGAAAGTATTTTCTTCAGAATGTAGGGTCCCGCCCAATGAGGACGAAACTTCCCACGAGGATCTGTAACAGGTGTTCTGATCTCTTTCAGAACCAAACAACCTTCTTCCAACTTTCGATCTTTGACCTTTTTGTTGAAATGTCTGGCCATTCGTCTCTGATACCCTTGAATCTGATGTAGAGCTTGAAGTCTTTTTTCATCCAAACTCAACAACTGATGATGATAATTGCTGATCCATTCAGCTTCATTTATCTGACTTTCTTGAATTATTCTCGCCGATTGAACTTCCAGTTCAATGGGGAGTACTGCTTCCATCCCATACACGAGTGAATACGGGGTTGCCCCGGTAGGAGTTCTGATTGATGTTCTATATCCCCACAAGGCCCATGGCAACTTCTCATGCCAACGCCTATGTTCCTTGATCATTTTCTGTATGATCACCTTTATAGACTTATTTGCTGCTTCTACAGCTCCATTTGTTTGGGGTCTATAAGGGAAGGATTTATGATGTTGGATCTTCTTATCCTTCAAGAGCTTAGCAAATTCTGCTTGGAAGTGAGTTCCATTATCAGTGATAACCTCAAATGGCGTTCCGTACCGACAAAGGATGTTGGTTCGGACAAACTGTGCTGCCTTTTTGGCGTCTAATTCTGCATAGGAAGCGGCTTCAACCCACTTTGTGAAGTAATCCACTGCTACCAAGATAAACTGATGTCCATTCGAGGCTTTCGGATGTATTTTTCCAATTATATCTATTCCCCAAGTAGCGAAGGGCCATGGAGAAGTGATTGGATTCAGAGCAACGGGAGGTTGCTTCTGCAGCTTAGCAAATATCTGACACTGATGGCATTCTTGTACAAATTCCACGCAGTCTGCATTCATGGTGGACCAATAGTATCCCAGATTGGCTATTTTCCGAGCAAGGGCGATCCCATACATGTGCGGTCCTGATTCACCACCATGTACCATTTCCATTATCTGCTTAGCTTCTGCTTCATCCACACACCTTAGGTGTATTCCATTCCAACTTCTTTTGTAGAGGATATCTCCATTAAGAATGTAGCCTGTGGCTAGCTGCCTTATTGCTCGCTGGTCAACCCTTGATGATCCCTCCGGATAAATTCCATCCTTGAGATAATTCTTGATATCCCAAAACCATGGTTTACCATCGGCCAAATGCATTACATAGGCGGGCTGTTTCTGAAGCTGAACTTTCAATGGACGAATGGCTTTCCCTTCCTTGATATTGATCATGGAAGCTAAAGTAGCCAGAGCATCAGCAAATTGATTCTTTGCTCTGGGGAGATATTCGAAGGACAGATCATCGAACTGTTGTGCCAAATGATCAAGGCGTTGTAGGTAAGGAACCAAACGCTTTTCCCTTATCTTCCATTTCCTTAAAGCTTGTGATACTATTAAAATAGAATCACCATAGACCTTTAGGCTCTTAATCCCTAATTCCAGGGCGGCTTCAAGCCCATTGATGCAAGCTTCATATTCTGCTTCATTGTTTGTGCAGCTAAAGTCAAGTTTAACTGCAAATGGAATGTATTCTCCACAAGGAGTTTTGAACACAATTCCAATTCCATTTCCATGATAATTGGATGCCCCATCAAAATACATCTCCCAAATGCTCCTTTCCACATTCAAGAGGTCTTCGTCAGGGAAATTCATTTCTCGCATCTCATCTTTTACGGGTAATTCTGCTAATTGGTAAGCTATTGCCCCACCTTTCACAGCTTTCCTTTGAATGAATTTTAAGTCAAAGGCTGCCAATGTTGACACCCACTTTGCCATTTTGCTGTCCAGAACAGGCCTCTCCATAAGAAATTTCAAGGGACTCTGCTCTGCGATGACATAAGTAGTGTAAGAAGACAAGTAGTGCTGTAACTTCGTACAAGTCCAATACAATGCTAAACACAACTTCTCAATCTTGTTGTACTTTAATTCGTAGTCTAGCATCCTTTTGCTGAGGTAGTAAATTGCATTTTCTACCTTTGTATCTTCGGCCTCTTGAGCTAGCATTGCACCCATGGCTTCATCTGTTACAGACAAATACAAGAGCAGAGGTTTTCCCATTCTGGGAGGTTGTAGGATTGGCGGACTTAACAAGTATTCTTTGATCTTGTCGAAGGCCTTCTGGCAGTCTTCATTCCAATCTTGCGAAGCACCTTTCCTTAGTAGCTTAAAGATTGGACCACAAGTCTCTGCCAACTGTGATATGAATCGACTGATATACTGTAGCCTACCCAGCAGACCTTGAATTTCTTTTTCTGTTCTTGGTGGAGGCATTTCCAGAATAGCCTTTGACTTTGCTGGATCAACCTCTATTCCTTTCTTGCTGACCAAATATCCCAAAAATAAGCCTGACGTTGCACCAAAGAGGCACTTTGCAGGATTAAGCTTCAGATTGTACTTGCGAAGTCTAAGGAAGAACTTCTCAAGTGCTTCAATGTGCTCTTCTGGAGATTTTGACTTGACAATCATATCATCAACATACACTTCCACCTCTTTGTGAATCATGTCATGAAAGATTATTGTTGCCATCCTCTGGTAGGTAGCCCCTGCATTTATCAATCCAAAAGGCATAACCCTGTAGCAGCAAGTGCCCCATTCTGTAATGAAAGCTGTCTTCTCTTTGTCTGGTGGATGTACCATGATCTGATTGTACCCAACTGCAAGGTCAGTCATGGAAACCATCATATGCCCAGCCATTCTGTCTATTAGCAAATCGATGTGTGGTAGAGGGAAATCGTCCTTGGGACAAGCCTTATTCAAATCCCTGTAGTCGACACACATCCTGACCTTTCCGTCTTTCTTCGGGACCGGTATAATGTTTGCTAACCAGGAGGGGTAGGCAATTGGTTCTATGAACTTGTTATCCAGCTGCTTGGCAACCTCTTCTTTAATCTTCAAAGACCATTCTGGCTTCATTCTTCTCAATTTCTGCTTAACCGGCTTTGCATCTGGATAGAGTGGAATCTTATGAACTGCTATGGCTGGGTCTATACCCGTGACATCACTTGTCTTCCACATGAAGCAGTCGGCATACCTTCTGATGCACTCAACAACCTGCTCTTTATTCACACAATCATATGCAATGTATGTATGTTCATTTTCTTTGCCAATTATTATCTTTTCATTTATTTCTTTTATTTCATTTATTTCATTTTTGCTAGATAATACTTGGAAAGCAAAAGAAAAAGGGTAGCCAAGAACTTGAAGAGTTTTATTGATAATGGTGGAGTCATTCTCCAAGATTACATCAGATTTGACATTGAGATTCTCCAAATCTGAAACAACAGAAGACTCAGAATTAGACTCTGACTTGGTGTTTGACTCGGGATTTGACTTAGTACAAGACTCGGGTTCAGGGTGTGACGCAGGACTAGGTTTGACTGTAGCAGCTTGTCCCTCCTCAGCATACCAATTCATCAGTGGTCTATCTGTTGTCTTGATCAGCTTTGTGAAGTCCCTTTTGTCTTCGACATTGGTTATCATAGCAACCTCATCAAAGAGATTAGGCTGCATGAAATCTTCCACCTGTGGGTCCATTGTAAGCTCTGGCTCTTCTTCTTTTGTGGCTAAGACATTAGTGAACATCTCAAAACCCGGTAACTTCTTCCCAGTCAAAGGAGAATAGAATGGTTCCTGGAAACCACAGTAAGGAACTGTTTTCCCAGGTTTGCAGAAGTGACCATTCAGAGTTTTAAAGTAAGGGCGCATTTTGAGGCTTCTTGCCCACCCATTTTTCTTTTTTTTCTTCCCATGTTGAGACTCTTCTATCTCTTCATCTGTGGGTTTGTATCCCAAGCCAAAAGTGCCCTTATTCTCGGGTTCTTCCCATGGCCGTACTACGGAGGATTTTCTCCCAGACTTTGGCATTTCCATTCCGGGTAGTAGACCTACCCTTAACATCATCCCTACAAGGCAATTAACCTGGACTCCCCCAAAGTCATATGGGATGAATGGCCCTTTGGGTTTTTCTCCTTCAATGCACTGGACCGTGTCATACTGGAACCCAGTCAAGGCCATAGTAGTTTCACCGGGAACAACCTCAAAGAGGGATTGATCTATGGTTTTCTTGTCGGTTTTACATGTGTCCCCTCTGATAGTGATGATTTTTCCTTCAAAAGGGAATTTAAGTTTCTGATGTAATGAAGAGGGTACAGCATTGCTCTGATGAATCCACGGCCTTCCAAGGAGGATATTAAAGCTCGCGGGTACATCAATTACTTGGAACGGCACTTTCATCCTTACCGATCCAATAACAACTTCTAAAGTAGCAACACCCAAAATTTCTCTTCGAGTGTTATCATATGCTCTGACAATTTGATCAGAAGGTGTAAGATCCTTAGCTTCCAACCCCAGACAGCTCGCTACTTTCAAGGGACACACATTCAAGGCTGACCCATTATCAATGAGAACCATGGGCACAGTCTTTCCTCCAGTTTGTATGGTGATGTATAGAGCATCATTGTGCTTCTTACCGTCTTCTGGTAAATCTATATCAGAAAACCTGATGCTCAATGTTTTGCTTGATTGGGTCAAAGTGGCCACCAAAGCTTCTGGACTTGTGTCCACTGATGTATCAAGTTGACTCAAAGCTTTGCTGAGAGCCTGACGGTGTGGGAATGAGGAAGCAAGGAGCTCCCAAATTGAGACCTTAGCTTGAGTCTGCTTGAGCTGAGAGAGGACAGGGTCTTCTTATAGGGAGGATCTGAGGTTTTAGGGGTTTTTCCCAAGTCAAGTGGCTGATGTTGTCTTCCGCTTCTTGTCAGAGCGTCGACCTCTTCAACGAGGTCATTCAAATCCAACACACACACTTCATTCATTCCCAAGAGAAGTTCGAAAGGATCAAACGACTCTTCTTCCACAGTGATGGCGTGGATGGAATGATTGGGCAAGGGGTTAGTGTTGATGTTTGGTTGCCTCTTGAGAGGAATGATGTCACCACTATCCACCAGATCCTGGATGCGGTTTTTCAAAGTCCAACAAGCATCTGTTCTGTGCCCTTTTCCTTGGTGGTATTCACAGTACTCATTGGCTTTAAAACCGGAGGGTAATGGGTTTGGAGGAGGCCTTGGGTCCAAAGGCTTCAAGTATTTTCCTTCCACAGCCTTTTTAAAGACCAGATGAATGGGTACCCCAAGGTCGGTGTATTGCCTTCTTGGCTGATTTCTCTGCCCAAGATTGCCCACACGTAAAGGATTCGCAGGGGCAATATTAGCCACTTGATTGACCTTGCTTGAGGAAGGGATTTGGCTTTGTTTCTTATACTTTGAAGCAGCCCCTTCGTCTACTATTTTACCCAGCTGTATCAAGTCTTCTACCTTAGTTGCGGTCGCAATGAGCGATTTGAACGTAGGCAGATATTGGGTTTGCAATTGAGCTTGATATGTGGGCCTCAAATTTCTGATTATGATATCAATCTGCTCTTGTTCTGAAGGGCGATTGATCATTTAGGCAGCTTTTGCCCTCCACCTCGTAAGGAACGAGGAGAAGGGTTCATTGTTGTTCTGCTTGGTAGTCTCAAGCTCTCTTCTGGTGACATCTACCTCAATATTATAGTGGTATTGAGAGTTGAATGCATTGCAGATGTCTTCCCAGGTTTTAATCTTAGCACGGTCCAAGCTTACAAACCACTTGAGGGCAGCACCAGTCAGAGATTGTTGAAACAACTGAGCAAAGAGCTCATCATTTAGACCCCAAGGGCTTAATGCCCCCACATACATCTTGAGGTGAGTTTTAGGGCAAGTAGTCCCATCAAATCTGTCCATCCCAGGCATTTTGAATTTTGGAGGCAACCTGGCTTGGGGAAACAAGGATAAGGAATCCATGTCTACCACCTCTTTGTGAGTTTTCATAGCAGTGATGGACCTCTCAAGCATTTCAAGTTTCTTTTTTAGCTCATTGGTCTCAGTGACATTCTTAGAGGGTGGATCCTCCAAGTTGATGACAGGGGTATTCTGAGCAGTCATGGGGGCACTAGTTTGTTCCACAATGGGTTCCTTCCCTAAATCTCCAGAAGTAGCAGATGTCTTAGGTGCTCCTCCCAGTTCAGCCAAGATGGCTACCCTTTGGGTGGCTAAGGCTTCATCAATTTTCTCTTGCATTCTAGCTTCAATTTCCTTAGCCTGTTCATCTAACAAGGCCTTGATCTGTTCGATTGTAGCCATTTCAGGAATTGGAATGGTTGGTGAAGTTGGGGTAGCAGAACTTGTGGGTGATAGCACAGTTGGTGTCGGTGTAGTTTGTGTAGGTGACGGCACACGGATTGTGGATACCTGAAAAGGTCAAGGGTAAAAGATCAGGGTGGTGTGTAGGGTAGGAAAACTCTTGGTCCACTTGCACATATCAAAAGATTTTCCCCAAAACCGTGTTGTTATGTTGCATGAATGCACCTTATCACATCATAATTCATTTTGATGGAATGTGGCACTATCATTGGGTACACACAACCTAAGGGAAGGTTCTATTGTTATGTGAAAAATAGAGAATCGGCTTATCATAGGGACCCTTGAGTCTTGAGTAAGATATACCTAACCACATGTGAAACAAGGAGTTTCGCGTGGGTCCAACAGTACGATTACTCATGGGCCACTCCAAAAGGATTGGAATGGTTTGCGACAACAGGGAGGACGCTTTCGCTGTCCGCCGGCATAATCAAGGAGACCTGCCGGTCAGCGCTACTTGCTATCCAGACTCAGAAGTTTGAACAGAAAGAGAAGAAATTCCTTTGAAAATGATTTTTTTTTATGCAATGGAGGAAAATGATTCCCCCATGTAATGCAAGAGAAAAAGATTCTCTGAATGACAAAACAAATACACATTTAGCAAACAAGAGATCTATCCAAGGAAAAAGATTCCTTTTGTCAATTTTACTCCAATATCCTTAAAGAAAGGATATATATTGCTAAGGTACCCTGCAAAACAAATAAACATACCCTAAAGAAGGGCAAGTTAGTGAAATAAGCAATAATAGTCTACTAGGGTCCCATAAATTATTTTTATGGTCCCTAGAAAGATTTTTTATTATTATTTATTTTTTTTTTTGAGTTTAATTTTCAGTTCTAATGTCTTTAAAGAAAAGACAACCATCGCTACGGTACCCTGCAACATAAACAAAAATACCCTAAAGAAGGGCAAGTCACTCAAATAACAATTGTAGTCCACTAAGATCCCATAAATCATTCAGTCCCCAGTGGGGTCGCCAATCTGTGAACCTCGGTTTTCCGCCCGGAAAGGATCCGGGCGGACGTTCACTCGTTGTCAGGAGTCGCCACTCAGTTTATTTTGTTCAAAGGGAAAAACTAAGAAAACCCTTGTTTGACTCCAATAGATGCATCCAATGTAAAGGCTTCTAGTCTGCGAACCCAAGGAGGATTCGGGGACAATAAAAAGAAATAGATGTCATGTATTCGACTAACTTTGCAATAAAAAGAAATAAACATAAAAGGGATGAAGAAAAGAAAAACAAACATATTGTTAATAAATAGCGGACTTGCTATTTGGGGTGAATCCCAAATATGCCTACATACTCTCGTTTTTATGAGAGATCAAAGCCCATGTAGTTCGATAAAGCCTATTTAAAGGCGATAAGAATTATGCTCCATGCATGTGTGTGTGTGTATGCTTCGTGCATTTGTCGGACTTTTTGCCGTTTGTCCATTTGTCGGGCATTTTGCCATTTGTCCATTTGTCGGGCTTTTTGCCATATTTATGAGATTTAGCACTTAGTGCTAAAATGGTGAAATTTAGGTACTTTGTACCAAAAGAGTGTAAATTTAGGCTCGGTGCCAAGAAGTTGATTTTAATTGTGAAATTAAGGTACTTTGTACCAAAACATTGTAATTTAGGCTCCGTGCCAAAAAGATTCATTGATTAGTCCATTAGGCCTTAGACCTAAAAGGATTAGGTTTTTGACCAAAAGATTGATTAATTCATTGCTTAATGCCGAATGATTGATTAGTTAGTCCATTAGGCCTTAGACCTAAAAGGATTAGGTCTTTGACCAAAAAGAAATTAAGAAGAAGATAGAATGTTTATAATATGCTCGAATTGACAAAGAAGGAATTAAGATATTACCTTGTTTAGAATTTTCCCGCTTCGCAGTTCCAGATCTCGTTTTCTTGGATCTTGGATTCGGGTTCTTGTAGCGCAGAATTCGATTTATGCAAAGAAAAGTTCAAAAGAAGATCTTAATTTTGAGAGCAGACAATTCGACAGCACAACGCCCCGGTATCTGAAAAGTCAACCCGTTTTCTGAAGATCTGAAGCCTATTTATAGGCAAAAAACGAGCTCGGCGGCGGCCGGGCCGCCGTGCACAGAGCACGGCGGCTGAGCCGCCGTGGAACAAAAGCAGAAGAATGTGGCGGCCGGCCGCCGTCCACGGCGGCTGGGCCGCCGGCCCCAGCGGTCGGGCCGCCGGTTCAGGCCCAAAACCGGTCCGCGCCGCGCGATTTTTAGTTTCAAACTGACTTTTCGGGTGTTACGGACCTCCAAAAAATATTCCGAGACCATATCCGTGATCCTCACATCGTCCCGGTCATTTCAAGTACCATATCGATACATTTCGGATGAACTTTACCGTGGACGTCCGGTCCGGCTCGGTTTTCTGTAGTCTGAGTAAATCGGCTTTCTGAGCCTCAAAATTCGAGTGTTCACACCAATAAATCTAGGACTTAGTATACCTTTCTTTCCAGAGCGAAAAACTTTCTTTCACGGTGATATTTTCAACAATACCTTATCTCCCACACCATATTCAATATCACGCCATTTCAAATTTGTATAGGATCTCTGTCTATCCATTCCAATTTGTAATCGATCCTTTATAAGCTTCACTTTGTCTTATGAGATCAGGTCCCACAAGTTTGCTCTCATTCAATTCCACCCAGTACAATGGAGTTCTACACTTCCTTTCATAAAGTGCTTCCTATGGAGCCATTCCAATACTCGTTTGATAACTGTTATTATAGACAAATTCTACTAAAGGCAGATATTTATCCCAGCTACTTTCAAAATCGATTACACAACTTCTAAGCATATCCTCAAGTACTTGTATCACCCTTTTTGATTGACCATCCATCTGTGGATGAAATACAGTACTAAAATGAAGTCAAGTACCCAATGCTTTCTGAAAACTTTCCCAAAATCTTGAATTAAAGCGAGGGTCTCGATCTGAAATAATAGACATTGGTACTCTATGAAGCCTGACTATCTCATTAACATATAACTCTGCAAGTCTATCCATTGAATAGCCAACTTGAATGGGAAGGAAATAAGCTGATTTGGTTAACCTATCAACAATTACCCAAATTGTATCATGCTTCTTTTGGGTATTCAGAAGACCTGTCATAAAATCCATGGTGATCTATCCCACTTCCATTCTAGTATTGATATAGGTTGCAAAAGACCCGATGAAACTTGACGTTCTACTTTGATTTGTTGATACACTAAACATCGAGTCACATATTCAGTAATATTTCTTTTCATACCAGGCCACCAATAATGAGACTTCAAATTCTGGTACATCTTATTGCTTTTGGGATGTACAGTATACATAGTATTGTGAGCTTCATCAAGAATACACTTCTTTAGTTCCTTCACATCAAGTACACACAATCGACCTCTATAATATACTCCACCATCTTCTGACACAACATAATCTGGCTTTTCACCTTCATGCACCTAATAATTTTTTATTTTGTTTCTGAGCTTCTATCACTTTTTGCCTAATGGTTGGTTCAACCATCAATTCTGCTAACACAACACATGATATCATTTAGTTTATTTAATTTATATATATATAATACTATAATATTATATACACAACATACCTGCTAAAGTCTTTCAACTTAAAGCATCGGCTACCACATTAGCTTTTCTAGGATGATAGTTGATGATACAATCATAATTCTTGATCAATTTTATCCATCTTCTCTGCCTTAAGTTTAGTTCTTTTTGTGTTGGCAAGTATTTCAAACTTTTATGATCAGTGAAAATATAACACATTTCACCATACAAGTAATGTTGCCAGACCTTAAGAGCAAATACAATAGCAGCTAACTCCAAATCATGTGTAGGATAATTCAATTCGTGAGATTTTAATTGCCTAGAAGCAAAAGCAATTACCTTACCCTCTTGCATCAATACACAACCAAGTCCTTGATGAGAAGCATCACTATAAATAACATAGTCTTTAACTAGAGTTGATTGTGTCAAGACAGGCACTTCAATCAATATAGCCTTCAATTTTTCAAAACTAGCTTGACACTGAGCATTCCACTTAAATTTAGTTTCTTTTCTAAGGATCTTAGTTAAAGGAAGTGCTATTTTCGAAAATCCTTGCACAAATCTTATATAGTATCCAACTAACCCAAGAAAACTCCAGACTTCTGTTATATTTTTTGGTGGCTACCAATTCAAGATAGTCTCAATCTTACTTAGATCCATACAAATACCATTAGCTGACACTACATGACCTAAAAACGCCACTTTCATCAACCAAAAATCACACTTCGATAATTTAGTGTACAATTGATTCTCCCTTAGTGTTTGTAGTACAATTTTCAAATACTTATTATGCTCCTCTCTATTTCTGAAATAAACCAGTATATCATTAATGAAAATAACTACAAACTAGTCTAAATAGGGTTTAAAAACTCAATTCATCAAGTCCATAAAAGTTGTTGGAGCATTAGTTAAACCAAAGGGCATAACCAAAAATTCATAACGTCCATATCGAGTTCTAAAATCCATCTTCGGAATATCTACTTTAATTTTCATCTAATAATAACCCAATTTAAGATCAATCTTAGAGAAAACACCCGCTTGTCTCAACTGATTAAACAAGTCATTAATCCTAGGTAATGGATACTTATTCTTAATAGTCATTTTATTCAACTGTCGATAATCTATACATAACCTTAAGGTACCATCCTTCTTCTTCACAAACAAAACTGGTGTGTCCCAATGTGACACACTAGGTCTTATGAATCCTTTATCAAGCAATTCTTGGAGTTACACCTTTAATTCTTTTAATTCTGGAGGTGCCATTCTATAAGGTGAAATAGAAATTGGTGCCGTACCTGGAACTACATCAATTACAAATTCTACCACCCTCTCTGGTGGTATTCCAGGTAATTCTTTTGAAAAAATATCTGAAAACTCACTCATTGTAGGTATGTCTTCCAAAATCTTGTTTGAATGGCGTGTATCATTAACATAAGTAAGATAAGCTTCACATCTCTTCCTAATCAACCTTTTAGCTTTAGATGCAGAAATCAATCTAGAAGGATAAAATTATTTTTCTCCTCAAACTACAATTTAACCATAACCGAAAATCTTAAAAGAAACAACTTTACTACAATAGTCTATAATTGTTTGATGTCGGGACAACCAATCCATTCTCAAGATTACATCAAAGTCATGAAATGGAATTTCAATCAAATCAGCAAAAAGTTCTACATCATGAACTCTAAGTGGATAATTTTAATATACTCTATTTACCTTCACACTATGGCCCAATGAATTTTTAACTTCTATCTCATAATCAAGTTTATCAACACACATTTTCTTCCCTAAAGCTATAGTTATACAAATATAAGAATGTGTAGAACCAGGATCTAATAATGCATACACATCAAGACCAAGTAAAGAAAATTTACCAACTACAACATTAGAAACATCCTGGTCCTCCACAACTTTCATGGCATAAGCTTTAGTTGGAGCACTGCCTCGAGCCTGAGGTCTATTCACTGTTTTAAATCATCTCTACTGACTAACGCTGGGTCAACTACCTCTACTTGTCCTATGGCTTGACTGAGACCTCTGTACAGAACTATGTCCTTCAACAACTTGTAATTCTTTTATCATTGGAAAATTCTATGTTCCAAAGAACCACATTTAAAACAAGCCCCCTTTTGATACCAGCAATCTTCACTTGCATGGCCCTTACCAAAATATTGACAAGATGTAGTAACAACCCTTGAAGATGAGCCTATAGCAACTCTAAACCTACCACCTCTAAATTTCTGAAAACTAGCTCCACTTCCTCTACCAAACCTTTGAGTTTGGGCTTGAATATTTCTCTGTCTTTTCTAGTCACCTTATTAATGTTCACTAGAAAATCCCTGCTTTGATTGTTGTTTTCTTCGCTGCTCTTGTTTAATCTCATTTTCTATAGCACCTGCCGCATTAACAAGAGTGGAAAACTCTTTAATTCTCATTGCTACTAAATACACCCAAATCTGATTGTTCAAACCCTGTTCAAATCGCTTACACTTCTCTTCCTCAAATGCAACTAACTCTTGAAAATATTTGCTGAGACGAACAAACCATCCCTCATATTCAGACAAACATGATTGATTGCCTTTGCTTAAGATATAAAAACTCCCGGCGCTTCTCCTCTAAATAAATCTCACTAATATATTCCTTTTTAAATTCTTCTTGGAAAAATGCCCAAGTGAGTCTACTTGTGGGTACACCTTTCTACTTTGTATCCTACTAGGCATAAGCTTGTTCCTGCAATAAGAAAACTGCATACTCTAATCTTTCCTCATCAGTACAATGCAGAATATCAAAAACTCTCACAATCCTCTCCATCCAATATTCCACTACTGAAGACTCATTAGTATTACGAGCTTTAAAATCTTCTGCTCCCAATTTTCTAATTCTCTCTAATGGATATCTTTGGAACACTAGCGGTGGAGGTTGTGTAGGAGGAGCAACTCTTACAATTTGCCTGAGAACCTCCCCCATATTTCTCACAAATTAGGGATCTAATGGAATTTGTTCCACAGAAGGTTCCAACGGTTGTTGATTTCCCACACTAGCTTGACTATGTGAGGACGCAACTTATTCCTCTGCACCTTGATGGGATTCATAGGCCATCTTATACCTTTAAACATTAAAAATCAACTGCATCAAACATTTATTCAATTATATAGTTCACATAGCAATGACAATTGTATTTCTCTTTTCTTTTAACTCACAACTTAGGACCGCCTAAACCTGCTCTGAAACCATTAAATGTAACACCTCCTACACAGCCTATACACTTAACTACATAGGAGATGTCACCTAACATTCACACTTGTTCTATATACGTGTCTATGTATATATTAAAGAAATAAAGACAAAATACTTCTAGGTATTAATGCAGTTATTAAGCTTTCAAAATAACTACTACAACCAATCCTATATTACAAACATATATCTGTTAATCTATAAAGAAGTCCTGTTGATAACTTACATTAATAAAATTTTTAAACTACTCTTAAACTTGTACAACTGTTATACAAAATTATATAGTATTGCCATGTAAACTATACAAAATACAATATTTACAATATTGTTCTTGAACCTTTATGATGCAGTTGACCAAGAACGTGAATCTCTCACTTTGTATCTCAACTCTTCTTATTTGATCTGCACGTCAAAAAATAGTTCTAACATGCTAAGCAAAGCTTAGTGGTACTTATATATTCATAATATGCAAGAAAAATTAAAGAAAAGAGATCTAAATATTAAATAATTTAGAAACAATGAAAAGTATTACTTTCGGAATGTTAAATAAAGAAATTAATAAATTCATTGAAAGTTGAAATACTAAACAAGATTAAATCCAAAATTGAATAATTCATCAATAACCATATAACATATTATTTTCAATGTAGATAACTTCTTTAATTATGCCCATACACACTGAACTCAGATTCTAGGTTTGGATAATGGGTCACTGTTGGCAATTTAATACCCACTATATAGAATTTTGTCCAATGGCCCACTATGGCACAAATGCCCACTGAGTATGGTGACACAGAGTGTCTATTGATGGAACAAAGACCTTATAGTCATTTAGACCAAAATCATGGATGAAAGGCAAGAAAAAGAGCCATTTTGGACAAATTTCTTCAAGTGACACGCCCAATGACATGGGTGTGTCACTAAGCGTGTCATTTGCCCATTTTACAGAAGCTTTGACATGCCCAACGACATGGACGTGTCACTGAACATGTTATTTATTTTGCAATACAGTAGTTACGACATCTGGTCATATGGGCGTGTCACTGACCATGTCAGGCAAAAATTTTGTATTTCGCACACTTAACCATTTTAACTCAATATATTCAAAATTTATTATAAAAATGAATCAAATCTATTTTTTTTTTTTTGACATAAAAAGAGTCTACATCTAATACTTTACTCAAACATCAATTAATCAAGCCTTCAATTATCACTTATGGCTAAAACAACATCAAACTACCTAATTCTTATAAAGATTAAATTAAAAATCATACTCACCACATATAAGTTCTTTTGATTCGCTTTTCACTCATCAATCCATTTAATCAATATTTTCAAGAAATAATTCATTATAAATGACTCAATCAATCAATTCAGACATTAAAACTCATAAAAATTCAAATAATTGCAAATAAAAAATACATAAGCACATACCTCTTTCAAAATCCCTTTTCTTCTTTAATCACTTGTTGATTATCTCAACTTTTTCAACTTATTCTTCTAAAAACTTATAACTAAATATGATTTCCTCTTAAATTTTAGCTAAATTCCTAAAAAAAGCAAGAAAGGAGGAGCTTTAGTGGTGTTGATGATGATGAACATGAATGAAGAAGAGAGAAGGAAGGAAAAACTTATACATAACACACTTGTCCACACACATATATGGCTTAATCTAGTATGGCCAATCTCATTTTAACTATGGTGCACCCTCTTTCTTAACCTTTGATTCTAATTCAATTTTAGTCTCGTAAAACCGCAAAAATAAATAATTTCTTCAGTAAATTTTTGAGATCTACTATTTACATCACTTATCCATGTCACTTATATCACAATTCATTATCAATTATCAATATTAAATCAAAGTTTAGTATTTAAAATTTTTAACATTACAAGTTAGGTTTACATTCGTTATGGGTCCTCCCATATCGAATTAGGGGTGCCCATTTCAATATGGGAGGCCCATATCGAAATGGGGCTTCCCTAATTCAATATGGGGATATCGAATTGGAGAACTCCTAATTTGATATGAATTGCTTCATGTCAAACCTAACGCTTTTGGAATTCGATATGACTTCTTAATCGGGCCTAAAACAAAATTGAGCTCGAATAAGTTAGGGTTAAGTAAGAGATTTAACCTAATTTTCCCTATAAATACAAGTTTAAAACAATAAAGAAAGGGGGATAGTGATTAGCAACTAAGGGATTTTAGCAATCAGTCAACCACGAGCAATTGAAAGCATCAATTAATCAAGAAAAAAGGCAAAAAGAAAATAGAGAGGCAGGGATTCTTCAAATTGCTTTGTTTAACGAATATTTAAATTGATTCAGGCAGCAAGTAAGACAGATGGCTTGGTTTAATATGTTCAACTTGGTAGAGCTAACTAACGCAGGTGCAATCTTCTTAATTCAATTGAATTTATCAATTAAGCTCCATGTAATGGTCAAGATTTTAAACATGAACGTTTTAACTACTATTGAAATTGTGGATAAAAAATTTATGGAAGAGATTATTTTTACTGTTTTACGAGATTAAAACTCGATTTAGAATCAACGGTTAAGAATGAGGGTGCACCATAGTTATTATGAGCATTCCCTCACTTGATAAATATATTATAATATATATATGTGTGTATATGTGTATGTGTGTGGAAATTTCTAATTTCCTCTCCATCTTCCACGCCACCTTCTACCATGATCACCATCTTCTCTCTATTTCTTCTTCCTTTCATCAAATTTATCAAGGAATAAGAGATAATCACATAATGTTTAGAAGAATAAGCTAGAAAAGGCAAGATTATCAATAAGTAATCAAAAGGAAAGAGAGAAAAAGAAAGAGAAAGAGGGATTTTGAAGAGGTATGTACTTTTGATTTATACATTGTAAAAATATGAATTTTTATGAGTTTTAATGATTTAATTGAATGATTAAGTTATGTATAATGATATATTTCTTGAAAGTATTGATTAAAAGGATTGATGAGTGAAAAATAACTTTGATATGATGGTTTTGATTATTAACTCAATTTTTATGAGAATTGAGTGGTTTGATATTGTTTTTATCCATATGAAATGGTTAAAAGTTTGATTAAGTGAAGTTTTAGTAAAATATTTGATATGAATTCTTTTTATGTCAAAACTTTGAGATTGATACATTATATCTTAGATCTTCAATATGTTTGTGTTTAATGAAGTTAAAAGTACAGAATACATGGTTTTACTCCAAAAATAGTCCGAAAATCAATGCCACGACCGTGGCAATTAAGTACCACGACTGTGGGATTGAAAGTGATGCTGTTTCTTCAAAAATTTTGATAAAATAGAGTAGTTCTCAATGCCACGATAGTGGCCCTAGAAGGCCACGACTGTAACACCCCGATACTCCATATAAATACTATACATATACCTAGCATACATACAGTACATATATAAAGCATAAGAATGTCACTTTTCGTCGCTATTTAAGAAAATCCTTTAACAGTGTTCAAATCACAATATATTAATTGAAAGAAACATTTACGAAATCATTATACTTTAATGACCTTACATATATATTAATCTTACATTTATTAAAATTTCCTTTATACAACTGAATATGCTACATAAAAAGAATTACATTATAATTCAAAAGATATACATGTATGCATCACCCTCTAGTTGGTCTCGACAAACTCATACTCTTCTCGTGGCTTACCGAAATACTTCATATCTTCCACCTAGTCACCTGCGCGATTACACAACCGCGCTAAGCCCGAGAGCTTAGTAGTACAAATAACATATAAACATACAATATATAAATTCCAACATAACAAGATATATTAATACTAAGTACTTATAATTTCTTAGCATGTTTGTATTTTCATTCTTAATTGCACCTTTCATATGTCTCTTCTAATTTAATATGTTATCTACATAAATACGTATCATTATCACCAATCACAGATCCATCACTAATATTCACAATCAATATATCAATACACCCATTAACATGTCATAATTCATAACATTTCATGTTATTATTTAATCACAATTCACCACTTAAGAATCACATTTCCAACAAAGGTAATCATAGATCTCATTACTCATTTAGTTCAACCTTTATATAACACATTGAAAACAAAGACAGACCCGGGCCCAAAACACTAATATGTTATTCAAAGTTCAGAGTCAACTGCTTTGATCATATTCACAATAATCAAGCCCGTAGGCAACATGTATCATATCTCTATCCATGGATAGTGTAACAGACCCAGTCTCTTGGACCATCAACCCATTAACATGAGGAGATCCTCAACCCGGCTAAACTGTTACAAATGGAAGTGGTTTACGGGCCTCCCATTTCACCATCATTCCATTTTCACATTTCTCATCTGGAATCGGCTTACGGGCCTCCCATTTCGCCTATCCAGGAATTCATATCATAATTACCAATTGGAATCGGTTTACGGGCCTCCCATTTCACCTATCCAATGGTTCATAGGCATGCCATCAAAACAGGACTCTGAAAGTTGAATCAACACATTAGGTACACACTTATTCCATTATCAATTTCCATTTCAATTGAATCATCATAGCCAATCACAATGGCTTCATATCACATTTGAATTATCATAGCCAATCACAATGGCTTCATATCACATTTGATTCATCATAAAAGTAATTATAATAATAAATTGCATTACACATACCTTTGTGAATGATCCTCGTTTCTTCCACACTATACAAGTCATAATATTAATCACATTATAACACTTCATCACTCAAGTATACATAATCCAACACATTACACATTCATTAAGAATTATCTTTATTGTGATCCTTGACAACTCAATTGGATGATTTATTTAACATGTGTTTGAGGATCTTATTGTAGGATTAGGTTATTTCAAATAAAACAGAACATAACGTTACTCGCGGTCGCTACAAACCAGGGTACGACCGCTATACACAATCGAAAGATGGAACCTTATCACAGTAGGTTTCGCGGTCAGAAGCCCGACCTAAGTCGCGACCGCCCTTCATATAATAGCGACCGCACTTAACATAATAGCGACCGCCCCAAATTACGGGTCTCTCATACAAAACCCTAAACATAGCCACATCTCTTTGCAATGAACCAAAACACATAACACACAACATAAACTTATTCAAATAGACCTCATCAAAGTCACTAACACTTATTTTGCATGTATAGCACAATATTCACATTAACCATACATTTACTCACTTATCACTTCAAAACCCTAAAACCAACATCATTCTTGTTCTTTCAATATCAACAACCATTTAATTTATCACTTTAAAACCAAAACCAACACCAATTTAACCTCTTTTCTTACAATCAATCTCAACACTTACAAACCCATCTCAAACACACTTAATTATGATAATAACAAATCATAACTCATCTCAAACACCCAATTCAAAAATAACAAAGGAGAATAAGAAAGTACTTACCTTAAATGAAGAAATTCCACAAATCTTTAACCAAATCCCTTGATTCCTTCTTCAATTTGGTTCTAGCATCAAGAACACCTCTCTTCCTCTCTCTTTTCTTCCATGGCCGGTACACCAAAATGAAAGGAGAAGAAATTTCATCCACAAATAAAAGTCAACCTCTCCTTTAATTTCCACCACACAAATCAAAAGAATTATTACTAAAATGCCCTTCATCCTTTTAACTTAACTTTTGTCTCTTATGTGCCCATTCATGTAATTTCACATATCCCACATAAATATCCTCTTCCACTAACCATCACCTTGACTCTTCCTTTGACCAACTTATATGTTATATATATTATCATATAAACAACATATACACTTCTCTCTAAACCTTCTTTTCTTTCCCAAAACACATATGCATAAACATTCTCTTCCAATTTCTTTTCTTATCAAATAACATATACATTCAATCACATTTAAAACCAACTACAAAATCAAAACTTCTAAGGCATACTTGAGGATATTACAATTCTCCCCCTCTAAAAAGAAATTTCGTCCTCGAAATTATCCATCACAATAACAATCCATTATAACAAATCACCATCTTAATATCCATACGAAGATAATCATATTCTTACATTATGATTTCCTTAAATCACATAACTTTTACTCTTCCCTATAATTCAAACATCTTTTCCCCATTCATAACTCATTTATGTATCAGCATATTACCTCTTATATACATTATCATACATATCTTATACTCTTAGCATAACTATACATATTAAATCTCGATAATATTAATTCGCAATCTTAGCAAAATTTAGATCAATCGATCTAGCTATCATAATATAACCATATCTCAATATACATGACCTGATTCAATTAGGTCAAACTTATTCTCAAATTCTAATCCCTCAGGATCCATCCGTTCAACTTTTTGAGACTATCCTCATTAATAACAAATCTCTTTAAATTAACTTTCCATATCCATATATATATATATATAATGCTTATATAATAGCGATGTAATCTCACATAATTCTCATACTATAATTATCACCCATAGGTCATTCATTTAACATTATTTCTATCCATTAATTCATCTTATACAAAAATATATTCAATATCATTTTCAATTATATCTCATAATTTCTCCCATTATCATTTCCTCACATTATCATATCATTACTATATATACATAATCACTTTTCTATCTATTCTCCATGATTCAAAACATTTACACAGTTCTCTTCTCTTTCCATACTTTTTATAATTATAAACAAATTTCTAATATAGAACTGATAAGATATAACTTTACCATTCATAACTTCTAACCATGTTTCTTAAAACAAAATTATCAAACTCACCCACATAATACTATAATCATATTATCTCAGACCCAAATCTGCTGAGAACAAAATTAACCAGCCAATACACTAACAAACCATACGGCCGGAGTATTTTAATAATCACATCTGTAGTATATAAATCAATATTGCTTCTCTATTATTCTTCTTCAAACATTTCCAATTACAGTACTAAGTTTACATATTCCTTCTCTATACCTTTGCTATTCCCAAAAGTTAACATAATTCAACTTTGTTCCAAAACAATTTACTCTTGATCATAAGATCATCATTAGCCTAACTTACGTCAACAATATTATTTATAACATCTTTATGCACAACATTCAATCATATACAAATTCATTTATTACTCCACTTCTAATCTATCTCTTGTAAAACTTTTCATACATTATACTTCCCTTCATATTTTACACATATACATATAATATTTTCACGTGCATAATCCTTGAACCAGAAAACATAATATAATAGTCTAGCTCAATTATTATCATAACCATTCATCATCCAGTGTTATTCGAATCCTTTCTCACTCTTCATTTCATCTCATAGTCGAACTCTGCATAGATCAAGACCTAATCTCTCATAGGTCCACTAATACATGCCATATCATTCTCCATACCACTAGACAAGTAATTATATCCCATTTACATTCAAAGGTCACATTCACAATGTGACTTGCTTTCCACATTTCTTACATATATACACATAATCATACAATTATATTTAATTCCTCTTTTACATATCATCAACACAATTTAACATTTATTACTTTCATTGCACAACATCATTCTTATCCCTTTTTTGATATGATTCAATTGTTTATCAACTCCACACATACATACACTCTAACCATAATAATATTTCACAAAATCTTAATCACAATACTAAGGTGACATCTCTCTCACCTTTATTATTTTTTTTTTTTTTTAAATGCATTTAATATACCATCTTTATATCCATTTGTTTACCATTCCACATATATATACATATTACATCCAATCATCTACACATTGAGCCCAATAACCTCTATACAATTTCCAAGTCTAATTATCACAATTCTCAGTTTCTTGAATCAACGTTGTTCAATACAATTCTCACTATCAATCTTATCATATGACCTTGCTTCGCACAAGTCTGTCAATGCAAGTGTAATCATTCTCAATATTAATAGATATGTAGTTGTATAGGTTACAAACACGCAATACTATGCGTACATTACATTCTCAAGTGATCAACTCAATCCTTGATCACTAACATATTACATCACTTTATCACATTTCAAGTAGTCAACATTACCATGACTATTTCATCACTTGTCAAACTTTTAATTCATCAAATTACATATTTGTAAATCATTTTTAATATGTAACATTATTTATTCCACAAAGATCATATACATACTATACATTAAACTTTCACTATTCAAGTATTCTTTTATTGAAATTTAATTTACTAACTTTACGTTAGTAATATCAGCTTTAAAACTCATATATAAACCATAGTATAACATCAAAACAAAACATTTTATATATGTATATCACATATTACCACCATTACCATGAGCCTTCACCCTATTCAAACATATTACACTTTTAACATTAAAATCACAATGTTGCATTACCATAACAATAAAAACAATATCAATATTCATGTTATGCATTCAACCAATAAAGCTCATACTTACAAATGTCACATTTCATTGTTTCAATAGTTATATCATCATCCATTATACTCATTCAACATAAACACACATAACCCAACAAGTATTTAATATTATAATCAAAGTTCATTTTCAATCAACAATCATGATCTCATATATGAACCTTCCCCCAACCAGGTCGGTTGCCCACTGGGCCTCAAGCCACTGCCAATCTCAGGGGTCCGCAGAAGGCAGACAGGTTCATTCATTTATATCTCTTAAACATTACTTTCTCAATTCATTTCATTCTCATAATCAAATTAGGCAAACATGCCTCAGTCATTTCAAACCACATCACTCAAATGTACATAATCAATGGCATTACACAAACTTTTTCAATGATCATCATACCTTTCACATTTCATATATCATCATTGATATATATATATATCAATTTATCTTATTCATAATTTTAGAATTATCCACATACATTTTGTTTATATCGATCAACTCACTTAATATTTCACCAGATTCTCGTCCATTAATAACCTATCTATCTATTTATTTCTTTATATTACATCCACATCTCAATAAGCAATAATTCAATATTTGCTTTCTTTAATTTTCCTCTCATGCAGAACTTTATCCACATGTTATTATTCATCTCATCTCATCTAGTTCAATTACATTACAATTCACATAATGCCACATCCGAGACCAACCTAGGTGTGAATGCATATGCATGTATTACAAATTCCATTTCCAAACTTTTCCTCTTTACTTCCATTTAAACTTTTCAAAACTCTTCTTTTTAATTCATTTTAAGCATTTCAAAACTTTTTCTTTTTAATTTCACTTAGGCCGAGAATCTCGAACCTAAGCTCTGATACCAAAATAATTGTAACACCCCGATACTCCATATAAATACTATACATATACCTAGCATACATACAGTACATATATAAAGCATAAGAATGTCACTTTTCGTCGCTATTTAAGAAAATCCTTTAACAGTGTTCAAATCACAATATATTAATTGAAAGAAACATTTACGAAATCATTATACTTTAATGACCTTACATATATATTAATCTTACATTTATTAAAATTTCCTTTATACAACTGAATATGCTACATAAAAAGAATTACATTATAATTCAAAAGATATACATGTATGCATCACCCTCTAGTTGGTCTCGACAAACTCATACTCTTCTCGTGGCTTACCGAAATACTTCATATCTTCCACCTAGTCACCTGCGCGATTACACAACCGCGCTAAGCCCGAGAGCTTAGTAGTACAAATAACATATAAACATACAATATATAAATTCCAACATAACAAGATATATTAATACTAAGTACTTATAATTTCTTAGCATGTTTGTATTTTCATTCTTAATTGCACCTTTCATATGTCTCTTCTAATTTAATATGTTATCTACATAAATACGTATCATTATCACCAATCACAGATCCATCACTAATATTCACAATCAATATATCAATACACCCATTAACATGTCATAATTCATAACATTTCATGTTATTATTTAATCACAATTCACCACTTAAGAATCACATTTCCAACAAAGGTAATCATAGATCTCATTACTCATTTAGTTCAACCTTTATATAACACATTGAAAACAAAGACAGACCCGGGCCCAAAACACTAATATGTTATTCAAAGTTCAGAGTCAACTGCTTTGATCATATTCACAATAATCAAGCCCGTAGGCAACATGTATCATATCTCTATCCATGGATAGTGTAACAGACCCAGTCTCTTGGACCATCAACCCATTAACATGAGGAGATCCTCAACCCGGCTAAACTGTTACAAATGGAAGTGGTTTACGGGCCTCCCATTTCACCATCATTCCATTTTCACATTTCCATTTCAATTGAATCATCATAGCCAATCACAATGGCTTCATATCACATTTGAATTATCATAGCCAATCACAATGGCTTCATATCACATTTGATTCATCATAAAAGTAATTATAATAATAAATTGCATTACACATACCTTTGTGAATGATCCTCGTTTCTTCCACACTATACAAGTCATAATATTAATCACATTATAACACTTCATCACTCAAGTATACATAATCCAACACATTACACATTCATTAAGAATTATCTTTATTGTGATCCTTGACAACTCAATTGGATGATTTATTTAACATGTGTTTGAGGATCTTATTGTAGGATTAGGTTATTTCAAATAAAACAGAACATAACGTTACTCGCGGTCGCTACAAACCAGGGTACGACCGCTATACACAATCGAAAGATGGAACCTTATCACAGTAGGTTTCGCGGTCAGAAGCCCGACCTAAGTCGCGACCGCCCTTCATATAATAGCGACCGCACTTAACATAATAGCGACCGCCCCAAATTACGGGTCTCTCATACAAAACCCTAAACATAGCCACATCTCTTTGCAATGAACCAAAACACATAACACACAACATAAACTTATTCAAATAGACCTCATCAAAGTCACTAACACTTATTTTGCATGTATAGCACAATATTCACATTAACCATACATTTACTCACTTATCACTTCAAAACCCTAAAACCAACATCATTCTTGTTCTTTCAATATCAACAACCATTTAATTTATCACTTTAAAACCAAAACCAACACCAATTTAACCTCTTTTCTTACAATCAATCTCAACACTTACAAACCCATCTCAAACACACTTAATTATGATAATAACAAATCATAACTCATCTCAAACACCCAATTCAAAAATAACAAAGGAGAATAAGAAAGTACTTACCTTAAATGAAGAAATTCCACAAATCTTTAACCAAATCCCTTGATTCCTTCTTCAATTTGGTTCTAGCATCAAGAACACCTCTCTTCCTCTCTCTTTTCTTCCATGGCCGGCACACCAAAATGAAAGGAGAAGAAATTTCATCCACAAATAAAAGTCAACCTCTCCTTTAATTTCCACCACACAAATCAAAAGAATTATTACTAAAATGCCCTTCATCCTTTTAACTTAACTTTTGTCTCTTATGTGCCCATTCATGTAATTTCACATATCCCACATAAATATCCTCTTCCACTAACCATCACCTTGACTCTTCCTTTGACCAACTTATATGTTATATATATTATCATATAAACAACATATACACTTCTCTCTAAACCTTCTTTTCTTTCCCAAAACACATATGCATAAACATTCTCTTCCAATTTCTTTTCTTATCAAATAACATATACATTCAATCACATTTAAAACCAACTACAAAATCAAAACTTCTAAGGCATACTTGAGGATATTACAACGACCGTGGGGGTTTCCAAGTTCATTTGACAGATTCATTTGGTATCCCACGGCATGGGGTTGTAAGGCCACAACCGTGGGGACCTAAATAATATTTTTGGCTTGTATTTTGTAATATACGGGTCTAGTATGAGGCTAAAATATTTATGTTTCTTACTTTTGTGTTGAGAATTCATGTGTATGTGTTAAAAGTATGAAAAAGAGTGAAAAAATTTAGATATGTGACAAATATATAACATACTAAATGTTGATAAAAGTATAGTACCAGTGAAATGAATTGCCCAAATCATACTAATTTTATATCTAGTTTTGGATTGAATGGCTAACCAGAGGAAGGATAGCCATAGTGATAGTGGGCACCGCGTGCCATTAATGGACACATTGTGTTATCAGTGATAGTGGGCATAATTGCCATTATACATTCTTGAAATGTGGCATTAAGAGTGTTACACTAACATGTTATGCAAACTTATGATCTAAGTATGGGTATATTTAATGAAGTTATCTAAATTGAAAATATATGTGAACAT
This sequence comes from Garcia nutans, assembly GCA_947685225.1. Taxonomy (NCBI): domain Eukaryota; kingdom Viridiplantae; phylum Streptophyta; class Magnoliopsida; order Malpighiales; family Euphorbiaceae; genus Garcia; species Garcia nutans. The sequence goes on along the minus strand of CANTUV010000051.1, from coordinate 3,402,227 downwards.
GATAGTTATGAATAACGGAAGAAATGCAAAATAATAATATAAGTCAATTACTTGAAATTGACTTACTGTGTTACAGTGTAAAAGTGTATATTAATGTTTACAAGTGAAAGTTCTAATGCACGGAATGGAAATGTTATGCTCAAGGTATTGAATTAATTAATAACTTTATAAGTTTTGTAATGATTGAAAGTGTATATAAATAAGATACAAAGTGCTCCAAAGTATAGTACTAAATTTAAGTGCTGAAAATTATATATTGCATGAATTATCCTATATGTGACATTGAAAAGTAAGATTTATTGAAAAACTAAATAAGTGTATTGTGAACAATGTTATCAAATGAGAAAGCAAGTCTTAAATAAAATTATTCTTAACAATTAACGTTGCAGTATTGAAAGTATTGTATAGTATAATAACTTTTATAAAGGTAAAGCTATTATTTTGTGTAATCAGAATATTATGTTGGTTTGTTACTGAAATTAGTTAATATATTGAAATAAGTCATAAAACTGAATGTTATTATTATATTTCCATAAGTATTTTTCTTTAATATTAAGTGATAAAATATGTTTATACAAGCACCACTAAGCTTTGCTTAGCATGTTAGAATTATTTTCTGACACGCAGGTATCAGGACATCGGAGCAAGTTAAGTAGTGGAATTAAGAAGCTCAGTGATAAGAGCATTTTTATACTTATTTTTAGTATGATTTCTATTTGTTTTTAATTAATATTTCATTTGATTGTTGTTTAAAGTTTGTTTTAAGTGTTTGTTTTAGGTTAAAGTGGAAATACTCCCTTGGTTGATCAAAACAATGAAGAAAGAGCATGAATCAAGCAAGACATGGCCAAGCCAAAGCAAGCTTGGCTGTGTTCCATCCTAAGCCAAAAGACAAGTAAGGAAGAAGCAAAATGAAGATACAGAAGCATTGACACGCCCAGTGACATGGGCGTGTCACCAAGCGTGCCTTTTGTGATGTTTCCAGTAGCTGTGACACGCCCAGTGACATGGCCGTGTCACTGGACGTGTCACCTAACAAAAAGCTGAATTTTCTTGCACAGATTGAGGAACAAATGGGGGACAAGGACTTTGCTTTTGCCAAAAGAAAGATTAAAGAAAAGAAAAGCTTGCCTAAGTGATGAAAAGAAAGATTAAACAAAGAGAATGTGGGAGACAATGGAGAGTGGTGTGAGTTGGAAGCATGGGTTGGAGCTTTGAATGGAAATAAAAAGAGAAGAAGAGGAAGAAGAAGGGGGTTCAGCTTCAGCAGAGGGTTGGAGGTTTGTGCAGGAAACAGAGAACAGAGGCAGAGAAGAGAGGTTTGAGAGGAGGAGGCTGTGCATACACATTTTGGGCAAGGAGGGAGTGACACTTTCCTTGAATCTTCATCTTCATCCTCCATTTCCATCCTCTCCAACATCTGCATCTTCCATTGGCAGCTCCTAGAGATTGAAGAAGCCATATTGAAAGGGGTTTTTCTATTTTCTCCTTTTAATTCATTTTAATGTTATTGTTGTTGTTGTTGTATTAAGTGTATTGAACATGAACTAAATCATTCTCTATCTAGATGTTGATGAACCCTAGCTTATTTTTATGATTGGATACTTTTAATTGATTGAGTTATTTTATTCTTATGATGCTTGATGTTATTTCCAATTGATGATAGCATGCTTATTGATTGGTTGCCATTTTCATACTATTGACTTGAGAAAGCTTGATATGAATTGATTACTCATAAGGGTTGAGGATTGATTGGGGTGCTAGAGATAGACCTACAAGATCCTTTAGTTTATAGTTCCTTGTTCTTAATGCATGACCTACTTAATTGTGTTTTGAGAAGAGATTTCGGCACTCTACTTAGTGATTAGGGGTTAATTCACTCGAGAGAGGTTTTAGTCTAAGTTAGAGAAATGCCAATGTAATATCCCAAAGTATACCCTAAAAGTTTTGGAGTTATTGTTGTATTTGGATTTAATGTATATGTTTAATGGAAAGAGAAACTAAGATAAATTAATTAAAAAGGAAATATTATAAGAGATATACATATATCAACATATACATCACATATACATAAGGTATAAATTGGTGTTGGAAAAGTGAGTTTATATAATTAAATAATAATAATAATAAGAGAAAGAGAAGAATAAGGAAGTGACAAGTGTATGGTGGAGATTTTAAGGGATTTAAGTATATTATATATATATATAATAAGTGTGAAAAAGAAGAAAAGATCTTCTTTCCTTCTTCTTCTTCTTCTTCAACGAGAGAGAGAGAGAGAGAGAGAGAAAGAGAAAGAGAGAGAGATGTGTGATTTTATCTACTTACACACCAAATTCTTAAGGATTTTAAGAGGTTTGAAGATGGAGATTGAAGATTTGGCAAGATATTCAAGTTATGAAGAGGTTGGATTGCTCTAACCTAAGTGATGAAGAATTCTTGGAAAAAGGAAATGTATGGATTGATGTGAGTTGTTTTAAGGTAAGTACAAAACCCTATTTGATTTCATATAGTTATGTGATTTTAGACCTTAACACATTTAGTTATAAATGTGTTGAGTAATCTATCATATTAATAATGCATATGAATAATGCTATGTGTATACAATGTAAATTATATGGAATGTATATTGAAGATCCTAAATCTATGAATATATATATAAATGAAATATATGAAATGTGGAAGCATTCAGTATGTATGTGTTATGAAAGGTGAAAGATGTGTATGATAATACAATTGATTGTGTATACTTGATTGATGAATTGTTATGTATATACATCAATGATGATATATGAAATATGAATTGAGATAAGGTGATGTGTGAAGCCATTGTGATTGGCTATAATGATGTAAATGAGATGGTTGAAGCATGTGTGCTTATATGAGATATGAGGCCATGATTGTTGGCTATGATAATGCAAATGATGTATAATTGAGGCATGGTTGCCTAATTGATTGTGGAATGTGAAATGAGAAATGAATTGAGAAAGAGATAAAAGAAATGATTGTGTGCTTAATATGTTATTCAAATTTCAGAGTTCTGGATTTGGCGGCATGCCTATGAGATATAGTAACAGTCTAGCCGGGTTGAGGATCTCCCGATTATAGTCGGGTTGATGGTCGAAGAGACTGGGTCTGTTACAGGTGTTAACAGTCTAGCCGGGTTGAGGATCTCCTCAAGTTATTGGGTTGATGGTCCAAGAGACTGGGTCTGTTACACTATATGAAATGTGAATATGAAATATATGAAAAGTAACAGTCTAGCCGGGTTGAGGATCTCCTCGATTTCAGTCGGGTTGATGGTCCAAGAGACTGGGTCTGTTACTAGTAACAGTCTAGCCGGGTTGAGGATCTCCTCAAGTTATTGGGTTGATGGTCCAAGAGACTAGGTCTGTTACACTATCCATGGATAAAGATAAGATATATATTGCCTACGGGCTTGATCATTGTGATTATGGACCAAAGCAGTAACTCTGAACTTTGAATAGCATATTAGATTCTTTTTGGGCCCATGCTTGTGTTTGTTTAAATGTGATTCATGAATGGTGAATTATGGATAATGAATTAATTGAATGATATAATGAGATGTATTGTTATGAAGTATGACATGATTATATTACATAAATGAATTATTGAAAAGAGATATGATTTGAGAAGCTATGTTGAAATATGTGATTCTGAAAGTATAATATGATATGTAATATGTATATGAGGTGGAAATGGTAAGTATCATTTTATGAATGTTCTAATAAGTTATTGAATTATGGTTGGTTGTAATGTTCTATGTATATATGTATATAATTTATGAGGTTAGTGGGAAAATATGAAGAATACATTGAAAAAGGGGAAAACAGGATAAGAGAACGATAAAACATGATGCTAAAAATATGAGGTATGATTCTTTTGTAAAGTATATTTTAATATTTATTTGTACTTCTAAGCTTTCGAGCTTAGCGCGGTTACGTTAATCGCGCAGGTGAGTAGGTGATGGATCTGAAGTTAAACCACTATGTCACGAAGAGGGCAAGTGTAGTTCGAGACCAACTAGAAGGTGATGCATTCATGTACAAGTTAATCATGTTTTTATTTTAATAAGAATGTATTTATATTTATAACTTAAATTTTTGGTAAAGGCAAAGATCTAAAATGGTAATGAATAGTGACATCCTTATACTTTATATACTTACTGTATGTATACTAGGTATATGTATGGTACTTATATAGAGTATCGGGATGTTACAATTATTTTGGTATCAGAGCTTAGGTTTGAGATTCTCGACCTAAGTAGAATTAAAAAGAAAAAGTTTTAAAAATGAAAATGAAAATGAAAATGATGAAAATTTGTGATACATGCATATGCATCAACACCTAGGTTGGTCTCGAATGTGGCATTATGTGAATTGTAATGTATTTGAATTATATGAAATGGATGATAGTGTGTGAATGAGGTTTTATATGAAAGTAAAATTAGAGAAAGAAATGATATGGAAAAATTTGTACAAGTTTAATTGATAAATTAAAGGATGGAAGTTTACTTAAGGAAAGCAAACTTTGAAATGTTGATTATTGAAATGTGATTGTAATATAAAGAAAAGAATAGGAGAATAAAGTTGGAAATGAGTTAAAAACAAAATTAAGATCAAAGTATGTACTCTTTCCTCTACAATTTGAATCTCTTTCAAATAAAGCCTATGTTTGGATTGATAGAAAGAGGAAATATTGTTGGATGGTTAATATGGATAGTTATGTTATTAAAACGAAAAGAGTATGGTGGAATATTGAGTGAGATGATTGATACAAACTAAGTGTGATAATTTAAGGTTTGAGTATGTAAAGTTAAGGTTTTAAAAAGAAAAAGAGTTGATGTTGGTTAAGTAAGGAGATATATAATGGTGTTGTTTGCATTGTTATTTTAATGCAAACATTGTGATTTCAATGTTAGAAATGTGATATGCTTGAGTGATGTTAAAGCTCATGTTAATGGAGGTAAGATGTGACCTTTGGATTTTTGAAATAAGCTTTAATAATTGTGAAAATTATATGTTTCGATGTTGTTTTGTGGTGTGTATATATATATGAGATGTTTTAAAGTTGATATTAAGAAAATGAGATGAATAAATTGAAGTTTAAGTAAATTAGTAAGTTGAGAGTTTATAGTTTTAATGGGATGTGGATAGAGATCATTTAGATATTGATAGTTTAATGTATATTCAATACATGAGCTATATGAAATGAATATTATTGCACATGAAAGTATTATGGATTGGGTGATGTGATTGATAGTATGAAAATTTGGTTTGAAATTAATAGAAAAAGAAATTAAGCGAATGAAAATAAGTTACTTTAAGTAATTTGATTGGAAAGGATGAAAATGGACATGAAGGATATGCTAAAGGTATTTAAAAACAAATGTGAGAGAGATATCACATTGGAAATGTGATTAAGATCTTTATGAAATATTATTATAAGTAGGGTGTATATATTTATTGAAGTTGATGAATAACTTAAGTTATGTTAAAAGAATGAGAATGATAATAGTCAAAGAAAAGTGATAAACATTAAATTTGTATAAACTATATGCAAAAGAGAAATTTAATAAATTACATAATTATGTGTACACATGAAGAGAACATGTGAGATGAACTTTTCGACATGAATGTAATGGTAATATGTAAGAAATGTGGGAAGTGAGTCACATTATGAATGTGACCTATGAATGTGTATGTGATATGTTTATTATTTTATACCATTGCATGTTTAATGGTATTAGAAATGAGATTGCATATAGTAGCGGACCTAAGAGAGATTAAGTCTTAATTTACGCAGAATAGATTATGTGATGAAATGGAAAATGAGAATGGACTTGGGTAATATTGGATAGTGAAATGGTGATGGCAATAACTGAATTTGGCTATCATAAAATGTTTTGGGCTCAAAGTATTTGTGTGTGGAAATGTTTTATGTATAAGTGTATAATAAGAGATTGTAAGGAAAAAGGGAAAGTATAATGTATGAAAATTTTTAGAAGAGATAGATTGGAAATGGAGTAATGAATGAAACTTGTGTAAGATTTGTATCTGATTGAATGTGGTGCGTAGAAAGTGTTAAAGATAATATTGTTGAACATGAGTTAGGCTAATGATGATTAAATAATCAAAAGCAAATTGTTTTGAGATGGAGTTAAAATGTGTTAACTCTTGGTGTAGCAAAAGTTTGAAGGATAAATATGTTATCTTTGTGATACAATTTAGCATTATAATTGTAAAGGTTGGAAATAGAATAATAGAGGAACAATATTGATTTACAAACCACAGGCGTGACTATTAATATACTATGGTCATATGAGTTGGTTAGTATGTCTGGCCGGTTAGTTTTATTATCCTCAGAATTGGAATTGAGATAATATAACTGTAGTGCAGTTTTGGTAAGATTGATAATTATGTTTCTAGAAGCATGGTTAAAAAGATATGATTGGTGAAGTTGTATCTTATAATTTCTATGTTAGAAATTTAATTATAATTATGAAAAATAAAGAAAGAGAAGAGAATTGTGAAAATGTTTTAAACTATGAACAATGTGATAGAAAGGTAATTATACAAATATAGTAATGATATGTGATGTGAAGAGATGATAAATGGGAGAAATTACAAAATGTGATTGAAAGTTATACTGAATACATTTATAGTATAAAGTAAATAGGGGAAAACAGGATAAGAGAACGATAAAACATGATGCTAAAAATATGAGGTATGATTCTTTTATAAAGTATATTTTAATATTTATTTGTACTTCTAAGCTTTCGAGCTTAGCGCGGTTACGTTAATCGCGCAGGTGAGTAGGTGATGGATCTGAAGTTAAACCACTATGTCACGAAGAGGGCAAGTGTAGTTCGAGACCAACTAGAAGGTGATGCATTCATGTACAAGTTAATCATGTTTTTATTTTAATAAGAATGTATTTATATTTATAACTTAAATTTTTGGTAAAGGCAAAGATCTAAAATGGTAATGAATAGTGACATCCTTATACTTTATATACTTACTGTATGTATACTAGGTATATGTATGGTACTTATATAGAGTATCGAGGTGTTACAGCCAATTCAACTCTATCATGCGATGTAATTGTGTCTTTAATTATAAAACTTTACAAAAATATTAATTCGCTAAACAACAGTTAAGATTTGAGCTAGTACTTGACCTTGTCCTCAGTGGAACGATACTTTACTCACTACTTTATTACTTGGGTGACCCGTGCACTTGCGGCATTGTAATCGCACTAAGCAGCACGCACCAAGTTTCACCTTGAGGAATCCACATTGGAGGATACGTTAAATACCTATATTCAAAAACTCACAATGAATCAAGATCACCTTGAGGAACCCACTTTGGAGGATAAGTTGAGGTCTGAATCTTTGAAAGAAACACAGAATATTGGACGCTCTAGTTGAGCAGATGGCACATCAACCCCAAGCACACCAAAAGGGGGAGTCTCCTAACCAATTGGAGCAAACTTAGGTAATCACAAATTTGAGGAGTGAACAGATAATATATAACAATTTTTGTGATTTCTCTGATGCAGGGACCAATCAAGAGGAAAATGGCGAGGAGATCCAATCCGACATAGAGGAGTTGAATCAAACAAAGAAAGAGGAGAATTTAGAAGCATCAACTTGGATAGAATTGCATGAACCTCCAAATCCTTTTATGCCACCAATTTCATTCCCATGTATGCTGAAGGAAGAGAAACAAGGTATGCATATTCCTGAACTCTATTACATGCCCCATAGCAAAGATAGTGTAGACAAGTTTGAGGTAGCCACGGCCTAAGAAGTAGAGCCTAATATTTTCAATCTAGAAATTGAGGAGAGCAATTTAATATTAAACGATGAGGTTGTTGAGATTAAACTTCAATTTGCTAAAGAGGATGAGAATGAGATTCAACCAAACTTGGTTGAACTTCAAAATACCCCAACAATTTTGGAATTTGTTTTAGTTGGGGAAAACAATATGCAACCAATGATCATCCCTCCCACTTTCGGGAGCGAGAAAGAGTAAAAAATGAATATAACAATGTTGCATACTGAAAAACATTCTTACCAAGTCCCTATAGCATTGGAGGATCACCCCATGACAGCTTTCATATACTCTCATTGGCCAATTGCTCATCTAAGGATGCTACCTAAACTTTGCAACACATTGGGCATATTTCAAAGTTGCACGCTGTCCATTCTCTCAATCATAGGCTCCAATTGTACTATGGGAGGAAGGAGCCCTACATATCGCATATGGGAGCGATGGAAATCAGGTTTTATCTAAACTCTCCTTTAGTTTATGCATTCTCACATTGAGGACAATGTGAAATTTTAAGTGTGGGGTGCATATTGTGTTTTGTGTTTTTAATTTTATGTTTTGTGTTTTTAATTTTAATTTATTTTTGTGATAGTTTAGTTAATATTTTTCATGTTTTCTTTGAATAAATGAATTTTGAAAAGTTCAATTGTTATAAATTATTGACTGAGGACCTTTGAATTTTTGAAGCATGAACTTGAGAATTGAGTAGAATTGGTGCTTATTGTCAATTTTGTTGGTTTTTCTTTGCATTACCATCAACCTAGTGAGGAATTGAGCCATCAACTTATTATTCTTGTTGTGTGTGGACATCTTTGATTGATCACTTGCTAGAACTTGCTTTGACATACATTTTAAGACTATATAAAATAAAAATTTCAATTTGGCATCAAGATGATTAAGGCAATTAGGTGAACCCACTTTGGCTTAGAAAGACCAACCCTATTTTTAACATTAGTTAGCCAATTTTGAGCCTATTCCGTTTATCCTTTTCTTTCTTTTTCACAACACTACTAACTTTGAATCATACTGTTTTGCCTCTTACCCTTTCATTAGGTCAAGAGCATTTTAAGAACGTTTATGACCAAGTGTTGTGTTGAATTAAGTATGGGGTTAAATTTAGTAGGTTTAAGATTGCAATATATATAAAAAAAATCAAATAAAAAGAAGAAAAATAATAAAAATAATTGTTGTTCTTGAAAAAAGGGTTGGAATATGTTACAAGATGTAATAAGTGAGTTCCCTTGAAAAGTCCTTTAATGTCAAGGGGTAGATAAGAGGAAGGTGGTTAGGGATCGTTGGGTTATACATATGATCGGTTACTTCATTCTTAAAGTGCTCTTGAACTTAATGATTAAGCTCACATTTCCTAAATGTCATGCCTCTACCTTAGCCCCATTACAACCCAATAAAAGACCTTTTGATTGATGCTTAATTGTAATTAAGTGGTGGAGATTTGATAGATAAGAAAGCCTATGGCGATAATCTTTCATTGATTGTTATGAGTATAAACACCACCTTGATCAAACACTTTCTAAGAGTTGGTGAGGGAGTGACAATATAGGTCATGCATGGAAAGCCACTTAATTGCATTAGTATCGATTTTGTTTGATTTGATATTGATTGCGGATTTAAGGATAGGGAAGTCTTGATGCATTTTTATAACTCTTGAACTTGATAAAATTTTTGGTGTTTAGTTTGTTTTGATTTTAGCCTTGCTTGGGGACAAGTAAGGAATTAAGTGTGGGGTATTTGATAAGAGCATTTTTATACTTATTTTTAGTATGATTTCTATTTGTTTTTAGTTAATATTTCATTTGATTGTTGTTTAAAGTTTGTTTTAAGTGTTTGTTTTAGGTTAAAGTGGAAATATTCCCTTGGTTGATCAAAACAATGAAGAAAAAGCATGAATCAAGCAAGACATGGCCAAGCCAAAGCAAGCTTGGCCGTGTCCCATCCTAAGCCAAAAGACAAGTAAGGAAGAAGAAAAATGAAGATACAGAAGCATTGATACGCCCAGTGACATGGGCGTGTCACCAAGCGTGCCTTTTGTGATGTTTCCAGTAGCTATGACACGCCCAATGACATGGGCGTGCCATATACTCAAAATCACAGTAGCTGTGACACACCCAGTGATATGGGCGTGTCACTGGGCGTGTCACCTAACAAAAAGTTGAATTTTCTTGCACGGATTGAGGAACAAGTGGGGGACAAGGACTTTGCTTTTGCCAAAAGAAAGATTAAAGAAAAGAAAAGCTTGCCTAAGTGATGAAAAGAAAGATTAAACAAAGAGAATGTGGGAGACAATGGAGAGTGGTGTGAGTTGGAAGCATGGGTTGGAGCTTTGAATGGAAATAAAAAGAGAAGAAGAGGAAGAAGAAGGGGGTTCAGCTTCAGCAGAGGGCTGGAGGTTTGTGCAGGAAACAGAGAACCGAGGCAGAGAAGAGAGGTTTGAGAGGAGGAGGCTGTGCATACATGGTTTGGGCAAGGAGGGAGTGACACTTTCCTTGACTCTTCATCTTCATCCTCCATTTCCATCCTCTCCAACATCTGCATCTTCCATTGGCAGCTCCTGGAGATTGAAGAAGCCACATTGAAAGGGGTTTTTCTATTTTCTCCTTTTAATTCATTTTAATGTTATTGTTGTTGTTGTTGTATTAAGTGTATTGAACATGAACTAAATCATTCTCTATCTAGATGTTGATGAACCCTAGCTTATTTGTATGATTGGATACTTTTAATTGATTGAGTTGTTTTATTCTTATGATGCTTGATGTTATTTCCAATTGATGATAGCATGCTTATTGATTGGTTGCCATTTTCATATTATTGACTTGAGAAAGCTTGATATGAATTGATTACTCATAAGGGTTGAAGATTGATTGGGGTGCTAGAGATAGACCTACAAGATCCTTTGGTTTATAGTTCCTTGTTCTTAATGCATGACCTACTTAATTGTGTTTTGAGAAGAGATTTCGGCACTCTACTTAGTGATTAGGGGTTAATTCACTCGAGAGAGGTTTTAGTCTAAGTTAGAGGAATGTCAATTCAACTCTATCATGCGATGTAATTGTGGCCAGGGGAATTCAATATCTAGATAGTATCATTACCTTCAATCCTTTTTATACAACACACAATTTATCTTTGTTGCATTTATTTAAGTTAATTGTCTTTAATTATAAAACTTTACAAAAATATTAATTCGCTAAACAACAGTTAAGATTTGAGCTAGTACTTGACCTTGTCCTCAGTGGAATGATACTTTACTCACTACTTTATTACTTGGGCGACCCGTGCACTTGCGGCATTGCAATCACACTAAGCGGCACGCACCACTCAGGAAATTACCTATAGTACATATAAAGATCTTATCTATATTGTACTCATAAGTTATAAACTGTATATATATGATTTAGTTTGGCTATTTGAGAGATTGTACAAATTTGTAAACATGAAAGGAATATATGTATTTAAAGGATGAAGTTTGAGAATTCTAGTGAATGATTATTAAAGAAAGGAATGTATTATATAATCATTTGATTTGACTAATTTATGATAGTTATCTGGTTTGTAACTAGTATTTGGATTATGGGAAATTGGTCTAAATGTTGGACCTATAAGTGTTGTATTATATAGATTGTATTATTATTTGATAATTTTATTAGTTGGAAGAGAAATTTATATGAATTGATTGGGACACTACAGTATATCGAATAACATTCTCTAATAGTTTTTATGTAAGAATTGTCAGAGGATGTTACACTCCATAACTTCATTCATTATATTATTAAGCTTTAATATTGTGTTGCCAAATCATAAGTTAATCAAACCCTTAGTTCCTCATTTACTGTATTATCAAATTATGCATGTTACTTTGAAAAATTTCTTACAATAGACTATAGGTTAGGATTATAATCAACTTTAAATACCCAACACATGTTTTAACTATTGATCTTGTACATAAAACCCTAATCAGTATATCCAAACCCTAATTCCCAAAATCCCTAAAATCTAAAATGTAATATCCCAAAGTATACCCTAAAAGTATTGGATTTAATGTATATGTTTTATTGGAAAGAGAAAAGAATTATAAAGAGAGTGTATATGTTGTGTATATGAAAATATATACAACATATACACAAGTCAAATGAGAAAGTCAAAGGAAGAGATTAATTATTATTAATTGTGTTTAAGGAATTAATTAATTAATTAAGTGGGATTAGAGTTAGTGGAAGTGGAAGAAGATATTTTGATTATTTTAATATTAAATGCTTGGTGGAGAGGGTTTTGAGGAGAAGTGGTTGGAGAGAGATTTGAATTTGCTCTCTTGGTTGTCTTCTTTCTTTCTTTCTTTTCGTGGCTCACTTTCTTTCTTTTCCTTTTTCCTTTCTTTTCCTTTGGTTGTCCGGTGTTGCGCTCAAAATAACTCTACCACAAAGCGTCACTCGCAAGTATACGAGGTAGCTGCAGCAAAGGTGATCGCCCCAAGGTCGTCTCACAAGGAAACTAAAGTAGCTAATTGCTTATCAAATTAGAAAAAACAAGTAATGAAAAGAATTTAAATTGTAAACTAATGAAAAAGATAGATTGAAATTTTAAAACAATAAAAGTAACTAAAAGTTGATGTTTTGATTCACTTGATAGAAAGGTCTAGGGTTTGCACTTCTCTACTGTTATATATATGAACGGTTATTCCTCTTAACTAATTTAATTTCAAAGATTAAAACTCAAACAACTCAATTAATTGACTAAAGGAAATAAGCTCTCGCATTCAAACCTCTTTCAACTAACCTTGTTACTATTGAAACAATCTTTTTAATAGGTTATATTTTTAATTCACCTAAGTCCCTAACTGAATTGTTCCAATATTAGACTTCATCTCTCAATCCATCATCTAATACCTAAAATACATAATTGGTGGCCAATCAATTATATATTAACAATATTTCATTCAATCAAGGCTAAAGAAATTATTAGCTAAGAGAATAACCAATTCATACAATCATAGCAGATCCATACAAACCTTAGACTAGATTAAATTAGTTCCTCATGCTATCAAACATACTCATCTCATTAATGTTCAATGAAACCAATTCAGACATGATAATATCCATAAATACAATTCCAATGAAAATAAAGAGAATAAGTTCAAGAACAAAACCAAGTTACAAACTCCTTGAAGCTTATGAAGAATCTCTTGTTCAAATCTTGCAAGAAGGATGCATCAATGGCTAGAATAATCTAATCCAAGCTAGTTTGATCCAAAGTGTAATCAAAATTAAAGGAAACAATTGTTAATAAAAACCTAATCTCCTTTGACGGCTAAACTCTCTCTCCAAATCGTCAACCGCCGCAAACCCTAACTTTTCTTTTCCTTTTATACGAATCGTCGCTTTAAAAATTCGCTGCGTGTTTGGTTTATGTGGGACACGGCCAAGTCAGAAGTGACTTGGCCGTGTTGGAGTGCATTGGAGGGACACGTCCAGGTGACTTGGCCGTGTCCCTTGCCTGTGTTAGCTTCTGCTTGCCTTTCTTCTTTTCTTCTTTGGTTGAGTGACACGGCCATGTTTGGAGTGACATGGCCGTGTTGGATCAATTTGGAGGGACACGGCCACAAGACTTGGCCGTGTCCCTTGCCTGTGTTTGCTTCTGTGTCTTTTGCTCTTCTTTTTCTTTGGATCAAGGTGAGACACGGCCAAGTCAGAGGTGACTTGGCCGTGTTGCTCTTCTTTGGAGGGACACGGCCACACGACTTGGCCGTGTCCCTTGCATGTGTCTGCCACTGGGATTTGATTTTCCTTTTTAACTTAGTATGGGACACGGCCAATGACTTGGCCGTGTCCTCTGCCTGTGTCAGCCACTGCCTCCTTTTCCCTTCAATTTGTTTCCTTGCTTCTTTAACCTAAACAAAAACTTGCAAACAAAACTTAAACAAGAAATAAATAAACATTAACCAATCAAACATAAACACATACTAAAAATTAGATCAAAAACAACATAAACACTGAAATAAACTAAAACTGCCACAATTAAAGAAAACACGAAACAAACCGATAAAAACTAACAAAATACCTAAATAAAACAATAATTATCATAATAAACAAGACACAAATCTATAATAAAAACTAATAAAACATCCGGCCATCAAAAGCAAGAGAGCAAGAGAGAAATTTGATCTTCCAAGATCAAGATTGAAGAAAGTTTTCAAGAGATCAAGTTGGAGGTTCAAGAAGTTTCATTACTTTGGTAAGTTTTCTCTTGATTTCCTTTGTTTATTTGAAGTTGTGTTTGGATTTGATGGAGTGTTGTTGATGATAGGAGTGTGTTTTGGTTGTGATGTGTTTAAGAGTGTTTGATTCATTTGATTTTTGGATTTTTGGGGTTGGATTGAAGAAAGAGTAAGATTGTTGGTATAGAAAGTGTTGTGGTTGTGTTTAGGGTTTGTGGTGATGATTATGATTTGTGTTTGATATATGTTTTGAGTTGTTTTGGTATTTTTGCAAATTTGAGATGGTTTTTGGGTGTGTGTAGTGAAGTTTGTTTGAAGTGGATGTTGGAGGAAGGAAGTGATTTGTTGGGTGTAGTGTTGTTGTGGCCGGAATCTGGGTTTTTAGCCTGACACGCCCATGAGCACGGCCAGGTTTGTAGACGTGTCATAGGTTCTGTGTGGCAGTAGGATTGACACGACCAGTAACACGCCCGTGTTATTGAGCGTGTCATAGCTACTGTGATATTGGGGAATTGACACGGCCATGAGCACGCTCATGTTGTTGGACGTGTCAATGTTTTTGAGAGACAGAATGTATTACACGCCCAGTGACACGCCCGTGGTTCTGAACATGTAAATGCTTCTGTGTTGTGGAGTTAGGGCACGGTCAGGGACACACCCGTGTGGGTGAGCGTGTCATGTTTAGAGTTTGTCCTAGTTGGTTCTTAGCCTTATGATCTCATGTGGGTTTCATCATTCTTTTGGAATAGGTTGTGAAGAAGGTTTTGCCATAATTTAAGAAGTGAAGGATTTTTGGAAGAGGAAGTCTATAGAGTTGTGTGAGTTGTTTTTGAGGTAAGTATAAACCTTGCATTATTACATACATTCATGTGATTTTTGGAACTTACACATTTGGGGTATGAATGCACTAAGTCATCCTATTGCATTGTTAATATATATATGGATAATGATAACCTTGTGAAATGTAATGTGCTATATGTATATTAATGATGATATATGAAATGAGAGTTGAGATATGATGAAGCCATTGTGGTTGGCTATGATAATGTAAATGATGTTTGAGGCATGATTGCCTATATGATTATGAGATATGAATTGAGAAAGAGAATGATAAAGAGGTGAATGAATTGATTGTATGTTTAATATGTTATTTAATTTCAGAGTTCTGGATTTGGCGGCATGCCTATGAAATGTGAAAAAGGTAACAGTCTTGCCGGGTTGAGGATCTCTTCAATTTGAGTTGAATTGAGGTCCAAGAGACTGGGTCTGTTACACTATATGAATTATGAATATGAAAAATATGTAAAGTAACAGTCTTGCCGGGTTGAGGATCTCCTCGATTTCAGTCGGGTTGATGGTCCAAGAGACTGGGTCTGTTACAGGTAACAATCTTGCCGGGTTGAGGATCTCCTCAAGTTTATTGGGTTGATGGTCCAAGAGACTGGGTCTGTTACACTATCCATGGATAGAGATATATATATGTTGCCTACGGGCTTGACCATTTTGATATTGGACCAAAGCAGTAACTCTGAACTTTGAATATCATATTAAATACTTGTTGGGCCCATGTGTGTCTATGTTAAATATGTTTCGTAAATGATGATACAATTATATGAAATAATGAAATGTAATACTCATGAAATATAGTATATAGAGTATGATCTCTATTGCTTGAATGTATGACATTGACATGGCATCAAAGCATATCATTGTTATGGGTTGTACCACTAAGCCGTTGGCTTAGCGCGATTGTGTTTCATCGCGCAGGTGATAGGTTTGAGCCGGAGGATTCTTCTAGACCTAATTGAGTTGAGGTTTTGAAGAGTTGGTTTAGAGCTTAAAGATCAGAGAGTCAAGCTGCCAATCATGTATATATTTTATGTCTTGTAAAATTGATATTAATGTATATGTATTTGTAAATATTTGTTATATTTTCCGTTGCGTTTTGAATAAACGTTTTTATCTATTGTGTTTTATAAATTCTCTTAAACGTTTGAAATTTGTTTAATTTCTTTTGAGAGATATGACTTGTGTATTTTGTAAACTGTGGCATTTCTATATTCAGTATACGTATATTACGATCGTATAAGCATGCTGTGTACGTATACGAGGTATAGGGGTGTTACATAAAACCCTAAATAGCGTATCCAAACCCTAATTCCCAAAATCCCTAAAATCCAAAAGCCTGATTTGATTTCCAAACCCTAATTCTTAAAAACCCTAATCTAAAATCCTAATCCCTAAAATCTAAAACCCTAATTCTCAGAAAACCTAATCTAAAATCCTAAACCCTAATTCCTAAACCCTAATCTCTAAAATCATAATTCTCCAAACCCTAATTTTATAAACTTTAATCCAAAACCCTAATTCTAAATTCCCAAAAACCTATAAACTCTAATCCAAAATCTTAATTCCATAGATTTAAAAACCCTAATTTGAGACCTCAATAATTTAGGTTTAACCCTAGTTTGTATTTTTGGCTCTTAATTGCACTTTTAACCTAATTTATATGTTTTAATCTTGATTTGTATCTTTATACCTTGATCTTGATTGTTTGATTTATTGTTGCCTACTTATGATGGATGATGAGCTTGATTTTATTTTGTTGTTTATGATGAATGATTGAATTATTGTAACACCCCGATACTCTATATAAGTACCATACATATACCTAGTATACATACAGTAAGTATATAAAGTATAAGGATGTCACTATTCATTACCATTTTAGATCTTTGCCTTTACCAAAAATTTAAGTTATAAATATAAATACATTCTTATTAAAATAAAAACATGATTAACTTGTACATGAATGCATCACCTTCTAGTTGGTCTCAAACTACACTTGCCCTCTTCGTGACATAGTGGTTTAACTTCAGATCCATCACCTACTCACCTGCGCGATTAACGTAACCGCGCTAAGCTCGAAAGCTTAGAAGTACAAATAAATATTAAAATATACTTTACAAAAGAATCATACCTCATATTTTTAGCATCATGTTTTATCGTTCTCTTATCCTGTTTTCCCCTTTTTCAATGTATTCTTCATATTTTCCCACTAACCTCATAAATTATATACATATATACATAGAACATTACAACCAACCATAATTCAATAACTTATTAGAACATTCATAAAATGATACTTACCATTTCCACCTCATATACATATTACATATCATATTATACTTTCAGAATCACATATTTCAACATAGCTTCTCAAATCATATCTCTTTTCAATAATTCATTTATGTAATATAATCATGTCATACTTCATAACAATACATCTCATTATATCATTCAATTAATTCATTATCCATAATTCACCATTCATGAATCACATTTAAACAAATACAAGCATGGGCCCAAAAAGAATCTAATATGCTATTCAAAGTTCAGAGTTACTGCTTTGGTCCATAATCACAATGATCAAGCCCGTAGGCAATATATATCATATCTCTATCCACGGATAGTGTAACAGACCCAGTCTCTTGGACCATCAACCCAATAACTTGAGGAGATCCTCAACCCGGCTAGACTGTTACTTTTCATATATTTCATATTCACATTTCATATAGTGTAACAGACCCAGTCTCTTGGACCATCAACCCAATAACTTGAGGAGATCCTCAACCCGGCTAGACTGTTAACACCTGTAACAGACCCAGTCTCTTGGACCATCAACCCGACTACAATCGAGGAGATCCTCAACCCGGCTAGACTGTTACTATATCTCATAGGCATGCCGCCAAATCCAGAACTCTGAAATTTGAATAACATATTAAGCACACAATCATTTCTTTTATCTCTTTCTCAATTCATTTCTCATTTCACATTCCACAATCAATTAGGCAACCATGCCCCAATTATACATCATTTGCATTATCATAGCCAACAATCATGGCCTCATATCTCATATAAGCACACATGCTTCAACCATCTCATTTACATCATTATAGCCAATCACAATGGCTTCACGCATCACCTTATCTCAATTCATATTTCATATATCATCATTGATGTATATACATAACAATTCATCAATCAAGTATACACAATCAATTGTATTATCATACACATCTTTCACCTTTCATAACACATACATACTGAATGCTTCCACATTTCATATATTTCATATATATATATATTCATAGATTTAGGATCTTCAATATACATTCCATATAATTTACATTGTATACACATAGTATTATTCATATGCATTATTAATATGATAGATTACTCAACACATTTATAACTAAATGTGTTAAGGTCTAAAATCACATAAATATATGAAATCAAATAGGGTTTTGTACTTACCTTAAAACAACTCACATCAATCCATACATTTCCTTTTTTTTCAAGAATTCTTCATCACTTAGGTTAGAGCAATCCAACCTCTTCATAACCTAATCCAAAGATGATTATACACATAAGAAAATAAGAATGATAACTAACTAGGGCAAATTCTACACATGACACGCTCACCAACACGGGTGTGTCCCTGATCGTGCCCTAAACCAACAATACAGAAGCTTTAACACGCTCGGAACCACGGGCGTGTCACTGAACGTATAATACATTCTGTCTCACAGAATCATTGACACGCCCAACAACACGGGCGTGTTCATGGCCGTGTCAATTACTTATTCTCAGTAACATGGCCGTGTTAATGGTCGTGTCACAAACGTCAAACTCAGTACCGATGACACGCCCAACGACATGGCTGTGTCACTGGCCGTGTCAGGCAAGAATCATACATTTCGAACTCTCATCCATTAAACACAAACACTTCAAAATCCATACCACAACACCATTAATCAACATCTTTGTTTATATTCATCAATTACCTATCAATTTACAACTTATATAACTTCAATATATCATAATAATAATCATTATATACATCATCCATGCATCAATTACTCAATTCCCCCAATTCATACATACTAAACCCTTACTCAACAATTTCAACAATTCATCATCATCCTCACAAATATCCATATCTTCATCACCTAAATACCAATTCAACACATATATATACTTCAATCTTTCACTATTATCATCTTAACATACTAACTACATCAAATATTAACACAATCAATGGAAATCAACTCAAAGAAATGAATACTTACTTGAATATCTTGCCAAATCTTCAATCTCCATCTTCAAACCTCTTAAAATCCTTAAGAATTTGGTGTGTAAGTAGATAAAATCACACATCTCCCTCTCTCTCTCTCTCTCTCTCTCTCTCTCTCTCTCTCTCTCTCTCTCTCTCTCTCTCTCTCTCTCTCTCTCGTTGAAGAAGAAGAAGAAGAAGGAAAGAAGATCTTTTCTTCTTTTTCACACTTATCATATATATATATATATAATATACTTAAATCCCTTAAAATCTCCACCATACACTTGTCACTTCCTTATTCTTCTCTTTCTCTTATTATTATTATTTAATTATATAAACTCACTTTTCCAACACCAATTTATACCTTATGTATATGTGATGTATATGTTGATATATGTATATCTCTTATAATATTTCCTTTTTAATTAATTTATCTTACTTTCTCTTTCCATTAAACATATACATTAAATCCAAATACAACAATAACTCCAAAACTTTTAGGGTATACTTTGGGATATTACAATTATACTGTGTTGACCATTTTGTCAAGAATATAAAAAACATATTTTCACTTTTGTGAGTGCATTATTTTATTTGGTTTATTCTTTTATTTAAATTAAGTTTTGGGATTAATGTAAGGGACACGTTTTCGCCAAATGGTGAGTGTCTCATTTTATTTTCTTGTATTATGGATATTTGAAAGATTGTAAGCACACGTTTTCATCCTTGGATGAGTGCCTATTTTGTTTGCTTTATTTCAATAATATGATGGATATTTATTTCTTTTAATCACATGTAATATGCATGGTATTATAATAAATTAACGATTTAATAATATATAGATCTGAAGAGGAAGCCGATTGCAACGAACCGGGCGTTATGGGAGTGCTGGGCCATTCTCACCTTCCCCATGTATATCCAACTTTTTGAACCTAATAAAGGGGTTAGAGATTCCTTAGGAATCGAGTCATCCATCTTTTTTTATTTTTTCGGTCCGTCTGAGTGGCGACTCTTATTCTCCAGATTTATGCCTGTATACTCTAAGGCTCTTAGCCTAATAGTGCCGAAGTCGTAAAAACCATTTCAACCAAAGTGGGAGCAAAAATCCCCGATCACACAATCGATTGCCCATTCCTACTTTGATGCAATTCTTACCCCATAAAATTCTAATAAAATTAATAAAAAAAATCATCATAATGCTATAATATAACACTTAAAATAGGTGATCTTAAAAACTATACACATGATGAATAGATATACTTATGTTCATATTAGTTAAAAAAAGAATAAAACAATTTATATAATAATTAATAATATAACAATTTTCAAATTAAAATAAAATTTTGTATATCATCATGCCAATTTATTTTTATATATTATTTAAGGAATAGCCTGTAATTCTATCATATAAATTTTTATAAATAACATATATATATATGTGTGTGTGTGTGTGTGTGAAAGTGTATTATTATATTTATTTATGAGATAACTAATAAAATACATAAACTAGTCAAATTTATTAAATAAAATTATAATTTAATATTATTTTATGACTACATGGTTGAAATATATACCCTTGCTTCTAGCATAAAATTATCTATCTATTCAATTATTAAAAGAGGTGTAAAATCACTATATATGAACATTAATTTTGCACCTCTTTTTGCCAAATTTACCCTTACCATATATATATATATATTCTATTATTTAAAAGAGGTGTAAAATTATTACATATGAGCAATAATTTTGCACCTCTTTTGTCATTTTTACCCTTACCATATATATATATATATATATATATTCTATTATTATATATATTAAAAAAATCTATGCTAATATTAATATATATTAAAAATAAAAATCTTTTGCATTTAACATAAAATATTAGTCTCTATCATTAATTTTAATTACCCTTATATATATTAAAAAATAAAAATTTTTTGCATTTAATATAAAATATTAATCTCTATTATTAATTTTAATTTATCTTTAGTGATTTTGCTCAACTTTTACCAAATTTATTCTTACTCTTATATGTATATATATTAAAAGATCTATGCTAATATTTATATATATTTATATTAAAAAATAAATTTTTTTACATTTAACATAAAATATTAGTTTCTATTATCAATTTTAATTACCCTTATATTTATTGAAAATCTTTTACATTTAACATAAAAATATTAGCCTCGAACATTAATTTTAATTACTCTTATATGTATACATATATATTAAAAAATCTATTCTAATATTTGATATATATATATATATATTAAAAAAATAAAAATCTTTTATATTTAATATAAAAGATTAGTCTCTATCATCAATTTTAATTTATATTAGAATGACGCTTTCACGTTGATTCGGGGAGAATATACATATTTTAGTTTTTAATAAATATTACAAAAGACGATTAATATTTTTTAAATGATGAAAAAAAGTAAATTAGAAATTAAGAATAAGATATTATCAATTGAGTAAAAAAAATAAAATATTAGTGTAATTGTTATAAGATATTATCAATTAAGTGCAAATAAGTAAATAGTATAATTTAAAGAAAAACTTAAAATTAATGTAGATAAACATTAATTTCAGGTTCTTTTACCTATATTGCCTTTTATTTTTAATAATATTATTTTTTTCGTCATCAATTTTATTATTAATTACTATTTTATTTTAATTAGTGTTATTTATTTTTAACCTTTACTATTATTATTAGTTACTATTTTATTTTAATTAGTGTTATTTTTTAGTCCATGCTCTTATTATTAATTTTTTTATTTTAATTAATGTTATTCTTTTTTAGCTTTTACTTAATATTAATTATTTTTTTAATTTATTTTTTTAATATATTTATATTTTATTATTATATATTTTTTAAAAAATTTATATATCCAATTACCCTTTATATAATGTTAGAATTACATATAATTTTGATATTTTTTATATTTTATTTACTTTTTTATCTTTTAATTATTATAATATATTTTAAATATTTTTTATAACTAAATAATTAAAATTATTTTATAAAAATAAAATAAAAATATATATTCATGAAGCAGCGAGTCACTCATTATAGTAAAAATTATAAAGCAACAAATAAAAATAATCTTAACCTCTCTTTCGCTCTTTTATGGAGAGTGCAACAATAAAGCGCGTGGGGTTTGTAAGTAGAAATCGGCCAATTTGCAAACACAATAAGACGTGTGAAATTATACACCGATGACGACCAGTAGCAAAAAGTGCAGTGAGAGAATAAAAAAAAAAAGCTTTTACTTTTAAATTTTAAAAACATAATAATAAAATAAAATATAAAAACAAATACTAATAGAATAAATATCAAGAAAAAGAAATTTCAAAGAATCAAAAGCCCAAAGTCCCCTCTGTAAAGTCTCACAGAAAACGACCGCCATACTACAAGTGCTGGCTTTCATCTTCGACTTCTTCAATCTTTTTTGCATAAACCCAGAAATTATAGTAGAAAATTTATATAAAAGTACAGATTTTTATTACGATTTGAAGGAGAAAATAATTGATTGGTATGAGTAAAGTTGGAATTTTGAGCATGCAGAAAGTGGAAAAAGGGAATCTTTTTTGATGTCTGATGGCATGCCAGCAGAGGAGGAAGAAGAAGCATTACAATTGCATAGAAGGGTTTCATTTACATCGAGATCTTCTTACCCAGGAAGAGTTTAATCATAATTTCTTCTTGATAGTTTCTGTACTAAGCCAATGAAAAGTTACCATCAGTTCTTGTTTATCTTCTTCATCTTTTTTGCCCCAATTGGTACTTTCTATCTTCACTTCTCTTATCTTTACTTGTTGGATTTTTTGGTTTTTTAAATTTATTTTGTATGCTTCTTGTTTGTATCTTACTTGGGTTGATCGCAGAGTTTACTGGATTGAATAGAAAACGGATCAGTTTTGGATTCTTTTTATTGATTTTATTCATAGGTTGCTTGATATTGCATTAGGTTTGTGTTTTCCATGGGGAATTATCTTGGGATACTCTTAATTTTTGATAACTTGAAATTATGTTGACTGTCAACTAGAAGACTAGATATTTGTTTTCTTTTACCTTTATGGTATTGTTTTTGTTTTTCTTTTCTTTTTATTAATAAATATGGGTGATTCAACTGTTACAGAGTTTTGGTTTATGTATTATAGTTCTGCTGGATCGTTCATTTCTTATCTCTTCCTATATTTAGACATTCTGATCCTAAATTTACACTTTTTTAGGAAATGTTTGTGTAATTGTAACTGTACTAGTCTTCAGCTGTCTTTTTATTGACTTTATATCAGTTCGTAATTTATGTGAAATTTATGTATCAAAAAAGTGGAAGATGTTAGTTTGTTTATTAAATCTCAGGAGATTTATTAAGAACTATCATGAATATTGAAAGTCAAGCTATAAAGCTGGAAATCAAGACATTGAATGCCTTTTTATTTGGTAAAGTGAAGTCACAAGTATGATTCCCATCATCTGGGATTGGCAGGAGAATGTTATTGCCATTTTTTATTGTTTTTACCTACATGTAGTAGCTGTAAACAATGGAAACTTGATTAAACTATCATTTGCATTTTTGCCCTTTTCATCTTTCATTTTCTTCCTGCAGCACCTCCAACAGTGCAAGCATTTACTGGAACATACGGTATAAATTATGGAAGAATTGCTGATAACATCCCTTCACCTGATGAAGTTGTTACACTCCTCAGGGCAGCAAAGATAAAAAATGTTCGGATTTATGATGCTGATCATAGTGTTCTCAAGGCATTCAGTGGGACAGGGCTTGAACTTGTGATTGGACTTCCAAATGGATATGTTAAAGAAATGAGTGCTAATGCAAGCCATGCCATGGCCTGGGTTAAAGAAAATGTGCAGGCATTCCTTCCCAGAACAAACATTCGTGGGATTGCTATAGGGAATGAAGTTTTAGGAGGAAATGATTATGAACTTTGGGGAGCTCTTTTGGGTGCGGCTAAAAATGTATATGGGGCGTTAAATAAACTTCATTTAGCTGATAAAGTTCAGATTACTACAGCACATTCACAAGCTGTTTTTGCAAATTCCTACCCCCCATCTTCATGTGTCTTTAAAGACAATGTTGTTCAGTTCATGAAGCCGCTCTTGCAGTTCTTCTCGCAAATTGGCTCTCCATTCTGCTTGAATGCTTATCCGTTCCTGGCCTACATGAGTGATCCAGAGAATATTGATATTAATTATGCTCTTTTTCAGAAAACTCAAGGTATCTATGATCCAAAGACTGATCTGCACTATGACAATATGCTTGATGCTCAGATTGATGCAGCTTATGCTGCATTGGAAGATGCTGGATTTGAAGAGATGGAGGTCATAGTTACTGAGACTGGCTGGGCTTCAGGGGGAGATGTTAATGAAGCTGCAGCAACATCTGATAATGCAAGAACATATAATTATAACCTGCGTAAAAGGCTTGCAAAAAAGAAAGGTACTCCTTTCAGGCCAAAAATGGTACTAAAGGCATATATTTTTGCAATCTTCAATGAGGATTCAAAGCCTGGGCCAACTTCTGAAAGGAATTATGGACTGTTCAAGGCTGATGGGAGCATCTCATATGATATTGGGTTTCATGGTCTTGAATCTTCATCTGCAGATTCATCGCTTTTATCTTTGAAGGTATGAAGCTCTTTTGCACTATTGAAATGTCATTTTAATTGCTTATCTGGTTCATCTTCAAATGTTATGCATATATTGGAAAAAATATTCAACAGATTAATGTTATTACATATATCTTGCCTTGTTTTTACCACATGTTTACCATGATATTGGTGAATATTTCTTTGTTTTGCTTTTAATTCCAAGTGCATGATTTTTTTGGGTTTATAATAAGGGTTGAAAATGAAGGAAATTTTGCATTTGTGTTTTCTTGAGCACAAGGCTTCCATAAAATAAGGGAAACATATCTTAAATCCCTATTTGAAGCAACTAACAAGAATGGGCAACAAGGAATTACTTTTGATGTTTATATAGAGTTGGGCTTTGTGCTTCTGAAACATATTAAAGGATACAAACTTTGTCTTTTCTTTTCAAGAATTTGTTGATCAGAGATTTAGAGTGCCAAACTGCCCAGAAAAGGCGGCCCAGCAAACAAGCCTGATAGAATTCAACAATTCATTTGAAATCCTTTTGTTCCTTTTGAATGGAAAATTTACCTTAGTTAACCTGTCCAGCCGACAGTAGTAGACTCCTCTTCCCAGAATCCACAAATGAGATATCAGGGTCACTATAAAGGGATTATAGTAGGGCTCAGCTACAAAGTTGTGAACATTGATTGATGCATTAGAGCGGCGTTCCTTGCCCTGTCTGTAAAGTATCTTTATTCTCACCAATTTTATTTTTGGACCACTCACTGAAATCCTGAGTTGCTGCTCTACTATTTAAGTTATAAATTGGAATAGGCATAGATATGATCATTTAAGAGCACTTGCTACGAAAGTTGATATTCAGTAGTGTTAGACTGGTTTCCCTGACTTAAATCTGATTTCTGACTTGCTCTTGATCTCTATCAGCATATCACTTCACCAGTAATTACTAGTTATTGATCTTATTCTTCAAACGACAAAACATTTCATTACTTATGCTGCCAATTTTCTCAAGCAAGAAAAAGTTAAGGAAATGAGTTTACACTGTCTTATATTTCTGGGGTGCTTCCACTAGGACTTGCATTGTAGATGGGAAGAAGGATGAGAATATATTCCCTGGTTCCTTTTTCAAAGCCTGATTAGCTTCCTCAAACATGATATTATATGCCATTTTGAAGCCGAAGCATGTGTCACCGCTGATCTTATTATTCAATGTGCACGCAAGTGCTACATTTTTTTCTGCATCACTGTCCACTCTTCTCTTTTTTCCTATTAATTTAATTCTCGAAGAATTACTTACTAAACTAGAACCCAAGTACTGGTCTAAGTTTGTCTGAGCATCTCTAGAATCAATGTATCAGGTGCATCCTTTGCCCAAATGTAGTATATTTACTATGCAGTGAAAAAGTGATTTGTGGAATGGTGAAAATTCATATGGAAAATAATTATAATTTTAAAATCGAAATGTTCTTCATTGGATAATAAAATGGGATATGCTTGAATCAAGATATTTATATCAAAAGGCTAATTGATGAGCATAATTTATAGTGTTTGGATCAACCATTCGTAGCATTCTGGTCATTGTTTTCAAGATTTCAATTTCTCTGTCAGAGTAGCAGGTTCAAAATTGTTAAACCCATAATGCAAATCAATATAAATAGACAATCACCTTCAATTGTGTAAGAGAACTATTTTTTTTTATTCCCCTTCTGTCTTTTGCATATGAAGATGATGTTAATCATTGTCATACTATATTGAAAACGGTATTTAAGCAGGACACTTAGAGGTTGAATGTAATGGATTGTTATTTCATACAGACTTATACATGTTTGTAATTTTTCTATAACCTGATTTACATCTGAAGTGCTAAATCTTCATCAAGAGTTTCATGTGTTCTTGTTGCCCTTTTCTTATGTGCATGGTACAGGCTGCGCGAGATCAAGGACGTTTATCCAGTTGTTTTTTGATACTGATAATATCTGCTGTGGCATCACTCGTAATTTTGAGACAATGATGTTGAGCAGTCATCATTATCTGTTAGGAAAACCAGCATTTGGAAGCCAAAAGTTTCCACCATTCATGCTACTCTTTAAAGTTGAAAAATACCAACTTTTATTATTGTATAGCTGAGCTGATTATCATCAGTTAGAGAATGTAAATTTGGTTTTTGACTGGAATATACGGTGCTTTCTTTTTGGGGATTACATCTTTTACAAGCATTTCTAAGTGTTTTCTTTTTACACAAAAAAAAAAAGAAGCGGAAATAGTTTATTCAAGGCCAGACAATTTGAACCATGGTTAGTCGTCAATATTGACTTATTGGAATAATCACTCACATCTAAAAATTAATGTTATATAAGTTAAAACAACTTTATTAAGCTTCAAATATTTCTTCGTTTTATGATTTTCTTTTGATATTATGCATGATTAGAAAGAAAAGTTAAATATTAAGCATTTATTCAAAGCTCATACAAGAGATATAGGATTCACCTAAGCTGCAAATCCATGTAAGAAAGTAGGGGTGTAATTCGGTCGGTATGGAATGGAATCGCCTCTATTCCAATTCCATTCCAAAATATTTCGGTATTTAGAATTTTATTTCATACCAATCCAAATATTATTCGGACTTAAAAATTTCGTTCCATACCATTCCATTAAAATTCGGTATGGTATTCGGTAATTCCAAAATTTTTCCATCAAAACTAAAATTAGAATAGATTTAAAATAAATCTGAAAATGGAAACATTATATAAGTTTAAATTTCAAAGTAGCTAAATAAATTCATAAAATTATATCATTCAAGTTAAATTACTAAATAAGTATTTAATAATATTCTTTTTAAAAACAAATGCACTTAATAATTTAAGAAAAGCTTTTCATCTCAAGTAATCCTTTGAACCTCTATATCTTTCCAAAAAATTTCTTCACCGCATCATGGTAGTCTTGACAAATCTGAATATTGAAAAAAAAGAATAAATAAAAGGTTGTTAAAATTTGTATTAAATAAAATATTTAAATTAAAATTATGAAGATTATTATATATACCTTCCTCAAGTTGTTGAATATCTTATTGTGATTCTTCATAATTGATTGGAAATGGAGAAACACGAAGCCAATCTTGTGCACATATAAGAGCCTCCACGAATTTAGGACTCAAAGAACTACTAAAATTATTAAGTATACGACCTCCAGCACTAAAAGCAGCTTCAGAAACAACAGTAGAAACATGAATGGCTAACACATCACGTTCTATCTCTGCAATTATTGGAAATCTAGAACCATTGTGCTTCCACCAAAGTAAAATATCAAATTCATTTACATCCTCAATGCAATCTTCTTCAAGATATCTATCTAACTCAGATTTGATATACCCTGTATTTTTCTCGCATTTATGCTTATTGTATTTTTCTTTCATTATTTGTCTTACTTTTTGAGAAGGTTGAAAACTATCCACCATATCATTAGAATGCAGATTTATTTCAGTAACTTGTGCCCCAACCTCATTTGTAGGTGAACCACCAGCACCCTTATACTCTTCAAACATGCAATTAATTGTCTCTCTCACTTTTTTAAGAATACTATATGAGATATAACAATCAAACAATTGATTAAGACCCCATTCTAATAAGCTCATTTTGAAGCGAGGATCAAGTACAACTGAAATAAAAATCATCATGTTCATTTTTTCAGGCTTTCCCCAATACTTGTAGTACTTATCTTTCATTTTTTCAGTCATAAAAACTCATGTTCAAATCAGAGCTATTATTCAACTCATTCAAAAGAGCATCTACAGCAACCATCTCATGAAAAAAATTATTAGATGTGACATATAAAGAGCCAGAACAACGCAAAGTCAACTCATAAAAATTTTATAAGAAAGTCACCAACCTACCAACATTAACCCAATCATCATCAGAAGGCTTTCCACCCCCATCTCTATCTTTTAACTCACTTTCATAACGAGTATTCTCTAAGTCATACCTATCAAATGCCTTTTTAAACTTGTAAGCAGCATCCAACATCATATAGGTAGAATTCCATCTAGTAGAAACATCAAGACACAATAATTTTTTACTTTGAATTTTCTCCTCTAATGCACATTTTTTGAACTTTTCCAATCTAGATGGAGTTTCATATATTTTACAGCTTGTCGAACACGGAGAATTGATTCTTTTGCCTCATTCAATCCATCCCCAACCACTAAATTAATTATATGAGTCACACATCTCATGTGAAGAAAATCACCTTTCAAGACACTACCGCCCCAAGTATTAAGTCTAGTTCTCATATAATTGATTGCTCTATCATTCGAACTTGCATTATCAACTGTGATAGTAAAAACTTTTTCAATGCCCCAATCTAATAAGCATCTCTCAATTGTTTTTCCAATTTGCTCACCCTTATGACTAGTAATTGGACAAAAATTTATAATTCGCTTTTGTAATTTCCAATTGTCATCAATATAATGTGCTGTGAGACACATATAATTGATTTGTTGTATAGAAGTCCATGTATCAGTTGTGAGACATATCCTCCTTTGGGGTAAGACTTTTTTAAGTTCTATCCTTGAATCACAATAAACTTGGTAGCAATCTTTAGCAACTGTTATTCGTGAAGGAACACGAAAAGAAGGATCCACAACACTAAAAAGATATTTAAAACCTTGTCCCTCAACACATTTAAAAGGAAGTTCATCCACAATTACCATGTATGATATAGCCTTTCTCAAAGCAATTGGGTCCAAGCATGCTTGAAACTTTAGATTACTCACACCATCATTTTCTTTTGTGACACAAGGAAAGTTAAGTTGGGTTTGCTTACGATCCTTAGGCCTAGTATATGGATATTTAGGACATTTGTCTAAATGTGCCAACAAACCGCTTGTGCCTAATAAGGAGGTGTTATATCCATATTGTAAATTACAATGTTTGCATTGAGCTACCATACCTTTTTTAGGATCATTTTTTCGAACAAAGTGGTTCCAAGCTACAGATCAAGGGGCCATCTTTTTTCTTTTTGTAGTAATCTCTTTAGAAGGAGCATTTGCTTCATTAGTAGGTTGAGGGTTCGCACCTTCTCCGTCTATGAGAATTGGTTCGCTATTTTCAGTCATCTGATATTGAAAAATATATATACATATATATATTCAGTAATACTCACAAAACATTTAATAACATAAAAGAAAAAAAACTATTACCAGTAACGTAAAAACAGTTTTTATTACAATATCATAATGGTTGTTACAACTTTGGAGGAAAAGCATAATATAATCCTATATATATATGGATCTAATGATTCTAAATAATATACTATACATATATAAACTGACGCTAGCAATAAAAGTTGATGATTGTGTCAATAACCCTAACCTATATAAATATAATCCCTAAGCCACCATTAGCTGTAAAGCAAATAAAATAATAATTATCATAGATTGTGCCAATAGGTAGGATGAAAAGCCAAGAAGAAAGAGTCAGTATTCTAACCTTTAGGATTTGTAGCAGACTAGCAGCTTTCCTGTGTTTTTTGTTTGTTATCGGTATTCACAAAGCAAAGCTGCCAAAGCAAGTAATGAATATATATTAAACGAATATATATTAAACCTAATAGGGTAGGGTTAATAAAATATTGTATAAAATTGAATTACATATTTTAATATTAATATTTAATGATTTTATTTAAATATGTATTATTAATTATATTATTAAAAATCTTATAATAAAATTTCGGTATATGGAATGGAATTTGGAATTTCATTATAACATTCCATTCCATATTCCATATTCCAAAATTTTAGAAAATACATTCCATTCCATATTCCACATTCCAAAATTCCAATCCAAATAACAATTTCGGTTTGAATTTCGGTTTAAATCGGTAATATTCCAAACCAAGTTACACCCCTACAAGAAAGGAGCTGCCTTTATTTTAAAAAAAATAGTCAACACAATAAATTTATTTTTTAGGTGAATTTTGAAGGAATTAAGCATAAAAGGAAAAGTTGGAATTTCAAATCCAAAAATAAATCTTTATGGAATCTGAAGATGCTTTCCTCGTTTAGTTAGGATTTTTTTTTACTTATGTTTATAATATTAAGGCATAATGCATAATTTAGCCCATGTACTATATTTCTTTTTTCTATTAAGCCTCTCTACCTTTAATTGTAACCAACTGAGTCGCTGAACATTATTGTTTCATATTAAGTTATTTTTTAATAGATTTTTTTTTGACATTGTTAGAATGGAGGGCTTAATAGAAAAAATATTATAGCACTGTGTCAATTAGATACTTTTTGCCTTTTTTTTATGCATGAAAAATTAATGTAATACAAGCTTCACAGCCCTTTTTTAATTGTCCATTTGCGCATGAAGCAGAAACTTCGTTAAGTTCGCTTTACCTTAATTTTTCATATATATATATATATATATATATATAAGGTATCATATTAGTCCATGTACTATAATATTTTTTTTATTAAGTCCTCTATTCTAACGGGTCAAAAAAAATCTGTTAAAAAATATCAATTTAGTACGAGACAATAATATACATGGGCTTAATTGGTCATAATTAACGTAGGGGGGTTCAATAAAAAAAAACGTAAAGTACAAGGGCCAAATTATGCATTTTATCTAATATTATTTAGTAGTTCTATTATTTTGGATAACTAGAACTGAATGGTGGTGATTTTCCTAGATTATAACTTTTTTATTAGAGAACGGTTAGTGATGAGGGGTTACCTCAGGGGGATCCGTCTAGCTCTCTAAGCTCGGTCTCGGATGATAGTTGCACTCGGTCTCCAACCTGCAAAATAAGAAAGAGGCAGATTGGACTTCGTCAGGGGAGGCTCCGATATCTAAGTTAGTGCTCAGTATGTATAAAGAGAGTAAGTGGAGAGAAGAGAGGAGGAGAGAGGCCTTTACCTGTGGAGGTCTGCCTCTATATATAGATGGCGTGTAGGGGACAAACATGTATGTGTCGGAAAATATTTAAAAAGTTATGCAGGTGCTCCTGTCATATCATGACTATATGCAGATGTCGAGGAAGCTCGGTAGGACGAGGGTGTACAGAGCTGAGGTCCAGTCTTCTTGAGAGCCCGTCCAAAGGGTGATTAGTCATAGAGCTCGATTAACATGCTCGGTTAAAGGAGAGATAGTATCACTATACCCCCTCAAGTTATCTGACATTTATGTTACCTGTAAAGGTGCCACACAAGGGAGCTTGGCGAGCTCCGGGTAACTATGCTAATCACGATATAAAGAGGCTATACGCTTCACCCTGAACCAGTGAGCTGCTCGGTGTACGAACTAGGAAGAGTACTCGGTGCACGAGCTAGGGGGAGTACCATCACTAGTCTCCCCTCGATCATTTGACATTTATGTCAAACTCAAGTGTATTACCTGTAGAGGTCAAATCAAACTCGATCGGGGGCAACAGAGAGGTTGAGACATATAGAGTAGAGTTTGTATCACTAGAGGGGCAAGGCTAGAAGGGCAAGACCCGATCTCATAGGAGTAGTGTTACGCTCAAATTAAACTCTACTACAAAGCGTCACTCGCAAGTATACGAGGTAGCTGTAGCAAAGGTGATCGCCCCAAGGTCGTTTCCCCAAGAAGGTGTGGTTCGTAATAGCTTGATTAAAGCAATTAAATTAAAAGTGAAAGTTTGTTGTTTGAAATGCTAAAGAACAATTTAAACCTAAGATTAACGTGCGTAGGGTTGATGTGTGTGAAAGTTGCACAAGATCAATTCAGTTCTCGGGAAAGTGCTTAGGGTTATAGGTCCATTCAATCAAAGCTCAATTCTCAATTAATCATAACCTTGTAATTAATTTGTTTCTTAAGATTAATTAGTCAATTACCAATTCATTAGTTCTCACATTCATCAAATAGCAATCACCAATTATTTTACATTTGCAAATTAATAAAACCCTAGAACTTATATTTCTAATTCATTCATAGGGTAGTCGATTGCATAATTCCGATACCAAATTTCACCTCTCGGTCCTTCATTCAATATCTAGAGATCAATAGGTAGCTAATCTATTAACCTAGCATACAATCCAATGCAATCAACCAACAACAAGGTACTTCAATGGAAATATCAAATCAAAGACATTCAATCAAATATACTACATACCCCAGGCATGGGTATTTAGCTCAACATCATCAATTTAGAACAATCATTCAACTCAATATAAATCAAATACAAATTGTTCAATAGCAATATCAATCTCTTAATACAGCAAAAACAATATTGAAATGAATTAAAAGAGAGAATAGAAAAACCCCTTGTGAAGATGCCAAGAGTAGGATTGCTAATCTTCCTCCTAGCTCCACTTGATGTATGATGAAGAACTCAAGCCTCTTCAATGGTTGATTCCCCTTGCAATATGGATGGAGCTTTCTCAAGTCACCAATCCTTCAATTGATTGTGCCTTTGGAATATGGAATGGAGCTTTCTCAAGTCACCACTCCTTCAATTGAAGCTTCTTCAACCTTTGAGAGCTTATTGACCCACTTGATCCCAAAGAACCAAATTGAAGCTTGTCAATGGAAGATGGAGAAGATGAAGATGAAGGATGAAGATGAGGGACAAGGAGAGTGTCACTCTCTCCTCATCCCCATTTGGTAGTGCCTCTCTTCTCTTTTCTTTTCTTTTTGCTCCAAACCCTAGCCGCTCTCTTCAGCCCCCTTTTTCTTTTCGTGCGAAAGCTTTTTATACAAATCCAGGTGACACGGCCAAGCTTGGGTGAGCTTGGCCGTATCTCTTGCCCTTTTCCTTGATTTCCTTTAGGTGACACGGCCAAGGACACGGCCGTGTCCCTTGAGCGTGTCAGCCACTGCCTCTTTTCTTTCCTTTCTTTCTTTCTTTGGTGGTGAGAGGTGACACGGCCAAGCCATTTGGAGCTTGGCCGTGTTCACTTGATTTTCTTTCTTGGGACACGGCCGTGCTCCTGGCCGTGTCCCTTATGCTTCTTTCATCCAGAGTGAGACAAGGCCAATGGACACGGCCGTGTTCGCTTCTGCTTGATTTTCCTTTCTTCCTCTTTGGAGTGTGACACGGCCAGGCCTTAGTTGGCTTGGCCGTGTCTGACATTTTTGGAGGGACACGGCCAGTGACACGGCCGTGTCCCCTGAGTGTGTCACCTTCTGCTTGATTTTTGCTCTTTCTTGCTCTGTTCTTTGGTTTTGCTCATCAAATGAGACACGGCCAGAGGCTTGGCCGTGTCTCTGGGTGTGTCTCTTCATTTTTGCTCTGATTTTCACTGTTTTGATATTCCAAGGGTGTTTTTGCTCTCAAACCTAAAAACAAACACAATAAACAAACTTAAAACAAAAATCAATCAAAACATTAACTAAAACACACATAAAATCATACTAAAAACTAGTATAAAAATGACCTAAACAACTACCCCACACTTAACTCCTTGCTTGTCCTCAAGCAAGAATAAAATCAAAACACACTAACTAGATGAATTTTGTTAAGTTCAAGAGTTATAAAGATGCATCAAGACTTCCTTATCCCTAAATCCGCAATCAATATCGAATCAAACAAAATTGACACTCATGCAATTAAGTGGTTCTCCATGCATAACCAATGTTATCGCTCCCTCACCAACTCTTACAAGTGTTTGATCATGGTGGTGTTTAAACTCATAACAATCAATGAAAGATTATTACCATAGGCTTGCTTATCAATCAAATCTCCACCACCAAATTTCAATCAAGCATCAATCAAAAGGTCTTTCTTTTGGTTGTAATGGGGCTAAGGTAAAGGCATGACATTTAGGAAATGTAAGCTTAATCATTAAGTTCAAGAGCACTTCAAGAATGAAGTAACCGATCATATGTATAACTAACAATCCCAAAACACCTTCCTCTAATATACCCATTGACATTCAAGAGCTTTTCAAGGGAACTCACTTATTACATTTTGCAATGATACATTCCAACCCTTTCAACAAGAACAGCAATTATTCTTATTATTATATATATATTTTTTTTTCTTTTTCTTTTTTTTTATTTTTTTTTATTTTTTTTTCTTGTACACAAGTTTTTGTACAAGTTTTTATTTTGCTTTGCAATCTTAAACCTACTAAATTTAACCCCACACTTAATTCAACACAACACTCGGTCATAAACGCTCTTAAAATGCTCTTGACCTAATGAAAGGATAAGAGTTAAACTACAAGGTTCAAGCTAATGGTGTTGTGCAAAAGAAAGAAAAGGAAAAATATAATAGGCTCAAAATTGGCTAACTAAGGTTGAATATAGGGTTGGTCCTTTAAGCCAAAGTGGGTTCACTTAATTGCCTTAATCATCTTGATGCCAAATTGAAATTTTTATGTAATCTTAAAATGTATTTCAAAGCAAGTTCTAGCAATTTATCAATCAAAGATGTTCGCCCACAACAAGAATAATAAGTTGATGGCTCAATTCCTCACTAGGTTAATGGCAATACAAAGAAAAACCAACAAAATTGACAATAATCACCAAATCTACTCAATTCTCCAAATCATGCTTCAAAAATTCAAAGGTAATCTATCAGCAATGTTTAAAACAATTGAACTTCTCAACAATTCATTTATTCAATGAAAAACATTAAAAACAGTAACTAAAACCTAAACAAAATGCAATTAAAAGTAAAAACATAAAACACCAAATGCACCCCACACTTAAAAATTCACATTGTCCTCAATGTGAGCATGCATACTACAGAGGGAGTTAAGATGATACCTGATTTCCATCGTTCCCATATACGATGTGTGGGGCTCCTTCCACCCATAATGCAATTGGAGCCCATGACTGAGAGGATGAACACCATGCAATTTTGAGAAGTGCCCAATGTATTGATAAGCCTAGGTAGCATTCTTAGGGGAGCAATTGTCCAAAAAGAATACGTGAGGGTTGTCTTAGTTTGATTTTTTAATGCTATAGGGACGTAGTAAGAACCTTTTTCAGTTTGCAACATGGTTTTATATGGTTTTTGCTCGATTTCACCACCAAGAGTGGGAGAGATGATAATTTGTTGCATACTATATTCCCCAACCAAAACATCTTTCAAAATTCCTGGGGTCTTTTTAAATTCAACCAAGTTTGGTTGAATGTGTTCTACATTCTCTTTAGCAATTTGAAGTTCTCCCTCAACAATCTCATTACTCTCTAGTAAATTGCCCTCATCAATTTCTAATTTGGAAGAATTAGGCTCTACTTCTATGGTCATGGCCACCTCAAGCTTATCTACACTATCTTCACTATAGGGCATGTCATGAAGTTCAGAAAGTTGCATACCTTGTTTCTCTGCATTCAGCTTACTTGGGAATGAGATTGGTAGCATACAAGGATTTGGAGGTTCATGCAATTTTGCCGAAGTCGATGCTTCCAAATTCTCCTCCTCCTTTGATTGAATTAACTCCTCTATGTTTGATTGAATTTCCTCGCCATCTTCTTCGTTGTTAGTTCCTGCATCAAAGGAATCACAAAAATCGTTATATATCACCTGTTCATTCTTAAAATTTGTGATTACCTCTATTTGCTCCAATTGGCAAGGAATTTCCTCCTCTTGGTGTGCTTGGAGTTGATGTGCCAGTTGCCCAACTTGCTTTTCCACCCTCTTCAATGATTCCTCCAAAGAGTCAAATCTCTCATTGCTTCCTTCCTGAATTTCTGTGCTAACTTGAAGGTAAGCATTCAAATCATCCTCCACTGTGGATTTCTCAAATTTATCATGGTTTTGTGAGCTAATTTGAATGAAGGCATTCAAACTTTCTTCCAAAGTGGGTTCCTTAAGTTTACTTTGATTTTGCTCGCTAATTTGAATGTAGGCATTCAAACTATCTTCTAATGTGGGTCGCTTAAGGTACTCTATTTTTGAATATTGTTCTTGAGAGTAAGAACTTCTTTGGTAAGGTTGAAAAAAATTTGGAGGTGGAATTTGCTGCTGATTTTCCCAAGAAAAATTTGGGTAGTTTCTCCAATTTGGATTACAAGAATTGGAATATGGATTACTTCTACCCCTTTGCTGGAAGTTTTCATAGGCATATTCTTCCTCTTGCCTCTCTTGATATTGTCCATCACCAAATGAACACATGTTTGCGCTATGTCCTGCAATGCCACATGCTGAACATACTTCACGAGTAGGCTTAGGAGTTCTTCCTCTGGCATTTAGCATCTTAAGTTGGTTCGTTAATTATGCTAATTGCCATGCCATGTCAGAGTCTGGGCTATCATCGTAAACCCCTGCGTACCTTGAAAATTGCATATTTACACAAGGCACTAAGCAACTTAAAGAAAACAAACAAACAAATAAATTTAAAGAAAAACAAAACAAACAAACAATGCACCAAAAATAAACAAACAATGAAAAGAAAGATCAAACTATCACTACTTAACAACCTTCCCCGGCAGCGGCGCCAAAAACTTGTTACGCTCAAATTAAACTCTACTACAAAGCGTCACTCGCAAGTATACGAGGTAGCTGTAGCAAAGGTGATCGCCCCAAGGTCGTTTCTCCAAGAAGGTGTGGTTCGTAATAGCTTGATTAAAGCAATTAAATTAAAAGTGAAAGTTTGTTGTTTGAAATGCTAAAGAACAATTTAAACCTAAGATTAACGTGCGTAGGGTTGATGTGTGTGAAAGTTGCACAAGATCAATTCAGTTCTCGGGAAAGTGCTTAGGGTTATAGGTCCATTCAATCAAAGCTCAATTCTCAATTAATCATAACCTTGTAATTAATTTGTTTCTTAAGATTAATTAGTCAATTACCAATTCATTAGTTCTCACATTCATCAAATAGCAATCACCAATTATTTTACATTTGCAAATTAATAAAACCCTAGAACTTATATTTCTAATTCATTCATAGGGTAGTCGATTGCATAATTCCGATACCAAATTTCACCTCTCGGTCCTTCATTCAATATCTAGAGATCAATAGGTAGCTAATCTATTAACCTAGCATACAATCCAATGCAATCAACCAACAACAAGGTACTTCAATGGAAATATCAAATCAAAGACATTCAATCAAATATACTACATACCCCAGGCATGGGTATTTAGCTCAACATCATCAATTTAGAACAATCATTCAACTCAATATAAATCAAATACAAATTGTTCAATAGCAATATCAATCTCTTAATACAGCAAAAACAATATTGAAATGAATTAAAAGAGAGAATAGAAAAACCCCTTGTGAAGATGCCAAGAGTAGGATTGCTAATCTTCCTCCTAGCTCCACTTGATGTATGATGAAGAACTCAAGCCTCTTCAATGGTTGATTCCCCTTGCAATATGGATGGAGCTTTCTCAAGTCACCAATCCTTCAATTGATTGTGCCTTTGGAATATGGAATGGAGCTTTCTCAAGTCACCACTCCTTCAATTGAAGCTTCTTCAACCTTTGAGAGCTTATTGACCCACTTGATCCCAAAGAACCAAATTGAAGCTTGTCAATGGAAGATGGAGAAGATGAAGATGAAGGATGAAGATGAGGGACAAGGAGAGTGTCACTCTCTCCTCATCCCCATTTGGTAGTGCCTCTCTTCTCTTTTCTTTTCTTTTTGCTCCAAACCCTAGCCGCTCTCTTCAGCCCCCTTTTTCTTTTCGTGCGAAAGCTTTTTATACAAATCCAGGTGACACGGCCAAGCTTGGGTGAGCTTGGCCGTGTCTCTTGCCCTTTTCCTTGATTTCCTTTAGGTGACACGGCCAAGGACACGGCCGTGTCCCTTGAGCGTGTCAGCCACTGCCTCTTTTCTTTCCTTTCTTTCTTTCTTTGGTGGTGAGAGGTGACACGGCCAAGCCATTTGGAGCTTGGCCGTGTTCACTTGATTTTCTTTCTTGGGACACGGCCGTGCTCCTGGCCGTGTCCCTTATGCTTCTTTCATCCAGAGTGAGACACGGCCAATGGACACGGCCGTGTCTCATGGCCGTGTTCGCTTCTGCTTGATTTTCCTTTCTTCCTCTTTGGAGTGTGACACGGCCAGGCCTTAGTTGGATTGGCCGTGTCTGACATTTTTGGAGGGACACGGCCAGTGACACGGCCGTGTCCCCTGAGTGTGTCACCTTCTGCTTGATTTTTGCTCTTTCTTGCTCTGTTCTTTGGTTTTGCTCATCAGTTGAGACACGGCCAGAGGCTTGGCCGTGTCTCTGGGTGTGTCTCTTCATTTTTGCTCTGATTTTCACTGTTTTGATCTTCCAAGGGTGTTTTTGCTCTCAAACCTAAAAACAAACACAATAAACAAACTTAAAACAAAAATCAATCAAAACATTAACTAAAACACACATAAAATCATACTAAAAACTAGTATAAAAATGACCTAAACAAGTAGTAGTACCGCCGGCCCATCTGAGAAGTCTTGGCCTCTATACCAAGAAGAGTCGGTGAATATTCTAGAAGGACACATGTCAAAAAAGAAGTGAGGTGACGCTTCAAAAATTGAGGTAATGGTAATCGAAAAGATGTAACGCCGGTTCACATGGTTGAAAGAAACTTTATAAATAGAGGGCAGTGGGATAGCACTGGGTACACGATTCAGAAGATATACGCTCGGGTTGTCTGATTAGCAAAAGTTTTATAGCTCGGTACTTAGAGGTTAGCTTTAAGTTTCTGTTAAGTTTTTCATTTAAAATTTTAATAGCAAAATGGTATGAGCAGTTATCGACTTGGCTGTGTCAGAAGAGAGAAGAGAGGTGGGCTCTCCGAGCTCACCGGGGGAGGAAAACTGTGCTGAAAATAGGCCCATGGCAACCGAAATGAGCGAGCTAGAGAAAAAAGGTGTCTCTAACTGGTGGACGAAGATGATGAAGCAGATGAGGCCCAGGAAGTGCCTCCGAGCTTTGAGAAAGCTCGAGTAAGAGACATTAATCCATGCTGACAAATGTAGACCTGGCTGGAATATGAAAGAAATACCAAATACCAGAAGAGTATAAAATGCTTGTCCCAGAAGAAGATGTCCGAGCCTAAGACACATTACCAGGACACAAATTGACCATCTATGAGGAGGATCTTAGGTCGGGGGTGTGGTTTCCTCTGCGCCCCTTCCCTCTAGCCTTCCTGAACTATCACAGGATCGCCCCTAGTCAGCTGAGTCCAAATGCGTGGAAGACTATATGGATTGCTCGGGGTTGAGCCTTCTCCAAGAGTGTTGAGTGCCTTCAGCATGCTTCTACTTCGCTCGGGAGCAGATGAGGATTTTTTGTACTTACAGGAGAGGTATGGGCTTGGGATGTTTGCAGGAAAACCAGACTCGATAAAGGCTTAGAAGGATTGATTCTTCATTTTGGAGAATAATCAGTTGTTTGGTTGCCAAAATATCTGGTGGGTGAACCCCGGCGGTGAATAGGTAATCAGGGGGAGGCTGGACGAGAGCAAGCTATGTTCGAGACAGTGGAGTGAGACATTTTGAGAGAGAAGAGGAATATCATGACACTGATTAGGGAGGACTTTCCTCTCGAAAGGGCGCCGAAGACAATTTGACCAGAAAACCAGACATGCATGCTTTGTTTTTGCTTAAGATTAATGTATGAAGTATGTTTTCAAGTGTTTGGTTATAACTTGTGGCTTGGTCGAACAGAGAAGAGCTCGGGGTTGGCGAGCAGAGAACTCAAATACTTGGCCGAGAAGGAGGCAAGAAAGAGGGCTCGAAAAAAGGCGAGGATGGCGAGGGAGCTGACTATTGAGATCAGTCCGACTCAGGAGTAGGAGCTTGCAGTGGACTTGGCTCTTCTTACCGAGATGGTGCCAGAGCCCGAGCCAAACAGGGAGGTAGAAAGACACATGCCTCGTAGAGGCGTAGGTGAAGACTTGCCTCGGGGGGGGGGGGGGGGGAGGTGGAAGAACCGTTGACCCGTCGGTACAGCATGTTCTGGTTAGTGGAGATGGTTAACGAAAAGCTGGCGGGTCCATACAATACCCCTTACTCCATACAGGACGTAGGTGTTCAAAAGGTTCTCGGGTAGATTTACCGAGCCGTCTCAAAGGAGAGGCGCGATGATGCGCCTAAGAGCTCGGAAGATATAGCAAAAGAGATGTTGAATATGTATCACGCGGTAAGTGAAAATTCGGACATTGGACTTGGGTTAAAATTCTGTGTAGATGCTAACGAAAGGAATATTACAGTTTACCCGACTCACTCATACTGTAGAGGATCGGGCAAAAGGCATGGCGGCCAATTTTGTCGGAGCCATCAAGGACGTGGAGGAGGAGCGGGCCAAGAGGCTCAAAGTAGAGAAATCTTTAAAGGCCAAAGACGAAGAGCTGAAAGCAACATAGGTACAGCCGAGCTCGGTCAAAGAGACGCTCGGGGCTAAAAATGAAGAGCTGCACTATGCCAAAGAAGCTCTAAAATCCAAGGATGAGGAATTACTCTTGGCAGAGGAAACTCTAGAAGCCACTTGCCAAGGATTAGTGGCCGAGTCTGTGAGGAGCGACAGTCGCTACACTCAGGGTGTTTATGCCTATCAGAAGGCCGTGTCTGACCGATTGAAGAAAGAGAACCCGGACATAGACCTGTCTTGGATGATGGACATAGATATCGACCAGCTAGCAGTCGAGGCCGAGGCAGAAGAAGAAGAAGATGAGGAAGATGAAGAGAACGAAGAAGATGAAGGGGACGGCATTCTAGACTTATAAAATTTTAGCGTAGAATTTGTTTCGGCTCGGTCTATTAACAAACTGTAAAGACTGAGCTCTATATGTAATGAAAAATTTTCTGATTAATGAAGTCTTTCTTTTGAAACTTGCATTCAATACTTATGTTTGATTTGTTGTGTGAAATGAAATGTGAATTGCATATTTGACTCGGTCGTTAACCGAGCATTAGACATACTGTGTGATGTTAGCATGTTTATGACATCTATTCAATCTACTCCAACACGAGGTGCATCAGAGAGTCCCATTAATAGTGCCTTGGGCACGATCATATGGTATGATCGGGTTACACCGGGCATTCTGGAGCCTGTGTACTGAGCGGTCTGTTAAGTATGGCAGGGTGATTAAGCCGAGATTTACATCGTGCTATGCTATATTAAGAATTTGTACATGCACTCTAAGAACTTGTAAAATAAAAATGAATTGAAAGTTGTAAAGCAGTTAGCTGTCCGAGGTATTATCCACAGTGGTCGGTTAGACGATCTGCTTTGAAGTTTGGTTGTTAGAAGAGCCTTTTTTGCTTTTATGGTTCGGGTGGGAGCTGATTGAGCTTTCTCGCCCTATTCATATTCTTGGCTTTGGTAGAGCTGCATGAGCTCTTATGCTTTGAGTAGATTCTTGGCTTCTCTTTTCGATGTAAATCCTTCAGCTATGCTATTGGCTTAACCGTGGCTCAATTGAGCTCGAGTGTCTAAGCTCGGCTCTTGGATGAGCATGAGTGCCAGTGCTGGGCATTTAGGGGTGCAAGTGCTTGAATATTGATGCCATTGCTCGGAGGTCAGAGGTGTCAGTGCCTCTCTTCATTGCCTTGACATTTATGTCAAGTAGTCTCTTGAGCCGAGTTTCAGAAGGCTAACAAAGCGCCTAACTATGTACATTGATACGTCTTTGATACAAAAATAAAATCAAATAAGAGGGGCTCAGGACCTCATACAAAGAGTGATATTACATAAGCGCCTAACCAAGCATTGAAGCTCGGTCCTTCATAGGGGACAATAATAAAATGCGCACGCAGACACTATAAGCAAATTAATACGCAATAAAAAATTGAACGGTATGATGTTATAAATAAAATAAATGCAAGAGAATGCCTTAAATAGTTCGATATTATAAATGAAAAGCTTCTTATATTGCTCGACTTTAATTGTATTTACAACTGTTATTAGCTCATTTTCTCATGGAGAGCTTGGTTCATTTAATTAGATGTGTTGATGCATACATATTGGTATGAAAAATAGTAATTGATTTATTGTCTGATGAGTTATGGTGTGATGAAGGGGTTAAGAACTTGATGCAAAACCAGGGCACTTGTGAGGAGCCAGGAGCTCGGTGTGCGATCAGAGCACTTATAAGGAGCTAGGAGCTCAGTGTGCATCCAGGGCACTTGTAAGATGCACAGTCAAAGTGCGATTAATTTGGCACGGGTAGGGTGCGCTTATGCACGGTTAGCGTGCGATTAACTTGACGTGGCTAAAGCGCGCTTATGCATGGTTAGAGTGTGATTGATTTGGCGCGACTAGGGCACACTTATGCATGGTTAGAGTGCGATTGACTTGGCCCAGCTAGGGTGTGCTTATGCACGGTTAGAGTGGGACTAACTTGGCGCAGCTAAGGCACGCTTATGCATGGTTAGAGTGCGATTAACATGGCGCGGCTAGGGTGCACTTATGCACTGTCAGAGTGTGATTGATTGTTGTGCAGCGAGGGTGCTATAAGGCTCTTTATGCAAGCCATGTTGAGCTAAAAGTAATTGGGGAGCTCGGTTAAGCTGTTTGATATTTGAGAGATTGTGCATTGCATTACATAGCTCGATAAATTATAAACACTATGTGCATTCATTGTGAGAAAAATGAGATATTCATTGTACAAAATGATAAAGTAGAGCACAACCAGAGTGCTTCTTGCAAGAGCTGTGGGACGTACCTGAGATATACCGCCTCTTCTAGGGAATAGCTTATCCACACTCACCGCACCACTGATGACAGGATTACCTTAGGGAGGTCCTTCTAGCTCCCCAAGCTTGGTCTCGAAATGATGGTTGCGCTCGGTCTCCAATATGCAAAATAAGAAAGAGGCGGATTGGGCTCCGTCAGGGGAGGCTCCGATGCCTAAGTTAGTGCTCGATATGTATAAAGAGAGTAAGTGGAGAGAAGAGAGGAAGAGAGAGGCCTTTACCTATGGGGGTCTGCCCCTATATATAGATGGCGTGTGGGAGACAAACTTGTATGTGTCGGAGAATATTTAAAAAGTTGTACAGTTGCGCCTATCACATCGGGACTATATGTCTGTTGTGTCAGAGGATATCGAGGAAGCTCGATATGATGAGGGTGTACAAAGCTAAGGCCCAGTCTTCTTGAGAGCCCGTCCAAAGGGTGATTAGTCATGGAGCTCGGTTAAAAAAGTGGTAATATCAATTAGGATTTCAAGGTATTCTAAAAAGAGCAGAAATTGAGAAAAATGAGAGGCTTGATGCCGTGAATTGAAGGAGAGGACTAATTGGAAGTTGGAGAGAAATTGTTGAGAATTGCCGGGTACATTGAAACTTATTATTTCCCTCTATTTTCTAATTTTTTTAAAGAGGAATTTACAAAAAGTAACTTTTAAAAAATTAGTTTTAAAGTAGAAAATGTTTCAAAAATACTTCACAAAGGAAAAAAATTTCAAAAATACGATGAAAGTGAGCACACTAAAAATATGTTATCCTAAGATTACAAAATTATTATTCTTTAGTTACTTATATGAATATATATGTTTACTTATATGACATATATGTTACACATAAGTAAATATATATGTTGGATTTGAGAGAAGTAATTACTTATATGATCTATATGTTTACTTATATAACATATATGTTTAATTATATATTTAGTTATATGACATGAGGAATACTAATTGCAGTCATTTTTTAGAGTGATTGTTGGATAATCTCCCTCTTATTGGCTAAAAAAATATTTATTATAATATCTCCCTTCATAAATGAACTTATAATAAATATTTTTCAACCAATAGGAGGGAGATTATCCAATAATTACTCTCTAAAGTGCCTGCAATTAGCATTTCTCATATAAAATATATGTTATCTATAACTAAATATATTTATTGGACTGCAAAGGAATGACATGACATAAATGGTGTATGTTTACTTTTATAACATATATATTACATATAGATTGATATAGTATTTGAAATTTGATGGAAATTTAAAAAATTAAAAAAAAATTCTAAATCATTATATTTAAAACCTAAAAATAATCAAACAAAAACATGTATAAAAACTAAAACTAAAAATAAAAACAAAATACAAAATCCTCAGCAATATCTTATCAAGTAGGACTTTTCTCACACTTGTTCTTCA
This sequence comes from Garcia nutans, assembly GCA_947685225.1. Lineage (NCBI taxonomy): Eukaryota > Viridiplantae > Streptophyta > Magnoliopsida > Malpighiales > Euphorbiaceae > Garcia > Garcia nutans. The sequence continues at coordinate 3,357,397 of CANTUV010000051.1, read as the reverse complement.
TGGAAGGAAGCAACAAAAGAAATAGAAAAAAGAAAAACTAATTTGGTTTTGATGCAACATGTTACAAAAATAAAAAAAAATAAAATAAGCTAAAATATGATCTGCAATGGAAAAGAAGAAAGATGCAATGGAAGAGAGTGTTGGAAACTGATGAAGAAGACGCTGATGGAAGAAAAAAGAGAACCATTGTATTTAAAGAAAAAAAGATAAAAATTAATCTAAAACTAAAATGAAAAAAAGAAATAAGTGCAGTAAAAATGAAAAAGAAAATTAAAAAGTAATAAATGATGTAATTTCCTCTTTTTTTATGATTGTTTCTTCTCTATTTTCTTAATCAATTATGACTGATATGTTGAAATACGATTAACAGAAAATGCTAATAATCTCACAAACAAAACTATGAAAAATTATTTAAAAACTGAGAGAAAATTTATCTTTAACGAAGATAAGATAATTTGCACTCCACCATCCAATGGGTAACATCCAAATCTTCACTGGAAACCTTGCTAATGTCGAACATGTACTAAAAACTCATTTTCATCTCTATCAAAAAGGGCCTGTTACTTGCTACACTCTCTTCAACTTTCTTGGCAATGGAATCTTCAATTTAGACGGTGAAACTTGGACGTTTCAAAGACAAGTTTCAAGCCATGAATTTAATACTAAATCGCTGCGTAAATTTGTTGAGCTAGTTGTAGATACTGAACTCTCTCGATGCTTAATTCCAATCCTTTCTTTTGCAGACATTAACAATACAGCACTAGATTTACAAGATATTCTTCAAAGATTTGCTTTTGACAGTGTATGCAAGATTGTATTCGAGTACAATCCTGAATATTTGTTACCTTCCTTACCAGCAACATAATTTGTAGAAGCCTTTGAAGGGAGTGTTAGAATTATTAGTGACAAATTCAATTGTGCATTTCTTGTTAAAAGTTTTTGGAGTTGGATCTGAAAAGCTTCTTAAAAAATCTATAGCGCGTGAATTTGCTATAAAGATTGTTAAGAGAAAAAGAAAGAGTTGATAAAGAATTCATTGGTTCAATCTGTTAATTTGTTGTCGCGATTTGTGAATTTTGGAATTTTTGATGAGGATTTTGTTAGTGATATTGTATTTATTTTTATATTAGTGGGTCGTGACATAACATCTGTAGCTTTAACATAGTTTTTCTGGTTAATTAAAAGAAACCCACAAGTGGAAAAAGAAATTCTTAAAGAAATAATGGAAAAAAAAATCAGGACCCATTTTTGAAGAAGAGAAGGATATTGTGTATACACATGCATCATTGTGTGAAACTATGAGACTTTACCATTGTGTGAAACTATGAAACTCTTTAAGCTCTTGGATCATGCTAGCATGCTTGAATGCGAATCCTACTGTGAGTCTTCTTAGCTTTGAGGGTATTCCATTAGTTACGGATGCTAATTAATGATCACGGTCGCAAAACACCCTTTGTGTTGGAAATTCTTGGGCACAAAAATGGGCGTGAACCCTATTATGAGAATGAGTCCTTTGGACACTCTAACTCACTAGCTCAATTTGTTGAGAGTGGTCATGACTTTATGGTTAAATTGAGCCTTTGTGATTTTTTGAGTTTCCTCAAACTTTGGCTCAAAGTGAACTTAATTTCCTATCATATAAATACTTAATGCACATATTAGTAACTTAATTCTTTGCCCTTCTTTCACCTTCTCCGATAATCTTTTATGAAAACTAAATCAGTCCGTGACTATCCTCTTTGACTACCAGGTGAGGCTTTCAAATTGTTTTGTTTTAAAATGAATGATTTATTTTGTTTTTGACTTACTATGTGTTTAGTTTGTGCTTAATATTGCTGTGTTTAAATGAGTTGTGATTTGTGTATGAAGGTTTTATATAATAATATTTAGATTTTATGAAAAAAAATCAATTTTTTTTAACGATTTTTGTATATTTGGGTTTTTCTTGATTGATTTCTTAGTGTGCTGTTTGTTAGATCAATAGATCTACCATAATCAATAGATATATTGATATTTAGTTTGGTTGAAACTTTAGTTTATAAATCTGGGTATTTGGTCTATATTACCTGTACTTAAGGTTAGGGTTTTATAGATATGTATATTTTTAACTATATGCTCATATATTTGGATTTTGTTTTGACTAATTTTAAGTGTTTTGTTAATAGATCTACATATTATTGGAGATCTGTCATTGCATGCTTATTTTCATTCAATTGCTTTACTTTTTTTTTTTTGTTGGACTTTTGACATGTTGTTGTGTAAAATATGATATTGCATGTTGTTTAATGTTTTGATTTACTTTTGTATGCTTTTATTTTAGTTTTTATTATTTTTATTTTGCATATGTTGTTTCAAACTTTTTATTTTTATTTTATTAAAAAATAATATTTATACATATTTTCGGAAAAATGGTTTTATATAAATTGATATAAATTATAAACTTTACTATTTTTTTAATTATAAACTATAACATATAATTATATATAAATGGATAATATTAAAAGAATTTAATTTTATTAAAGTGATTTTAGTAAATTATTAAAATTATTTTAGTAATTTATTAAAATTATATAAATTATTTAATTCAATTATAATTTAAAAGAATTTAATTTTATATAATTAATTATTAAATTTATTTTAGTAAATTATTAAAATAAATTTAGTGAATTATTAAAATTATTTTAGTAATTTATTAAAATTATATAAATTATTTAATTTAATTATAAATTATAATTTGTGATCATGTATGTTGTTATATTTTATTTTTATAAAAATATAATTATATTTAATTAATTGTTATATTAAATATTACTAAATTATATTATAAATTGTTAATTTTTTTGGATAATTATAAATTTTAATATGTGATTATCTATGCTGTAATACATTTTAAACAATTTTAATTATATATCAAAATAATTAATTATAATCATTAAATAAATTTTATTTAACTTCAAATTATAATATGTATGTTAGAATTAATTTTATATTGTTAAAATTAATCCTCTTATTAATCATAAGTGTGGGCTAAATATATTTAAATATTAAATGTGTATTGCAGTCAAATTAATATAGTCAAATTAAAGTTTTGATCAAATTAGGATTGTTGACTATTGAGGTGTCCTACTCGTAATAGGATTATAAGTGTAGAGACCGTTAAGTATTTCTGTTTTGTTGAAGGACCAAAATAGAAATTAATCAATTTATTCAGTTATAAATAAGGGGTCGTGGTCTCCGGGGGAACATAACAATTTTAGAGAACATTACGTTCCTTCAGTAGTGCTTTCGCATAACCTAAAGTGTGTATCCCCTGGAAGGCGACAAACCCCAGAATCGTCTTCAGCATTAACATACGATGATGTCAGGTACGCAATTCTGCCCTTTGCAATTTAATTTGAATAATCTAGTGATATATGCATATTTTAGGTTTTAGGGGAATTAAGTTTTCTTCCCCTTTCAATTGGTATCAGAGCCATGTGCTAGGTTGCTAGATTTTCCCAATTAAATTGCGGTATTGATTATTGTTTTGATTCTAGAAAATTAATTCGGTGACTGTAATTTTCTAGAATTAATTTGGAATCGAATTTAGTAATCTGAAATCAATTTTGTTTTGATTTGTTTTTGGATTAAATTACTGTGATTATTTAATTGATTCTGGAAAAATCGAATTCTGGACTTGAATTTTTATTTGTGATTTTTTCTGGAATTAATTAATTTTTGGTTGATTAATTATGTAAATTAATTAATTAAAGATTAAAAAAAATTATTTTGAAACTGTTCTTCGAAGAGCAGTTTCATGAAATTGGGCTCAGTTTAAAGGGTTGTGTCTAAGATGGCTAATTTCTGGTCTGCTTGGGCTGCATGAGTCTTAGAGTAGAGAATACCGCGTAAGGCTGGCTTCACAGAGCAGTGGAAGGATAACAGGACGAAAATAAAATATCTTTTTTTAAATATTGCAAACAGGTCCTCCAACTTCTGATAATCCGATTTTGACCTAGAAAGTTTTGTAATTCCTATTTTTCACCCACAAAACTTTTAATTTATTTAATTTTTAGCCCAAAATTTTCTGTTTATTTATTTTTAGCCTAATTTTTTTTCTTTAATTAATTAAAGTTTATTTTTATTTTTTTATTGCAATATTTGATTGAGTTTAAATTTAATTAATATAAATATTGCAATCCATTTATTATAATTTAAGAATTTTATTGAGTTTAAATTTTGGTATTTTAGTCCTAATTGTGTCTAATATTTTTAATAATAAATTAATTGAAGCAAAAAGTTATCAAAGTGACCTCTATTATGTAAATTAATTTATTTGGGATATTAGACAGGTGTATTAAAATTCATTGCGGGTAGTAAACCGGCCCAAAGGAAGGTTGCTATCTGGCTGAATTGAGAATACATGTGCAGTAATAAATATGTGATAATTATTATGTGTTCATCCATGTGGATAATAAATCGGCCCAAAGGAAGATTTATTATTTGACAGGACTAAATTTTCAATATTTGATTGCTGCGTTGAGATACCAATTGCAGTTAATATTTTATGTCCAAAGATGAGAATATTAATGTTGTGTCCGGTATCTTGTTTCCAATATTTGAACTCTACTTCTGTGATTTGTTTTAATTTTTTGTGGATTGTGAGCTTATATCATTTATTTATTATTTATTTTCTCTGAATACAGCTAGCATGCCGTGTAATCTCATCTTTGTCCCTATGAATAAAAATACTGATAATAAGACTGCTGATAAAGGAAAATATTTGGTTTTAGTCTGTTCTGAAGTTAATTTAACTTCGGCACCTAGAAACACTTGGTGGATAGATTCTGGTGCTACTAGTCACATAAGTGTTTCAATGCAGAGTTGCCTAAGTTACCGAAAGCCAACTGACGGTGAAAGATAAGTTTATATGGGAACTGGCGAACCGGTAGAAGTAGAGGCAATATGACATTTTAGATTGCGTTTAAGAACTGTAAATTTTTTGGATCTAGTAGATACTTTTGTTATTCCATCTTTTAGGCAGAATTTAATTTCTGTTTCCCATTTGGATAAATCTGGTTTTACTTGTTCATTTGGAAACAATAAAGTTACTTTATCTATGGATTCAAAAATTTTAGGTACTGATTTCTTGTATGCACTTCATAATCTATATATGTTAGATATCGATGCCTCTTATAATGAGACCCTGCAAGTTAGTACTATAGGTACCAAAAGGAAGCTGAATATGGATAACTCAGCTGCTCTATGGTACAGACGTTTGGGTCACATATCCAAATCTAGAATAGAGCATCTTGTATCAGATGGTATCATAAATACACTTGATTTCACAGATTGGACTCCTGTGTTGAGTGTATTAAAGGTAAACAGACTAAACAAAAGAGATTAGGTGCCAATAGGTCATCAAACGTCTTAGAGTTGATACATTCGGACATCTATGGCCCATTCCCTACAGCAACTAGGAATGGTCAAAGATACTTTATATCATTCATAGACGATTACTCACGTTATGGGTACCTATATCTCATTCATGAGAAATCTGAGTCTCTGGACGTTTTCAAATCTTATATGGCCGAAGTTGAAAATCAACTCGGAAAGAAGATTAAATCTGTTAGATCTGACCGTGGAGGTGAGTACTATGGAAGATATGACGGTTCAGGTGAACAACGTCCAGGGCCATTTGCTATTTTCCTGCAGGACTGTGGTATAGTCTCTCAATAAACAATGCCTGGTACACCCAGCATGAATGGTGTATCTAAGAGACGTAACAGGACTCTTATGGATATGGTTAGAAGTATGATTAGTCATTCTTCTTTACCCGAGTCTCTATGGGGAGAAGCATTAAAGACAGCAGTCTATCTTCTTAACAGAGTACCAACTAAAGCAGCTGTAAAGACACCTTATGAGCTTTGGACTGGACGCAAGCCCAGTTTAAAGCACCTTCATGTTTGGGGATGTCCTGCTGAGGCTAGGCCTTATAGGCCTAATGAAATAAAATTGGACTCCAAAACTGTTAGTAGCTACTTTGTTGGTTATTCTGAGCGATCTCGGGGTTTTAAGTTTTATAATCCTACTTCCAGATCTATTTTTGAGACAGAAATTGCAAAATTTTTTGAGGATGTTGAGTTTGGGGGGAGAAGTAAGGTTAGAAACATTGTCTTTGAGGAGAGATCGAGTCAGGAACACTCAGTGTCGATTCCTATCATTGCTCCTAGCAGTGTTCTGGTTCCTACGCCTGTCACTGTTCCAGAAGCACATCAAGTTCCAATACAAGACAATATTGAACAACTTCCTCATCAGGAAGAACAAGCTCAACAACCTCAAGAATTTGAGCCAGAACCTGTGCCTTTAAGGAAGTCCACTAGAGAAAGAAGAAATGCTATTTCAGATGATTATGTAGTATATCTTCAGGAACATGAGGACACTGTAGATATGGTGGAAGATGATCCAATCAGCTTTCATCATGTCATGCAGGATCCTAACTCTCAGAAGTGGATTGAGGCAATGGGTGAAGAATATAAATCTATGCAAGACAATCAAGTTTGGGATCTTATCCCGTTACCTGAAGGAAAGAAACCTATTGGTTGCAAATGGATATTTAAGACCAAAAGGGATTCTAATGGTAATGTGGAAAGATATAAGGCTCGTCTTGTAGCTAAAGACTTCACTCAGAAAGAAGGGATTGACTATAAAGAGACCTTCTCTCCAGTATCATCGAATGACTCTTTTAGGACAATCATGGCTCTAGTTGCACATTTTGATCTTGAGTTACATCAAATGGATGTGAAGACTGCGTTTCTCAATGGAGACATTGATGAAACTATCTATATGGTGAAGCCAGAAAATTTTGTGTCTGGAGACCCAAAGCGACTGGTATGCAGATTAAAGAAATCCATTTATGAACTCAAGCAGGCTTCTCATCAGTGGTACTTCAAGTTCCATGAAGTAGTTGTCTCTTTCGATTTTGAGACAAATGCTGTGGAAGACTGTGTGTATCACAAATTCAGTGGGAGTAGGTTTATCTTTTTGGTCTTATATGTGGATGACATATTGCTTGCTACTAACTGTAAGGACTTGCTGCACGAGACCAAAGTCTTTCTCTCAAAACACTTTGAGATGAAAGATTTAGGTGAAGCTTCTTTTGTATTAGAGATTCAAATACATCGAGACCGTACTCGAGGTATTCTTGGATTATCACAAAAGGGCTATATTGAGAAAGTGCTCAAGAGATTTAGTATGCACAACTGTAGACCAATTGATACCCCAGTTGCTAAAGGAGATAAATTCAGTCTTGATCAGTGTCCAAAGGGTGAACTTGAGATTCAGGAGATGCAGAAGATTCCTTATGCGTCTGCAGTTGGGAGTCTGATGTATGCCCAAGTTTGCACTCGTCCAGATATTTCATTCATAGTTGGCATGTTAGGGCGATATCTCAGCAATCCAGGAATGGATCATTGGAAAGCAACCAAAAGAGTCTTGAGATATCTTCAGAGAATAAAGGAACATATGCTCACATACAGGAGATCAGATCAGCTTGAGATCATTGGGTATACTGATTCTGATTTCGCGGGATGCCAAGACAGTCGAAAATCCACTTCAGGCTACATATATCTCTTGGCTGGTGGTGCTATTTCTTGGAATAGTGTGAAATAAACTCTAGTAGCTACCTCCACCATGGAAGCAGAATTTGTAGCAAGCTATGAGGCATCCAATCAGGCAATCTGGCTGAGGAACTTTGTCACAGGGCTGCACATTGTGAATGGCATTGAAAGGCCATTAAAGTTATACTGTGATAATAACTCAGCAGTTTTATTCTCCAACAACAACAGAAGCTCTTCACGATCCAGACACATTGGGATAAAGTTTATGGCTGTGAGGGAGAGAGTACAGAGTGGATAGATATATATAGAGCATATTGGAACGAACTCCATGATTGCGAACCCGCTCACTAAGGCTGTGATACCGAAAGTTTTTCATGAGCACACTGCTCATATGGGTGTCACATTATTTGAGACTATTTAGTTTCAGTGGGAGTTTGTTCATTAAGTTTGCATTAAGTTTTATGTATGCTCTCTTTGACATTAGATATATTTTATAAAGTACATTCAGTTTCTGCAGAAAAAATAAGTTTTTCTTTATGATATGTTTTACACTCTGTATTATATTTATGTTTGATCTCACTTAAGATTGACCAGTTGGAAACAGGCATGATTAGATCACATTACATGTAATTTCCATGCTACACTCCTATTATTGATCTATGTCATTTGAGAGTATTGGTAATGTGATTGATGGTGGTTTGAGTCACGATGAATGTGGTGACTGGCCCTTCAGTCATTTATCGATATAATTAATGAACGAGATTGTTTGAGGCACCTTCAGTATGACTGCTTTTATGAGCTCATTAAGGTATATACATTTATATTTAATATATGTTAGCCCAAGTGGGAGATTGTTAGAATTAATTTTATATTGTTAAAATTAATCCTCTTATTAATCATAAGTGTGGGTTAAATATATTTAAATATTAAATGTGTATTGCAGTCAAATTAAAATAGTCAAATTAAAGTTTTGATCAAATTAGGATTGTTGACTATTGAGGTGTCCTACTCGTAATAGGATTATAAGTGTAGAGACCGTTAAGTATTTCTGTTTTGTTGAAGGACCAAAATAGAAATTAATCAATTTATTCAGTTATAAATAAGGGGTCGTGGTCTCCGGGGGAACATAACAATTTTAGAGAACATTACGTTCATTCAGTAGTGCTTCCGCATAACCTAAAGTGTGTATCCCCTGGAAGGCGACAAACCCCAGAATCGTCTTCAGCATCAATATACGATGATGTCAGGTACACAATTCTGCCCTTTGCAATTTAATTTGAATAATCTAGTGATCTATGCATATTTTAGGTTTTAGGGGAATTAAGTTTTCTTCCCCTTTCAATGTATACGTCTTATCTTTTTATTAATTATAATTTGATTTAATTTGATAAAAAATAATAATTATTTAAATTATTTTCTTTTAGTAATCAGATGTAATTTTAAATTATTCTATATATATAATAAGTATATACTGTTTGGGATTTTCTTCTGCATTTAATAGTATTTAATTATATTACATCTTTTTTTAAAACATTTACTGAGTGTTTCCTTTTCTATTTTGTACTTATATGTCTAACAATATGCAAATGGAATGGAATGGATGAAAAAAAAATCTCTCTTATTCAACAAGAGAGATTGGGTGATCCTTAATTCAATCAATTAAGAAGATAAGGTGGAGCCTATTCAGTGGTATAATTTTGATTTCTTAATTTTTAATTTATTGCTTTTTAAACTTGTTTTCTATGTGGCTTTCCAATTTTTTAAATTGAATGTTCTATTTCTTTAAAATGATATTGTTGATGTTATTAATTAATATGTGTTCATATCATTATCACATGTTATTTTTTATATAATGATAATATGTTTTTAGTTTTTTTATATATTGCATTTGTAAATGATTGAATGTTGAACATTTTAATAACTAGTAACCATTGTTGCCTATGTTATATTATGCATGCATTGATTATTCGGTAATTGGTATATTTATATTGTTGTCATATGGAGTTATATGTTGTTTATTGTATGTATAGGTCTAATGGTTATCGTTAGATGTATATGTCTAATGGTTATCGTGAGAGGGTATATGTCTAATTGTTATTGTTATATGTATTTGTTGTTTTTATTTATATATAGGTCTAATGGTTATTGTTTTATGTATTTATTGTTTGTTATATGTATAGGACTAATGGTTATTGTTACATGTATATGTTAGGTAAATTAAAATTTTTAGGATTAAGACCTTGGCAAGAATAAAATATTGTAAGTAATTTAACAAATGGTATTAAATATTTAAGATGAACAATCTGTATATTAACTATATAAACTGATTTTAATTAAATTAACACAATCGATTTCAAAGTCGACCAACTAATTAATTAAATCATCAAACTATTAGGTAATTCAATGAACTTAAAAACATAGGAGTAAGACCATAGTATCAATTAAAAATAATTGAACTCCAAAAACCAAACAACTAATTCCTTAATATGAAAAGATGTTAATTGCTTATTACAACCATTTCGAAATCATCAAGCTCCAAAATCAATTAACTAAAAGAACTTAAAGTTATTTAATTAAGACCATAGTAGCAATTAAAAATTATCAAAGTTCAAAAACCAAGCAATTACCAATATGTAAAGTTGTTAATTGCTTATTAGAACCATTTTGATAGTGCTAAACTCCAAAATCAATTGATTAAAAGAACTTAAAATCATAGGAGTAAGACATAGGAGTAATTAAAAATAATCAAAGTTCAAAAACCAAGCAATTACTAATATGAAAAGTTGTTAATTGCTTATCAGAACTAATTTGAAATCATCAAACTCCAAAATCAATTAATTAAATGAATTGAAAAATCATAGGATTAAGACCTTATTAGCATTTAAAAATTACCTAAGTCCAAAATCCAAGCAATTAGTTCCCTAATCTGTTTAGTGCTAATTTCTTTTTAGGCTTAGTATTTAGGTAATCTTTAAATTCCTAAATGCAATATTTTTTTTTTAATTGAACTTATATTTAGGGCTTATTGCTTAGTTGCAATTTAAGGACAATTAAAGACCAAATGCCAATTAGTTAAGATTCAATTTAATTAATAATTTATTTTTCAATTCTTTTTAAGGAATTAGGACAATGGCAAATACTAAACAAACACAAGAACAACACTAACAACAAACTATAGAACAACATGAACAAAATGCAGTTGGGGAGGTAGCAAAAGCACCTATTGCCAGGAAAAAGAGAAAACCATCATCCTCTAGGCCAAGGAAAACTTTGTTAGCTTGGGATCATTTTATTGAATTGGCTAAGGAGGAGGTAAATGAGCCAACAACAGCTTACAATTACTGTGGCAAGAAGTATTTGTGATTCCAAGCTTCATGGAACCTCAAATATGGTTTATCACTTAAAAGTTTGTCCAAAGTACCCATATATCCTAAAAAATATCATAAGCAGCAAAATTTGAAATTTACTATTAAATCAGATGGTGTCAGTGTAGAGGTAGGTGTGTAGAGGCATGTATTATCCCTCAATCATGTGGCGTTGAGGAGTGTAGAAAAGCTATAGTAGTTTTTGTTATAATCGATGAGTAGCCTTTTAGGATGGTAGAGGAGCTTCAAGCATACGATGAACAAAATTATTCCACATTTTAAAGTCCCTTCTAAATATTCCATCGCTAGAGATTATTTCCATCTGTACTTAAATTAAAAAAAAATAAGGCTAAAAGCTTTGTTGAAGAGAGATTATGAGTGGGTATGCCTTACTATTGATTGCTGGACAAGTGTGTAAAACCTAAATCACATGATCCTTATTGCCCATTTTATTGATAAAGACTGTAAATTGCAAAAAAGAATCCTAAATTTATGCCTAATACCAAATTACAAGGGGAAAATATAGAAGAACATATTGAGTTATGCTTGAATGAGTGGAGTTTAAAAAAGGATTTTTTCAATCACTGTTGATAATACAAGCTCCAATGATGGAGCCATTGCATGCCGTAAGAAAAAAAACTAAAATTTCTAGTGGTTTGGTATTGGATGTGAAGTTCTTACATATTAGGTGCTGTACACACTTTATGAACTTAATTGTGAGTGAGGGGTTAAAGGATATGCATACATTAATTGCTGTCATTAAAATACAGTTAGGTATGTTAGAGTCTCTCCTTCTAAATTGGCAAAATTTAAGAGTTGTATAGATCAAGAATTAATAAATTAAACACAAGTCCACAGTTTGCCTTGATGTTAGAAAGATGGAACTCAATATATTTGATGCTTGAGGCTACCTTAAAATTTCAAAAGGCATTTAAGAGGTTAGAGGAAGAGGATTGGGATTACTTGCAATATTTTTTAGACCATGAAAAGGGAGGGACAATACCTATGTCTTCTGATTGGGATAATGCCAAAGTCTTTTCAGAGTTTTAGAAAATTTTTTATGATGCCATATTGGAGATTTCTAGTTCCTTATATGTGACATCATATAATGTATTCCGCCATATAGCATTAATTTAATCTAAAATAAAAAAAGTGGAGTTGTAGTTCATATTCAATTGTAGGGATAATGGCTACAAACATAAAGAAAAAGTATAAAAAATATTAGGGTAAGGTTGAAAATATTAATGAATTACTTTTCATTGGTAATATCCTTGACCCTAGGAACAAATTAGAATATATTATTTGGTCTTTTGTAGATATTCATGATCCAAAAGCAGTAAAAAAATATTATTAATAGGATTACTACCCAACTGATTATGCTATATGCATGGTATTCTAATACTTACAAGCCTGTAACTTCTTTTGTAGCACAAACTCAAACTACTCAACCATTTAATTCTAGTAAGGGGGTAGGAATCGCAATCTCAAAGGTTAGGATAGCTACATTTAGGAGTCATTTAAGGCAGTAAAATAATGCAAATGCTCAAAATGACTTGGAAAAATATTTAAATGAGCATTGTGAGAGGGGAATAATCTACTTTTGATGCGCTAGTTTGGTGAAAGTCTAATGTTGCTAAGTTTCCTGTACTGTCTCATTTAGCATGACATGTGCTTACTGTCTCAAAATCTACCGTGGCATTGGAGAGCGGTTTTAGAATAGGTAGGAGGGTATTGAATATTTTTAAGAGTTTTGTTTCTCCTAAATGATTAAAGCTCTAATTTACATACAAAATTAGCTAATTGCAATGATTCTTAGATTCCAATACTCAGAGCTGCTTGAAGCACTTGAAAAATGTGAACAAATCAAAGTAGGTTCTGTAAAAATTTCATTACTCTTTAATTTGTCTTAAAATCATAATGGTTTAGTTGCATAGCAATTGGTCAATTTTTTTTTAAATTTGTAGAACTCACCAAAGGGTCAAAGGATGTTGTGAAGGATGTTGCCCAGGTTCAGAGAATCAATAAATGGAAATTATTTAATAATTGGTAAGTAACATAATTTTTGCACAATCCTATTTCTACTTTTCTTCTTCAACTCTCTTATGCCCATTTTCTTCTTCATCTTTTTTCTTCATTTTTTTTAATTTGGCTTATTTGATTTTCTTAAAGGTGTTGATTTTTTGAAGTTTAAGATAAATAGTAACTTCTAATATGGTTTCTTGCCCGCTGTAAGTTGTGCCATTTTTTGTATTTTTCTTTTTCTTTTGTTCTATTTGTTAATTTTGATTGTCTTAATATTTTTCCTATTTTTTTGGCAGAGTAAATACTTTAAATAATTAATTGAATATTGCTCTTGGTTTTGGAGTTACATTGCATTACTTATTTTGTAAGTTTAAATTTTAATCTATTATAATTTACATTTGTCTTTTAGTTATATAATTAAAAAAAAGAATTAAATATTGATTTTCTAATTTGTTGTGGATTATAAGTTTGTTGAGTTGTTGAATGGCAAGTTTGCTAAGTCAATGTTTTTGCTTTTTTTTGGGAGCAGAATGCACAAATAATTTTTTTATAAATATTTATTTAGTTCTGTGTTCATTGAGATTTTATGTTGAGTATTTATTTTTAATTCTATGTTCATTGAGATTGTTTGTTGAGTCGCTGAACATTCTTTTAGTGAATTGATTGTTGGATTGTTATTTAGTTGATTGAGATTTTTTTGTGTTAAGTTATTGTAAATTTTGAGTTAATTAATTGTTGGACTATTAATTATTTAATTGAGATTTTTTTTTGTGTTGAGTTGCTGAAAATTATGGAGTTAATTAAGATTGTGTTGATTCTGAATTTCTGCTTTTATGCTACAATGGTTAATTGAGATTTTTGTATATTTTGTTTATTGAACTAGTTATTATATTAATGTTATTTAAATTTGATAATTCATATTGGTTTATTTTTTATGGTAATACAATTATATATTGATTTATTTTGTTGTTTATCTGTGTCCTGTGAAGGGAGGGCTTGAGTTGATTAAACTATTCTTTGATGTCTTAATTGTAGCAAATGTGGTTTTGAATTGGTTGTGAATCTTGTGATGAGCTGGATTTATTTGATTATTTGACTGTGATTTTATTTAATTGAGATTGTGATACTTGAGATTTTTTGATGTTGCTAGAAATATGATTTTGATTGTTATACTTGGATAAGGTGTGTTGAGTTGAGGGTGCATAAGTTGTTATCTTTGGTGTGTTGAATTGCAAGTCTGGTGAATTGCTCAAGTTGTATAGAAGAAGTGACTTTTGTGACACAGCTGTTGTGTGCTTCAATTATTGGTACGCTTAGCAATTGAGTTGTGGTTGTTCTTTTCTTTGGTATTGAGTTGATTATGCACTGAATTTGTGGTTTTTTCTCTTGCAGATTTGCTGAATTTCATAAGATGTGTAGAAGACTACAACTGACTTTGTTCATTACTATGCTAAAGTACACAACTCAAGCTATGTAATTAAATTTTTTGGTGTGCACACAACTCTATTCTTTCTCTTGTTCAGATGATATGCACTGAATCATTATTTTTCTCTTGCATGTCAATTGATAAGTGATAATGGTTGCAATGACTATTCTTTTTGGGTTTTTGCTTATTTATTACTTTATTTTGCTTCAGTAGTTTTAGCACATTGATGGACAATAGTTTTAGTTCTTGTTGTTTTTTATTAAATCAGTAAGCACTAAAACTATGTTTTATGATTGATGTCTATAATTTTTTGTTGCATGGCTACCTTCAATGATTTAGACTAGTTTTAGTCTTTTAGATTTTTTCTTTGTAACAAATATTTTTTTAATTAGTTGTATTTGTAACTAATTATGAACAAGACTAATTATGGACTAAACAAGATGTAGGAACACACTATGTATTTAGAATTTATAGAATTTTTTTATCTTAGATATAATACTTACAGTTGCACTTGATTTAATTGTAATATTTATTAATTTCTCTTGTTATTTTTGAACTGACGTTTGAAATATGAAATTGAAAAATTATAAGTTAAATTTGTCTTTCAGGAGTTAAGGCATTTAAAAAATAACTAGTTTCAATTTTATTTAAAAAATGTATTATCTGTTAACTGAATATTTAAGGCTAAGAACAAAGCCCAGTTATTCGGCCCAATCGAACCATCCATTTAAACCTGACCAAACCTGACTTCATATAGATTGATCAAAATAATCTATGGCTCAATCGGTTTCAGATGCAGAATTTCCCTCATTTTCCAAGTTCTGTCATATTGGAAAGTTATCCAAACCCAACCGAATCCGATCTATGCATACCCCTAGGTAGACGTAGGGATCAAAGTCTAACTAATTAAATATTTGAAGATAGTAATTTTAGCAAAGTTCAAATAGATTTAGCAAATACTTTTTAATTTTAGCTAATAGTTAGCTAACATTTTATGTAATAGCAAATTATTCAAAATATTAGCAGAAAAGTTATATTATGTTGTAAACATAAAGAAGAAAGAAGATAGGTAGAGAAAGAGAACATGAGAAATTTCTTTATTATGAATTGTCTCTCATACACCACTCATAATGGATTTATAGTTGAATAAGTAGACTTTAGATAAGAATAAATATTATAACTATCATGAAGCTAATCTTAAACTAAATAGCATTGTCTGAATAGTATTGTCTTAGTAGAATAAAGTTAATTATAATCTTAATATAATAGGATAAAGTTAGTTCAATTAAATAGTCATTCATATTTTTTTTAGCACTTTTCCTTAGATGACTACCCCTATGAATATGCCTTATTAAAATATTGTTAAGAAAAATCAAGTGGAATAAAAACTTAGCGAAGGAAAAAGAAAGTACAATATTTATTGGTAACTTTCTCTCAAACATATAACTGACTAAGATATATCTCTAAGTGAATGTATTTCAATATTTTGTACATATTTTTTGAAAATTGATGTCGGTAGCGTCTTGGTGAACAAATTTGCTAGATTGTCACTTGAATGAACTTTCTAAATATCAATTTTTCCTTCATTCATGAGTTCATGAGTTTAAAAGAACTTTTATGATATATGTTTAGTCTTATCACCTTTTATATAGCCTCCCTTGATTTGTGTAATACATGTTGCATTATCTTCATACAATATTGTTGGTTTGCACTTTCTATAGTTAATCCACATACTTCTCTAATATGTTTAATTATGCTTCTCAACTATACACATTCACGACTAACTTTATGAATGACTAATAACTCTAAATGATTTGATGAAGTAGTAGTGATTGTTTGCTTCACAGATTGCCATAAATTAGTAGTATTGTTATATGTAAAGACATAACCTGGTGAGGACCGAGTTTTATAATGATCATAAAAATATCTAGCATCAGCATATCTTGTCAATTCAAACTTTTTTCTTTTTAGAAAAACAAACTTATTTCAGATGTCTCATGTAGGCAGTGTAGAACATATTCACTCCATTTCAATGCCTTTTAGTTTGTGTAGAACTAAACCTTGCAAGCAAGCTGACTATAAAAGCAATATCTAATATTGTGTTGTTAGGAAGATACAAGAGTGCCCCTATTGCTTTAAGATATAGTACTTCGGGATTAAGAATCTCTTCATTATCTTTTTGGAGGTGAAAATGATCTATTTTTTACATCAAGAAAAATAACAACTACTAGAGTACTTAATATATAAGATTTATCCATATAAAATTGTTTCAAGATTTTTTCGATATACGATGCTTGATGGAGAAGAATTCCATTTGACAGATACTCAACTAGAAATCTAAGACAAAATTTTATTTTCTAAGATCTTTCATTTTAAATTTCTTCTTTAAATAGTCTATAGTAATTGAGATATTTTCTAGAGCTTTCACTATATTTAAATTATCAACATAAACTGCAAAAATAGCAAACTTGATTTTATCATTTTGATAAAAACATATGGAAAAAGAGGATTATTTTCATATTCATTTTTTATTAAGTATTCACTAAGATGATTATACCATATTCGCTCAGATTGATTTAGCTCATTCAAGGATATCTGGAGTTTAATAAAGTACATCTATCTAGATTTTGAATTATATGCTTTATGCATCTTAAATCCTTCTGAAATATATATATATATATATATATGTTATAATCTAATGAACCATATAAGTAAGCTTTCACAACATCCATCAAATATATATTATTCCTTTCAAAGGCTGCCAAAGTGATAAAAAGTCTAAAATTAATAGCATCTATAATAGAAGAATATGTGTAATATCCAACCTTTAAAAATAATAAATAAATAAATAAATTTGAATAATGGGTGATAAAAAAATATAATAAGTTAAGTTATAAATTTAAAAAGGTAGAATATTAGATTAATTTTTAGTCATATATTAAGCTCTTCACTTGAAAATTTCAACGTATAATGTAAACAAGCAATTAGGAAATATCAATATTGCTTTATGTCATGATAAAGGAACTTAGGTATATATATATATATGTGTGTGTGTGTGTGTGATTCATGTATGTAAATGTAGATGTATGTATATGAATAAAAAAAGATCATTTTAAATGGACACATCATAATCCACTTAACAATTGTAGAATTAAAAAATTATATTCTTTAATATAGTGTCAGAAATGTGTATTGAAGAACGAGCATATAAGGAGCAAGTGGTTAAATGATGTAAGAGCAATAGAGAGCATAGTTATTACCTAACTAATATATGGTCATTATTTCAAAGGAATAAATTAATAATAATATAGGATGAATTGATCATCTTCTATGTAAAAGGAAGAAAGTGGAAGATGATGGAAGATCGTAGTGGACGAATTTATAAGGGTAATGGATGACAAGTGTCAAGTTTTTGGAGTTAGAAATTGATAAGTATATAATTAAATGAATATTAAAATAAAACCAAATGGAAATCTGCATCATCCCATTATTGAGACCATAATAGTATGTAAGAGTAAGATATGCATTTGTCAATAATACCAAAGACATAAGAAATAGCAAGCTAATTAAAAAAACTTAAATGGGTGGACTTGGAATTGGAGAAGGAAAAGGTATGTATTTTGATTAAATGGAATTTTATTTTTTCTTTTAAAAAAATAGATTAGAAAGTTATGATATTTTGGTTAAATTGTTAGAAATATTAAAATTTTTTATTGAAAATAAAAATATTTATGTTATGAGATAAAAATTACAGCACATATATTTAATTAAAACATAATTTTTAATTTGAGATTTTGAAATTATTTAAGCTTTGATTAAGAAAGAGAATTGAGCATGATAAAGGTTATGTAGAAATCAAATGAAATTAAACTCATGCATGAGGTATAATTTGCTCAATTACTCATACAAGAAATTAAAAATATATGACGTGAGATATCTATATATATAATGGAATGTAGCTAATTAAAATAAAATATTATTTTAGCCTTAAATGCATGTATACAGAATTATGATAAAATCCATTATGGAGGAGAATAGATGATAATTAATAAACTAAAAGAAAGTTGGCAATTTGTATGGGAAATTCCACACAACACGTGATATAAAAAAAAATGATGATAACCAACAATTTATATATATATATATATATATATATATATATTAAAGTTAGTTTAGGTATAAGTAGCATTTTGTAAATATTCAAGTATATATATAAATATATATGTAATTAATATTAAAATACATATACATATTTATGTCGGTGTTTAGTTAATTTGTAATAACAACAACAACAATAATAATAATAAAAGAGAGGATTCTTAACTATATATATATATATATATATTAAAGTTAGTTTAGGTATAAGTAGCATTTTGTAAATATTCAAGTATATATATAAATATATATGTAATTATTAAAATACATATACATATTTATGTCGGTGTTTAGTTAATTTGTAATAACAACAACAACAATAATAATAATAAAAGAGAGGATTCTTAACTATATATATATATATATATATATATATATACCTTGTACGAACGACAGTAACAAATACAATACATTTATATGTAGACTTTTGGCATGGGAATATATATTACTTGCAATATAAAAGATAAAGTTTAAAATAAAATATGCTATTAAGTAATAAATGGTAAAAAAACTTCGGGAAGAAGAAATCAGTTAATGATGTAGTGCAATGATAATAAATATATTAATATCTAAAGTAGGAAAAAGGAAAATAGGAGAACATTCTGATTTAAAGTGCAAGACACCTGAGGAGACTATAGATAAGCGATAATCTAATATAGTATCTGACATATTCTGTTAAATGGTACTATTTAACTCTTATTAAACAATATCAATATTTTCATTGATACCTTGATTTATTGTTACCCTGATTTGTATTTATGTTTATTGAGAAACTGTTGCTTTTGATTTATTATATTGTTTCTGATTTGTGGTTGTTGGTTATCTATATTGTTCATTGTTGTACTGTTTTGTTGACCTCTAATATTGCTTTTGACTATTTATTATTGTTGAATTCCTCTGCTTTTATCTGATGATATTATGATAAATGTTTATTGGCCTCTACTGTTGTGACATGGCCCAATTCTGATGGGGTTAAACCACTAGACAATATACACTGGTATTTTTGTACGAGCAAAAAGAGGAAAGTTGCCACCCTAATTTTAGCCTATGACTGTCTCTATTTTGAATGTCACAATAAGTATATGTTTTATATAATTACAGTTATATTTGTTTTCTATTATTAATATTAACTCTTGTATCAGTTGATACTTGTTATTCCTATTTATTGATCACTCTTTACCTTATTCACTTTGCTTGTGTCTCTGTTTAAGTTATTTTATTGATTATTCCTACCTAGCCATGCGTTAGGTTATGATTCATTGAGTTGGCGGCTCATCCCTGGTCACAAACTTTTTTTCAGATTAGTAATCTATATATTAGAGTGTCTGGATCGCTGCTTCCCTACTGCTCATTATGTTGGTTAATACTAGAAGCAGTATGAATATATATTTATTATGTAGTGCTCCGTTAGGTACAATACAATATATTGAAATATACTTATATTTGTAGGACTTAGATACAAGTGATATTGTAATAATAAGTATATGTTCTGTAATAATACTAAATAATCTGAATATAATCCGAGGAAGGTTCTTCGTAGTGTCTGGTAGCTTTAATTTGACCTGAACCATAAGACTGCCACACCCAGCTTTTCCAAATCAAACCGGGTGTGGGGTGTGATAATATGTCTCATCATAATCTATACCAGGTCTTTGTGAGAATTCTTGTGCCATAAGTCATGTCTTATACCTTATAATTTCATTTAATTTATTTCTCTTACGGACAAATACTCATTTGTATCCAATAAGTTTGACATCTTCTGGTGTTGAGACTATTTGCACAAATATGTTACGCTTAGCTAATGAATCTAATTTAGCCTGAATAGCCTCTTTCCATATTGGTCAATCATTTCTACGTCAATATTCTTCAATATTTTTAGACTCAGGCTCATCACCATTGATTATTTTAGAAGCGACAACATATACAAATGCATAATCAATAACAATGTCATCTCTTTCCTATATTTTTTTAAATTTTAATAAGATCTCATAATTTTTCGGTACCAGAACCACTTCTAAGGTTACTTCTCTAGAAATATAAAGTTGTTAATCTATGTTAATTTTGATCTTTTCAGGAGTATCATTTTGTAAATTTTTTATTAACCTAGAAATCAGTACATCCACAAAATTTGAGAACGAATTTTCTGTAAGAAGGAAGAATGTAATATCCTACCTTAAAAAAATAATAAATAAATAAAATAAATAAATAAAAATTTGAATAATGGATGATAAAAAATATAGTAAGTTGGGTTATTAATTTAAAACGGTAGAATATTAGATTAATTTTTAGTCATATATTAAGCTCTTCACTTCAACATTTCAACGTATAATGAAAACAAGCAATTAGGAAATACCAATATTGCTATAGGTCATGATAAAAGAATTTAGGTAAATATATATATATATATATACACACACACACACACACACATATATATATATATATGTACATATATGATTCATTTATGTAAACATAGATGTATGTATATGAATAAACAAGATCATTTTAAATGGACACATCATAATCCACTTAACAATTGTAGAATTAACAAATTATATTCTTTAATATAGTGTCTGAAACGTGTATTGAAGAAAGAACACTTAAGGAGCAAGTGGTTAAATAATATAAGAGCAATGGAGAGCATAGTTATTACCTAACTAATATATGGTAATTATTTCAAAGGAATAAATTAATAATAATATAGAATGAATTGATCATCTTTTATGTAAAAGGAAGAAAGTGGAAGATGGTGAAAGATGGTAGTGGACGAATTTATAAGGGTAATGGATGAAAAGTGTCAAGTTTTTGGAATTAGAAATTGATAAGTATAGAATTAAATGAATATTAAAATAAAACCAAATGGAAAGCTGCATCGTCCCATTACTGAACCCATACTAGTATATAAGAGTAAGATATGTAATTGTCAATAACACCAAAGGCATAATAAATAGCTAGCTAATTAAAAAAACTTAAATAAGAGGACATGGAATTGGAGAAGGAAAAGGTATGTATTTTGATTAAATGGAATTTTATGTTTGCATAAAAAAATAGATTAGAGAGTTAAGATATTTTGGTTAAATTGTTAGAATATTAAAATTTTTTATTGAAAATAAAAATATTTCTGTTATGAGATAAAAATTACAGCACTTATATTTAATTAAAACAATTTTTATTTTGAGATTTTGAAATTATTTAAGCTTTGATTAAGAAAGAGAATTGAGCATGATAAAGGTTATGTAGAAATCAAATATAATTTGCTCAATTACTCATAAAAGAAATTAAAAAAATATGACATGAGATATATATATAATGGAATGTAGCTAATTAAAAAAACATTATGATTTTTACCTTAGATGCATGTATACGGAATGATGATAAAATCCACTATGGAGGAGAATAAATGATAATTAATAAACTAAAAGAAAGTTGGCAATTTGTATGGGAAATTCCACACTCGTGATATAAAAAAAAATGATGATAACCAACAATTAATATATATATATATATATATTAAAGTTAGTTTAGTTATATGCAACATTTTGTAAATATTCAAGTATATATATATATAAATATATATGTAATTATTAAAATAAATACACATATTTATGTCGGTGTTTAGTTAATTTGTAATAATAATAATAATAATAATAATAATTCTTAACTATGTACATATGTATATATATATATACCTTGTACGAACTAAAGTAACAAATACAATATATTTATATATAGACTTCTAGCATGGGAATATTTATTACTTGCAATAGAAAAGATAAAGTTTAAAAATAAAATATGCTATTAAGTAATAAAATGATAAAAAGAAACTTCGGGAAGAAGAAATCAACAACATACATGATAAGTTAAGTGATGTAGTGCAATGATAATAAATATATTAATATCTAATGTAGGGAGAAGGAAAATAGGAGAACATTCTGGTTTAAATGACAATACAGATGAGTGATAATCTAATATGATATCTGATTTATTCTATTGAACGACACTGTTTAACTCTTGTTAAACATTATCAGTATTTTCATTGATACCTTGATTTATTGTTACCCTGATTTGTATTTATGATTATTAAGAAACCGTTGCTTCTGATTTATGATATTATTTCTTATATTGTGGTTGTTGGCTATCGATATTGTTCATTGTTGTACTATTTTGTTGACCTCTGATATTGCTTTTGATTATTTACTATTATTGAATTCCTCTGCTTTTATCTGATGATATTATGATAAATGTTTATTGGCCTCTACTGTTGTAAGATGGCCTAATTCTAGTAGGGGTTAAACTACTAGACGGTATACACTGGTGTTTCTATATACTCAAAAAGAAAAAAGTTATCACCTTAATTTTAGCCTATGGCTGCCTCTGTTATGAATGTCAATATAAGTTTCTGTTTTATATAACTGTGGTTATATTTATTTTATGTTATTAATATTAACTCTAGTATCAATTGATATTTGTTATTCTAATTTATTGATCACTTTTTACCTCTCTCACTTTGTTGTGCCTATGTCTAATTTATTTTATTGATTATCCCTACCTAGTTGCATATTAGATTATTATTCACTGAGTTAACGACTCACCCCTTGTCACAAATTTTTTTTTTCGATTAGCGATCTATAGATTGAAGCGTCTGGATCCCTACTCCCCAACTGCTCATTTTGTTGGTTAATACTAAAGCATACTATGAAATAATAAATAAAGTATGAATATATTTATTTTGTAGTGCTCGTAATATATTGAAATGTATTTATGTTTGTAAGACTTAGATACAAGTGATATTGTATTAATAAGTATATGTTTTGTAATAATACTAAATAATCTGAGAAAGGTTCTTTATGGTGTCTGGTAGCTTTAAGTTGACACAAACCCTAGGACTATCACACCCAGCTTTCCCAAACCAAATCAGGTGTGAAGTGTGATAATATGTCTCATCATAATTTATACCAGGTCTTTGTGAGAATCCTTATGCCATAAGTCGTGCCTTGTACCTTGCAATTTTATTTAATTCATTTCTCTTACGGATAAATACCCAATTGTATCCAACAGGTTTGACATCTTCTGGTGTTGAGACTATTTGCCCAAATATATTACGCTTAGCTAATGAATCTAGCTTAGCCCTCATTCTATATTGGTCAATCATTTCTATGTAAATATTCTTCAACATTTTAGGCTCAGGCTCATAAACATTGATTATTTTAGAAATGACAACATATGCAAATGCATAATTAATAACAATGTCATCTCTTTCCAATATTTTTTCAAATTTTAATATGATCTCATAATTTTTTTAGTACCAGAACCACTTCTAGGATTACTTCTCTAGAAATATGAAGTCAATCTATGTTAGTTTTGACCTCTTCAGGAGTATCATTTTGTAAATTTTTCATTTTCCTTCTTTTTCGGAGAATA
Organism: Garcia nutans; assembly: GCA_947685225.1. Taxonomy (NCBI): domain Eukaryota; kingdom Viridiplantae; phylum Streptophyta; class Magnoliopsida; order Malpighiales; family Euphorbiaceae; genus Garcia; species Garcia nutans. The sequence continues at coordinate 3,333,410 of CANTUV010000051.1, read as the reverse complement.
ATATCTTTTAAGCTAAGTGGTCTACCATATTTTATGCATGTGTTAGATTCATTGGTTTTCATACTAATAGGATGTTTTAAATGGACAATCAATCGAGTATGAGCATTAGCAGCCAGAACATGTGATTTAGACACTTTTTGGGTGTTTGTAAAGACATCTGGCAATTGATTTCCAACATTTTGTAAACGAATTAATTTTTGAATTTTCAGTCCACATTGATTTGTAGATGTATGAAGATTGGATAAATTTAGTGTATTCCAACTTATCTCTTGTATTGTTGACCTTTTACTTTTATCTTTCCCTAATGGTGGAAAAACTAACTCATCAAATTGACAATTTAAAAATCTTGCTCTAAAAAGATCACCAGTTAAAGGTTCAAGATATCTAATGAAGAAGAAGAATCAAAATGCACATAAATACTAAGACGACATTGATAACCCTTTTAGTTCTTTGGGGAGGTACTATGGGGGCATATACTACACAACTAAAAATTATAAGATAAGATATATTAGGTTGTTGGTCAAACACAAGTTGTAAAGGTGAAATCTTATGATATGTAGATGGTTGAATATGAACTATAGTATATCTCTAAGTAGATGCTTGAAGTTTTGATTTCATAAGTATAAGTCTAGTGATTAATTGTGAACACTTTATAAAAGATTCAACTAAACCAATTTGAGTATGAACATGTACAACAAAATGTTCAATTGTAATTCCTATTGACATACAATAATCATAAATGCTTTTGAAGTGAAATTACATGTATTATCTAGATGAACTGTCTTAATAGAATTATCAGCAAATATTGATCTTAACTTTATAATTTGAGCAAGAAATTTAGAAAAAGCAATATTACAATGTGACAATAGACAAAAATGTGACCATCGAGTTGAAGTATCAATTAAAACTATAAAGTAACTAAATAATTCACAAGGTGAATGACTAGGGCCACAAATATCCTTATGTATTCTTTATAAATATTTAGGGGACTCTAAATATAACTTAAATTGTAAAGGTCTCACAATTACTTTACCTTGACCAAAAGAAGCACAAAAATAATCATCAAACAAAAGAATTTTATGATTTTTCAGTGGATATCCATTTATTTTCTCAATAATATGTTGCATTATGTTTGAACCTAGATGGTCAAGATGATCAGGCCATAAAATTTTGGGATCTATGCACTTTCGAAGCATATAGTATATCTCAACAATCTTTATTTTTGATAATACAGTTGTTAAGCTTGAAAATTTTTCTAATATAAACTTTTAGTTTAAATTTATAGAGGCGATATAAAAATTCAATATCACTCTTATTCTTTGTTTCAATATAATATCCATTGTAATGTATATCTTTAAAACTTAGTAGATTTTTTCTGAATCTACTAGAATATAATGCATCATCAATATATAATTTTGTTCCATTTGAGAATATAAGATGAACTCTTCCAAAGCCCTCAACTACATTTGTAGTACTAGATATTATATTTACATTAATTTCAACTAATATTAATTATAAAATAATATTTCTTATCTCAAAGAATTTTGTGAGTCGTACTACTGTCAACCAAGCATATGTCATCTTCCATAATATCAAATTTATTATACTTTATCTAGTAAACAAAATAATTATAATAAAGTCTTGTCTTATTATAATTTTTGAGAAAGAAAAATAACATGACTATGAAAGAAAAATAACATAACTATGAAAAATATATTCTAATAGTTAACATTTCCATCTCCTATCAAATGATCAATTTTCCCATCTTTTTCTTAAAAAAATAAGAAACATCAAAATAAATATTTAACAATGTCTATCATTATTAGCAGGGTCTATAGCTTCAGAAAAATTCATTTCAACATTTTTTTCCTTCTCTTTTAGTGATGATTTGTAAAGGTCAACTAAATATTTTGGAGGATGATATAGTATTGAATGACCCTTTGATCCACGTCTACAACAAGTACTAAAATTATTTTGTACTTTTTTTTCAGAAAATTCTTTATTCTTGGCCCTTTTCATTTTATTCTTTTTAGCACATTTGCTTTCACAATTGGTTATGAAATTTATTCAATCACAATCTCTTTTACCATGATCCAGTCTACGGCCTTGAGAAAATGTCATACTCATTTCAGGGAATGGTGTTAAGCCAGTAGGATGAGTTTGATGATTTTTCATAAAAAAAAAAAAACTCATTGTTTTATTCAACCACAAGCAAATAAGAAATTAGCTCATAATAGTTTTTAAATCGACTCTCTTGATATTGCTACTGCATGAGCACATTCGAGGCATGAAAGTTTGAATATGTTTTTTCTAACATATCCTCATCAGTGATTTTTCTCTATATAATTTCAATTGAGAGCTAATCTTAAATAAGATTAAATTATATTTACTTACTATTTTAAAACCCTGCAATCATATATGAATTCATTTATATCGAGCTTTTGAAAGAATCACTTTTTTTTTTAGTATTCATATATGTTAGGTATTATGTGGATGGCTACTGTAATAAATTAACTTAACCATATCAAGATTATAATTAATTTTATCATATTCAAAATAGAATTCAATTTTATTATAGTTGTATTATTTTATTCTCATCTAAGTTCTACTTACACCACTATAAATACCCCATTATAGGTGATTTATAAAATACACTTAATAATACAAAGATTTCTCATATTTCTCATTCTCTATCTATTTTTTCTCTTCTTTTATTTATAATACGTTATCAGCATGATACTATAAACAAATTGTTCATTATAAGCACTCAAGTTCAAGGTAATTATTCTAATTTTTCTTTATAATTATATGTACCTATATTTTTTTATGCATATTGTTAAATGCACATATAATTTTTATAAGATTTGAAACATTGGTCTTTATATATATATATGCACAAACAATTCATAACTATCATGAATTATATATAATAGACCAACGTAGCCACGTTAAACAACAATAAAGACCACATGTGTGTGTGTGTGTGTGTGTGTGTGTGTGTGTGTGTGTGTGTGTGTGTGTATATGATCATCAGTTTTAAATGTTGGTCTTTATACTATAGTAGCCCGTTAAAAAATTAGATGGACATGAGTTTGATCAAATACAGTAAGCCTTTAGGATATGCAATATCAAATTCTAGTTTTATAAATAATAATAATAATAATAATAATAATAATAATAATAATAATAATAATAATAATATCATTGTTATAATGATGATTTGACAATATCATATAGTATATTTATCATGTACTGTGCTTGATTTTATTATACATGTCTTTGTTATTATAATATATGATAAAAATATATATTTGATTATATATAATTTTTACATAGATTTATTATATATTTACACCTATCTAATCGAAGGTTCTTATTTTTAAGTATAGTGTCTTTGCAATGTCAAATCTTATAAAGTTTGAGTTTGTTGTCCTCGATATTTTTGAAAGAAATTATCTATCATGGGTACTTAATGTTGAGTTTCATCTCAATGGTATGAATTTTGGAGATATTATTAAGGAAGAAAACAAAGCATACCTGCAAGATTACGCAAAAGCCATGATTTTTCTTCGGCATCACTTACATGAAGTATTGAAAATTGAGTATCTTACTATTAAGGACCCATTAGCTCTTTGAAATTCTTTAAAAGAAAGATATGAATACTAAAAAATGGTGACTCGTTTAAAAGCTCGATATGAATGGATTTACTTACGATTGCAAGATTTTAAAACTGTAAATAAATATAATTCAATCTTATTTAAGATTAGCTCTCAATTGAAATTGTGTGGAGAAAGAAAATCATTGATGAGGATATGTTAGAAAAAATATATTCTACCTTTCATGCCTCAAATGTGCTCATGCAGCAGTAATATTGAGAGCGCCGATTTAAAAAACATTCTGAGCTAATCTTTTGTTTACTTGTGGCTGAACAAAATAATGAGCTTTTGATGAAAAACCATCAAACTCGCCCTACTGGCTTAACATCATTCCTTGAAGTGAATGCGACATTTTCTCAAAGCCGTGGGCAGGGTCATAGTAAAAGAGGTTGTGGTAGAAGAAATTTCTTGACCAATTATGAAAGCAAATGTGCTAAAAAGAATAAAATGAAATGGGTCAAAAATGAAGAACTTCTTGAAAGGAAGGTGCAAAATAATTGCACTACCTGTTATATCATACTCCAAAATAAATTTTTCTGAAGCGCTAAACCCTACTAGTATTGATGCACATCCTTTAAATATTGATTTTAATATTTCTGATTTTTTTAATGACAGTGATGGCAAAATTAATCATTTGATAGGAGATGAAAATGTTAGTTACTAGAATATTTTTTTTTTCATATTTATGTTATTTTCTTATTCTTCTTTCATAAGTTATGTTATTTTTCTTTGTCAAAAATTATAATGAGACTAGAATTTATTTTTAATATAATTACTTTGTTTACTAGATAAAAGCATAATAAACTTGATATTATGGAGGACGACATATGCTTGGTTAACAGTTGTACAACTCATATAATTCTTCGAGATAAGAAATATTTTTTACAATTAATATCAGTAATGTTAATACAATATCTGATACTGTAAATATAATTGAAGGTTTTGAAATAGTCCATCTTATGTTTCCAAATGGACAAAGTTATATATTGATGATGCATTATATTCTAATAGATCTTGAAAAAATTTACTAAGTTTTAAAGATATACGTTGCAATAAATATCATATTGAAACAAAGAATGAAGGAGATATTGAATTTTAATATATCACTTCTACAAATTTGAACTAGAAGTTCATATTAGAAAAGTTTTTAAGTTTATCAACCGAATTATATTATATAAAAATAAAGAGGGTGTTTCTCAAAACTTAAAAGCTGGTCAAAACTGATTATAAGCAGTTTTTAGATTATAAGTTGTTTATTTAAGTGTTTCTGAAAACTTAAATAGTAGATTATAATCTGATTTTAATCAGTTTTTTAAAAGTTAGGTTTTGCTACTTTTTTTAAGCACTTTTTTTAAGCAGTTTTGACCAAGTAAAAGACCATACTATCCCTACCCAATCTTCAATATTTCAAATTTATCCACCCTATACACTTTATTTCCCATCCAAATTCTTTTACTATTATTATTATTATTAAATAAATTTTTTTATTATTATTATTAAATAAATTTTATTATTATTATTATTATTAAATAAATTTTATTATTATTATTAAATAAATTTTATTATTATTATTATTATTAAATAAATATTATTATTATTATTATTAATTGCAAAATAAATTTTGAATTGACATTTAAAAAATTATTTTTATACAATAAATAAATTCAGGGACAGTTTGGTCATTTTGACAGTTTCTACAATTAAAAACTGATTATAAGCTGATTTTACAGAAACACTTAACTGATTATAAAATGATTATCAGCTGATTATTAACTAGTTTACAGAAACGCTTAACTGCTTATTTTTAATCTGATTATAATCTAAAAATCACTTATTCACAATAAGCTGAAAAGCTCCAGTTTTGAGAAACACCCCCAAAGATGGTTGAAATGCATTATATGCACTGAAAGTGCTCAAATCCTAAAATTTTTATACGTTGGCATGATCGTCTTGGTCATACAGGTTCAAATATGATGCAACGTATTACTGAGAATACAAATGAATACCCATTGAAAATCAGAAAATTCTTTTATCGGATGATTATTTTTGTGCTTTTTATGCTCGAGGTAAGTTAATTGTAAGACATTCATCATCTAAATTACATGTAGTGTAACACCCCTATATACTGTATACGTACCAAGCATGCTTAAACGATCGTATAATACGTATACTGAATATAGAAAATGCCACCATTTAAAAATACACAACATAAACATAACTTTGAAAATAAGTAAAACAAATCTCAAATATTTAAAAGAAAATCCAAAAGACCCCATATATAAAATGTTTAAAAGTTCACAGCGGAAGTTATTACAAATATTTGCAAATACAATAAGTTATAAACCAAAGTTTACAAAACATAGAATATATACATGATTGGCAGCACTTCTCTGATCTTTAACTTCCAATAATAGATCCTTCAATGTCTAGTCTCAAAAGGTCTCGAAGAGCCCTCAGGTTCAACTCTATCACCTGCGCGTTTAAACACTAACGCGCTAAGCCAACGGCTTAGTAAAACAAACTACAATATCATGATGCTTTGATGGAATGTCCATGTCATACAATCAAGTTTTATACACAATTTAAAGAAATATTACATTTCAAGTTTTCCTCATATCTCATATAGTTGCTTATGTGTTATCATCATTTCATATCATTATATCTTAGTATTACTCATCCAATTCATCATTCACAATCACATTAACACACACACAAGCATGGGCCCAAAAGTAAACTAATATGTTATTCAAAATTCAGAATTACTGTTTTGGTCCAATATCACAAATCATCAGCCCGTAGGCAATATATATATCTCTCTATCCATGGATGGCGTAACAGACCCAGTCTCTTGGACCATCAACTCGACTAATCGAGGAGATCCTCAACCCGGCTAGACTGTTACTAATTTATCAATTGGAATCGGTTTACGGGCCTCCCATTTCACCTATCCAATGATTCATAATATCACATTTCACATTTATCAATTGGAATCAGCTTACGGGCCTCCCATTTCGCTTATCCATTGATTCATAGGCATGCCACCAAGTACAGAATTCTGAAAATGAATAACACATTAGACACACAATTCATTTATCAATTCATTATCAATTCTCATCATCATTTAGGCAAACATGCCTTGTTTCATTCATTTGAATCATCATAGCCAATCACAATGGCTTCATATCACATTTGAATCATCATAGCCACTCACAATGGCTTCATATCACATTTCATATTCCATGTTTCATCATTGATATATATACAACAATTTATATCTTTGATAGATTTAAAATCATCCACATACATTTGTTTAGATCATTCTTTGTTTTAGAAGTGTTATAGTGTTCATCTTTAAGTTTAGATACAAAAAGAACCATTGAAGAATCAAAACAATGTAAGACATTCAAAGAAAAATCAAAATGGCTAACACACTTGAGGGACACGGCCAAGCTTGTGGCCGTGTCTCTCAATCCAATTCAGGCAGTAGCAAACACTGGCAAGGGACACGGCCAAGCTTGTGGCCGTGTCTCTCCAAATTTGATGCAACACGGCCATGCTTCCTTGAACTTGGCCGTGTCTCTCCAAAATATTGAACTTGGCCGTGTCTCTTTCTCAATTCTGGCCGTGTCACTCAAGCTTAAACCCTAAACTTATCAAATTTTCTTTTGGTTAACTTCAAACACATTGTACACAACATAACCTCCTCAACACTTATTTTACATGTTCATCACAATATTTACATTATCAAAACACATTAATAACACATTTGATATCACAACACATTTACAAACAAAAGAATGTTAAGCTTAAACATTATATGCATGTTTGTAATCAAATAGTTTATACTTACCTTAAGCACAAATTACACATTCTAAACACTTTCTTTTCTTCAAGAATCCTTCACTTCTCAACTTAGAACAAAGCACCTTCTTCCAAAACCTAATCCAAAATAATACAATACAATTTATCACCTACCAAATCAAAACCCTAAAACCAACTTTACTCTTATTATTTCCATAACAACATCCACTTAACTTATCCTCCTCAAACTAAAACCAACACCAAAATCAACTAAATCAAACATATAATAATCAACACAACCCTCACTTTAAAATCCACAATCACTCACAATTAACTTAAATAACTTAAAAGAATCAAGAGAGACTTACCAAATATAGTGAATCTTCTTGGATTTCCACTTAACCACTTGAAACTTCTTCAATTTGAGCTCAAAATATCATCAAACCTTTGCTTTCTCTCTTGTTCTTTAGGTTGGCCGGCCACACGTGAAAAGAAGAAAGAAATTTGATCCAAAATAAAAGTCAAACTCTCTTTTAATCTCCACCACACAATTCAAAAGAATAATTACTAAAATGCCCTCTTTAACATAATTAAAATTCCTTTCATCAACCATGCCCTTAATAGTAATTTCAATAACAACTAAAAATATCTTCTTCCACTTAACCATCACCTTGACTCTCCCTTTGACCAACATATATGTTATATATATTACCATATACACTACATATACATCTTCTCTACACATCACTTTCTATCAAATAACACATAAACATTCTCTTTTCAATTTTTCTTTTCTTATCAACTTAACATATACACTTAATCCAAATAATACAACAATTATTTCCAAACTTATAGGGTATACTTTGGGATATTACAATTCTCCCCCTCTAAAAAGAAATTTCATCCTCGAAATTACCTGATATCAAGTCTGAAATAGTTGAGGATATTGATCTCGCATAGCTTGCTCGCCCTCCCAAGTGGCCTCTTCTCTCCCATGATTCTTCCAAAGAACCTTCACTAAAGGCACTTTCTTGTTCCTTAATTCTTTCATTTCACGTGCTAAAATAGCAACAGGTTCTTCTTCAAATGTCAGATCCGGACTCACCTCAATAGATTCAACTGATAACACATGAGAAGGGTCTGATCTGTACTTCCTCAACATAGAAACATGGAAGACATTATGAATTCTATCCAATTCCGGTGGCAAAGCAAGCCGATAAGCAACCGGTCCCACTCTTTCTAAAACTTCATAAGGTCCAATGAAACGAGGACTCAGCTTCCCTTTTCGACCAAATCTCAGAATTTTTTTCCAAGGAGACACTTTTAAAAATACTTTATCTCCCACATTATACTCAATGTCTCTTCTTTTCAAATCTGAATAAGACTTCTGCCGATCTGAAGCTGCTTTCAATCTATCTCGAATCATTTTCACTTTCTCTTCAGTCTCTTTAACCAAATCAGGATCAATTATCTTACCTTCACCAATTTCATTCCAACACAAAGGTATCCTACACCTCCTCCCATACAATGCCTCAAATGGTGCCATTCCGATGCTTGATTGATAACCGTTGTTGTAAGCAAATTCCACAAGGGGTAAAAATCTGTCCCAACTTCCAGAGAAATCAATGACACAGCTTCTCAACATATCCTCAATGATCTGTATCACTCTCTCTGACTGCCCATCTGTCTGCGGATGGAAAGCAGTACTAAAGTGCAATCGAGAACCCAAAGCACCATGCAAACTCTTCCAAAATCTCGAAGTAAACCTAGGATCTCGATCAGACACTAAAGAAATTGGGACTCCATGCAATCTCACAATCTCCTGAATATACAGCTCAGCCAATCTCTCAAGAGAGTAATCCAACCGAACCGGTAGAAAATGAGCTGTCTTAGTCAATCTATCAACAATCACCCAAATGGCATCATACTTTCTCTGTGTTAATGGCAAACCAGACACAAAGTCCATAGTTACTCTTTCCCACTTCCATTCAGGCACTGACAAAGGTTGAAGTAACCCAGTTGGAACTTGATGCTCAGCCTTAACCCGCTGACATGTGAGACATTTGGATACAAACTCTGCAATGTCTCTCTTCATACCAGACCACCAGTAATGTTGTCTCAAATTATGGTACATTTTCGTACTGCCTGGATGCATAGCAAAGGTTGATTGGTGTGCTTCCTCTAAAATAATCCTTCTCAAGCTAGCATCATCAGGAACACACAACCTGTCTTTAAACCACAGGCTACCATCACTTTTCACAACAAAATCTTGGCTCTCTCTTTGTTGGCAATCCGAAACAATTTTCTGAATCTTCTCATCAACCAATTGGGCTTCTTTAATCTGATCCAACAATACTGGTCTCAAATGCAACTGTGCCAACAATGCACCATCATCACAAGATACAAAGCTAGCATGCAACGCTCTCAACTCAACAAGCAACGAGAGCGAATAAACAGTCAAACCTGCCAAAGACTTCCGACTTAAGGCATCAGCAACAACATTTGCTTTACCTGGATGATAATCAATCAAACAGTCGTAGTCTTTAATCAATTCCAGCCACCGTCTCTGACGAAGATTAAGCTCTCTCTGAACTCCCAAATATTTCAAGCTTTTATGATCAGTATAAATAAAACATTTCTCTCCATACAAATAATGTCGCCAAATCTTCAATGCAAACACAATGGCTGCCAACTCCAAGTCATGTGTCGGATAGTTAAGTTCATGTGGCTTCAACTGTCGAGAAGCATAAGCTATCACTTTACCCTCTTGCATCAGTACACAACCCAAACCACTATGTGAAGCATCACTATAAATTACATATGGTTTGTCTTCCACAGGTAAAGTAAGAACTGGTGCTTGCGTTAACATTTCTTTCAACTGTTCAAAACTATCTTGACACTGATCAGTCCACACAAATCTCACTCCCTTACGAAGTAATCTGGTAAGTGGAGTAGCTATCAAAGAAAAACCTTTCACAAACCGTCTGTAATAGCCTGCCAAACCCAGAAAACTTCTAACTTCAGTCACAGACTTTGGTGGACTCCAACTCATAATAGCTTCAACTTTACTTGGATCAACTTTAATACCATCTGCTGAAACTATGTGACCAAGAAAAGCTACTTGATCAAGCCAGAATTCACACTTTGACAACTTAGCATACAATTGCTTCTCTCTCAAGATCTGCAACACAACCCGCAGATGCATATCATGTTCTTCTTCATTACGTGAATACACCAAAATATCATCGATAAAGACTACCACAAACTGATCCAGATAGGGCCTAAACACCCTATTCATCAAATCCATAAAGGCGGCAGGTGCATTAGTCAACCCAAAAGGCATCACTAGAAACTCATAATGCCCATATCTTGTACGAAAAGCTGTCTTAGGCACATCCTCGGCTCTGACTCGTAACTGATGGTACCCTGATCTCAAATCAATCTTGGAAAACACAGCTGCTCCCTTCAATTGATCAAAAAGGTCATCAATTCTAGGCAAAGGATATTTATTCTTGATAGTCACCTTGTTCAATTGCCTATAATCGATGCACAATCTCATAGTACCATCTTTCTTCTTAACAAACAAAACAGGAGCTCCCCAAGGCGACACACTAGGGCGAATGAATCCCTTATCCAACAACTCCTGCAATTGCACCTTCAACTCTCTTAATTCAACAGGTGCCATTCTATAAGGAGTAATAGAGATAGGAGTGGTACCTGACAACAAATCAATACCAAACTCTACCTCTCTCTCAGGAGGCAATCCTGGCAACTCCTCTGGAAATACATCTGGAAACTCTGAAACTGTAGGTAGACTGTCAAGTTGAGAACCCACCACTCTGGTATCCAAAACATGAGCAAGATAGGCATCACACCCTTTTCTGATTAACTTCCTAGCTGAAACAGCTGAAATCAATAAAGATGCGAAGTGCCTCTGCTCGCTAGATACCATCACAATTCTATCATCACTAGTTCTCAATGTAACACACTTTTTCTTACAATCTACCACTGCTCCATGACTAGACAACCAGTCCATACCCAAAATTAAATCATACTCTTTAAATGGCATCTCAATCAAATCACCCGAAAACTTCTCATCCTGAACCATAATTGCACAATCTCGGTGCACCTTACTAACAATTACACTATGCCCTAAAGGATTTGTCACCAAAACATCAAATCCTAGGGACTCAGCATGCAATTTAGACACAGGCAACACGGATGCACTAAGATATGAATGAGTAGATCCCAGATCAATTAAAGCAAGAACAGAAATGCCAAATAAAGAGAATATACCAGCAATAACAGCCATAGCATCTGGCTGTCTCTGCATCATATAAATTCTCTGGGAAGATCCAGCCTCATCTGGTCTGCTGTCTCTAGAAGAAGATCCTCCTCTCTGGCTGAACCCAGATCTGCCTCCTCTACTAAAATTTCTGCCTCCTCTACCTCCTCTGCTGATACTCTGCCGTGAAGCTGCAGAATCCGCTGACCTCTGTTCCTGCATCTCAGGACACTCTCTAATGAAATGGTCAGGCGATCCACAACGAAAGCATACCCCTGAACCACTAATCCTCCGACAAGCACCCACATGAATCTTACCACAAAACTCACATACCGGTGGAGTGGATCTCTGAAAAACTGGAGTCGGTGTACTGGCCACAGAAACTGTAGGTCGTGGTCTCGGTCTCTAATACTGTGAGGACCTACTAGCCGACCTCTGACTCCTCCCAACTCTGGGAATAAAACTCCCTCTACCCCTCTTAACCGATGAAGACCCTGCTTCAAATTGAGATCTCCTAACTCTAATCTCATCCTCTGACGCAGATGCTGCTATGCCCTGGGCTCTCTCTACACTTCTAGCTGCAGCAACAAGCTGGGAGAAATCCTGATATCTGGAACCAGCCACAAGGCACATAATAGAGGGCCTCAATCCCCCTTCAAACCTCCTGCATCTGTCAATCTCATCAGATATAATGCCTCCAGCATAATGGCTTAACCGGATAAACTCAATCTCATAATCTGTTACTGTCCGGTGATCTTGCTTTAAATTTAAAAACTCCATCTTCTTTATATCTTTATACTCCCTCGGAGTATACTTCAATTCAAACTGTCTAAGAAAATCAGCATAAGTCAAGGTGGGAGGATCATCCATGGCATGAGGTACAGTCTTCCACCAGTCATATGCATCCTTATATAACAATGACCTAACATAGTCAAATTTTTCCTCCGAAGTGGCTTGCAACTGAATAAACACCCGCTGCACTCTATCTAGCCACTGCTCAGCTACAGTCGGATCAGTAGTGCCGAGAAAATCTTCAGCCCCATACTTCCTTAACTTATCATAGTGTCTCACTGGCACTTGAGGCTGAGGTGGTGGTGGCTGCTGTACTGGAGCCTGTCTCATCAAATCAACCACATGCCTTAGCCACACTGGTGGAACATCCTCACCTGTTGGTCTCCCAGACACCGAAGCAGGTACCTCACTAGCTATCTCAACCCTATCCTCATCGGGAGTTATACTCTCAGCGCTTCCCTCAACCGACTGACGGGAATGAGGATCCATTAAAACCTATATCTGCAATCACAGCAGAATACATCTTATTAAAGATCAGAGACTGCCAATATCAACATGTATTTTATTCAAAATCCGAATTTAAAAATTAAAATATTCTTTTTCATACAATTAACCTAGGTTGAGAATCTCAAACCTAGGCTCTGATACCAAAATAATTGTAATACCCCTATATACTGTATACGTACCAAGCATGCTTAAACGATCGTATAATACGTATACTGAATATAGAAAATGCCACCATTTAAAAATACACAACATAAACATAACTTTGAAAATAAGTAAAACAAATCTCAAATATTTAAAAGAAAATCCAAAAGACCCCATATATAAAATGTTTAAAAGTTCACAGCGGAAGTTATTACAAATATTTGCAAATACAATAAGTTATAAACCAAAGTTTACAAAAACATAGAATATATACATGATTGGCAGCACTTCTCTGATCTTTAACTTCCAATAATAGATCCTTCAATGTCTAGTCTCAAAAGGTCTCGAAGAGCCCTCGGGTTCAACTCTATCACCTGCGCGTTTAAACACTAACGCGCTAAGCCAACGGCTTAGTAAAACAAACTACAATATCATGATGCTTTGATGGAATGTCCATGTCATACAATCAAGTTTTATACACAATTTAAAGAAATATTACATTTCAAGTTTTCCTCATATCTCATATAGTTGCTTATGTGTTATCATCATTTCATATCATTATATCTTAGTATTACTCATCCAATTCATCATTCACAATCACATTAACACACACACAAGCATGGGCCCAAAAGTAAACTAATATGTTATTCAAAATTCAGAATTACTGTTTTGGTCCAATATCACAAATCATCAGCCCGTAGGCAATATATATATCTCTCTATCCATGGATGGCGTAACAGACCCAGTCTCTTGGACCATCAACTCGACTAATCGAGGAGATCCTCAACCCGGCTAGACTGTTACTAATTTATCAATTGGAATCGGTTTACGGGCCTCCCATTTCACCTATCCAATGATTCATAATATCACATTTCACATTTATCAATTGGAATCAGCTTACGGGCCTCCCATTTCGCTTATCCATTGATTCATAGGCATGCCACCAAGTACAGAATTCTGAAAATGAATAACACATTAGACACACAATTCATTTATCAATTCATTATCAATTCTCATCATCATTTAGGCAAACATGCCTTGTTTCATTCATTTGAATCATCATAGCCAATCACAATGGCTTCATATCACATTTGAATCATCATAGCCACTCACAATGGCTTCATATCACATTTCATATTCCATGTTTCATCATTGATATATATACAACAATTTATATCTTTGATAGATTTAAAATCATCCACATACATTTGTTTAGATCATTCTTTGTTTTAGAAGTGTTATAGTGTTCATCTTTAAGTTTAGATACAAAAAGAACCATTGAAGAATCAAAACAATGTAAGACATTCAAAGAAAAATCAAAATGGCTAACACACTTGAGGGACACGGCCAAGCTTGTGGCCGTGTCTCTCAATCCACAATTTAGGCAGTATCAAACACGGGCAAAGGACACGGCCGTGTCTCTCAATCCAATTCAGGCAGTAGCAAACACTGGCAAGGGACACGGCCAAGCTTGTGGCCGTGTCTCTCCAAATTTGATGCAACACGGCCATGCTTCCTTGAACTTGGCCGTGTCTCTCCAAAATATTGAACTTGGTCGTGTCTCTTTCTCAATTCTGGCCGTGTCACTCAAGCTTAAACCCTAAACTTATCAAATTTTCTTTTGGTTAACTTCAAACACATTGTACACAACATAACCTCCTCAACACTTATTTTACATGTTCATCACAATATTTACATTATCAAAACACATTAATAACACATTTGATATCACAACACATTTACAAACAAAAGAATGTTAAGCTTAAACATTATATGCATGTTTGTAATCAAATAGTTTATACTTACCTTAAGCACAAATTACACATTCTAAACACTTTCTTTTCTTCAAGAATCCTTCACTTCTCAACTTAGAACAAAGCACCTTCTTCCAAAACCTAATCCAAAATAATACAATACAATTTATCACCTACCAAATCAAAACCCTAAAACCAACTTTACTCTTATTCTTTCCATAACAACATCCACTTAACTTATCCTCCTCAAACTAAAACCAACACCAAAATCAACTAAATCAAACATATAATAATCAACACAACCCTCACTTTAAAATCCACAATCACTCACAATTAACTTAAATAACTTAAAAGAATCAAGAGAGACTTACCAAATATAGTGAATCTTCTTGGATTTCCACTTAACCACTTGAAACTTCTTCAATTTGAGCTCAAAATATCATCAAACCTTTGCTTTCTCTCTTGTTCTTTAGGTTGGCCGGCCACACGTGAAAAGAAGAAAGAAATTTGATCCAAAATAAAAGTCAAACTCTCTTTTAATCTCCACCACACAATTCAAAAGAATAATTACTAAAATGCCCTCTTTAACATAATTAAAATTCCTTTCATCAAGCATGCCCTTAATAGTAATTTCAATAACAACTAAAAATATCTTCTTCCACTTAACCATCACCTTGACTCTCCCTTTGACCAACATATATGTTATATATATTACCATATACACTACATATACATCTTCTCTACACATCACTTTCTATCAAATAACACATAAACATTCTCTTTTCAATTTTTCTTTTCTTATCAACTTAACATATACACTTAATCCAAATAATACAACAATTATTTCCAAACTTATAGGGCATACTTTGGGATATTACATGTAGAGTCCCCTGTATTTCTATAAAGAATACATAGGATATTTGTGGACCTATCCATCCACCATGTGGACAATTTAGATACTTTATGATTTTAATTGATACTTCAAATTGATGGTCACATATTGCTAAATTCCTTGCTCAAATTATAAAGTTAAGGTCATTGTTTCTTGATCATCCTATTAAGACAATTTGTCTAGATAATACATGTGAGTTCACTTTAAAAGTATTTTATGATTATTGTATGTCAATAGAAATTACAGTTGAATATTTTATTGCGTATGTTCACACATAAAATGGTTTAGTTAAATCTTTTATAAAATATTTATAATTAATTGCTAGACCTATACTTATGAAATCAAAACTTCCAGCATCTACTTAGAGACATGCTATAGTTCATGCTACATCTTTAGTTCATATTCGACCATCTGCATATCACAAGTTTTTACCTTTACAACTTGTGTTTGACCAACAACTAAATATATCTCATCTTAGAAATTTTTTTTATTGTACAGTATATGTCCCTATAGCACCTCCCCAAAGAACTAAAATGGGTCATCAATGTCGTCTTAGTATCTATGTAGATTTTGATTCTCCATCTATTATTAGATATCTTGAACCCTTAACAGGTGATTTTTTTAGAATAAGATTTTTAGATTGTCAATTTGATGAGTCAGTTTTTCCACCATTAGGGAAAGATAAAAGTAAAGAGCCAAAAACACAAAAGATTAGTTGTAATACACCAATTTTATCTAATTTTGATATACGCACAAATTAATGTGAACTAAAAGTTTAAAGAATAATTCATTTGCAGAATGATGCAAATTAATTACTAGATATCTTTACAGATACCCAGAAGGTGTCTAAATCACATGTTCCAGCTGTTAATATTCTTGCTCGATTGATTATCCCTGTAGAACATCCTATTAATATAACAACCAATGAATCTAACATACACCTAAAGTGTGGTAGACCACTTAGTTCAAAAGATATTATTCTCTGAAAAATAAAGAAAATAAAAATTTTACCAAATGACTCTCCTAAAGAGGTCAAAGCTAATATAGATCAACAACTTCATATTTCTAGAGAAATAACCCCAGAAGTGGTTTTGGTACTGAAAAATTATGAGATCTCATTAAAATTTGAAAATATATGGAAAAGAGATGACATTGTTGTTGATTATATATTGCATATGTTGTTGCTTCTAAAATAATTAATGATGATGAGTATGAGCCTAAAAATATTGAAGAATATCGACATAGAAATGATTGACCAAAATAAAAAGAGGCAATTCATGTTGAGCTAGATTCATTAGCTAAGCGTAAATTATTTGGGCAAATAGTCTTGACACCAGAAGATGTAAAACTTGTTGGATACAAATGGTTGTTTGTCTATAAGAGAAATGAATTAAATAAAATTATGAGATACAAAGCACGACTTGTGGCTCAAGAATTCTCACAGAGACCTAGTATAGATTATGATGAGACATATTCTCATGTTATGGATGCTATTACTTTTAGATTTTTGATCAGTTTGGCAGCCTCTAAAGGGCTTGACATATATTTGATGGATGTTGTGACAACTTACTTATATGGTTCATTGGATAATGACATATATATATGTATATATAAATTCTAAAAGGATATAAAACGCCTAAAGCATATAATTCAAAATCTAGACAGATGTATTCTATTAAACTTTAAAGATTCTTGTATGGACTAACTGGGCGAATGTGGAACTATCGCCTCAGTAAATACTTAGTAAAAAATGGATATGAAAATAATTTTCTTTGCTTATGTATTTTTATTAAAAGATAAATTTATGATTTACTATAATTGCAGTTTATGTTGATGATTTAAATATAATGGAAACTCCAAAAGAGATCTCAATTACTGCAAACTATTTGAGGAAGGAATTTAAAATGAATGATCTTAAAAAAATAAAATTTTTTCTTAAATTTCAAGTTGGGTATCTATCAAATGGAATTCTTATTCATCAATCGTCATATATTAAAAAAATTCTAAAATAATTTTATATGGATAAATCTTATCCATTAAGCACTCCAATGATCATTCATTCTCTTAATGTAAAAAGAGATCCTTTTCATCATTGAGAAGATAATGAAGATATTCTTGATCTTGAAGTACCATATCTCAATGCAATAGGGGCACTTTTATATCTTGCAAATAATATAATACCAAATATTATTTTTACAGTTAACTTACTTGCAAGGTTTAGTTCAGTACCAACTAAAAAGCATTGGAATGGAGTGAAACATGTTCTACGCTACCTACGTGGCACATCTGATATGAGTTTATTTTTTCCAAAAGGAATAAAGTCTAAATTGACAGGATATGTTGATGCTGAATATCTTTATGATCCTCATAAAGCTCGGTCCCAAACATGTTATGTCTTTATATATGATAATACTGCTATTTTATGGCGATTTGTGAAGCAAATAATCACTGCTATTTTATCAAATCATTCAGAGATATTAGTTATTCATGAAGCTAGACGTGAATGCGTATGATTGAGAAGTATAATTGAATATATTAGAAGATCATGCAGATTATCTATAAGCAAACAATCAATAATATTACATGAAGATAATGCAGCATGTATTGCACAAATCAAAGGAGACTACATAAAAGATGATAGAACTAAACATATATCGCCAAAATTCTTTTATACTCATAAACTCATGAAGGAATGACAAGTTGATATTTGCAAAGTTTGTTCAAGTGACAATCTGGCAAATTTGTTCACAAAAGCATTGCCAAAATTAATTTTCAAAAAGCATACACACAATATTAGAATGCGCTCACGTAGAGATATATCTTAGTCAGTTGTGTTTTTAAGAGGAAGTTACATATGAATATTGTACTCTTTTTCCTTTGCTAAGTTTTTATTTCACTAGATTTTTCTTAGCAAGATTTTAACGAGAAATAATCATAGGGATAGTCATCCAAGTGGAAGTATTAGATAATATGTAGATGACTATTGTATTAAATTAACTTTACCCCCATCAAGATTATAATTAGTTTTATCCTATTCAAATTAGAATTCAATTTTATGATGACTGTAATCTTTTATTCTCATCTAAGTTCTATGTATATCACTATAAATATCCCATTATAGATGGTTCATAAAATACAATTAATAATACAGAGATTTCTCATATTTCTCATTTTCTATCTATCTTCTCTCTCTTTTTTATTTACAACAATATCTTTCTTTTAAAGAATTCTAAAGGGTTAATGGGTCCTTAATAGTAAGGTAGTCAGTTTTTAATTCTTTATATAAATAATATTGAAGAAAAATTATTGTTTTTATTCAATCATGCGGCGATGCTTTATGTATCTCCAAAATTCATAACATTAAAATAAATCTCAACATAAAGTATCCATGATAAGATAATTTCTTCTAGAAATGTCAATGACAACAAACTCAAGCTTTATAAGATTCGACATTGTAAAGACATCATACTTAAAAATAAAAATCATAAATTAGACGAGCATAAACATTTATGAAGTTATTCATGCAAAGCAAAAATATTCATGTAGAGCCAATTAATAAAATAATAACAGTGACTTGAAAAAAACATACAACAAATAAATTCAAGAATAATATATACTTATATCATATACAATATTAAGTTATTGTATGTATATATATATATATATATATTATTTTATACAATATTTGTTTTATTTATTTTCAATGCAAATGAGGATCATGGTCACTATTCATATTATATTATACATACTGAATTGTATAGTTAAAAAACCTAAATTACATATTGTTAATTAATTAATATTCTTGTTTAGTTTAGGAATCTAATAAATATCATATATAGATCAAAATTTTTGTTTTCATTGTTTATAATTTTTTCTGGAAACAAACTTTAATTAATTATTCCGTACACTAAACTAATACTCTTGTTAATTAAATGCTCCAATTTAATGGCAAACCTCTGTTTCATACATCGAATTGAATAACCCATAAGGCTCAATCCTACAACTTTAATTAATTAAAAAAATCATAAAGGCACACGTAGAATTATATAAAGAAAAGTTAGAATAATTACCTATAACTTGAATGAATAAATTAATAGAGTATCGTACTGATAATATGTTATAAATATAACGAAGAAAGAAGATAGGTAGAGTAAAAAAAATATGAGAAATTTTTTTATTATGAATTATCTCTCATATATCATCCATAATGAATATATATATAGTAATATAAGTATACTTTAGATAATAATAGAAGATTATAATTATCATAAAATTAATCTTAATCTGAATAGAATAAAGTTAACCATAATCTTAATAGAATAAGGTTAATCTAATTAAATAGTTATTCACAATTTTTCTAACATATTAACATTTTTTTCCTCTCCCCATTTTTAGTTTTTTCTCTTCCAAAAAACTATTCTCGGAGACAAGTAAAATTTTTTCCATTTTTTTTATTGTCCTTCACAATTTATGCCACAAACTATGATTCAAAACTCTTTAAAGATATTTGAGGTAATATCCATCCACTATATGTGTAATTTTTTTTAAAGTACAAATAAGTTGAATTCAAATAATTTCGAAAAAAGATGGCATCCGATCCGGGCTGATCATATTGCTATCCATTCAGATGGTGGTCAACTTCTCAAATCACATTATGAGTAATAAAGAGAAAACTCACACATAAAAATTCCTCATAAAACTGTATAGTAAACCGACCATTACCAATTTACCACATTCTATTTATTAAAAATTGAATGAAGGTGGAGTTTGATAAGCTTTACGCATTCTTTATGTC
Source organism: Garcia nutans (assembly GCA_947685225.1). Classification (NCBI taxonomy): domain Eukaryota; kingdom Viridiplantae; phylum Streptophyta; class Magnoliopsida; order Malpighiales; family Euphorbiaceae; genus Garcia; species Garcia nutans. The sequence goes on along the minus strand of CANTUV010000051.1, from coordinate 3,312,787 downwards.
AGCCTTATTATATTATATTATATTATATATTCCTTTTATATTTGTGGACTCTGTCTTATGAACCACTTGTCAGCCCTATGTGTTGAATAATAAACACTGAGGATTAACTTCTTACAATTTATAGCTTATGCAACGTTGATTAGTGAGACAAGGAGCCATAATACCTAACTTTTATTATTATCATCATTTGAAGGAAAATTTAAGCGTAATTAAGACCAAGCCTTTTTGCTTATATTGAATTATCTATGTTGATAATGGCATTATTATTTAATATTATATTTAAATCAATGAATTTATTTGTGTTTGGTTGAAAGTGAAAAATAATAAAAATAATTTGATCTCATAAATTTAATATTGATGTATGTGGCTTAAATTTTTATTTTTTTATTCAATTTATATTAACTATTAAAAAATGTCCACTTGACATTAATTATATCTTATTTTAATTTTTTTCCCACACTGAGTATGTAACAAAATAAAAAAATTTAGACCTATAAAATTAATAAATTTAGATTTAATTTTATTTGAAATTAAATTGGTAATATAATATCAAAAAAATTTAAAGTTAATATATGAAATTTATAAAATTAAAAATTATGATAGAACAAAAAAGTACTAAAATTTTGAATAACATATCGTGTAATTAGATCAATTAATGAGTAGAACTTGACAAACAATAATTAATTCGGATGAGATTAGGTTGTTTTCACTGTTTGGGAAATGCATATACATTGCTGATGCCATTCAACAACTGCTCCCGAGTTAATAGACAATGACTAGTCGAGCAAATCAATCTCTCCACGGAACCTTATTTAAGTCATTTGATAAAGGGGTCAAATTAATTATTTATTATTTTTTACTTAATAATAACCTTTTCATTTTACTACACTAATAAATATATAGATTTAATATATTGCAATTTAACTTAAACTATGTCTATTAAACAAAGAAAAAAATAAAAAATATAAAGTAAAATCAACTTTGCTTAAAACAAAAATAGATTTAAATATTATTAAATATATATATATATATATATGTGAATAAAAGTCACCTCAACCTAAACTGACCACCGTAGTTAAGATGAAAAGCAAAAAAAAAATACATATTTAATAAATAAAATAGTTTCATACATTATTATTATTATTATTATTATTATTATTATTATTAATCCATTTTTAAAGACAATTCTTAAGAACATATCCTCTTGTCCTCTATTTATTCAACAAAAACACAAAGGATAGGCAAGAATTAGGAGACCTGGGAACACATAATTAATAATGAAGATGACAAGTGTATTAATAGTTGTTTTAGCCTCAATAATTGTAATTTTGCAAAGCACTGAGACAGAAGCGGCAACATATGTGGTAGGAGATGCATTAGGGTGGCAAAACCCTCCCAATTCCACTTACTATCAGTCTTGGGCTTCCACTCTCAACTTCACTACCGGCGATACTCTCTGTAAGTTATTTTTCAATTCTATTATTTACCAATTGTAGTTTCAGTATAATTATGTCTTGAAATTGCAAGACTATTGAAGCCTCTAAAAAATTTATTATAATTTTTTGATATATTTGATCTTATGTAGTTTCAAAATTTTTAACATTTTTTTTATTTATAAACAATCATATTTTGTACGAGAACATATTTTATTTTAATAAATTTTGTAGATATTAAAAATAAAAAAATTAATATTGGTGAGATTCGAGCTATGGTAGTAATTTTAAAATAATATCAATTTATAATTCATCTAAAACACCATTTTCATAGAATTAACAATTAAATCAGTTTATGGGTATTCATGTTTGATAGTTAGAGGAAAAAATTAGATATTAAATTTTATTAAAAGAAGAAATCATTATACAAAATTCTTTCATCGAATTATATATATGCTAAAAGTTCCAGATAAATCGTAATAAAAAAATACCAAAATTCAGGAATTTTTCATAATTAAGTCTATAAAGTTCAATAAGGTATTTAATTATTATTATTATTATTTTGTAAGGAGTTTAAGTGATAATAAACACACTTTTTTTTTTAATTTGGGGTGCAGCATTCAATTTCGCAACAGGATCACACGATGTGGCTACAGTTACAAAGGATGCATATAGTAATTGTAACACAGCCAATCCTCTCAATATTAGAAACAATGGACCCGCAAATATTACTCTTAACGCCGCCGGCATGCACTATTATATTTGCACCTTTCCTGGCCACTGCTCTACTGGTCAAAAATTATCTATTAATGTTGGTGGCAACACCTCTTCATCCACTCCCTCACCGCCGGGCACCACTGCCAGTCCTCCGCCACCGCCTGCCGGCTCAGACTCTGTTACTATAGTTGTTAGCGTTGCTATGACGTTTATGTCCATAGCCATAGGTTTCAGGTGTTAAAAAGTATTTCTATATTGTATATTATAATTATATATTTACCCTTTTCATTAGGGTATTTTTATATTTTAGATATCATAATAATAATGCTTTCCGAGGACTATTATTCATTTGATGATAATTGATTGGCTGATACTTTTATTTGAATTAATAAACTGTTTGATTTTTTTTTATAAGACCTTTTCCTTTTGCATATATTATAAATTTACTTCTCAATTTCACTGTCATTTCAATTTTGAATTTACTTTCACATTACTATTTTTTTTTTAAATCATTAAAATTTGAACCACAAACCCATTGGATTTACATGTTATAAATTATTAGAATATTGGCTTCATAATTAAGATATTGTTCTCAATTAATCAACATTTTTCTTACGTGTTTTTATTGCCAATATAATATTATTATAATTGATAAAAAGATTTTGAATGGAAGCAGAAAGGTCCAAATATTAAAGGAAATTACATCAAATACTATATTTTTATTTTTATTTTCAATTTTACTATTCTTAATTATTTTTTTCACTTCTAATCTTTTAATTTTTAATTTTTACTTTTTTATATTTTTTTTAAATATAGTCTTCCTCTTTTCTTTACTTTTTATGCTTTTTTTCTTTGTTATCAACTCCAGCTCGCATCTTCTTCATCATCTTCTTCTTTTATGCTTTTTTTCTTTGTTATCACCTCCAGCTTTGCATCTTCATCATCATCTTCTTCTTTTTTTCAATTTTATTTACGCTTTTTCTTCTTTCTTCATCCTCCAATCTATTTCTTTATCCTTCAATGGCAAACGAAATTCTGGAACACCATTTGCTTTCATATTCATACACGTCAAAATCTTACTGAATTTTTTGAGAATTTACTACTGTTTTTGCTATATTTACATCTAGCCCAAAAGGTATCAGTGTGTACAAGATCGAAATCAATTTTTTTTTCTATTTTTTGCTTTGAATTCATTTTTACAGGCGAAGTTCTGGCTGTGCAAAACTCTACCTTCTTTTTAACTATAATCTAGTTGCAGAACTGTCAAATATCAGTTTTGAATAAATTTCACATAAGAGTTGCCACAGAGTTTATTATTTTTGCAGATATAGTAGATGAATTTTATTTGATTTTTGTGTATTTATAGTATTCAGTTTGCCATTGGCATTAAAATATAGTCGCAATAGTTAACAAGATATTAAAATATATTTTTCTATTTGATGGAATTCATGTATGAATATGATATTATGATGATATAAGGAAAATAAAAATAAAAAGACGATGCCTTTTTGCAGTATTAGCCTACATATATTCTTCATATATGTATTGATTTAAGGAGGCTTTTATATAGGTATACGAAGGTATATCAATCTTATACTTACATATACCTACATATATTCTTCATATCTGTAATAATTTAAGGAGGCTTTCATATAGGTATATGAAGGTATATGAATCATATACATATATATACCTACATATAGACTTTTATTTAGGTATATCAATCTTGTGAATATATATAATGCCACATTTCTTTTGTATAAGTCCATTTTTGTAGAAGTGATCTTAAATATTCTAATAGAGTAGTTATTGGCAATAGGTATATGTAGATATATTTTACATATATCTTCATATATTAAAACTAATAACAGATATATATTTTATCTTTTGAAATGTATTACTGTATTAATTTGTGAATAATATATAATCTGATATATATACGAAATACCTATATATGATAATAAATAACAATTTTTATAGTGATATTCTTTTTCTACGAATATATGTATATGAATTATATACTTATATATATTCTTCATATCTGTAGCTTTAATGATTCAAAGAGGCTTTCATATAGGTATATAAATCTTATACTTATATATATATATATATATATTCTTCATACCCGTAACTTTAATGATTCAAAGAGGCTTTTATATAAGTATATGAAGGTATATGAATCATATATTTATATATATATTGACATATACGCTTTCATTTAGTATATATCTTCAGCTTTTTTGTCAATGTTGAAAATATATATAATGCTACATTTTCGTTTGTCTAAGTTCATTCTTTAGAAGTGATCTTAAATATTTCAATAGAGTAGTTATTGACAATAGATATATATAGGTATATGATACATATACCTTCATATATTAAAATAATAACAGATATATATTTTATCTTTTGAAATGCATTACTGTATTAACTTATAACAATCATCTTATCTAATTAAATCTGTCTCATAAAATGATATATCATGCGTGTGTATATATATATATATATATATATATGATATTTTTATTTTTGGTGCATTTCTACAAATTTTATTTATTATACCTTTGTTGTCCACATTTGCTGCATTTATTGCTACTCTCACATGCTCATTGTGTCTTCTTTTTTTAGGTCTTCTAGCTCTGACTTTGAATTCTGGTGGTAGTACTGTAATTCTCTTTATTTCATCTAGTATAATCCATGTATTTTGATTTATAGTTGGAAAAATAATTGCTACATAAGTTTGAATAATTTTTTTAAATGCATTACTTATATCTATAAATATACTTCATATATCATCATATACTGAGTCACAGAGAGTTATATATTGATATTTATTTTAAATAAATTCTTTTTTTTTTTTGAAAAAGTGTATTTTTGCTTCTAAAATTTTAGCAAATGAACGAATTTGCTCCTAAAAAAATTTAGGAATAAAAATATCAGCATTTTAAAAAAATACTGATATTTTTAACTCTCTCTTAACGTCCATTTCGGTCATTACCATAGTTCCGTTAGTCTATTTAATATAATTCTTCGAACTTCGCAGCAATTTATATATTAATTGGAGCAGATGTACTACTAGTTTAAACTTTTTTTTTACTAATTGGAGTATAGCCATCTTAATTGCTGAAACTTTTATATATATATATATATATATATCATATGATTACTAAAACTTTACTATAAACATTAATTGAACCGTTTCATTGTACCTTAAGATATTCCCAAATATTATAATCAAATATTATTAGTCTAAACCCCCTAAAGAATAAATTTTCAACTTAGGATATTCTCCAATATTAATGACAGTTTCTAGGTAACTTCACACTTGGTAAGATTTTATTTTTCTATTGTCTAGTATGATTTTTTTTTTAAATAAAGATGGCATATGAAATAATGTTAAATTAAGTTTAGAAAGCCTAAAATTATTAGGTTTAAAAATAAAGATAAAACATTATATGATGAAAGAAATGTTTAAAAGAATAAAATTAAAATTATTAGATTAATTATTCAATAATTATATATATAGAAAATATAAATTTTCATTATCTAATTTATTTTAAAAATTTTAATATGTATTAAATAAAATAAAAAATTAAATAAATAAACTAATAATAGATGACGTTCAAGAAAATCCAATAAACTTTTCAATGTTTTTAAGGATTTCTAAAAAAGTATTTTTCAAAATACTCAATTTATTTTTTTTTTGAAATTAAATGCACACTTTTCAATATTTAATTTTAAAAAATCCCATTATCAAAAACATATAAAATTAATAATCTTTAGTATATATTTAGTATATATTATAAATATAATATATTTTTAGTATATCCAAAACATAAAAAAAATTACAAGGTATTTTTTAAAATTAAGAAAGTGGCATGTAGAATAATTTTTTTATTTTTTTAAATGAATATTCTTATCCTTATTTTATAAAAATATTAGAAAATAAGAAATGCACAACATAATGTTGCTATTAATTTTAATTTAATAATAATTATTATTTTTATAATTAACAATAATTTTAATTTATATATAATTAATTAATTAAATCGTTTAAAATATATTTATGCAATATTTCATTTTATTTCACTTAATAATAATATGCAACACGTAAATAAAAAATGTTTAATTTTAAAATTCATTAAATTACATTATTTTCAATAAAATTGAGATGAACAAAATTATAAATAATTGTAACTATTTTATTAATTTTAAATTATAATATGTATTATTAAAACTAACTTATAATTTCTAAAATAAAATAAGAATAATTTACTATTTATATATTATGAAACGACCATTATATCTCATATATATTTTAATTTCATGTTTAAGAGTTATTCAGTGAAGACAGTTACAGAGTTACAGTAACGACTAAGAGAGACGTTAAAAGAGGGGCAAAAATATCAATATTTTTTAAAATGCTAATAGATTTATCCTTAAATTTTTTTAGGGGCAAATTCGTTCATTGACTAAAATTTTAGGGATAAAAATGCGCATTCTCCCTTCTTTTTTCAATAGGTATATGCTTAATATACCCACACATAGGTATATGCTTAATATACCTACACATACTAAAATTAAAAATTTTTAACTGATAAAAATTTTAAATACATTACTAATGTATAAGTATATTATTCATATGCCATCATTTACTGAAAAAAATCTGTAATATGATAATCATTTTAGGTATATACTTCAGATATCTGCATATATTGATACACCCGTGCATAAACTAATTTTATTTTTAAATCTAGTATTTATATCAAAATATGCATTCCGACAATCATTTTTTTAAACTGATATTATAACATTATTTAAATTTATTTGTATCTAAATTTTATGTTTTATATTTGAAATCAGAACAAATATATATTGTAGATCTAATATATAATGATAATATAACATATTCTTTTTTTATTTATTTTTAGATCTGAAATTTAATTGATTTTAATGCTTATTGAATCAAAATTGTTGAATTATTCTGTCTTCTCTGTTTTCAGATTGTCGACCTTCTTCTTCTTCTTAAACTTGTCTTATTTATCGATTGAATTGATGTTTAGATTCGATAAGTGAAAATGTGTATTCGATTTTGTGTTCAATGAAGTTTATTTTTTTTTTGGATATGATAGAATATTATATTTTTATTAATAAATAAGTTAGTTAGCGTAAATATGAAAAGAAAAAAATTTCACCATATTTTTTAAAATGAAAGTTAGTTTTATGTTAGTTTTGTAATAACCCCCAAATATTATAGGTGAATTTAGGTGATTATAAATTATACTACTAATTATATACATTTACTAAACGTCAATTTGTTCCTATAGTCTCAAAAATTTAATTAGAATTTCAATTACACATATTTTAGTAAATTTGGTTAAATAGTTGAAAAACTAACATGGCAACTGGATTTTTCAAAACTGAAAAAACTTAAGTGAAAAACTCTAATAGAGTTAAAGCCAAAAAAAAAATTGAAAAACTTAATTAGAGTTAAGCTTATTCTTTAAAAAAACTTAGTGCAACATCTTTAAAATTTTTCATGATGAGCATTTAAAAGAAGAAATTTCAATTATTCTTTGCAAATTAGAACAAAAATTTCCTTCAAGTTTTTTTTTTATTTAATGGAACATTTACTAATTCATTTTTCATATGAAGCTTAAATTGCAGGACTGATATAGTATCGTTGGATGTACCCCTTTGAAAGATATCTATGACACCTAAAGAAAAATATTAAAAATAATGCAAAAGTAAAAATTTCAATTTGCAATGCCTTTATAGTGGAAGAGGTATCAACTTTCTGTTCCTATTATTTCTAGCCTTATGTAATAAAAAATTGCATGAGATCCCTCAAAATGATGATGGAGGTATTCAAGACCAATATGAAGGTCTTCTATCTATTTTTAAACCTCCAGGTCGACCATAGGCAAACCAACCAAGCAAAGATTGAAACAGAGAGAATATTTTGTAGCTCATACTTATATATTGTTGAATTGTGTGAAGTTACAACTTATCTCAAGTAAGTTAGCAAATCTAAAGTGAAAAAATATTTAAATTTACATATAATAAAAAATCTTCAAATTTTGAATGATAATGATATTTTTGTAATGTATTTCAGTATATTCATTGAACACTTATGAGATTTGGATAAAAATATAATGAATTCACAAATTGATATTGAGATAGAGAATAATTTTCTCTTATGGTTCTGAAAATATGCAAGTATTAATTCGTTGCCGGCAACATTTTCTAAATCTTTGTTATTTGTTCAATTTTTTGCAATTTAAACTTATGTATATTTTTCTTATTGATTTAGGCAATTGAAAATGGACATATGATTTCTAATAAATGTTTAAAGGATCTAGCCCATGATCTGTTATCAACTGTTAGATGTTATAAGGTGTATTTTATTAATAGTTATAAATTTTACACTGAATCTCATTTTACTCTGAGAGCAACTACAAATCGTAGTGTTTGTATCAAGGGATCAAACTATAGTGAAAACTCGTTTAATTTCTACTGTCAAATAGTAAATATTGTAGATGTTGGATATCCGGCTTTACTAATTAAAAAGATTATGTTATTTAAATGTGACTGGTATGAACCTATAAATGGCATAAGAATCCATCCACTATATAATTTAGTGGATGTGAACAGAAGAAGAACATATGCCAAACATGAAGCTTTCATGAGATTTTTACTAAAATATGTGAGTAGTCTCATATATTTATAAAAATATGAGACTTACTCCCATATTTACCAAAATGTGAGAGTAAAAAATTCAACCGAAACTTTGAGTTTTGGTTTGAATTTTTATTTTTTTTAATTGTTATCTTATAAAACCAAAACTCTAAGTCTCGATTTTATGATATATTTATATTTTTTTAATTAAATGGAGTGAAACCGAAATACTGACTTTTGATTTCACTCCATGTTCCCACGCTGGCCAAGGCGCGGGAACTATTATATTTTTTTGTAATAAGTTTTTTTTTTATTTTTTATTTTATTTTTTTAAAGATAAAAGTGTGTGATAAATTGGGGATTTTTAATAGTCTAATGTCAATATTTATATTTAGGTACGCACATGTAAATAAATATGTCACATTTTTAAAATAGATTTATATTTTATATAAAAATAAATTTAAAAAATATTATTTATTTAATAAAATTAACATTATTCTTAATGCTTTAATAGTAAAAAATTACAATGATATTTTTTTATGAAATTACAATGATATTATTTAGAATAATTAAAATACTAATATTAATATTTTATTTTATATATAAATTTTAATATTGTTTCACCTTCAATTATTTATTTTTCAAATAAAGAAATTAAAATTTTAATTTGTATGATATAATTGATTGTAATTCAAAATTTATAAAATTAGTTTTTAATATTAAATATTGGACATAACCCAAAAATCCAGCGTAGCAAGGCCCCGCCCCAACACCTATAAATCTCAAGAGTTTTGGAACTCTGAGAGCTCCCTATAAAAAAAAGTCACTTAAAAAGCCGAAAATTTCATCCAAGTCAGATAAAATCTATTTTAAACTAATTTTCCATTCTATGTTTTTTCTTTTGAAACTCAAAAACAAAAATTTTTCTGTTTGATTTTTTTTCAGTGCTTGTTTATTATGATATGGCTAAAAATCATACACAATTTTTTTTTCTAGAAAAATAATTTGTTACTGGTTTTATTGCGTTGGGCTCTGGAATTAATGAACTTAAGAGAGAGAGAGAGAGAGAGAGATACCAATCCTTTAGTAAATATTTTGCAAGGAAAAGGAAAACAATTTATTTTTATTTATTTATGAATTTATAATGAAGAAAGTTATCCATAAATGTTGGCTTAATCATCGTCATTTATTTTTCTTTACACCATTTAAGTTTATTGATATTATGTAGAAATTTGTCTCCATAGAATTATGTCTTGTGTTTTAATTCATGTGATATTTTTCACTGCATGAGAATTAGATTTATTTGATATTATGAGATACATGAATTAATTTTTAGAATGAAAGTATCTATTTTATTTATTAACTTATTTTTTATTATTTTTACTATTTATTATAATGATATAATTGAAAAATATAGCACCTAAAAAATATTTAAAAAGCTTAAGAATAAAAAATTTTAAAAAATAAAATAATTATTTTTATTCCTTGAATATGTAGCATATTGTTTTCAATTTTCTAATATTAAAAACTAATTTTATAAATTTTAAATTACAGTAAATTATATCGAACAAATTAAATTTAAAACTATAAAATAAAAAATATTAAATTTTATTTATAAAATAAAAAATTAAAATTAATATTTTAATTATTCTAAATAATATCATTGTAATTTAATAAAAATATATCATTGTAATTTTTAAATATTAAAGCATTGAGAATGTTAATTTTATTAAATAAATAATATTTTTTAAATTTATTTTATTATAACTATAAAATTATTTTAAAAATGTGGCACATTTATTTACATATGTGTACCTAAATATGAACATTGACATTAGACTATTAAAAACCTTCAATTCATCACACACTTTTGTCTTTAAAAAGTTAAAAAAATATATAGCAATTCCCACGCCTTGACTGGCGTGGCAACATGGAGTGAAACCGAAAGTCAGTATTTCGGTTTCACTCCATTTAATTAAAATATATATATATATATATCATGAAACCGAAACTTAGAGTTTCAGTTTCATGAGAAAACAATTAAAAAAATAAAAATTCAAACCAAAACTAAAAGTTTCAGTTTGAATATTTGACTCTCACATTTTGATAAATATGGGAGTAAGTCCCATATTTTTGTAAATATACGAGACTACTCTCATATTTTAGTAAAAATCCCACCTTTCATTCTCGTTAGTCAAGCTGTCCAAGTGTACCACGTTCCTTACCCTAGCACGAGGTGAGACATTTCTTATTGGTTGGCGGTTTGCAAAATAAAAGCTATATCGCAGATTAATCTACCTGAAGAATTTGCTAATAATTAGGAGTCTAATACTACATTTTAGGAAGATAGTTCTGAAAATGTACAAGTTGTTGATGGGATAAATGATGTTGATCCAGATCCTTTAAATAATCCAACAGGACAACTCATAGATATTGATGCTATGGATTAAAATATGAATTGGATGAATCATTACTTCAATCAGAATCTCAAATGTCCCAATCTTATGAAAGTGATGAATAAAAATAATAAATATGTATAATTAGGCTATAACTATTACTAGATTTATTTCTATAATTATTGTATTATGTAAACTAACTATTCTTAAGGTTATTTTTTTTAGATATGTATCGCGGATCTAGTAGGGGATTGGATCGATTGGGTCTAAAGGTTGAGATTCTAGTAGTATAGGCTAACTGCGTCTACAACTGCATGATATCCCGCTTAAGGATCCTCCTGTTGATGCGGCTATTAACAATATGCTCACAAAGGATCCTACTTCTTCTGGTGACTCGTCCCCTATATATGCCCCCATGGATGATGCTAGTATTGCAGCATCAGCTACAGGTGATGATGGCAGGATGGAGCGTCTGACTATTCAGGAGTTGGAGTAAGTATTATAATATTTTGCATTATTTATATTAAATTATAAAAATTTAATCGATGGATATTTTTTAATTAATTACTTTTTATTCATTTTACAGCTACATGATAGATCCAATTGGGTCTTCCATGAGACGCATCTAAAATATCATGACATAGAAGATGGATCTTACAGGAGTTTCCTGAAAAGCCGTTCTCCGAAGATGAAGAACTTTTGGTTCGAGGAGTTTAAGGTAAAAAAATTTATCTAAATTTTAATATTTAACATATATATAAAAGCTAAAATTTTACAAGTCTCAAAAACTAATTATCTCATCTTTTTTATAGAAATATTTTTACTGGAATCAGGATATTGATAACTTGGTTCGGATTGCCTTCATGAAGGCATCTATTTGTTATAGCGGTATGCTAAGCAAGGTAAAGGCTGCGGGGAAGCAGCCTTCATTTATTGATGATCAGTTGTGGGTCAACCTGCAGGCCTGGTGATGCTCTCTCAAGGGCAAGCACATTCTATAATTGCCTCTTGGAATAGGATATCAGATGTTGTGGATAGTGTATGTCCATCCACATATACAAGAAGTAGTAGATTGCATTATGATCATGTTCGCACACTCGTAAGTATAATTATGTTTTTTTATTAAATATTTTAATCTGTATTCATTAGTTTTATCAAACTAATATTTTTTAATTAAATAGAAGTCTACAATGGGTCGGCAGCCAAGCAGCTACGAGTTGTTTGTGCATATGCACACCAGAGGTCACGAAAGACATTCATTTATGGATCGTCGATTCTAGAGTGTAAATGTAAGTAATTTCATAAATTTTTTTAATTTTTAAAATTTAAATTTAAAATATAAAGTTAATAATCTTTTATATTATATAAGATCGTTTAATTGTATCTCGGGAGGAGGCTTCTCAGTCTGACATGCCTGTTGATGATGATAACTTATTTAGAGCTGCTTTAGGCGAAGAGAAGAAGAACATGTATGAACTTGGATCCCAATATGTCAGCACAACTTCTTCTTCTTTGTCTTCTAGTTTATCTGCTTTACGGCAGGAGATCAAGTGCTTGAAGGAGCAGTTAGCAGAGCGTGATCGAATTGTTTAGCAACAGATCCAGGAGTCGGTGCAAGTCCAGGTGCAGGAGCATGTTCATGCCCAGATGTAAGAGAGATGCAAACCTAGGTACAGAAATTGGTCTAATAGCAGCTTAATGAGTTTATGACCAACTTTATTTTAGGAATCTTCGATCCATCATGGTAGTATCCTTTGGATTGTTCTCCTCCACCTCCACCTCCACCTCTTATGTCTTTTGCTTTTACTTGATTTTAGTTTTTTTATGTACTTTATATTTTAATTTTATACCTTTTATGTACATTTTATTATTTTTATTTTCAATTTATTTTATACTTGTTAATTTATAAAATTTAATTTTCATTTAAATATAAATTTTATTTTTATATTTTTTATTCTTTTAATATTCAATTCATTCAAAAATTATATATATAAATTATAAAAAGTAAAAAAAATAATATTTTAAAAATAAAAAATAATAAAATTTTATAATAAAAAATCCATTTTTTTCTCGACAGATTTATATAATCTGTCGGCAAATTAGATAGACAGGTGGCAATGTATTATCGACAGACATTTTATCAGTAATACTGACGAATTTTGTCAGTAAATTAGCGAGACTTGATTTTGTTGGAATTACTAAGTAAGTCATTTTCTATTGATAATATCAATAAAATATTATGTCGTTATTATCGACAGAAACTAATATTTCATCAGTATTGCCGGCAGACACTTTGTTGATATTACAGACATAAATCGCTTTTTGTCAGCAATCTTATTGATCTTGTTCGGTAATGGCCAACAGATTTTTTGTCAGTAGTATCGACAGAATCATTTTTTGTCAGTATTACTGACAGAAAGAGATTTTTCTATCGGCGATGATTGCCGATGACATTTCTATCAAGAATGCCGACAGAACATTTTCTCTCAGCAATTTATCAACAGAAGTTTTTTTTTCGTCAGCATTTTCAATACCGGCAAAAAATATGACTACAAAAATTTTGATCGATAAATCTAATTATAGACAAAAAAAATTACTGACTGATTTTTTCATCGGTAATCTAGTGCATTCTCATAGTATACAGAGTAGACATTATATGTAGGTGGCAAAGGTAATGTAGAGGTAATATCAATTATAAAGTAACAAAGCCAGGTTAGAAAAGCCAGGTTAGAGGTATCCTAGACTTAGAACTTTGTCTTGGTTGTTGTGGGACATTGTGAAGAGTTGGAAAAGGCATTTGGTGATCCGAAGGTTGAATGTGATCCAGTAAGTTTGTAGTATCTTGGTTGGTAGACATTTTTATAACAGTAGCTGAGGGAACAGATAACAGATTGGATTAAGTATACATTGAGTTTATCATTTCAATGTGAAGTGAAATAAATTGTAATGGTGGATTGGTATCAGAGTCTGCTAATGAGAACTCATTAAATTTTTTATTAATAAAAGGATAAGTATGCTCTCAAAACACCACATCCCTATTGAAAAAGTAGTTTTAGTTGTAAGAGCATAAAGTTTGAAGGCTTTTACTCTAAAATGATAGCCTAAGAAAACATATGGAATAGCCTTGGGACTCAATTTATCTTTGTGAGGACGATTACCAGTTGTATAACACATGCTTCCAAAGTTCCTTAGTGAAGTATAGCCTAGCCTTGTTATACAACACCTCCAATGGGGTCTTCCATGAAAGCAGCCTTATAGGAAGATGATTATTGATAAAAGATGTATGAATTAAGGCTTCTTCCCACAATGTATTTGAGAGACTTGACTAAAATAATAAATCTCATGTAACTTGCAGCAGATAGCGATGCTTCTTGTAAACTTCTAATTTTACACTTAAGGAAAATACTTAATTATTGATTCTAAATGAAAGCCCATATGACCATGAATCCAATGTAATTGGAATCATGTGAATCAGATGCCGGATGCCCCTCTCCCCGAAAGGGCTATTCAAAGTTTTTTTACATAAATTGGGTACTTTGCGATTGTAAATCTTTAATTTTTTACTATTTTATTAAAACTCAGTCTGTTACGGTTCCAATGCAACTTGAATCACCTTAATTGGACTTCAGACGGTCCCGAATGAGTCTTCTAAAAATTATTAAAAGTTCAATCTTTATTAGTGCGAACTGTCTAAAATTTAATTCTTTATCAAATTTGGGTGCTTGGTCAACTTAGGCGTTTGTTTTCCTTAAATAACCCCAAGATATTTGCTTCCTTAGCAATCAAAAATCCCTAACCATCATGGAATTACGATATGGATATACCCTTAGGTCATTACCACCAAGGACATCAAGAAAGGTAAACCCTAATCTCCCTTTTCTTTATTATTCAAGGATGAATGGACTTCAAAAACAATCATTTGGGCTTTGAAATTGGATCTAAACAATTGAATTGGACTTAAAGGCTTGAACCAAACTACTTTTGAAAAATATATATTTTTAAAAATTAGGTTTCTTTAACCTAAAAATCCATATAAATCAAAATCTTTTTTCAATTAGGTTAGAATATGAACCTAAATAAACTCTTTTTCAAAATATGTTCGAATATGAACATAAATCAAAATCTTTTTTAAAATAGGATGGAATATGAACTTAAATAAAAAAATTCTTTTTCAAAATAGGTTGGCATAAGAACCTTAATCAATCATTCTTCAAACTTAGATTTATCAAGTTGAACCTATAATCAACTTAGATTTAGGTTTATCAAGTTAAACTTAAAATCAACTTAGATTTAGGTTTATCAAGTTGAACCTAAAATCAACTTAGACTTAGGTTTATCAAGTTGAACTTAAAATTAACTTAGACTTAGGTTTATAAACTTAAACCTAAAACTAGACTTAGATGCTAGGTTAGTCTAGGTTAGACTAGGAAAACCATAATTTTAAGATAAAACCAACTATTGCAAAATGCTTAGAACCACCTGAGTTTTGATTCTCATTCAAATGAGATATGTAGGCCTATTTAAAATTTCACTCCAAGTACCAAGTCCCTTTAATCATAAAACACTCCCTTTCCCTCCTTTAAATTCATAAAACACTCCTTTTATTTGTACACTTTTTTTTTATTTAATTCCTTTTGGGAAATGTGTGCTTAACTTAGAATCTATAAGACTAGAGTTGAGATTCTTTGTTTTGGGTTTTTGAAATGTAAAGTTTAATTTTTGCACTTTATCTCTTTGAATATATGAATATGTATTATTCATTTTACTTGGCATACCATATTATAACTTTCATTTCGTGAAACATATTTTATAAAATTTTATTTAATCAAAGGCCAAATCACTTTTACTTAAAATAAGCCAAAACCTAGCCTCCCGAATTCATCATTTGGTTTGAGGCAAGTGATTTTATCCGTGGGATATAATTGGAGTCATCTATTTTGAATTTTTATTAAAATTTTTCTTTTTCAAAAATAAATAAATTTAAGTGGCAACTCAAAACTTATTTGAATCGAGCATAGCCTACAACGACATAGTGACCTCGACACTTGCATGTGAGACTTAGTCCAATTTTAACATTTGGGCTCCCATCCTTTGGTAGGCCAAACTCGATACTTGGGCGGGGCCTCACACTTCCTTTCCACAGTCCCACTATGGTGTGAGGACAACTCTTTTGATGTTGGATACTCTATGTTAAAAACAAATATTGCAATCTGGAATTGATGAACTTAGTTTCATTTATCACTCCTAACCAACTTTCACATAAGAATGAAACTAAGTTTTTGTCATAACAAGCAGTGGCGAAAACCAAAAATTAGAACCAAGAGGGAGAATGGTGCGCACGTGCTTTATCCATGATTTAAAGTCCTAAATTAATATCAATCACGAATGATTAATGAATAAATAACAATTTTGATAAATAATTTACAATTTAACCAACCACAACCAATCACAATTTAATTATCATTAACAAATCATAAATTGATGTATAGTAAGTAATAATTTTCCCAACTCTCAATTTAATAAACATACAAATTAATGAATTATGAATCACACCTATTCATTTAACATTACAACACAATTCACAAATTAAAATTGATTTATTTTATAAATGTCTAACCAATACATTAATTTTAAACATAAAAAAAAAAAGAAAAAAACACTAAATTAATGAATCACACTTAACATCACAATGCAATTCACAAATTAAAAATCATTCAAATAAAAAATATTATTATTTTATTTTATAAACATTTACAACTTATACATTAATTGTAAACCAAAAAAAAAAGAAAAAAATGAGCTAAAAAAAATAGCAGCAATTATCTACCATTTCCTTCTAAGATACCCAAAATTTTTCATATAAGTTGCTTTATTTTTTCTTTTCTCCTTATTTTCTTTGTAAATGCAAACACATATTATTTTCAAATAAAAAAGATTATTAATTCATTTTATAGACATTTACAAAATACACATTAATTTTAAACCAAAAAAAAAAGAAAAAGATAAGCCAAAAAAATAGTTGTAATTATCTACCATTTCCTTCTGAGATACCCAAAATTTTCATATAAATTGCTTTATTTTTTCTTTTATCCTTATTTTCTTTGTAAACGTAAATATATTTTTTTAATATTATTTTAAATGTATTTTTTCATGTTTTACTGATTGTTTGTGCCATATAGAGAGGTCAACAACTCCTCTTATACATAAATTTTTAAAAAAATACATATCATTTAAATTTCTCCACGTCTTGTCATCGACCACAGGCCCATAAACCATAGTGAAGAAGATAAGAAGTTGAGAGGGGTTGAAACTTAAAAGTTGAACAACTTTAAAATGTAAAGCTTAAAGGCATGCAACTTTGAGTTTTTTTTTAATCTTTTTTTTATCCAGTTTCATTCCAATCATCGTTTGACATTTTTTTTACCCTAGGAAAAATGATATCGTTTTTCCATGGGTAAAAAAATTAAAAAAATTATTAATTTATGTTCATCTTTTTCGTGGAGTCGAGATCTCTGCAAGTGCCATTGGTCTGCCAACGCCAACGCCGGAGTGGGGGAGGGCCATAAGTGCATAACCTCATAGGAGGAGCAGAATGACCGGTGAGAGGTCGTCTGCAAGGAGGGTCACTAGACCCTTCTCCTCCTACTTCACCCCCTTCCCCCTTGTTCCACCCCTGATATCAAGGAACTTTTCCAACACTGAGTTCACTTTATTCTTATGTTGTAATAGATAAACCCATATTCTTCGACTATGATCATCAACTAGTAATATATAATATTGTGCCTCAATGAAGGTATGTTATATGGCCCCAAACATCCATATGTACTAGCTTAAAGACATTGGCGCTTTTGTATAGTATTTAAGGGAAAAGAGGCTCTAGTCTATTTAGCCAAAGGACAAACAGTGTGAGACTCATGTATATGTACTCATGTATACATATGGAATTGAATGTGAAAGACAAATGCTGCAAAACCAAATCACTGGAATGTCCAAGTCTAGAATGCCAAATGTAATCAGAATCAACATTATTTTTACTTATAGAAGAAGTAGAAGTGCAAACAACTTATATATGAAGAGATTCATGTTCTGTAGAAGTGATTCTTTGAATATCAAAAGGTTTAGATGTACAAGTGAATGATGAGAAAGATGGTGGAATTAAAGCATTAAAAGAATTACAAAAATCCAATGTTTCAATAGAGAAAGAGCACTCATGCACAAGAAAAGATTCATTGTTTAAGTGGTAAAGATATTTCAGATGCCTTCCCAATAGCCAAAACTTTCTTACTCTTTAGGTATTGCAAGACACATTTGTCAACAAAAAAAGTGAAGAAAATTGAATTGGTTTTGCACAACTTTCGAGCAAACAAAAGGATTTGATGAAAAGAGGGTAAATGTAAGGTGTCATGAAGTATTAAGATATTTGACATATTAATGAGTCCCATTTGAGTCACTTTCTTTATAGAGCCATCTTGTAGATAAATTGATGTAGGTCAGGGAAATGTAAAAAACTTGAAAAGAGAGATTGGTTAGCACAAATATGATTTCAAGCACCAATATCTATTATCCAGTGAATGGGTTTGTTGAAATTCGCAGGTACATGATAAGATTTAGTTGTTATACCTTCAAAATGGCCAATTTAAGCAAAGCTTACACAATTGATAGGTTCTATTTGTTGCCCTGTTATCAAATGTGCCATCTCTTATTTGATAAAATCACTCACCCATTATTATTGTCTATGGTCTACCTATGTTACAGTATTAATTGGTTTGTCACTAGCAAAATGAGCTTGAGGTTTACCCGGACCTTGTTTCCTTTTACTTTTAAGCTCATTATAGCAGTCTGGATATCTATGTAATTTTAAACATTTTTCTCGTGTTTGAGGATTAACTTTACAATTATCACAATATCTATCTTCCGTTCTCTCAACATCTTTCTTCCTAGTTCCCTCTCTATAACCTTCAACCCCCTTCACTGCCATGGCATTAGCCTTTTCATACAGAGCTATTGCCATAACAACTTTTGAGATAACATGGCTTCATCTGTTATTGCATGAGATTGGGCTACTAATTCGCATTTTTCCTACTCTATGGTGTGATAATATGTGTGCCACGTATTTGACTACTAATCTAATAATTCATTATCACATCAAACATATGGAGATTGATTTTCACTTGATTCATGACCAAGTAAAGGATAAGTTATTCTAGGTCAGATATATTAGTACTCATGATCAGATTGTTGATGTCTTTACCAACCCCTTGGTCAAAGACCTCTTTCGTTGGTTAAGTGACAAGTTGATTGTGTTGTCTAATCCAATTCAACTTGCGGAGGAGTGATAAGGAATATAATTTTATTATGGTGGTTGTTGTATTTGAAAAAGGGTTTTTGACAAAAATAAAAAATAAAAAAAATCAAATTTACCATATTTTCAAAATATGTTTAAATTTATAAGAATTTATAATTAGTTTATTAATTTACTAGATTTACATAGTTTATCATAAGTTTATTATAGGTTTGTTATGAGTTTATTATGAATTTATTTTGAGTATATGAGTTTATATAATTGATCATAAGTTTATTGTAAATTTATTATGAGTTTATTATAAAATGATTAAAATACTCCTGATAAAAATAAAATTTTTTTATAAAAAATGATTGAGAGTGTAATTTTACCTTTTAAAATTATGATTATTGTACATTAGTTGTCATTAGTTAAATATTCCTATTCCTATTCCTATTGTAATAATTTTGTATAAATACTTCTTTTTTTTCAAAATATTTTTATGTATTATTAATGATAGTGAATGTAAGGAGCCATACAATCCGAAATAATAATCTGTTTCAGAAAGCAAGGAAGAGACTCAAAACTAGAGAAAATACAATTCGGTTTGTGGAGGCGACTATAAAGAGCAAAGAAATGGGCAGATTGGTTCCCCTCCCTAAATACATGGTGGAGGCCGAAGTTATTGGAGGATATAAGACTTTGAGCTTTGCTTGCAAGCGTTGAAGGGTGAAGGAACTGAGAAGAGTTAAGGAGTTCAACCAGCATTTTTTAAATCAGTCTCTACAACCAATGGTCGAAAGCCAGAAGAAATACTCCATTGGAGACCAGTATGAAGAGCCTGTAATTCCTCTTGAAATGCATCAGAGGCATTGAAGACAAAGGCTATACCCTGAACAAATTGGCCCGAACAGCTTCTGATAACTGCTCCTCCAGCAGAAAGGTGATTTGTGAAGGTAGCATCCACATTGAGCTTGAGAAAACCTGTTGGAGGTTTGAGCCAACGGACAATCGTCGGCTTGAGGTTGCTGCTACCAAAATGGACAGGTAAAAATTCTTTGAAGCAAGGCACAGGTTTAGCAAATCCAGCTTTAGAGAAGCCAATACCCCAATTAAGAATATCAGCAGTGGCAGATGCATATAAATTAGGGAAATAGAACTTTCCTTCTCCCCAAATGCATTGACAGTAGGACCTCCAAATGGAAAAAATAATACACTACGATACGAACCTCTTAAGACGACCAATGGTTGAAGATCCAGAGGATGAGAGCCACCAGGTCATTAATTCAAGATGAAGAGTTCTTTTCCTTCCTATATCTTCTATAAGATAAGATCCAAAAAGGACCCACAGATTATGGATGATGGGACACAAGTAGAAAATGTGATTGATAGAAGCTTGCTCGTTGAAACAGAAGGGGCAATGGGAAGCAAGATTTATGCCCAACTTTTGAAGACTATGAGGAAGAGGCAACATATCATTCAACAACCTCCATGAAAAAATAGAGTACTTTAGAGGTATCACATTATCCCAAAGCATTCTAGATGAATATGAGGAGGAGCGATGAGGTCTAGTAACTTCATATGCAGATGATAGGGTAAAAGTGCCCGTGACATTGAGCTTCCAAGAAACCGGAGAGTCATCCATGTTGAAGAGGTCGGAGTAAGCATTGAAGGCATGGCAGATTCGCCTCCAAGTACACGAATCCGTTGGAGAATATTTCCACTCTCCTTTTCTGTTATACTTCTCATACATGTAAGATGCCCATGTAGAGTTTTTACCCAAATACATCCAAAGCAGTTTGATAGTATAGGCCGACTGAAGGGAGGACAGAGATCGCAACCCAAGTCCATTTTCATTTGTTAGAAAGCAAAGCTTCTCGTATCTTGCCCAATGGTGATTCCGGGACGAAGTTTCAGAACCCCAAAAGAAAGAATTAAATCGAGGTTCAAGGATAGCAATGACAGATTTTGGGAGGAGCATAGCACCCATGGTGTGAATCGGAATGGAATTCAAGACATGTTTAATAAGAAGTAGCCTGCTTCCAGAAGACAGAAATTTCTTGGACCAACCTTGCAATTTGGATTCAACCTTATGAATGAGATCTTGATAATAAGAAAGCCTGTTTATCCCTTGATAGATTGGTGCCCCCAAATAAGTGAAGGGAAGACACTTTCGTTGAATTCCAAGAAGGTCCGCATATTTACGAGCTCGAACTAAAGGGCATTTTTCTGAGCAATAAAAAGAGCATTTGCTGAAATTAATTAACTGACCAGAAGTGGCCTGATAGGTATCTAAGAAATTTCTGAAAGCCTTGATACTCCTAACATCCCCGCCAATAAAAATAAGCAAATCATCTGCAAAGCCCAAATGAGATATAACCGGACAATAACGACTGAGTTTATAAGGCATAATTTTCCTCCTCATGATCAAAGAATTCAATCCTCTTGAAAAGCACTCAGATGCAATAATAAAGAGAAGGGGCGACAAGGGATCTCCCTGCTTTACTCCTCGTTGAGGCTTGAAGAAACCATAGCTTATACCATTAATAATGACTGATAAGTGAGTATAGCTAAGATTATTCATGATCAAATCAACAAATTGAGCAGAAAAGCCAAATTGGCGGAGGACCGATCTCAGAAAATCCCAATTCACTCTGTCGAAAGCCTTTGCCATATCCAGTTTAATAGCCAGATTGTGACCTTTTGTTTTCTTATCCAAATCATGTATCAATTCATTTGCAAGAAGAATTTGTTCATGTATTGATCGGCCTTTAAGAAAACCTGTTTGTTCATTGGAAATAATTCTGGATAATAGAGGCATAATCCGGTTAGCTAATAATCTCGTGCATACCTTGCTAATAAACGTAGCAAGGCAAATGGGTCTGAATTGGCTAAAATCAGAAGGACTCTGAACTTTCGAAATTAGCACGATGCTTGCACTTCCATAAGCCTTAGGCATGGGGACACCTAAGAAAAACTCTTGGACAACACTACATAAATCAGCTTTCATAAAGTCCCAACAAGATCGGAAGAACTTACCATCAAAATCGTCTGGTCCTGGTGCACTTACTGGGTCCAACTACCATATAGCCGAGTTTATTTCATCAATAGCAGATTGGTCTTGTAAAACATTCCCTGAAGAATCTCTAATGCAAGAGATGTGTTGAAGTTTCCTTGCCATTTTCACATGATTGTGAAAATACTTGGTGTTTGATTCACCTTCAACCAGCCATCTAATGCGCGATTTTTGGCGCCAAAAGATCTCTTTCTGATGGATTTTACAATTGAGGATAGCCTGCTTACATTGCCATTCTGTTCTAAGAGAATCAGTAGGATCCGCAATATAGTTTTGCTCCGCTAAATCTGCTGCTGCCTCGGCTTCAGAAACAGCTGAGAAAATATCCCCAAATGTGCTTTTATTCCAATCTCTAATCACAGCTCGCAAAGTTTTAAGTTTGTAAAATAAACCACTCATTCCCCCCTTGTTGAACGAAGAGCTCCAGTGTTCTCTCACCAATGGAAGAAATGACTCATGCGTAAGCCACATATGTTGGAACTTGAATGGCTTAGGAGCCAAAGAAACTTCAATCGAGCACTTCAAAAACAAAGGGGCATGATCTGAAGAAGACTTGTTAAGATGAGTACATATGACCTGCCCAAATTTATCAAAGAAAGAAATATTAGCCATAAAGCGGTCAAGACATTTCCAGACTCTTCCATTACTTCTAGCTCCCGACCAAGTGAAGCTATTCCCAGTAAAAGGAACATCAACCTGACCATTATCATCACAGCAAGCAACAAAGTCATTAATACTACCCATATCTGGCAAGCCGCTGCCCTTGTATTCTGTCAAAGATTTAATTACATTAAAGTCTCCGCCAATCAGCAATGGCTGATTTGATTGGGAAGAAATAAAAGTAATATGTCCCAGAGCAAGGTTCTGGATGCTCTCGAATGGAGGCCATAAACTGCAGATAATATAAAATCAAAAGAAAGAGCATGACATGTAACCGAACTAGATAACAGCTGCGAGTGGTGAAGAAAATTAGCAACTGAAAATTGCGATTCCTTCCAAAGAACCCAGATTTTGTTATCCTGAGATGAAAAAGAATTAGTAAACCCAAGCTGAGCAAACATGAAGTCACATTTATTGAAATCTGACATTGATTCAATGAGAACAAGCAAACCAAGATGATGCAAACTACAAAGCTGATGAAGACGCGTAAAAGAGGAGGCAAGGCCTCTAATATTCCAACATAATATCTGCATTAATTGGATGGAGAGGAAGAAGGAGCTAAAGCAATGGAGGCATAGTCTTCCAATTTAGATGGCTTTTTACGAGTTCTGGACCCTTTTCTCAATACAGGTATAAAACCATCATCTTGACTTTTTGTTTGAGCAATATCACAGAGAATTGTAGGGGCTGGTAAAGTATCAGAATCACCATGAACCACATTATTTTCCATTCCGTCATGCTCAGATGCTGCTTCTGAATAGTCTGAAGTAGAACCCACAGCTCGATTAGGACCAGAAGCCAAAGGCATAGAGTTAATAAGAGTACTATCATCAGGAAGAGATTTATTCTGCACTGCTACATCAGTCCGTTCCTAACAAGGAAAAGTGACATCATTATTAGGCATTAAAGGGTCTACTCTGATTGGATCATGTTGCTCCGTGACAGGTAAAGGATCTAAAGGCGGCACGATTGGGACCATACTAGGTTTATCCAAATTAGAAGGGACGGAGGTTGTAGCATTAAGATCTTTGGACGCAACTTCTTTAGGAACCCAAATTTTAGTTGCGAGTTTTCTGATAGGCAACTCCAGACCTTCCTGATTAGTTTTATGAATTGAAGACCCACAGGAAGAAGTATCATGACCAAGCTTTTGGCAATGAGAACAGTAATGAGGTAAGTTTTCGTATGTTACCGATTGGAAAAAACCCCCATCCTCATTAGCTATCCAAACACGATCAGGAAGTTCTTGAGACAAATCTAGCTCCACACAAACTCTCGCTACGGAGGGTCGAATTAACGTTGATGTTGCAGCATCTACTTTTAGGGGGCGACCAATTAAATTTGCAATCGAAAATAATGCAACTTTATTAAAGAAGTGTATAGGCAAGCCTTCGAGTGTGATCCATGCAGGGATTAAAGGACTATCAATGTATGGACGGAAATTCGGATGCCATTTAGAAACCCTCGTGGTAAAGCCATTAAAATACCATGTTTGGCGAAGCCAACAACGTAAAAAGTCTTCTTCCAACTCAAAATTAAGTAGAACGTTGTTTGAGTTTAATAAGCCTAACGAAAAAGGCCCCTTGAAACCAATCAAGTCGAAAGATTTGTGTAATGATTTCATATTAGGACGTCCTGAACCGAAGAAACCAATAAGGGCATATTGAAAGGGAGCCGCTAGAGAAAAGATTTCTTCTTTCGAGAAAGAAATTGATGGTACTCCTTTAAACCTTGATGGTTGTTTTGCAGCAAAATCTCCATTGAAGACATCTTTAAAGGATCTGTCGACATCCGCCACTCCTCTAGTCAATGAAACAAGCCCTGAACGGAGGGCCTCCGCAAAAGACCGGCCGGCAGGCCCTGAAGGGGCCGCCACCAAATCGAGGTTTGATGCCGTGATGGTGAGGGAAAGCAGTCGGCCAAACCCTAAAGATCCTTGTATAAATACTTCTTAAGTTAATAGAATATTATCGAAACTTTCAATGAGTGAATGTGTTCTTATGTGATCAAAACAAATAACAACATTTATTTCATAAAATCCCCATTATGAAAAATCCCATCTTCACATAATTAACCACAATTCCATTTCAATTTCATTTTCACTAATTTAGATTTTCATTTTCCTTTCCATAGTTTTTACTCTGATTTGAAATGTAGCTTACAGATTAAAAAAAATTCATTTAATATGAAAAATTCCATATAAGTAAGGTATTTTTTATATAGGCTTTCACACAAGTACCACTAATGGGATCAATGAATATCATATAGTCTAAATTTGTTTAAATTTAAATATTAAATTGTTTAATTTAAAAATTTAAGAGTAAAATAAAGTTTGATATCAAAATTCAAGGCAAAAAAACGCATTAAGTCGAAAATAATTAATGTTAAACTTAAATCCCATATTAAACAAATAAGAGAAGAAAAAGAAACTTTTCAAATTTAAATTTTAAAAAAAAAATATGACGAGTTGGTTTGATCAAACTTGATTTCTATTTTTACATTTGAGTGGAAGTGATTTGAATTCAGATGATTATTTGAGTTTCACATGATTTAGGTAAAAAAAAAATTCTTTAGTAAAAAATTTTAAAAATTCAACTTTAAAACAATCTAGTACGATACTTGCAAATTATCTTAAATTTGATATAAATTATTTTAATAACTTTAATATTTATAGGTTATAATAATATGTATTGAAAATAACTTTTAATATAAAGTTAAAAACCCCGGCCACCATATTTTAATTGAATTTGCATATGTTTTTTTTCTTCTAATTTAAGAGGGGAGCTGCAATTAGTTCTTCAAAGGGTGTCAGTCTCGTCTGTCTTTGTTCATTTTTTTTTTCTTATCTACTTGTCCTCTTTTTAATTTTTTATTTTTATTTGTTCTCGTATAAACTCCGCCTGCGAGTATCGTAGCCGGTCCCAAGCCCGGATAAAGGAGGAGGGTTGCGGTAGGTTGGCGGCCAGTGTAAAAATTTTGCCAAACTTTCTATGGATTCTCAAAACTATCATTATACCGTTGGGACGTGCTCACCTAGGCACGCGCTACATCGGCACCCGGGTGTAGTGTTAAATGAGCAAGGGGTTCCATCACATCGACGCCTGGGTGTGGTGGAGTATGAGCAAAGGTTCCCATGCCATGGACGGGTATGGGTAAAGAAGTTAGTCCCGCCATATCAGCGCCCGGATGTGGTGTCAGACAGGAAAGGGCTACCGCATTATGGACGAATGCGGCTAAAGAAGCAAGTCCAAGGGAGCCGATTAAGATTAGGTAGTTGGAATATTGGCACTCTGACTGGGAAGTCTATAGAGCTTGTGGATACTTTGAAAAGAAGGAAGGTTAGTATTGCTTGTTTGCAGGAAACCAGGTGGAAGGGAAATAAAGCAAAAGAGATTGGTAACTCAGGATATAAGCTGTGGTATTGTGGCTTGGATAACAATAGGAATGGTGTGGGCATTATTATTGAGCCTACGCTTAAAGACAAGGTGGTGGAAGTGAAGAGAAAAGGAGACAGGATTATCTCTTTAAGGCTTGTTTTGGGAGATGACACTATTAATGTTATTAGTGCTTATGCTCCCCAAGTAGGTTTGGACGGAGCATCCAAGGTTCAGTTCTGGGAAGATATGGATGATATCATGCAAGGTATTCCGGATAATCAGCAAATCTTCATTGGTGGGGACCTTAACGGGCATGTTGGTAAGGACAGTAATGGTTATGACAGGGTCCATGGGGGTTATGGTTTTGGCAACAGGAATGAGGAGGGAAAGAGCATTTTGGATTTTGCGGTGGCTTATGATCTAGTGCTGGCGAATACCTGCTTTGAAAAGAGGGGGTCACACTTGATTACCTTTAAGAGTGGACGAACCCAAAGTCAAATAGACTTCATACTTACTCGAAGACGGGACAAAAGTAAGTGTAAGGATTGCAAGGTCATTCCGGGTGAAGCATTGACGGCGCAACATCGTATTGTGGTTTTAGATGTTAAGAATAAAAGTAGCTGGAGGAATGATAAGAAAATATTGGAACCAAGGATAAGATGGTGGAAATTGAAAGACCTAGCTCAAGGTACCTTTAAGGAGGAGTTACTAAAGGAAGAAATTTGGAACCTTGAGGCTAGTGCAGAGGACTTGTGGACAAAAATGGAAGGTGACATTAAGAAAGCAGGTAGTAAATTGCTTGGGATCTCTAAAGGGGCAGGGCCTCGACCGCACGATGCATGGTGGTGGGATGAGGAGGTTCAAAAGGCTATTAAGGCTAAGAGGGAATGGTATAAAAAGTTACCGAATGCGGTTAATAGCGAGGCCTTTGAGGAATATAAGAGGGCTAAGAAAGAGGCAAAGAAGGCTGTTAGTGTAGCTCGTGGCAGAGCCTTAGAAGGGATTTATCAAAAGTTAGGTACTAAAGAGGGAGAAATGGGCATTTATAAGATTGCAAGGATGAGAGAAAGGAAAAGCAGAGATTTAAGCCAAGTCAAATGTATAAAGGACGATGATCAACGGGTGTTGACAGGAGATGTTGAGATTAAGGAGAGGTGGAAGGCTTATTTTGAGCAGTTATTCAACCCTGAACATGAACAAGATTTTCAAGGTCTTCATGCAACAAATGATTATATCAGCTGGTCTAGGAGGATCTTGCATAGTGAAGTAAGAGAAGCCTTGAAGTATATGAAAGTTGGTAAAGCTTGTGGCCCGGATGGTATTCCTATAGAGGTTTGGAAGAACCTTGGAGAGGTAGGAGTTGCCTGGTTAACTAAACTCTTTAATGCTATTGTGAAAGGACGTAAGATGCCAAATGCCTGGAGGAAGAGTATCATGGTACCCATATATAAAAATAAGGGAGACATTCAATGCTGTACAAATTATCGGGGTATCAAACTTATGAGCCATACTATGAAATTATGGGAAAGGATTATTGAACACAGATTGAGGAAGCTTACAAGAGTTTCGGAGAATCAGTTTGGGTTTATGCCAGGGAGATCTACCATGGAGGCTATTTCTCTTCTAAGAAGACTAATGGAATTGTATCAAGAGAAGAAGAAAGATCTTCACATGGTATTTATTGACTTGGAGAAAGCCTATGATAGAGTACCAAGAGAAGTGTTATGGTGGGTTTTGAAGAGGAAAGGAGTCAACGGCAAATATATCAACATCATCAAGGACATGTATGAGAATGCATCCACTAGTGTGAAAACACCTGGTGGAGACACTGATGCTTTCCCTATTACTACCGGATTGCATCAAGGTTCGGCCATGAGTCCATATTTATTTACCCTGGTTATGGACGAGCTAACCAGAAGCATACAAGACGATGTTCCTTGGTGTATGTTGTTTGCTGATGACATTATTTTAATTGATGAGACTAGTGCTGGTGTAAACCGTAAGTTGGAAGTGTGGAGAAAAACCCTCGAGGACAAGGGTTTTAAGTTAAGTAGAAGTAAAACGGAATATATGCACTGTGAGTTCAGTCTAAGGAAGAAGCAGGAACATGAGGTTAAGTTGGATGGAGTTTTGGTTCCTAAAACCAAGCACTTCAAATATTTGGGTTCGGTGTTCCAGAATGATGGCCGTATAGATGAAGATGTGGCTCACAGAATACAGGTAGGGTGGTTGAAGTGGAAGGGTGCGACTGGGGTTCTATGTGATAAGAAAATACCTCTGAAAGTGAAAGGTAAATTCTATAGGACGGTTGTTAGACCTGCGATGCTCTATGGTAGTGAGTGTTGGGCACCAACGGGACAACAATTGCATAAGATGAGTGTGGCAGAAATGAGGATGCTAAGATGGATGTGTGGACATACCAGACTGGACAAAATTAAGAATGTTCATATTCGACAAAAAGTCCAAGTAGCGGACGTCGGAGATAAGGTGAGGGAAGGAAGACTTAAATGGTATGGGCATGTTTTAAGAAGACCTCCTAATGCTGCGGTTCGTAAGTGTGAGAATTTGTTGATTGAGGGGGCTAGAGGTCGTGGCAGACCTAGAACTGTGTGGAAGGAGGTGATAGCAAGAGACTTACGTGCCTTAGATCTTGATGCGGATTTGATTAATGACAGACTTGAATGGAGACGTAAAATCCGTGTCTTGGAAGGGGCCTAAGGCTGGAGTATCTTTTTTGGTGTCTTTTGAGCTTATTTTGTTGAGAATCCATACAGCCGACCCCAACTTGTTTGGGATTAAGGCTTAGTTGTTGTTGTTGTTGTTGTTGTATTTGTTCTCAAATAATTTTTAGATCTACGAAAATAAGAATAAATATTAATTTTCAGATCTATATAGATTTGAAATTTAACATTTATTCTTATTTTTGTATTTCTTTAATTTTGATTTTGTATATTATTCTCTTTTTAATTTTGTGCTATTTTTTTGTGGTTTATTTTCAAAATAATTTTTTATATCAATATAGTGTTTACTTTTATTTTCATATTTCTTTATATTTTAGTATAAAACTGAATACAATTAGAGTTTTTATTATAAAGTTTTATCATTCCTTATTTAAAGGTTATCTAGTCATCTTCAAATGAAGATTTGTCTTTCTTTAATGGACTTATCTAATGGAGGCTATTCTTCATTCTCAAATGGTTATGTTCTTCTCATATGAAATGTGATAGATGACAGATGGAATGAGTGTCCCGTTAAAAGCCAAATTGCCCACAACATGTTATCATTATTCACTATTTGTATTGAAAAAGTTTAAAGAGTTCTAACAACTCAGTAGTTATGTACATCTTGTGTACTTTAAAATTATATAATTTTATTTGTATCATACAAATTAGGGGTGGCAATGAGTTAGGTATTTTCAGATACTCGATCCATTTCGATCCGTTTATATAGGTTATGGGTAGTTTATAAATGGGTTTGGATAGATGAGTTGTATTTTTACTACTCCTAACGGGTTTAGGTATATATTTTAATTATGTATTAATTATATTTTATTAAAATTTTAATTATATATTTATTATATTTTATTTTAATTATAAAATTAGGTGGTATGAAATTATTTTTAATAAAATTGTATTAATATTAAATATTTATTTATAATTATTTAATTAAAAATTGAAAATTTATATTTTAAATTTAATAATATTTTTAAAATTTTATATTTAAATAGATAATTAAATGAGTTTGGATAAAAAATGGGTAGTATTAAATGGGTTTGAGATGAGTACGAGTATAACTATAATCGAGTTTAAATAGATTCGGATAGTTTAAAATTAAACGGGTTCGAATTCGGATACGATAATATTCATAGATATCCTACCCGTTGTCATTCCTGCTACAGATTTTTTTTTTGTTTTTGATTTATTAATATAATTTATTTTGCATTAAAAAAATAATAATATGTATTGAAAATAATGGAATTTTTAAATCTAATTGCAATGTAAAATTATAATAAGTTAATATGATTTGAAATTTAATGTGTATTTATTTTAAATGATAGGATTAATATTTTTAGCTTTAATAATCATACATTATCCTTAAAAAATCGATTACAATTCACAACACTAATTCCATTCAGACGTTTGTCACATTTTATTATGTATATAACCAAATCATTAGAGAATTCAAATCACTTGTTCGACTCGAATTATAACTAGTGTTACATTAATTATCTACATAAATTTATTCTTTTTTGTCTGCAAGATTATATGACCAAATAAAAAAATAGAGTTGAGAAGTTGAAGAAAAATTAAAAACTATATTTTGGTGACCTAATTAAGATAGGGACAAACTTAGTATCCACCAAATTTTACATATATTTATTTTTTTAAAAGTAAATATAAATGGAATAATTTTACCGAATACACTAAAATATTTATTTATATCATTAATATTTTTAAATTTTATTTTATTCTGAAAAAATTTTCAACTTTAATTTCTTACATCAGAAAATTTTACTCCGTTTCGTGGCTATATATATTTTGGTTGAGTGGATTTTATATGTCTCAACATGAAAATATATGCCTAAAATCAAAATAAAAAATTTATATTATGCGTAAGAAAATTTTTTTACATTTAATTTAAATGTGAGAAATAGCATGGACAATTTATTTTTTTTATTTTTATTTTTGGACATATATTTTCACATGGTATTTTTTAGCTGAAAAATAAAATTAGAAATTTCAATAAAAATAATTTAAAATTTAAAATTTTTATAAATTGGGAAAATTTAAAATTATTTGTGGTATAACTAAAAAAAATAAGAATGGTGGATAATCCAAAAGTAAAAAACAAGAAAGGTTTACCAAATTACATCTAGGCATACAGAAAATTTTTATATGGACTTAATTCATATCTACATTCTTTGATCATGCTAATCATAAATTATAATTTAAATTATAATATTAAAAATAATTTAAATTATTTTTTTAAAAATCATATTTAGTGATTGATTTGGTCCATAAATAAAGCTATGAATTAGGTTTATTTAACAAAATTTCCAAGGCATACTATTCGTTAGCCCGCAGACCCATAGTTAGTTCAACCAACCCCAAATGTACGCTTTTGACCAATTTAATTTTATATGGATCTCCTTATATTATTGAATTCACATATTAATTTCATTTTCTAATTGGATTTGGCTGCCACCGAATCCTTCTAAAATATTGGATTTGTAATCTAACCATTGCACGCTAGACAAAGACCCAAAAAAAAAAAAAAACTGAGTGATATAGGTTATGACAAATTCAAATCATGAATGCCATATCATATAATTAACATATATATTATTAAGATCAATGTAGAATTAAATATCAACAATTAGAGAAATTGAAATGAAGCTTTGGCTCTTTTTATAGCTGTATAGAGAGCTATTCATATGAGCTTTCAGATTTTGCATTTTTTTAATCAGATTGTTTGCAACTGATCAAAGCTATTAATTGTGCTGATAATTGCCCCATTAAAGTAGATGATATTATTCAGATTAAGATCTTAAAATGTCATTTTGAGAAAGTTGATTTTGCTTTTTGCAGTGTTTTCAGAACCGGACCGGTCATTGAACCGGTCTCCCTACTGGTTCACGGTCCGACCGGGTTGAAACGGTTGAACCGGATTTTTAATTTTTTTTTATTTTAATATTTTATTAGGAAAATATATTTTTTAAATGAAAAAAAATAAAATTTTATTTGAAAAAATAATTTTTCAACATGTTTTGGTCAAAACCGGCCGGTTTTGACCGGTTCAATTTAAAAACCCGGTTTTTAATCTATTTTGAAAAAAATATGAAAACCGAACCGGACTGGCAGCCGGTTCCCGGTTTAACCGGTCCGACCGGCCGGTCCGGTTTTAATAACACTGGTTTTTTGTTAAAAGGAGTTGTAATAGAACCATTGATTGGCTTGCGACTGCTATTGTAAATTTTAACCTCGTGACTGCTCACACAAAAAAAGAACAATTAGAGAAACCAAAAAAAAGGAAAAAAAACTTTCTTCTCAAGCAATAAAAACTTCTATAATTACTAACATGGGTTGATACAAATGTTAAGGAACTTATTGCCCCTTAAGCAAGATTTCAAAGTCTCGTGAATGAAAAGTTACCTCATTCGAGAACCGACAGTGTTTGAATCCTGATTAGTCGGACAATGCTTTAAATACCGGATGGATAATAAAAAAAAAACTTTTATAATTTATGAAAACCAAAATTATATTATAAAAATATAGCAATGCATGAATAATAAATAAAATTTTTGAAGAATTTAAGGCATATACATGCAATAATATATATTAATTTAAAAATAGAGACATAAAAAGAAATATAGTTTGGGAAATAAAAAAATGTATAAAAAATACAATTGTAAGAATTAGGGTCAATATATGTATACATTTTTTCAAGATATATGTAAAATATATGAAAGGAAAATTAAAATTTGAGAAATACCATCAATTGTATTCAAACTCATAATGTGATTTAACGAGTATTGAATAAAAAATTTATTAATAATAACAATTAAATTATTGTGATATTTATAGAAGAAAAAAAACAAACTAATTAAGCTGAAATGTGAAAAACAGCTTTATTGAGTGTAAAAATAAGAACTCAATCTGTATATGAAAATATAACATAAAAATGAATCACTCACACTCTCACACACTAAAACTATCTAATTAATGAAAATCTCTGATATAAATCTAATACAATAAAGCTACAACAATGGACAAGAAGGCGGCTGAGAGACCACAGATGCTAAGGGATCTAGCGGAGCTGTCTGGTGGTGGAGGGGCGGTAGAATCTGATGGAGATGGGGAAGAGGGGGTGGTTGGAGATGAAGGACTGGTCGAGCTGCCTGGTGGAGTGGCGGTGCCACCGTCGACGTTGATGGTTAGCTTTTGACCTGCTGAGCAGTGGCCAGAGATGGTACAGATATAGTAATGCTCACCGGCGGTGAGAGTGATGATTGTTGGTGTGGTGTTATTAAGAGAGATTGGGCTTGTGGTATTGCATTCATCGTAATTTTCCTTGGTCACCTCAGCTACATCATGAACTCGTCTCGGATAGTTGAAAACTGCAAAAACATTCAACAAATTCCTCTGTTATTACCCAAAGCAAGAACGAAGTGTTTCTTTTTTTACTTAACTTTTGTTTAAGTTAAATTTCCTTAATTTTTGTTTAAGTTAATTTTCTTATTAAGCAAAAATCAAAGGCACTGCTTAAAAAATCCGAGAAAGAATTAACAAACATGACTATTATATTTATAGTCCTTTTCTACCTAAGATGTCTCCGGCTTTGAAGGTCTTGCCAGCAGCCCAATTTTGGTAGAAGGATTCAGCATTAGCAAGGACAGCCCAGCCTTGATTGCCTCCAACTGTGTAAGTCGTTGCTGCTGCCGGTGTAGGTGATGGAGCAGAGCCTGATGGTGGTGGAGTAGAAACTGGAGAAGGCGATGGAGCAGAGAGTGGTGACGGTGGTGGTGTAGAAACTGGAGAAGGTGATGGGGAAGAAACTGGGGTAGGAGTACTAGGTTGAGGAGCTGGAGAACTTGCAGCATTAACATTGATCATCAACTTTTGACCAGCACTGCAGTGGCCGGTAAAGTTGCAGATGAAATAGTGCACACCCGAAGCATTAATGGTGATTCTTGCCGGACTAGTAGTCTCTAATGAAATAGGATTGGTTGTAGTGCAAGCATCATAATCTGCTTTTGATACTTTAGCAACATCATGTTGGTTGGCAGCAAAATTAAACACTGCAAAAGATTTAACAAAAAAAAAAAAGGATTTAGTCTTTTGTTGCTCTGATTCCTTATAATTAAATGTGCTATAAAATTATATTGAGATTTTTACCAAGAACGTCACCAACTGTGAAGGTTTGGCTTGCAGCCCAGTTGGAGTAAAATGTAGCACCGCCTTGAGCAATTGTCCAGCCAGTGTTATCACCAACTGTATGGGTTGTCTGCGCAGCAGAGCTTTGAACCAAAGCAGCTATAACAATTACTGCAAGAAATGCCATGTTGAATTTTGTTGCCATTGAAATGTGATCTTAATGGTCAGGTCGCCCCTGTTTTCTTTGCTTGCTCTGTTTTTGTTCTGTTTTGAGAGTGACTCTGTTTTTGTTCTGGATTGGAGATGGACTATGTGCTTACGCCCCTTGTTTTTCCAATTTATAGAAAATAAGTTTGAATATGTAAACAATTTTGGACCTTCGGATGGATGACACGTGTCTAATTTTGAATTAATCTGATGAAGACTTGGGGGGCTAATTCTTCCCTGAAGGGCGGCCGTGAAATGAGACTTCCAGAAATTTTTGAGAAATTGCCGCGTGAGGGCTAAAGAGCGCGCCAGACGTAATACTTTGTGCGTTTACTAGTCAATGATTTTTTTTTTTTTTGTGAATGTGAATTTAGAATAAATTAATTTATAAAATAATGTCAAGAGTTATGGTGTATGGACTGCAATCTTGGAATAATCGGTGTAACCTCACACACAAAATCATTTATATTTACTACTCTATAATAATTTTTTTCTTCATTTTTCAAAAGGCTTTTATATTTTTTCTCTAAAATTTATTATTAATTTAGTGTAAACCGATCCAAAGGTGTAAATAGAATCACGTGAACTTACATATATTTATTTTTACAAAGGAATGACTTCTAATTAAAAAAAATTGTAGACTTT
Source organism: Garcia nutans (assembly GCA_947685225.1). Taxonomy (NCBI): domain Eukaryota; kingdom Viridiplantae; phylum Streptophyta; class Magnoliopsida; order Malpighiales; family Euphorbiaceae; genus Garcia; species Garcia nutans. Next base: position 3,277,443 of record CANTUV010000051.1, on the reverse strand, counting down.
TAGATTAAATACTAAATGAAGACTTCAACGACCTCAATTTTTGTGGGTTTGAAAGCCCACACCAAATTTAAATAATAATAATAATAATAATAACACGTTACTTTTAGAATATATAAAATTTAAACAAAAATAAGCAATCGATGGACTAAATTACCTGTCATCTAATTTTTATTGACTTCAAATTAATTTTGGACTTTTAAGGCCAAACCTACTTTACATGTGTCAAGCGTGCACTGTGTAGAGATGGAGATCAAAATTTATTAATGGCGAATTTGATGAAATTTAGTCCACGAATTAGATAAAATTTTAATTAGGGATGAAATATTGGACTTGATTTGCATCTTTTTCTTGATTAAAGGTGACTTCAATGAAATAAGTAGAAAGGGAATAGAAAAAAATTATACATTTTCATATGCATAAATCTCCTAAGGTTATGAAGTTTAGAAGCCTCTTCTCCTGGTTTAATCTCATTTTATTATTAGTAATTATTTTTTAAAATAAGAAGAATATAAATTGAGATATCTTCAAATGTGTAGATAATGATTACATAAAAAATGGACGAGCAGAAAACATATGTTTCATAGTATGACCTTAGACTCTTATATATCTGTTATAACTATTACTTATATCTTTTCACGTTTTCTAAATCGGGCTCAGATATCATTTCTGTGATACCTCAACTTTAGGGATACGATGGTTCCAGAGTCTAAATCAACTTAAGGTCACTAGATATCTCGAAGAACCTACTATTATTTTACGCTATATGCATTATAATTATTTTAGTGAGCTCTTGCCCTAGTTTCCAATAGTCATTGTTAATAAAAAAAATACTTCTATTAAACACAAAATAACTTATTCATAATATAATTTATATTTTGTTTCCCACCAAGTAGCAACACATTTTTTTTACTACATACATTACTTACTTGCATAATCTGAAGAAAAGATGTAGAAGCTGTCACGCGCTACTTGATCCTATATTAGCAGTTCTTATAGAGTGACATTTCATCTCAGTGAGAAATATAGCATACACTTACAAACATGGGGGTTTGAGAAGGAACAATCAATAATTATCAATTCTCATTAATTAAAATAGTTCAACAATATGAGATGGCTTAACAATACAATACAATTCAATCACTCAGGGAGTGATATACTCATAATGATAGAAAAATATTATACAATACAATACGATACCATACAATGCTATTATCATTTTTTCCAATTTCGGGGCTTGAGGTAGTAACTTCTCCTTTTTACCCTTCCTTTTATGTATTTACTAGGGACAATAACTTTTTCCCTTTTAATACTTCAATTTTCCTATGTTTACAAGGCTCACTTCAGGTTAACTAAGGCAGATTTGCAATTTTCATTAACTCTACATTGCTTAATTTAATTGATGTAATTTAATGATACTAGATTTATTTAGCTAGTTGAGTTATACTATGTAACTATTTTTGTTTAACTTGTTGGTTTATTCTAAATCTTATAATAACTAATAATTTAATATTTACTAATTTATTTATTAAATGTGTTGGATTTAGTTTTTATTAACCCAACCAAAGTTTAGTCCAAGTATAGTATTATCTATTTGTAATTTATTTAATTTAATAACCAACTATAAATTTTAGATTTTCTAATATGGGCTTTTGTGTTGCTTAAAATTTTTCCTAATTTATCTATGTTCTACAAGTCGCTATATTTGCACACTAAATATTATTACTCGCAATTGTTAATAATATTTTGGGTTCTATTTTTCTCGATTGTTGCCATCCCAATAGTTTCTAAATTGTAGGGTGTTACACTAAGATAATCAACATAAAGGATAACACCCTAAGAAGTGGAACATAGCAAAGGTCAAATATTTTCAACTGTGGCAACAAGGACTATCATGCAAATTATTATATCATACCAAAATAGGTATAACAAGATAGCTCGTGTGTGAACGGATTCTTATTTTAATAAAGTTTTATTAACTGAAGCAAATCATCTATGGATTGCAAATTCAGGAGTAACCGACATGTAATGAAGGATTGTGAAGTCTTAGTAGAATTTCATTGGCCACCCAGTGGGGCATGATGGAACTTTATAGAGAACAACACATGTGTTGAAGTTAAAGTAAGTGCCACTGGAATTTGGCACCTTGTTTAATTTTTGTTAAATTGTTGAACTCAATAGCTTTTTACTATTGAACTCAACAATTTTCAAGAATTATCAAGGCTGCTAAATAATAGAATCGATGAGTAACAACAATATTAATTTAGTGGGGATAAAATTATCGAACTCAACATTTTTTTAATTGTCGAGGTTGACAATTCGATCCCACTGCAGTTGGCATTTGCCTATAAAAGGCAGTATGTTGCAACTTTATGGGGAGACTAAAAACCAACCAATCAAAACACACTTTTGAGCAAGAAAGCAACTAATAGCAAGGCAGACATAAGGGCTAGAAGATCCAATCAACCAAAGCCAAAGGAGAAAATCCAAAATAGTTGAATCTTGTTAATCAAATACCCTTGGCAGCAAGTTTCTAAAAAACTTCAAGAGGTACATCTTATCTTATTTCATTATTTCTAACCCCTTCTGATTAATGAAAAGTAGTCTAATACATCCAAAATGAGCATAACTTGATGTAGAAACTTTGATTTGATGCACAAGCTTGATAAAACCAAATTAAAATGACCTTTTTTATATACTAAGGTGACAAACTTGAAATAACTTTAAGACTTTGAAAGAATCTCAATAAAAAACAACTTTTGAACTATTTTATGAATCTAAACTAAAATAACATGATATTAATGACCATTTGAAAGAATCTCAAAAGAGTTGTTTTCTGCATTAATGAAATATTGTTGAGCTTGATAGTCTTGATTATTGAACTTGACAATTTTCATTAGTTTACTCAAGGTTATTCAAAGCTTTCCAAAGCAACTCAACCATAAATGATTTTATAACATAAACTAGTTTTTAGGTAAATAAATAAGAACAAATTGAGTTAGGATGGCTTAAAAAACATAAAATATTATTTTAATAGAGCGAAAAGGGTTCTTGAAATACAAATGTTTGAATAACTGTTAAACTCAATATTATAGAGTTCGGTAATCTCTTGATGCCTAAATGTAAGAACACAATAGATTTAAATTCATATTTAATATATATGCATATTTAAGATGTTATCGAACTAGATAATCCCAAGATTATCGAGCTCAATATTTTATAATATTTTCTATCTATTTCATTATTTATCTTGATCTTTTAATTATTTGTTTATGTTACTATTTAAATTCTTACTTTTACATATTGTTCATCCATATTATTGTCATTTTCATTCATGCATTTTTACATCTTTTTTTCTTAGAATTTATATATATAGATTCTGATGTAATTTCCCTTTTTAGACAAATATATAGGATTTATTCAAAGTTATGTAATCAATTGATATTCATTTTCCTTTTCTTTTGGAAGATTATAAAGTCATGTTTCCACTCTAGTGGGTGCTCGTAAAGTATTTTTGTGACACATACATTATATGCATCATGTTATAATATATGATCATTATTTGCCATGGCTGGTTTATTTATATTGTAAAAACCGATTAATATTTTATATTCTAAATGGTTTCAATTTACTAATATTTAAATCATAGAGGAGGCTGATTCTCTTAGACCAGGCATATGCAAATAGTAAATAGTTTCTCTCTTCTTATTATTTTCATACATATCTAAATTTTTGAACCCAGAAAAAGTGGGTTAGGGATTCCTCATAGAATCAAGAGTATGCTATCCCCAATCATCTTTTCCCAGTCCAGACTGGGTAGTGACTTCATTCTCATAGGCCTTAGTATGTTGGATTATTGAGATCAAGAATGTAATAGTGTCGAGGTGGTAAAACCACCGGGCAGTTCAACCGGACTAGGCACCCACAACCACCTGCAAATAAGTTTTACTTGGTAGTCAAACCTTGTTGGTTCTTGATGTCCTTTAAGTTCCACATTATGGTTTGACTTATACATGTTTTTTCCTTGGAATTTTCTTGATAAGCTAGTTCATTTGTATTTGGGGCAAATGCTTTATGGCTCTAAATAAGTTCCGAGCAATTTTTGTTTTTATGGATATTGTAAATACTATAGTTTCCAATATCAATTTTTTTTCCTTATTTACAACTTTACAAATTATAAGGATGATGTGAATAAATGACATTTTAGACTTAGTCCTGTTGGCCAACAATGATTGGATTGATTAGTAAAGATTGATCTCCTATTAAACAATGATTAAGTAGAGTTGTCTACTTGTGAATAATGTCTAATTGAAAAAACTACAAACCTTTAAAAAAGGGCATAAGAGCCCCTATTCTGTTGCAGTTTATTCATTCAAACGTATGTGGTCAAGTGAATGTAAGGGCAAGGTATAACACTTATGATTTTATCACTTTTATTGATGACTATAATCGATATAGTCATATCTATTTGATTACATATAAATCTAAAGTTTTAAGATTTATCTCATCCTAGTTGAAAATCAATTAAACAAGAAAGTGAAAGCACTTATAATTGATAGAAGTTCTTGAATATTTATTTGATTAGTTCAAATAATTATGTGATGAAAAAAAAATAGAGCATCAATAAGCTATTCCATAAACTTCGCTATAAAATGGTGTTGATGAAAGGAGAAACAGAACTCTCATTGAAACGATTAGGTCGTTGATGGCTTAACCTAACCTACCCATCGCCTATTAAGGTGATGCATTTTGAGCCACATTTATTACTTAATTGAGTACTCTTCAAATCAGTTATAACCACTTTATATGAGTCGTGCATAGGTTGAAGGTTCAATCTGAGTGCCCTAAAACCTTAGGGATGTGCTGCCTATAAACATCATACCTCTCATAAAAATAGGAAATTAGGCACAAGAGATAAAAAAAAAAAGTATTTTTGTGAGATATTCTGAATTATCCAAGGGATACGTTTTCGTGGCGAGATAGTGAGGGAACAACTAAGTTTAAATAATGAGATGTCACATTCTTAGAGAATGAATTTCCTAAGCAAGTCAAATTAAATCAAGAGTTCTCCTTATATGAGATCTTGAATCAAAGTTTACAAGGACTAATTCATCCAAGTGGAAAGAATTTAGTGGATTCATCTCTACCACCTAGTTTGGATGAGAGTGATCCTAATTCGAGTGGGAGTACAAAACTCTAGTTGGAGCTCTAGGGATCTTGATTTAATACATATATTGATATAGCCTGATGAGATTGCTCCTCAAGATTTTTATTTAAGATGAAGTTTCCATGGTTCTATCCTAAGAAAAAGTAAAGCCAAAAATTATCAAAAAGGCTCTCTCGTGCCTTACTAAGGATAAAATGGATAACAATAATGGAAGGAGAATTAGTTTCTATGAGATCAAACTAACCCTAGGCAGATCTTCTGAAAGCATGCAAAGCCATTGGGAATAACTATATTCTCAAAAATCCAGCAAAAAACTGATTGCAACTTTGAGAGGCATATGGCTCTTCTCCTTACAAAGGGTATACACAATAGGAAGGAACAAACTACATGAAGATGTTTTCTCCTGTTATAATATTTATATTTATAAGGTTGATTATAACAATCATGGAAAACCTTGATCTTGAATTGCATTAAATGAATATAATAAAATTGTCTTTCTTAAGGGAGAGCTAGATAAAGAGATCTACATGGAATGACCGATGGACTTCATCAAAATAAGGCCAAGAAAATAAAGTTTGTAGGCTGAAAAGTCAATATATGACCTTAAGCAGTCTTGAAGACAGTAGTATAGTTGCTTTCATAGTGCAACCATATCAAATAATATTGCCATGGTAGATGAGGACTATTTCATCTACATCAAACTATTGAAAGTAAAGTTTGTAATAATGTTGTTACATGTTAATAGTATTCTAATTACTAGAAACAACAAAGAGTTTCTTAGCTAGTTGTTATCAACCAATTTTAAAATGAATGATATGGATGAAATCACATATATTTTTGGAGTGATAACTTTAAGATCACATAAGGAAATTATTGTCTTTTTCACTAAAGGCATACATAGAGAAAGTATTTGAATGATTCAATATCTAAAGATATAAAGCATATGAAAAAAATCTCTTATACAAGTACTGTTGGAATTCTATTATATGTAATGATATATACAAGACTTGATATTTGCTTTCCTATTGAGTTGATAAGCAAATATGAATCCAACCTAGATTTAGTACTTTGGAAAATCAACTAAAAGCATATTAGCACAGAATAATTTTGTTTGTTAGAGACATGATTACACATAAGGAAGTAGACATAAAATACAAATCTATGCACAATATATGTCCTTAATAAAACTTATTCTTAGAGATGTATTCATCAAGCATACAGGTCTCAAGGACTGCAAAGATGTTGATGTATTTATATTATTTTTTATTTTTTATAAACTATGTTCAATTGGTTATTTTATTAATGCTAAAACATGATATGGTATTTTTGTGTTTACATGAGTTTGAATGTTTGAGACATTTGACATTATTACATAAGAGTATGATGGGTAGAAGATTAACCATCCCACATGGTTAATAGCCTTCTATTTGTCTATATGGCAAGTGAAGATAAGACTTACTATAAGCATATTATCTAGGTGATAATGAGCTCATGCTTGAAACAAGAGAAGCATCTCATTTACACTATGAGATTTATTATTTATTATGGCAAGTTACACTTGATTATGGCTAATTCTACCTAAGTCGTCAGATATAAGTTACGTAAAATCTTGAGTAGATATGTGAACTCCAGTTAGACATTTCATGGTGTTTTCTAATCAAGTTAGACTGATCTCTAGTTAAGTTGTCATTTGCATGGTGTTTTTTAATCAAGATGCATTTTTTATAAGACATGCACCCCATGAGAAAAGGGAGATTACTATGACATTTGTTTCATACCACATGTCTGAGTATTTGACCATAGGGTGGACAAAAGTATTTCATCTCAACTTTTGTCAATGTGAGATCCTCGAGAATTCTAGTTCTTGAAGTTACTTCTAGTTCTCAAAGTTACACTTATGACTTTTGGTTGGTTATTGAGATACCGTTAGATGTTTGCTATAGTAGGGTATTAATAGAAGGTTATGATTAATTCAACCTAATAAGAAATTTCTAGAAAAATGAGTTCAGTCATGATCGAGGGAACTAAACTAGAATGAAGATAACTTGATACTCACTTTTTCTTTGAATTCACAAGTCGACCAATCATATTAGTGTGCTTAATTATATAATTGTGAATTCAAATTGTCTTGGGATCAATAAAAGACATTAAAAGTGCAATAACTGGTCTAGGGTAAAACATACTTTATCTACTCTGAAGTTGTTTCTAAAATTGAGACACTATATATTCCTTACATGTGTATAGCTTAGAGTTGTTGTAGTATGCCAGTCGCACAGTCTATTAGCCTAGTACGAACTATGTAAATAGTTTGTTTTTTAAAGTATGTGTCTCATCATGTATGAGTGGAAGATGTTAGTTTTAGATCGTGTCTGCCTATGACAAATGGATAAACCTATAGACAAAACACATTATATTAAATATTAAAGGGTTTATTTTCAAAAAATACTTAAACTTGGTACGAATTTTCAATTCTATCACAAACTTTTTTTTGACAAATTGGTACTTAACTTAATTTTTTTCAATTCTATCTTTTGACCGGTTGGACATTCTGTGATCAAGAATCGTATTGAAGTGTCAGTTCGTATTTATTTTTTTTTCCGATTTAATCCTTAACGGGCATTAAAAATTCTTAATGCCTATTAAAAATTTTTAACGGGCATTTAGAAATTTTAAAGACTATTAACTTCAAAAATCAGAATAAGTTAAAAAATTTTAACCTTCATTAGAATAAGTTAAAAATTTTTAACCCCCATTAAGACTTTTTAATGCCTATTAACATCAGAAAATTAATATAAGTTAAGAACTTTTAATGCCTGTTACGAATTTTTAATGTCCGTTAACATCAGAAATAAACATAAGTTAAAATTTTTTAACGTCCATTAAAATTTTTTGAACTTTTAATGCCCATTAACATCAGAAATCAACATAATTTAAAACTTTTAATGTCTGTTAAGAATTTTTAACGCCCATTAACGTCAGAAATCAATATAAGCCATTAACATCAGAAATCAACATATGTTAAAAATTTTTAATGCCTGTTAATAATTTTTAACGCTCGTTAACATCATAAATCAATATAAGGTAAAAAATTTTAACGTCCGTTAAGAATTTTTAACAAATATTAATATCAGAAATCAACATAAGTTAAAATTTTTTTAATGTCCGTTAATAATTTAGACAAAGTTATTAACACCTCTTAACTCAATTAGTATTCAATATTAGTGTATTAGCCATTATCTAATGTAGTTAAAGCAAAGGAAAAACCTTTCTAAAATAAAGATAGAGAGTTACTAATAGATAATTTGTGATAAAAATGATTGAAATCGGTTAATTTAAAGTTAACAATATTATATGAAGAATTATACACAAGTATTCAATAGTTGGATGTTAGGGGCGGTCTTCCTAGTAGTTTGTCCGTAAGAGAGCCTAAAAATGGATTTGAGGTTATTTTGTATGAATGAACTGTTAATATGCAGAAAGCTAATGGATTAAGAAGTGGGATTATATAACCTGATTTTTCTATAGGTTAACTACTGGTAGGAGAAAGAATATCATGAAAATGTAGAAAATTGATTAGTATTACTATTTCCATCTATTATACTTTTCTCTTAGCCTACCCTGTCACATCATTCTAAATTTATATATTTGATTACCAATTAAAATCTCATTGCATATATAAATATAGGTAAGTATGGGATTTGGTTTGGATAATTTCATTTTGAATTAAAATCACTTTTCGGATCAAATTATTTCAAATCTTTTTCTCGGTTAATTTTGGATTAGGTCCGACTTATATATTTAAATTTTGAGTCAATCATTAATTTAGTTAATGATAAATAAAAAAATTTCAGATTATATGCAGCCATGTCTTCTATTTTTCTTTTATTGGTTAAAGATTTCTTAGGTTGGCTAATAGTTTCAAGGACAAAATTATATATTTGGATATACTTTCATTATTGCAATTAGACCACAGGAATCAACCAAATTTGCAAACATTAGAATAACCCGGCATTAGGCCACAACTTGATGGCTAAATCTAACCCAATTAATTTTCAATTTGTTTGTCTTTTAATTTTTATCTTAACAAGAAGCATAAAATTTTCTTGACTTTCTTTTTCCTAAAATGGATTAAATCATATATGTATACTATATGTAAAATTTTTTAATTCACTGCTCAAAAAAAAATTTAATGATAAAAATTTTGAATTATCCTTTAAAGATATAATTTTTAATGTAAAAGATTCTCTTTTTTTTTTAGATTAATTGGATTGCTATCATCTCTAATTATATTGAATATAAGTTGTAACTCTAATATGATTTTATCAAATAATTTCATTGTAATTACAAGTGTTCTCTTATATTTATATTCATTTCATAACATCAATCTTTTATGTTCTTTCGAGTGATCATTATCTTATATTCGAAAGGTATATATTTTGAGAAATTTATATTAGTTTTGGTTTACTTTACACGTTAATGACTTAATTTTATATATTTATTTGTATCAATTAATTCTTCCAATATATTTATTTTATGGCAAAGATTTTCTTTTAGTAAAATTTTCAAGTTTAACCACAGTAAGTGTCGTTACTTTTTCTATTAATTTATTTTATATTGTCAATTTTCTGATCATATTAAGACTCTTAATATATTATAACTTTAATTAAAAATAATTATTTATTTTTTATTTATATTTTTTTATCTTATTAGAAAATTAGATCAAAGTACTTAAAAATTTTCATTTATAGTATAATATAATCCTTAATTTACTACAGAATTAATATATAAAATATTATTTTTTAATAATATAATCCTTAATTTACTACAGAATTAATATATAAAATATATTTTTTTTAATATGTTGTTTTTTTTATTTTTATATTGATTATTTAAAATTATACAATGTTAGGTATTTTAAATTTATTTAGATGTCCAAGAAAAGGCAAGTATGGAATTAATAGTTGAAAAAATTGGATATTGAATCAAATAAGTTCATTCAAAGCATACTTTTCTTTTTTTTTAAATTTTCGAAGTGTATACAAACTTATTAATTGACAAATTATACAAACTTATTAATTGACAAATCATTAATTGGTTAGATTATTTCAAAAACATGGAAGGTTAATTAGAAAGTAGAGAACTAACTTGTGTCAATTAAATTACCTAAACCATAATTTTCTTTTAACTTAATTTAAGTTTTAGTTATTTAATATTTTTCATCTTGAAGGAATGTTAAAAGGGAAATGAAACTTCCTTGCTTTACCCTCTACCTTCATAATTGGCACTAGATTTGGTCAACTTTCGTAATGGTCCTATTATTAGTTTAAGCCTGTAAGTCGTGGTGTATGGAATGGTTCACACCATCTAATTGCATAAATTATTACAAATGACCATACGCATTTATAAAAAATTTTAAAAAATAACATTTAAATTACTTAATTAGTATAATGCTTGATTATAATATTACATGATATATGAATAAGTCTTTTATGCTGAAAATGGGAATCTTTCGTTTATTTTCGTTTTTTAATATGAGAAACTTTTATTATAAAATTATATGAATTAGTCAGCATTTCACATTTTTTTTGCATATTTTGCCAATATATTAACCAAGAACATATTGCTTTTAGAAAAATATTTTTGGATCAACTATACAGTAGAACAATCCAATCCCTAACTTTATTGCCCATTGCCATGCATTTTCTCGTTTTTAAAACTTTATTTTAATAAACATTGTTTTATCTAGAAGAATATAAATTAATTCAATAATTAAGATCTTGATTCATAAGTGTGCATAATTCCTAATTAAAAAATTGAATTGGAAGTCAAATTTTGCAAGCTTATTTTGGGATGTGCATTCCAAATTACAAAGAAAGACGATATTGACTTGATTATAAAGGCATCTGGAATTATTCTAAATTTGAAATTTATTGCCAATAAAATAGAGGGCAAAGAGAATAGTTTAATTTCAATTTTAATATAATAGTAATTTTACATTAACCTAATCTTCAATTAATTAGGTTAAAGTTCTACTAGGTTTTACAAATAGAGAACGAAATGGGGATTTAGGTTTTTACACATCTATTTAATGAAGGAATAATAGTATGCTTATTTATGTACCACTAAAAGAACTAAAATGCCCTCAAAACTTAACTTAATTATTGTTGAGTTCGGAAGCCCACTTACTTGGGAGGTCTTTTCTTGAGCCTAGTGAGAAAATACATTTCATTGACTTAATAGTATATTCCAACTCAAAATCTTAGGACATTGAGTTTATGGGTCTTTTTCATTTACATATTTCTCACTAAGTCCGAATCTTTTTTATGTGAGATTCTTTGCTTCCTCTCACACTTGAAATTTCAACAATCTTTCCCTTAAGTGTGAGCTTCCATATTGGGCATGAGCTCCCCTGTGAGCGAAATCTTTTTCAGGCTTAAGTATACAGTGTCATCTTAGAGCCCTTCAACTCTAATGGTCTAGGCCCACCAAAAGTGACCTTATTTTCCTTGTAGAGATGCTATCCATGGAATTTGACCACCATCTTCATATTCCTTTCTATCGAACCATCGACTTTGATACCAATTGTTGAGTCTGAGGAATTCTCTTATTTAGGAGATCTTCTTCATGGGCATAGTGAGGGAACACACTTTGTGTACCTGACACCACACTTCAACCCAAAGCCTTATGACATTAAGTTTATAGATTTTTTCACTTATATATTTCTCACTAAATTTAGCTCTTTCCGATGTGAGATTCCTTTCTTCAACTCACACTTGAAATTCCAATGATTACAAGCAAACATCTCTCAAAATTAAGCTTAATTACAATCTCAATATTCCCTCAAGATGGAGATTGATGAAAATGAATCAATATCATCCTGGCTAGCATAGAATATAAGCTTTGCACTAAGAGCTTTGGTAAACATATAGCTATGTTACTGTTTGAAGGCATATGTACCATAGTTATGAAGCATTTTGTGAGCTTGTTTATGACCACATGCCAATCAATATCTAAATACTTATCTTTTTGTGAAATAAATGATTAGTTGCTATATGTATTGATTGTTATAGTGAAAATCATTTGGAAGCAACAAAAGAATTTGAAAGTCACAACTATATAAATTGGAAGAATTACCTTTGTGTTTTGTGAAAATTAAAATTAAATTCAGAAAGTAATTTTAACTAACTAAATTAAAGACAAAGATAATAATTAAGAAAAATTCAATGAGAAAAACCTTAATTGAAGGAATAATCTTAGTTTAATTCTTGAATTGATTATAGATTCAAAGTTCACTCTTTTAATTATTCAATAAGCCAGTTATAGTATTGGACAAGCTCTCAATACCAATTCATTCTTAGGTTTTAAATTAATTAGAAAATATTCTCTAATCAATTCTTGCCAATAACCTATCAAATAGGAACACTCTTAGAATCTAATTATTGACTGCCTTATAAACTAGAAGGACCCGATTCTAACTAATAAATCCACTTTGAGATTTATTTAATTAGATTATATAATTTGTTAGGATAAACTTAATTGCTACTTAAATCAAAATATCAAGAAAAATTACGGATTCAAGAATTTTGAATAATTATATGTTATTTAACTAATTAAGTAATGAATCATCTTGATTTATTAGCCAAACAACAATTAAATTAAGTCATAGAGAATTAAATAAATACTGAATATTAAAGAAAGAAAAGATAAAGTTGTTTAGATTTCACAATTTTTGAATTTGAGTTTTAATTACCCTTCAATCAAGAAATAAATTAGTTGCTCATACTTTAAGAAAAGAAAACTTGATAAATTGTAAAGTTTGCAGCAATCAAAATCTGTTAAAAAATCATCATAGGGTTGTTAGAAAAGTCAGTTTATATACCCTTATCTAAAAAAAAAACTTTCTAATTTAAGTCGAACTAGGAAAATTATAAAAAATAAAAAAAATAAAAAGATAATAATAATATCCCAAATCAAATTCTTAACTAATAGGGATTTAAAAGATCAAATTTATCTCCCTAAATCTTATCAAAATCATATTTCCAACGATCAAAATATGGTAAGTGCGAGCTATCAAAATTTTTCATAATTTGTCAGGTCAGTTACGCTATTAGCGCTGCCCAAGGCTCCTGCCTAAGGGTAGTGTTTGCACATTTCTTATAAATTTTTGTCTTTTCCTCAACTTTTCTTCATATGACTACAGGTCCTCTTCTTGTCACTTTTTCTGCAAAAATACTAAGAAATCAATAGAAATATCAAATAATGAGCCTAATTTATCCACAAAAAATGAAGAATATATGCTCATTATCAAGTATACTCAAGGAATACATAATAACTAGTCAAAGATTTCTTTGTGGGCACATAAGAAACCCATTCAGCATCACAGTAAGCATGAAGTTGTAGAGAAGAGTTCGAAGGAAAGAACAAACTTTATGAATGACAATGCTTGAGATGTTTGACCATATAAAAACTTACATCCTAATAAAAGAGTCTATGAGCACTTGTAAATTGATTGAGTTATTAAGCGGAATAAGTTATATTAAGTCTGATCAAATTAAGATACAATAGTATTGACCTAGGTTTAGGTCAATCTTAATTTTGATCTTGACAACCAAATTGAAGCATTCTAATGGCTTCATTGAGTGCCCATATGGCACACAAATAACTTAGAATGAGATGAAATGCAAGAAACTTGAAGTTCTAAGTTGTGTTGAAAAACTTGTCAATAATGGTCACTAAATTGAGTGTAGCATCTCTAAGAAGGCTCTTGCGACTGCACCCAAATAATTTATGACCGCTAAAGAGAGATGGCTAACACATCAAAGGGTGTTACAATCTCTACGCTGAAAAATATGCAATGTTCACATTTCTATTCACAGTGCATCTCGCGACCGCACCCTGTAGTCTTGCAACTGCGACCATGTTAAGGCTAGAACTCAAAACACACAGTAGAGATCGCAATGGACATAGTGGTGACTTTCTCTAAGAGAAGTGTCCCATCTGACCGCTAGCTCAAAAAGGTGCGATAGCGACATCTATAAGACCTGACTCTAGAAGCCATCGCAATGAAGAATTTGACTGCAACATAAAGATCACGACTGCTACAGAGATTAGTGCTACCACAAGATTCATATAGCCATTGGAGGGCTTTAACAAATAGTTGAAGAACCAACGAGAAGAAGCCACATGTCAATTAGCCGTTAGAAATATGAAGTTCGAGATTGCGAAAAAGGCTCTCACGACTTCGACAACTATATGACACAGAAATATAAGAAGATTTTATGGCTATTGGAGTTACACTTTTCTACCCACTTCACCAACGGGCAGAATTGCTTTGAGGTCTATAAGTATAACCTCAAACAAGACTCTAAGTGATGAAGAATGTGCTTATAGTGTCCAAACTTTTGTAATTTTAATTCTTGAGCCTTAAACTTTTTTGTTCTTCATGTAAGGTTGATCAGTGTTAGCCTTAAACATTATTGCAAGGTTTAGTGTGAGCTTTAAACACTTTGGTTGAGAGTTAACCTAGGACAAAACTCTTATAAAAGGCTTGAATGTTAGCCTTTGGGAAAAACACTTATTAAGGGTTTGAGAGTTAGCCTTATGAAAACTCTTGTTTAGGTTTTGTGTTAGCCTGTAAAACACAAAGTTTGGTGTTAGCTTTAAACACTAAGTTAGGAGTGAGCTTGCAAAACTCCAAGATTAGTGAAATACCCAATTAAGGTTGGAGAGTGAATGTAGGGTTAGCTAACACTCGAAACACTATAAATCATGGTATTTATTCGTCTTCCCTCGAACTCCTTTTTATTTCTTAGCAAAATTTTTAATTTTCCATTGCATATCAAATAGCATCAATTCAAACCCCTTTCTTGGTGCCATCCATAAGGCCAACAATTGGTATCAGAGCTAAACAATCACATTCAAGCTTCATTGCTTAATTGAAGATCAAGGATGACCAATGAATGGGAAAACAATCTCCAATCGCTTTTCGAAGGCTTTGACTACTCTCTTTGGAAGTATAAGATGAAGTTTTACCTTGATAGTGGTCCTTCAAACTTGTGAAGCTATGTTGAAAAAGTGTGGAAGCCTCCTACAAGAGTGGTTGATGGTGTGAAAGAAGAAATTATACGAGAAGAGTGGAATGAAGAATAAAGAAGAAGTAATGGGAGAGACAAAAAGGTTGCTTACATTCTCCTAAGCTCATTGTCAAGGGAAGAATGTGGAATAGTCCTTGGACGCCAAAATGTCTATAGTATTTGGAAGACCTTGGAGAATTATCATAAAGGCACCAATCAAGTAAAATCCATGAAGGTCCAAATGCTTACACATAAGTATGAGCTCTTCCAAATTAAACCCTATAAGGATGTGACGAAGATGACCAACCGACTTTTTTTCATTGTCAACAATTTGAAGAAATTTGGCAAAGACTACTCTTTGGAATACATCAACATCAAAATCCTTAGAGCTCTTCCAAAGAAGGACTTTGAATGTAGAGTAGCATCTATTGAGGAAGTACATGATTTAAGCAAGCTTCCAACGAATGTCTTCATTAGGAAGCTACTCACACATAAGATGGCAATGGAAATACAAGAAGAGCAATAAGAGGATGAGGAGAAGAAGATAGAAGCTCTCAAACCCTCCACTAGACAGAAATATGAAAGTTAGAGTACAAGTGACTCTTCTAGTAGAGATGAAGAAGAGGAGTTGCTAATCTTTTCAAGAAAGCTAAAGGAGATCATGAAGAGAAGAAGGAAAGAAAAATCTCCTTCCCCATCTTTCCTATAAGAAGAAATAAAGAAGGAAAGCCAAGAAGAAGAAATTCAAGTCCTCAAGAGATGAAAGCTCCTTCAACAATGATAATGATGATGAAGATGAGGAGTTCATTTATCTTGCCCTCATAGCTTTGGAGGACCCCTCAATTGACAAGGGTAAATGGCATGAAGATGGAAGATGATGAACACTCCAAGCTCTACAATGTCCAGGGTTAGGCAATTGGCATTGAAATATTTGATAAAATTTATTGCCTTACAACTTTTGTATTTTATCTCATTTTAGTTTATGTTTCAATTTATGATTTTTTTGCTTAAGTTTGAACCTTTGATTGATTATGCGATTGACTAAATTATTTGTTTTACATATTAAGTTTATTGATAATGCGACTTCACCAAAAGAGAAGAAAAATTGACTTATTTAGAATTATATGGATATTTGTTTCCTAGTTCTCATCTCTTGAGGGGGGGGGGGAGTAATTTTCAACATTTAATGTTTTATAACAATTATTTTTTTTTGGAATTTTTTTAAACTAAGTATATAACTAAGAATTGTCTCAATTTTATTTTAAAAGTGTATCCTTGATTCACTTTTTGATTGGTGATTGACTATTTCTATTGATTCTAGTTTATTGTATAAAGTTAATCACCAACATTGATTTTGATCTTGTTTTTGTGTCTATAGTTTAAACTAAGTAATTTTCAACATTTAATGTTTTATAACAATTAATTTTTTTTGGAATTTTTTTAAACTAAGTATATAACTAAGAATTGTCTCAATTTTATTTTAAAAGTGTATCCTTGATTCACTTTTTGATTGGTGATTGACTATTTCTATTGATTCTAGTTTATTGTATAAAGTTAATCACCAACATTGATTTTGATCTTGTTTTTGTGTCTATAGTTTTCTCATTTCTCATAATCTCTATTTAGTTGTTTGATTGCTCTTCATCCCTCTATCCCTCTTTTTGAATTTTAGCAAAGAGGGAGAGAATGTGATGAATTTAAAAATCATCCTTGCAATATTACAATTTGATTCGGGGAGTTTATAATTTTGTGATAAGTTATTATGTTATTTGTTTAAGGGGAGACTATTGTATATTTGTGTTGAATATTTTTTTTTTCAAATTCAATTTGATTGCCAAAATGAAAAAAAGGGAGATTGTTGGCCTAAGTTTAGCTCAATCTTGATTTTGATCATAGTAAACAAATTGAAGTGTTATAATGACTTTATTGAGTGTCTATATGCTACATTTTAAAATAACTTAGAATGAGATGAAATGTAAGAAACTTGAAGTTCTAAGTTATGCTGAAAAACTTGTCAATAATGGTCACTAACCTGAGTGTAACGGTCTCTAAGGAGGCTCTCATGACCTCACCCAAATAAATTGCGACCGCTAAAATGAGATAGCGACCACACTAAAGGGTGTCGCAACCTCTACGGTGAAAATATGCATTATTCACATCACTATTGACAATGCATCCCATGACTACACCCAAGAGCCCCGTGATAGAGACCATGCTAAGGCTAGAACTCAAAACAGATAGTGGACATTGTGGTGGACATAACAGTGACTTTCTTAAAGAAAAGTGCCCCATCCGATCGCGACCTTAAAGAAGTGCGACCGTAACATCCATAAGACATGACTCCAAAAGCCATCATGCTGAAGCATTTGACCACAACATGAAGATTGCAATAGCTAGGGAGATGAGCGTATCAATGAGAAAAAGCCATTGGTAGGCTTCAACAGATAGTTGAAAAACCAATTAGAAAAAGCCACGTATCAATCGGTCGTTATAAATATAAAGTTCAAGACTATAAAAAAAGATCTCACAACCGCGACAACTATCTGACACAGAAATCCAAGAAGATTTTATGGCTGTTGGAGTTGGACTTTTCTACTCACTTCACCAATGGGCAGAATTGCTTTAAGAACTATAAATACAACCTCAAACAAGGCTCCAAGTGATGAAGAATGTGCTTACAGTGTCCAAATTCTTGTAATTTTAATTCTTGAGCCTTAAAAGTTTTTTATTTTTCATGTAAGGATGAGTGTTAGCCTTAAATACTATTGTAAGGTTTAGTGTGAGCCTTAAATACTTAGGTTGAGAGTTAGCTTAAGACAAAACTCTTGTAAAAGATTTAAGTTTTAGCCTTTAGGAAAAATACTTGTTAAGGATTTGAAAGTTAGCCTGAGGAAAACTCTTGTTTAGGTTTGTGATAGCTAAAAAATACTAAGTTCAGTGTTAGCTTTAAACACCAAGTAGAGAGTGAGCTTGCAAAGCTTGAAGATTGGTAAAATACCCAATTAAGGTTAGAGAGTGGATGTAGAGGTAGTTAACACCCGAATTACTATAAATCTTGGTATTTATTCTTCTTTCCTCAAACTCCTTTTTATTTCTTAGCAAAATTTTTCAATTTTCCATTGCATATCAAATAACACCAATTCAACCCCCTTTTTGATGCCATGCATAGGGCCAACAAATAGTCTTCTTAATTTTTTTGGATCAGGCATGTAATGATTGGCTTCATCTATCAATTTAAGCCCATTAGATAGAGAAATCTTATTTGGTTTACAACTACATAAACTAATATTAGTAAGCATGCAAAGAACACCATATTTAGATCACTTGACTTTAGTATTAGTAATTTGCCATCATCAAAACCCAGTACTAAAGAATCAAGTTGACCCTCTTCCCAGAGGATCATTTGTTTAGTCTACCCATTTTGATATTATCAGTCTGCACCAAGTATTGACTCCATTCGACCTGCTCACATCAAGAAATAAATAAAGGAAAGATAACTCAATTCTTAAAAAATCTCCAATTATCTTATTGGATTCAAAAAGTTGGGTTAACATGAAGAAAAACTCAATTTATTGGAACCCGTTTCTTAGTGCTATTTTATTTTTTTTAATTATTAAAGTATTACTATACTAACATGCATTGATAAAGATGTAATATTAAATAAATAACTCCGTTAAAAATTCATACAGTACATGAAAAAATAGTTTAGTATAATAAATAAATATATTTAGTATATATCTTTATAATCCTTGAAATAACTTAAAAATGAACTGAACTAAAAATAATTACATACCAGAACCTAAAATAGAAGCTCTATTATAATAACAAAATAATTAAAACAGGCATAATAACAAAATATTATAAGCAAAACATTAAAAATGAAATATATACATATTCATTCTCAACTATATCAAATTAAATATTCACATAAACACATTTAACATAAATGAAATAAAATACTACAAATTTAATTTCTATTCACAAAACATGGAAGCAAATTAAATCAACACTAGTATGAAAAATATAAAAATTACGCATTTGCGCCAGTAAACTAAACAAAAGCCACGACAAAGAAGGACAATGGCGTTTATGTCATACTTATGGTGAATTTGCCAAAGCAATCGATTATAAGTTTGCCATAAGCACGCCATTGTTTACAAAGACAACATGAAAGAAACCAAAAGTAATCCTTGGTGAACAATCTAATCATGTTTCTTCTAAAATATAATCTAGATTGAGTGTTTGTAATTATGTTTGATTTATTATGTATTGTATATAATTTAGATTAACTAACGTGATGTATAAAAAAAATTATGAACTAACGTGATGTATAAAAAAAATTATGTTAAAAAAAAATTATGTAAGAAGACAAGAATATTAAGTGACAGTAACAATCATAATGAGTAGGAAAGTACGTAAAATAATAAAAATTCTAAGTGTTAAATATTAGACTAACTTATAACATATGATTATGGCATCAACAACAATAATATTGATTCTTATGATCCTATCTGGTCATTCTAAGTTAGAGGGACCTAATTCTAAAGCATAAAAGACAAACTTGCATTATTGACTACTACTAATTTTTAAATGATTGTATCATATTTGAATCCCAGCCTGCAGAAACTCTCCACCCAATTAGCTTTAAAATGTCTGCAATCCAAAGGTATAGATGTTAGGATTAGTGTTTGTTGATGCTTTTAGTAAATGTTCTTTTTCCTCATATAGATTTTCTGAATGCTCGATGAATGCTCAATATTGATTACTAATGATCTTTTCTTACCCCTTTTTTTTTTGGTTTTCTCTCTCCTTTTTCCACTTATCATGTTTGAAAAGTGCTTGTATCTGTTCTCTGTTGTTTCAGCACGTTCCTAGTCCATATCCCAGATCATGTCCGAAGTCATATTTCACTGCTGCATGAAGCAAATGGTGAATTCGCCAAAACTATGGTGAATTCATCTAGCCACAAATGAAGTTGCCTATGCTTCGAGCTTAGGCAAAATCCCTTTGAAAGGTAGGCAGGCCCAAAATGTTTCGAGAACTCGCTTGGCCAGTTGTCTCATTTTGCCCCATCTTTTAATATTTCAGACCAAATTAGATGGGTGAAAATCCAAGCATCTATACATGTATCTATTTTTTATAGTGTTATGTGATACATATTTGTCACCTGTCCAGTGAATTAGAACACGAGGGTAAAACTAATATGCCATCCACCACAAGGCTAAATTCAATCCACATTTTTTTTTCTTTTTTTTTCTCGTTAAAATGTTCTCTCTCAAAATTGATAATCTTTTTTCCTTTAGAATTTTTAGGGATAAAGCCCAATAGTTTAGGCACGGGCCTGGGAGAGGCCTTACCAAGCCCAAACTCAACTCCACGGTTGTTCGTTAATCTTATAGGTCAAAGATACTACATCCAGTCCATACCCAGGAAGCATCCATCACTTCCTTAGAGGATTATAGATGATCAAAATAAATCAAAAATAACAATATAACAGAGTGAAATCTACAAATTCATGGCTCAAAAAGAATATCAACAACATCTCAAGCAAAACAACATAAGTTAATATAGTGACAAATCAATATAGTGGACATGGTCAACGCTCAGCAAAACAAAAATATGAATCAATAAACATAATAATATTTTTGTTAGTGATAAGAACAATAAATTTTAAAAGATCAAGAGATATAAACTGAAAGAAGAGGAAGCTATTGGACAGCAGAAATTGAAGACAGAAAAGATTATTATATTAAGCTTAACCTTTCTGGTTTAAATACAGAAATTTATGTCCAAAAATAGAGGGAATTGGTTCTAAAAGAATGCTAAATATCTGCTAACAAATATCAGATAACTAAAGCTCCTATAATCAAGGAGACTTATTCAAATTTATCAACAGAAAATAAAATTAAACACAAAAGCTATAATAAAAATTAAATAGCAGCAATCTTAACTCGTGAATTCAACACTCCTCCTTGTTTAGATGCTGCAAACTCCAAGCTTCTTTCTAAAGCTTTCAAACTTGCTAAGTGGTAGAGGTTTGGTAAAGACATCTGCAACTTGATCTTCAAATCTGCAGTAACAAAGAGACACATCTCCACTCTTCTGAACTTCTCGAACAAAGAATAGCTTAATGTTGAAATGCTTAGTCTTTCCATGAAAAACTGAATTATTGGAGATTGCAATAGCTGCTTGGTTGTCAACTAGTATCTCTGTACTTTGCTTCTGCTCCATGTTTAGATCAGTAAGGATCTTCCTTAACCAGAGAGCTTGGTTTACTGCTGCTGTTGCAGCTATAAATTCTGCCTCAGCAGTAGATTGAGCTACTGTTTCTTGCTTCTTCGAGCTCCAAGAAAACATACCTGATCCAAGACAAAAATAGTAACCAGATGTACTCTTCATGTCATCAGTTGAGCCACCCCAATCACTGTCAGAGAAGCCAATTAACTTCAATTCTTTGTGCTTTGAAAACTTTACTCCATAATTCCATGTCCCTTTGACATATCTAATAACTCTCTTTGCAGCTCCAATATGAGATTCATTGGGACAATGCATAAACCTGGAGAGAATACTTACAGCATTCAAGATATCAGGTCAGGTTGTTGTTAAGTACATTAGACAACCTATCAAACTTCTGAAATCAACTTCATTAACTTTGGCAAATCTATCATCTTTGACCAGCTTCTCCTTTTGATTCATAGGAGTATTCATTGCTTTGCAATCTTCCATCTGAAATTTTTTAAGTATCTCTTTTGCATATTTTTTTTGACAAATGAACACTTCATATTGACTTTGTGTGATCTCAATGCCAAGGAAATATGACATCAGACCAAGGTCTGTCATTTCAAAGACCTTTTTCATCTCAAGTTTGAACTGATTAACTTGATCAAGATTGCTCCCTGTAATTAATAAATCATCAACATAAAGAGAGATGATTAAGGTGTTTATACCTTCATGCTTAACATACAGCGTGAGCTCAGATTGACTTTTTTTAAAGCCAAGATTCACCAAATGATCATCAATTCTGCTATACCATGCTCGTGGAGCCTGTTTTAGGCCGTATAGAGCTTTTTTTAGCAAGTAAACTTTGTCTTCGTTGCCTCTGCTCACAAAACCTTCAGGTTGCTCGACGAAAATTTCTTCTTGCAAAAAACCATTTAAGAATGCCGATTTAATGTCTAATTGGAATACTTTCCAATTCTTTTGAGCAGCAAGTGCAAGCAACAATCTTACAGTGTCAAGCCTAGCAACAGGTGCAAATGTATCCGAATAGTCAACCCCAAAAACTTGTGCATAACCCTTCACAACAAGTCTTGCTTTGAATTTGTTAACTGAACCATCAGAATTTTGTTTTGTTCTGAACACCCATCTTACTCCAATTACCTTTCTGTCAAGAGGTCTATCAACCAGCTCCCAGGTTTTATTTTTCTCGATCATCGAAAGCTCCTCCTTCATTGCAGCCATCCAATGTTGACTGTTTTTTGCATCAAGATAACCTGCAGGCTCGTAAATAGCTACATTACACCTCTGATAAATATCAGATAGCAGCCTTGTACCTCTGACAGGTGCATCATCAGTTGAAGCATCTTGCACTTCATCTTCGGGTTCTTCTAACATACTGCCAATAGTGGAATTTTTTGGTGCACTGGAAATCTGGCGTATCATGGTAGAGTCCTTCCAATTCCATTGCTCATTTTCAACAAAATGAACATCTCGACTCACAATAACACGTCCAGTTTGTGGTAGAAAAACCCTGTACACTTTTGATACAGTGCTATACCCAATAAATATGCCAGCTTCTGCCTTTTTGTCAAGCTTATCACGCTTGACCTGTGGAACGTAAGTGAAACAAAGGCAGCCAAAAACTTTAAGAAATTTTAAAGAAGGTTTATAACCATACCAAGCTTCAAATGGTGTTTGATCCTTCACTGCTTTTGTTGAAATCCGATTTTACAAGAATACTGCAGTGTGTGCAGCCTCTCCCCAAAAGCTTTTTGGAAGATTTTTCTCATGAATCATACATCTTGTCATCTCCATTATGAATCTGTTCCTCCTTTCACTGACTCCATTCTGTTGAGGAGTGTACGGAGCTGTCAATTGATGCTCAATTCCTGCCTCTTCACAAAACCTATTAAAGGTTTCTGAAGTGTACTCCTTGCCATTATCAGATCTCAGAATCTGAATTTTGCATCCACTTTCATTTTCAACTTTGGCTTTAAATTTCCAAAATACACCAGCAACTTCTGATTTTTGCTTCAACAAGAAAATCCAGCACATTCTTGTTAGATCATCTATAAAAATTATATAATAGAGATTACCATTTAATGATGGTGTTCTTTGAGGGCCGCAAAGATCAGTATGAATCAGCTGCAATTTTTTCGAAGCTCTTCGTGCTTGGTTAGGGAATGGTTGCCTATGTTGCTTTCCAAAATTACAAGCATGACAAGGAGGCATGTTATTATCAATGTCTAAAAGACCTTCAACCAGCTCCTTCGATTGCATTTGAAGCAATCCTTGATGGTGAAAATGTCCAAGTCTTTTGTGCCAAATTTCAGTGGTACTAGTTCTGGAATTAAAGGCCAACTGTTCTGTTTCCATTGGATTAAGAGCAAAACTTTTTCCCTTCATTTTGATTTGGAACAAAAGTTTGCCATTAACATCGCTGATCAAACACTGCTTGTTCTCAAACAACAATTTATAGCCTTTTTCCAATAACTGACCAACACTTAAGAGATTTTGATCAATTTCAGGTACAAACAAAACATCTGAAATAAACTTTGTACCTGTAGAAGAAGCTATTGCAACTGTGTCTTTCCCTTTTGTTGCAAGATATTCTCCATTACCAATCTTTACTTTGGCAATGAAAGATGTATCCAGCTCCTTGAAAAGATCTCTGTCAAAGGTCATGTGGTTGGTGCAAGCACTATCGATGAGCCATCTGTCACTAGAATGACTTGCTACAAGACAAGTGGCTACGAATAGTTGCTCCTCTTCACAATCTGCTACTTGGGCATCTACTTCTTGCACCTGATCTTTGACTTTGCAAATCACAGCTTCATGTCCAAGCTGATTGCATCTGGAACATTTGGCATCCGGCCTCCTCCAACATTTGGATGGTGGATGACCTTTCTTCCCACAATGGTGGCAAGGTGAATAGGATTTCTTGGCATTTCCTTCTTTGCCTGCAGAATTTCCTCCACTCTTTGACTGATTTTTAGAATTTTTCTTCTTTTTATTCCTGCTATTATCTTGATGCTTGGCAGCCAAAGCACCTTCAATCACACCTTCTTGCCTCATGGACCTCCTTTGCTCTTGTGCTTGTAAAGCATTCAAGAGCTCTGCAAGTGGAATCTTTGACAGATCCTTGGTGTTTTCCAGAGTAGTAATGGTAGCTTCAAACTTCTCTGGAACAGTAACAAGAAGTTTTTCCACGATTCTAGAGTCTTTAAACTCAGAACCAAGCAATCTCACTTTGTTGACAATGCTGAGTAGTCTGTCAGTATATTTTTTCACTGACTTAGACTCCTTCATCCTTTGCAGCTCAAAGTCTCTTATCAAATTCAAGACTTTCATTCCACGAATCCTCTCATCTCCTGCATACTCAACCTTGAGATAATCCCAGATTTCCTTTGCTGACTTCAGGGACATAATTCGTGTGAAAATCGTCTCAGATACAGCTGCAAATAGGCAAGATTTTGCCTTTGATTTTCTTGTCTTCTTTTCCTTTTGTGCTTTAATCTGTGCCACAGTAGGATTTGCTGGAAGAGTAGGAACTTCATAATCCTCTTCTACAGCTTCCCAAAGGTCCAAAGCCTCCAGATAAGTCTCCATACGAACTGCCCACATCTGATAATTGTCTCCATCAAAGACTGGTGGTACAGCAACTGAAAAACTAGATTCTCCTTCCATTTTAACACAAATAACCTCACAGATCCCTCAAGAAGACAGCTCTGATACCAATTGTTAGTGATAAGAACAATAAATTTTAGAAGATCAAGAGATATAAACTGAAAGAAGAGGAAGCTATTGGACAGCAGAAATTGAAGACAGAAAAGATTATTATATTAAGCTTAACCTTACTGGTTTAAATACAGAAACTTATGTCCAAAAATAGAGGGAATTGGTTCTAAAAGAATGCTGAATATCTGCTAACAAATATTAGATAACTAAAGCTCCTATAATCAAGGAGACTTATTCAAATTTATCAACAGAAAATAAAATTAAACACAAAAGCTATAATAAAAATTAAATAGCAGCAATCTTAACACGTGAATTCAACAATTTTAACTAATCACTCTAAAACAATGAGTCCATAGCAATGGACAAAAGGGTAATAAGGAATCCAAAAGTAACTTGAGATGGGGCTGAGCTAATTGGCGTAGGAGAAGCAGGACCCTCTGTCACAGGACTACTAGTGGTTGTTGACGGTGGCTGGGCAATGCTAGAAGACGGTGGTGGGAGCCCTGTGGCAGTAGCGTTAACCACTCTAATGGCAAGCTTTTGGCCCAAGTCGCAGTGATTTGGGTAGGTGGAAGTGAAGAAATAATCACCACTTGTATTGAGTAAAATCTTTACAGGGCTTGTAGACCAAACTTTGATTGTGTTATTAGTGTTACATGCCTCGTAGGCTTCCTTCGTCACTAAGGCAACATCTTGTAGTCCATTCACGAAGCTAAAAACTGTAAATAAATTTTGAACTATTAATTACATAACCAAAATGTCCATGAAAATGTTATTAATGAAAGTATTAACAGTGGAAACTATATTGTTTTTCAAAACATTACGTACATTGCTTACTATATACAAGTTTTATAAAAAATAAAAGCATATATGAGTCTTTTCTTTTTATAACTTTGACAAGTAATTAGCTTTTATATTCAAATACTCTCCCTCATAATTTTTTTCTTTCAAAAAATTCATAATTAAAATATTATTTTTTTATATTTTTAAATTGTAAATTTCTTACAAATTTTATTTTTATCATAAAAATATGATTCTCAATATATAAAAAAATATTTGAAAGCTTGATATAAATAAATAAAAATTTGGAGGCTTAATAGACAAAAAGGAATAAGTTTAAGAATTACATAATAATTTTTATTTTATTTTAAAATTTTCATTCTAAAAAAAGTCAAGAAATTAACTAATATTCATGCAAAATCAATGACTTTACCTAGAATGTCGCTAACCAAGAAAGTCTTATTATAGGCCCAAGTCATGTAAGCAAGTGCACCACCTGGAGGGACAAGCCAACCCAAGCCACCGCCGACTGTGTAGATCAATGAGGCACTGGGCAAGACAGGTGAAGGGGCTGTAGGAGGATGATGAGGAGCTGGATTGGGTCCAGGAGCAGTTACATAGATGGCTAACCTTTGGCCCAATGCGCAGTGTTTGTCCATTGTACTAATAAAAAAGTATACACCAGCAGCATCTAAAGTAAAATTTGCAGGACCAGTTGTCTTAATTGAAACTGGGTTTGTTGAATTGCAGATCACATATGCTTCTTTTGTGACCATGGCTACATCCTGAAGTCCAGTTGTGAAATTGAACACTAAAAAAATTAAAGAAGTAAGATAAATTAAGATAATTAACTCAGCGATCGAATGTCTATCTTATGAAAGTCATTGGATTTTTTATATTCTTACTCAGAACGTCGCCAACAGTGAAGGTATTAATGGCGGCCCAAGTAGCATAAGCAAGGTCACCACCAGGAGGCACTAGCCATCCTAACTCGTCCCCAACAACAAGTGTCTTTGCTACACTAATGTGCATAAGCGAAGCAATTGCAATGGCTAAAATGGCTGAACTAATCACTATCTTAGCCATGTTTTTAACAAGTGGTTGTGGGTTTTGGGAGAGATTAATTGTCAATTAAGCTTAATTTTAACCATTTTTATAGAAGCTGGGAAAGTTGAATTGTACCAAACTGAGACCTTAATATTTATTTGACTCGTAAACTTGATTATATGTCACTTTTCCATTGACTTTAAATTCTTAATTAATTCAAGTTGTGATATCTATAGGCTATAACCATTAAAATCTAGAAGCAATATAAGATCAAAAATTAGTTTGTTGGGTGAGATTCAAAAATATGTGGGTGATAAAGATAGAAATGAAGAGTGTATAACTTGGGGCAGAAGATATGTTATTATTACATTGGTTAATTGATAGAATTTTCTTGTCTAGTTCTGATTTTTATTTGCAAAGATTAAAAATCAAAACCAAATGCACAATTGTCAAATGCTCAGTTGCTGCGTTTTTGTCAATTTCTTACGCTTCAAAAACTTTGATTTCAATAGCATTTATTTTTTGGGGTTACATATATAGTTATTTATTTCCTTGCCTTCAAGAGTTAATCTCATTATGTAAGGAGTTTTCTTCCCAATTTTTGATCTTGCTAACACGTGTTGTTGATGTAATTTTAAATCAGATAAATAAATTTATGAAAAGAAAAAAATAAGACAAAAATTATCATATTTATTCTTAATTTAAATCACTTTTTCTATTGCATCCTAATTTCAAAAATGTATCAATTTGAATAATATTCTATATTCTAATTAATTTCATTACTAAATAAATGATGATGAACAAAATATTCTAAAAAAAATTAATTATCACAATATACAGAAAAAATTCCTATTATATTAACGAATATATAAAATTTCCAGATATTCAATTAATTAACGAATTATAGTCTTCCTAATTCCTATTATAGAAACAGAAGCACTCGATATTGTGATCATTCATTTAAATTTGTTAAAAACTATAGTAATAGAATATTATATATGAGCACATATAAGTTGAATTTGACATTTTCTTCATGTTAAAGTTGCCTCTGATTTAGTCAATACTATTTAATTATTAAGATCAGTTTTCCAATTGATTTTAAAGCATAATTAATTTAATTTCTGTTGGTTAATCTTGAAAAAATTAAGATATAAATGACTTTTCAAAGATAAAAGAATATGAAAATGAAAGTCGCTAGAAATTTTCGAAAAACACAACATTTTTTATTTATTCCTTTGGAGAATGGGCCAATACATATACAAGTCTAGAATATATACAAGATAAATTCAATTCAAAATTTACAATATATGATTTCTAGAATGCACTGCCTTTAGCTTATTATAGATTTAAGATATTTAATTTTATGTATGTAATATGATTTTGTTATTTTAAATCAGCACCACTATTCTTTTTTTTTTTTTTAATTTCTGGCAATATGTCTGAACTGAATCTTCTTCACAATAGGGTTTAAAGATATACATAATTTCTTAAGAAACATTTTAGTGTTAAAAGGTATGTATTAATTAAATGCCAAGGTCTAACATAGAAATGGAAATAACATAAAAATTTGATTTGATTATTAAACTACTAAAAATTTAAAGGAAAAAACAAGAAAGATATTTATATATTTGTTCTTCAAGACAAATCGCATAGAGCTCTGAGAAGAACCTGCACTTTATTTAATTGAAATTACTGTAGAATCTTTCTTAGCTTTCGCTAGTTTATATATATATATATATATAACAAGGACAAGTGAATTAATACAATATAATATAATATTTTGAATCAATAAGAGTCGGTAAATGATTAATTTTCAATCATGTTTAATTTATGAATTTTTTTGATAGAATTAATTTATAAATTTTACCATTTACTATTACGAGAATTTAAATTCTATCAAGTAATATTTTATTTTATTTTAATAAAATTATTTTACATTTCACACTACTTAAAATTATTAATTAATGATTTATTTTATTTTAATAAAGTTAATTTACATCTATATTTATCATACTCAATTAATTTAATTCCAGCAATTCAATAAAAAAAAACTTGAAAATCAATTAAATTGAATAATATACGGTACTATATATCTGGAACCTGGCTCAATATGCCAAGCCACTCCTTTGGAACCAACCTCACTATACAGAGCCACTCATATGGCCCACTCGCCAAGTCAGACTCAGCCACAATAGGATAAATCTCTAACATAATTATCGTATGACGCAAGTATATACAGTAGAGATTCTTGATGATGACATCAACATTGGTCCCCTTTTTTATTTCCTATAAATAAGGGGTCAACTCTCACAAGTAAGAGATCTTCTGCTCCTCTATTAGTCATGTAAATAGACTGAGAACTGATTTAGGTATCAGAGTTTTCCTACTGAAACCTGAGCCCTTTCTCTATTTGTCTTGCAAGAGTCCAAACCTTTGCCAGAGATTGACCCGTCAAGGAACATACTAGAAGTCCATTTGTTATCATTTGGTGTGGTGAGTGTAGATCAGCTATTCCTTAGCAACATGGAAAATAAAACTTTAGATTTGTTTCTTGACCTGCAACTGAACGCCCAAACACCCCAAGAACAACAAACACCCCAATACCCTTACACATCTCAGAATATACCTCCAACCAACACCCTTATATGACACAAGACCTTCTGATTAGCCCCACCCGAGATTCTTATCTTGTTTAGCCCAAATGGCATCCGCTATCCTTCATTCACCTGGACTCACCGAGCAAACCGCCTACGAGTTGATTGCCACTTTGAAGAACTTTTGTGGCTATCATGAGACAACAAAACAACCCCCTCCCTTCCTTCAAAGAATACAACCCCTCACAATGACATATCCCCGAACTAAGCCAACAATTTAAGGACAGGGCAAGATCCCACAAGTCTGATCTACAAGCTTGAAGATAACTCTTCACTCCCGAACCATTTGTTTCTAGAGCCACAACCATACCAAGGATGGGAACATTATGCTCACCCTTGAGGAGTTAGAAACACTTATTGATGACCACATTAACTGGATATAGAGGCAGGGTGCCCTCAAATATGATATCACCATTAAATCTCCCTTGTCTTTGGAAATCTTGAACAATATACACCCAGCCTTCCAAGTTCC
Organism: Garcia nutans; assembly: GCA_947685225.1. Taxonomy (NCBI): domain Eukaryota; kingdom Viridiplantae; phylum Streptophyta; class Magnoliopsida; order Malpighiales; family Euphorbiaceae; genus Garcia; species Garcia nutans. The sequence goes on along the minus strand of CANTUV010000051.1, from coordinate 3,247,296 downwards.
TAAATTCAAAGAATACAACGGCTCCTCAGACCCTTGTAAGCATGTGGACAGCTTCTACAATACGACCCTCGTACATACCACAATCAGAATTTGCTCTGTATAAATTTTTCCCAAAGACCATTACCGGAATGCATAAACGTGGTATAAGAACCTTAAGTCGGGATCAATCCACAACTTCTAGCAACTCTTATAATTGTTCTTGTTTCATTAACAAATTTGTTGTGTCAATAGATCCTATATGCACATCGTCAAACTTGCTAAAAGTTATATAGAAGCTAGATGAAACTCTCAGAGATTATATTCACAGGTTCAATAAGACAGTGGTTGTCATCCAAAATGTCAACCTGGAATTGGCAATAGAAGCTTTGATGAGAAATGCAAGATGCTCTAAGTTTTAGGACTCATTGAGTAAAAAAAGACCCCTAGACTTCACACTACTGATAGACCGGGTCCACAAATATATCCAAATGGATGAGAACCAACGCCTTTGATAGGACCTCAAGAACGCACATGCTACTGAGATTCTCACTTCCATCAAAGACACCCATAAATCTAAACCCTCTAAAAACTATAGACTAAGTGGCAGTTGGAGGAATCACCCTCATAGCTCCGAGCATTGGCCCACACATCAAACATAATGAGCATATCGTGTGGAGACCACCCCGACAAAGTAATATACCCCCTAAAAGCTTCCAGAGACACCATCCTTAAATGGCTAAAATAGAATAAGGAGGTCAGATGGGTCAAAGGATACAAGACAGATCTAGGTACTGCTTATTCCACACAGATTATGGCCATGACATTAAGAAATGCAACAATTTACAGAGGGAGATTGAGAAGCTAATATAAGCATGAGATTTAAAACAGTTTGTAGTAGGAAACTCCCGAAGGAATGACATCCAATTGAATCCTAAGTCATCTCAAAAGAACACCAAGAAGGCTCCAAGTGGAGTCATTCATTTCACAACAAGCGGAAAGCATTATGATGTGGCGAAAAAGTCCAAAAAGTGCAAGGTGAAAGAAGTTTTCTCCATGATTGCGGTACCAATTTCTCTGTGATTACGGTACCATCCCAAAGCTTGGTCATAACCTTTAACCCTTAGGGGTCATAGCAAGTGCTAGCCCCACACTTAAATGCCTTAGTGGTTGAGGTCATGATCAAAGATTATATGATGTAGTGAAACTTGGTTGATAATGGAAGCCCTGTCAATTTGCTCAGTTTTGAAGCATATAAAAAGCTCGGGCTATCTTCCAATGCCCTTAAGCCAGTTTATTAACCCCTAGTAGGATTGTCGGGCCATAGTGTTCATGTGCTCGATTAGGCAATGTTAGAAGTCCTGCTCAGGGACAGACCAATAGTTAGAAACTACCAAGTTTTTTTTATGATTGTGGATATGCACTTTGCTTACAATGCCATTTTTGGCTGAGCTCTCTTGGAAGGTATAGACACCTTTATCTCCATTAGAAGTGTCGTAATAAAAGTCTCAACTAGTAACAAAGTGGTGACTTTGAGGGAGAGCCAACAAATAGCATGGGAGTCATATGTTGTCCTCTTGAAAAGTGCAAATTTGGTCTTGCTGGTTGATTCCCTGGATCTCCCAATCAACCAGGAGATGAGAGTTAAGCCAATAGATATAATGAAAATAATGCAGATAAAAGAAGCCATAAACGTACAAATCGCGAGCTTTAGTAGTCTTGAGAAAGAATTCATCCTTGTAGAGACCCTTTCCCAATACCAAGACATCTTTGCATGGACGCCAAATAATGTAAAGGGAGTCTCGCCAGAGCTTATGACTCATGAACTCCATGTAGACCCTAAAGCTTCTCTCGTAAGACCAAAAGAGAGAGAGAGGGGGAGAGGGAAACCATAGCCTGGAGAAGCAATTGGCGACAAAATAAGAGGTCTAAAAACTCCTCTAGGCAGGTTTCATAGGAGCTCTTATTCTTGAATTAGTTGTCAAATGTGGTCTTGGTTAAAAAAATACAATGACAAATGGAGAATGTGTGTACATTTCATACACTTAAACAAATCCTACGCAAAGGACTCATACCCACTTCATCATATTAACCGCTTGGTGGACTTAAGTGCTAGGTATGAGGAATACAATTTCATCGATGCATCCTCAGGCTATCATCAGATCCCCTCAAAACTGGAGGACCGGGAGAAGACATCATTCATTACAAGCAGAGGGACATATTGCTATAAGGTCATGCCTTTTGGGTTAAAAAAAATGCAAGGGCAACATACTAAAGGCTCATCAATAAGCTTTTTTAAGGGCAAATTGGCAAGACCATGGAAGTGTATGTTGACGACATGACCATAAAGACTGAACACTTTGCAGATCACACTAGAGACCTACCTTAGATCTTTGAGATCCTTATAGGATACGGGATGAAGCTTAATCTTAAGAAATATGCATTTGGTGTTCAGTCGGGTAAGTTTTTAGGTTTCATGATCTTAAAAAGGGAATTGAAGCTAACCCATAAAAGATTAAAGCATTCCTTGACATGGAGCCCTCAAAGAATATTAAGGAGGTATGAAAACTCAACGGCCAAATCACCACTCTTGGTAAGGTCATGTCATATTCAACCAAGCAATGTTTGCCATTTTATTAGATTTAGAAAGACCTAAAGCACTTCAAATAGACCAAGGAGTGCCAAAACGCCTTTGCCATGCTGAAGAAGTTCTTAAGCTTGCTGCGTCTCCTAAGTTACGCTATATAAGGTGAAACTCTATACTTGTACCTGCAGCAACCCCAACAACCAATGGCTTAGTCTTAATTAGAGTAGAGGGAAACTGGAAACTCCCTATCTACTACATGAGTAATGCACTCAAATGCCCTAAGCTCAAATACAATCCATCAGAAAAACCAGTATGCACTCTGTTATAAGCAGTGTGGCATATAGGTGTTCATTTTCCTATCTTTGAATTCAATGTATATTAGAAGAAGATGGGAACTATTTTCTCAAAGAAATCCACAATGGCATATGTAGCACCCATTAGGGGGTGCAGGCTAAAGCTTTGAAAACTCTATTGAAAGGTTACTATTAGCCCTTAATGGATAAAGATGTAAAGGCCCTAGTGCAAAAGTGCGATAAATGCCAAAAACATGCCAACCTTCAGTGCTAGCCGTCAATCTTCCAAAAGCCCATTAGGAGACCTTAGCCCTTTTTTCAGTGGGAGATGGATATATTGGGACCGTTCCACAAGCCACTGTGGAAAGAAAGTTTTTGATGGTAGCAGTAGACCAACTAGGGCCAACCGAGTCTTTTCCAGCTCAACTCTAGCAGTTGCATGAGCCTCTTTCTCCGCTTCAAGAGCAGCCTTAACTTTGATCCGCTTGCTCTTCTCAGTGTCACATTAGTCATGAACAACCAAGTAGTCATGAGAGGTTTCAGTTAACCTATCCCCTACATAGTGGATCAGTTGGACGAGCTGAAAAATAATTATTATATGCATAACGAGGATAAAACATAAGCAGTCGACTGAAAGCTAGCTTACCACATTCCCAGTGTATTGCAAATAACTCGATAGGGCAGGCAAACTCATCACGGTATGCTCTTGTAGCACCTGAGGCATGTTTCACATCATGTCTCGTAAGAACTTGCACATCTAGGTTCATTTATTGAGTAGTTGAGACCATGATGATTGCTAAACCCCTTGTGGATGAGCCCTACCAGCTCGTCCATATCTTGGTGGCGAGGCCGGGATGAGTTAGCCCTAGACTTTCTCCCATTAGTTGATTTACCTCGTACCTTTTCTTTATGCTTGGCAAGCACCACCACACCCGCTCAACTTCCTGGAGTAGTGTTTGTAATAGCCACTTCATTTCCCTTAGGGTCCTCCATAACTTAGCATTAGTGCGAGCTTGCTTTTTGGCTTTTTCAGCTTCGGCAACCATCCTTTTTAGTTTCTCATAAGCTAAGCCTTTAGAAGAGCTTGTCATCATATTTAACCATGCTTTCTAATGTATATATGGTTTTGATGAAGGGAATGCCACTTCCTATTTATAAACATAAGATGATTGGAGATGAAAGGACATATTAAATCAAAAGCAGGAATCTAAAATTATATTTTCTTGTACCATCTTGGTGACCTTTTGAAAGCCACTATATTTGAGCATGAGTGCCAAGTGGATACAAACAAAAGTTGCATGATCTCAACCTCCTTACTGAAATAAGTAACTACAAACCAAGGGCATAAGTTCACCTTGCTCATGCCATTAGGAGTTTGGCCTAGTCTACCAATCAGCGGTGAACTTGAAAAAAAATATCAAGCTACTTATGACTATAGCTTAGACTCAAGAGTTGTAGTCAAAGAAAATAGAAGCTAAGATCAAATTAGAACTTTCATTTAAAAAAAAATCTAATACATATAAAGGGGGTGACCTTTACAAATTTTCAGGCTGCACCCCCTAACAAGCATACAAAATAAAAATTATAAAGTACTAAAGCTAGGCAGTAGCATTAGGAGTCCGCCTCAGCAACCACCCTCGTGCTCACCCTCTCGCGACTCCTCCCCCCCTCAACCAATTTATAGATGTCTATATCCATCATCCACAAAAACTGTATGTCCAGATAATCTTTTTTCAAGCGTTAGGTCATGCTGATAGTACTGGAAGACACCTTGGGAGTAGTGGTCATCGCTCATTTCCTTCAAAGTAATAATCTTTTTACACTCCAAAGTTAACTCTGCCCAAGTTGCCTTTATAGCCTGCTACATGGCCTTGAGGGCACTCTCTGCCTCCTTCCTCTTTCTCTTCTCTAATTTGTACTCCTTGCGGAGAGACCAGAGATCTTTGTCCATCTCCAACAAATGATCTCCAGCATCATTGCATAGTTTGTTTTTGTTGTAAATTACTTATGTCAATATGCATCATGAGGAGATCATCGACGTTGGAGTTTGTTAGAGTTCAGCCACCCGCTTAGTAGCCATGGGAGCTCCTCTCCCACTACCTTAATTCCTAGAGGAGCCATCTACTTCAATGCTCCTCGTATCGAGAGCGTTCAACTCCTCCACTTCAGAAGGAACTGAGCTGGTCTTTGCTTTCTTCCTAGCTTCTTTGGTAGCAGCCTCCACTGCCATCCTCTACAAGTGCTCAGTAGCAAATTATTTTCCTTTACCTACACACATACATAAAGGTTGAATAAATAAATAAGAGTAAAGAAAATAAATTAAACAACAGAGACTATACCACCCCGATTCTAAGGGTAAGGATGCTTAGGAGCCTTATCAATAGGGAAATACTCCTTTATCAAAGCAAGGTTGTTCTTCTTCTCCCTCAAAAGGTCCTCACGAATGGTTTGGAAAATCGCATGCTCCTAAGGGATAAGGTCTTTTTTGCTGACACGTGCCCCTTTGCTTAGAGCTCCAGTCATTAGGGTACCTACCCACAAAAACAATTTCTTGGTGTATGCTAGTAGCTCTCTCGAATTAATTTCTTTTGAGTGCCTTTGTATATTTATTAACATATATTTATATATTTATATAACATGACTTTTTTTAAAATTGTAATTAAAATATTCAAATAAAGTCAAGATCAGCCTAACAGCAGTAGAAGTGTTAACTGAAGGTGAGATTAGATAACGTTTAAGTAACCTTCACATTCGCAAGTAATGTAATATATATATATATATATATATATGGTTAGGTGAACTTTTAGCCATAATGTTTTTTTCATTTTATGTTGTAATATCGTTGCTAAAAATATTTAACAATAGATTTTTAATTGTCTAATGCCATCAAGTTAATTATTTTAAATTGTAATGATTTCTCATCTGCTGGTTAAAATATTATGATCCTGAGTAATATATTTTGCAGTCATAATGAACATGCAGTCAAAATGTTGTTTGCAATCCCTTAGTTAAGCTCCTTTTTTTAAGTTGAATCTATGTTCCTTTTTTTTTAAGATGGATTTGTATAGTTTCAATTCGGCTATAATAATTGAATTTTAATTTCATTTTGATGCTTTAGTTGTTGCTAATTGATAGAGGGATTTTTAGCTTAGATTTTTTTTAGAAATAAAAAGAAGTCTTAACGCAATAATAAATATTATCGCTGCGTAATAAATAGTTATAAGTTTAAATTATAAAAACAGTCTTTTTGTAACTATGTGAGAGGCTGCATTTAATAGACTTCACCGCTCTGATATTTTACCGAATCTCACTTATTATGAAAGAATTATGTGTTTAGAAGTATGTGTTTATTGGTGTCTACTTTTGAGTTGTCTATGCTTGTTATTATTGGTTGTACATACTGCATGCCTTATTTTGGGTTTGCTGAGTTTTGAATTTATTAATTTCACATATCCTTTTCTTATAAAAAGAAAAAAAATTCATTTTTCTATTTTGCTTATTGTCATTCAGAAAGAGAAATATTGACTTTCCAAATAATTTATATTTTCTCATATCAAAACACCTCGATAAATTTGAGACATATTCATCCGGAAGCTTCAAATTTTTTACCCATTAACAAATTGTAAAGAGTGAGTATTATCGGCCAATAAGGGTATTGTTGTCCTGATGATTCAAAAGGTTGAAAATCATTTATACACAAATCTAACATGACATTATGACATTCAGCTACAAAATCAAGATGTAATCGGTTAAACTGCTTCCATGTCTCAAAATCTGAGGGATGATACATGACTCTATCTTCTTGTTCATGCACATAATGTCATCTCATGTGTTCTGCTATAACATATGAAGCATATAATATTTGAAGTCTAGGTTTGAGTAGAAAATAATACATTATTTTAAAAAACACAAATATTTGTTTGCATGTAACATGACTCTATTTGAATCTCAATTCTTCACAAAACCTGCATATTTTGTCTTCTTCATAACCACTCCAATATAATATACGCCTATTTTTGTAGCAGTCAATAGGTTTTACTGGCAGTCTAAGCGCTTGAGTAGTTTTTGTTGTTTAGTAGAAACTATTAAACATTTTATTCTCTTTAGGTATCATCTCTTTGATAAATTGGATCCATTGATCAAAAGACTTTTCGGTTATATGCTGCTCAGACTCCATATTTAAACAGCATGCCATGACAGATAGCTTAGTATATTTTTAATACCCAGGCCACACTTTTGTATCCAATGAATTCAACAAATTGTAGAACCATTGAGCTTGTGAATTAAGAGCCTCATCAACTAGTTCATGCTGGACCCCACTAGTTTCAGCTACACTAATATTTGGCATGCCCCAGTAAAAAAACATTAGGCCCAATAGCATTATATACCATTTGTTGGTATAAATTTTCAAACACAAATTCAAATGTACTATATTATTTGGAACTGGTTGATCGACTATATTTTCTTCACCATGCCTACTCCAAATGAAATAATTCGGTGTAAACCCTTATTTGACTAAATGGCATTTCACTTCATCTACTTCTCAAAATCTTCGATGATGATATTTTATGCAAGGACAATGAATTTTATTACCTTGCATATAATTCCTTTAACTAGATGCAAAAGCAACAAAATCTTCTTCCCATTTACAAATTTCATATTAAGAGTGCGATTCGGATTGAGTTGTTCATACATCCAAGCATGAATTGTATTTATTTTTTCTATATATACAAAAAGACAATGTAATTAAATACTATAAATTAAATCTCCTTATTTTTCATTTCCAAAGGATTGGGTCCTAACCCATTCAGAAAAATAATATATATCTTATTTAATATAATGCAATATTTTATACAAATTATGAAGAAAACCCAGCAGCATTTTTTCTAGGTTCTCTAAGTGCACGACATCAAATATAATAGATATTCCAAAAAGTTTTTAATTTTAAAAATTTATATTATTTAATATGCACTCAAAAAATAAAATGACAGAAATACTATAAGTTTTCTTCAAAACTTGCATACTACCATGTATCATATAAATGTTAATTAAAATATATATATATATATATTGTTATTTTTAAATTGTCTAAATGGGATAATTAAATGAGTTCTCATTTTTTTTTTTAAAAGTAACTCACCAAATGGGTACTAAAGTTTATTTTATATCATGTTTATTTAAAGTAAATGCATTATCAATTAATATTTAAATAGCGCACCCTTATTTAAATATTCTTTAGATATTTTAAATTATTATTTATTATATATTATAAAATTTTATAGGCTCAAATATATGCTCTTTAGATATTTATAATTATTATTTATTACATATTATAAAATTTCATGAGCCAAATATATGCTCTTTGGATATTTTAAATTATTATTTATTATATATTATGAAATTTCATACTTATAAATAATTGCTATTTGGATTTCTTATTAAAAATATATTAGAATTTACCATTAATTATCAATTTACTAATTTATTTCTTATTTATTCCAATATATATTTAAATTAATGTAATACATCTATATATTATGTTAATGAATATTTTTAAAAATTATTAATTCAATGGTCATATATGGGCTTATAACTAAATTTTTGATTCATATTTAGTAAAAAATTGATTGGTTAATTTATTTTTCACATAGTTTAATTTTTTAATCTAATTTTTAAAACTATTAATTTTTTAAACATTATGAATTGATATTATAAATTTGAAATAAAAAATTATTTTAATTTTTCTTTAAATGTTAGAAAATTAAAAATTAAAAATAAATTATTATTTTCTATTATTTTTGCTATTTAAAAATTTTTTAAATTCAAAATAAGATAATATAAATTTTATTAAATCACTATTAATTATCGAGACCGGATTATCAAGTTCAAATTATATCGCTCTTAAATTTTAATTAAATTCTAAAAATACATAAACTCATTTAAATCTCTAACAATGAACAAAAATACATATATAATAAAAAAATATATACATATGCATATAATAACCCATATAAAATATAGAAAATATTATCCTAAAATTCACAAAATTTCACAATTTTAATTTTTTAGAACATGTATAAATTAACAATAAACCTAACAATTACTAAAATCACAAAAAAAATTATTTAAACACTAATTTACTATAAATTAATATAATATCTTCTAAATACTTAGTTTTAATACTCATTAAGATAAAATCTATAAAATTACAAAACTCTAAATTGTATTTTTTAAAACTAAACCCAAAATTTTATAAAAAAAAACAAAAATTTTAATTTTTTTAAGTATAAACCTAACAATCACTAAAATAAAAAAATATTTTTAAATACTAATTTCTTATAAAATAAACATAAAATTTAATTCTTAATACTAATTAACTAAATATTCATAAAATAACAAAAAAAAATTTAAATACTTATTTCATATAAATTAATAAAATAACCCAAAATTTTAATTCTTAAAAATAATTAACTAAAAATTCATAAAATCACAAAACATATTATAAATTATATTTTTTTACACTGAACCTAACATTTTGAAAAACCATAAATTATAATTTTTTAACTAAAAACATAAAAATCACTAAAATCAAAATCATAAAAATACTTAAAACAAATTTTATAACCTAAAAATTTTTTAAATACCAAAAAATTTCTAAAAATATTATAAAATTTTTAAAATTTCCTAAAAATTATTATGATTAATTAAAAAATTTTAAAAATTAGTTTATTTTTGTAATTAAAATTTCTGAAATTTTTAAAAATAAATCAAATTTACTTATTTTTTTAAAATTTAAAAATACCTTAAAAAAATCTAACACCCTAAAAATTTCTAAAAATATAACAAAAAAATTTTAAAACTCCCTAAAACATATTTTGTTTAATTAAAAAAATTTAAAAATTATTTTTTTATAATTTTTATTCTAAAATTTATAAAATAAATCAATTTTACTTGGTGTGGAATACCGAGCTTACTCGACCTCAAGCTAATTATTGTCTTTTTACTTATGTCAACAATGGTGAATTTATGGCCTTAATAGTGTATGCAGATGATGTATTGATTACTAGGATTTCTGTTGCTTTAATGACTCATCGCGCAAGTTAGCCATCAAAGATCTCGGTGTAGCTAAGTACTTTGTAGATCTAGAAATAGCTAGATCAGAAGCTGGCGTGTATGTAAGGTAATGAAAGTGCATCCTTGACCTAGTAAAAGATGATGGGTTGCTTGGTGCTAAGGCTATTACTGCTCCATTGCCAAAAGGGTTATTGTGTTCTGCAGAGGAAGGAACCTTTGTCTAATCCTTCTCCTTATAGAAGACTAGTGAGAAGACTACCATACCTTGGCTTCACAAGGCCACATATTGCTTATTTAGTAAATCAATTAAGCCGATATGTTTAGGGCATTATTTACATTTAACTAGAAGATTGGCCAATAAAAAAATAACATTTATTAATCATGAATGATTAATTTATTTCATACTAAAAAAAAATATCACATTGCATAGTGGATGATCATGAACTTTGCAATTATTTTAATTTCGACCTTTATAGAGAAAAGGGACACGGAAGGTTGACATGCACCATGCGTCATATGTGCGTGTTTGAATCCTAAAGCCTAGAAAGTTTGACCGTGTCTCCTTCTTGTATTAAAATAAATAAATAAATAATAACTCATTTTAAATATGAAGAGAGGATTGAATTGTCATTTTGGTCTTCCAACTACCAAAAACTAATTAATCATTGCATCGTTGACGCAAATCATAAAAATTTATTTTACAAATTTTAATAAAAAAAATATTAATTTTTATTTTTTAACAATTTTATATTTTTGTATAATTTTCAATTTCATTATAGCCAATTTAATTTTTATTGACCTTATGTGCTTGACCCCAACAACAACAATAATAATTCAAAATTATATGTATGCTAAACATAACCAACAATAATTTTTTCTTGCAAGATCACCAAGAAAAGCATCGAATGTCTATGTGGAAAAAGTAAAAAAAAAAAATATGCAGAACTGCTAAAAAAATTTAAAAAAATTATAAGGTTTATCATATTTTTATAATATTTTTAATTTATCATAATTTGTGATTAATTTTTAAAATTATTATATTTATATAGTTTATTATAAAATTATTATATATATTATAATTTTTATAAATTTATTATAAATTTATTATATATTTTTATAAAATAATTAAAATATCGTTTATAAAGCATGAAAAATACACTCTCATAAAAAATATAAAAGTTTATTTTTCATTTTAATTCTTATATACTCTTTTTTATTTTTATTTTTATTTGAAAACTAACTAGAGAATGAATATTAAAAAATTAAAAAAAATAAAAAAATAGAAAATAGAAAATAGAAAATATTTTCCACACCTAAAGACCCTCTAAAATTTATTAATTTTTGATAAAATGGGTTTCAATGGCAATGAAATAGTTATATAAGTTTTTATGATAAAATAAATAAAAATTTAATTTATTAACGAAATCAAAATTGAATATTAAAAAAATAATATATATATTTTAATAAAAAAATTAATTTTTACTTTAACAATTTACTTTACAAATCATAAAAATTTACTTTAAAATTTTAATAAAAAAATATTAATTTTTATTTTTAACAATTTTATATTTTTGTATAATTTTCAATTTCATTATTGCGAATTTAATATATATTGACGTTTTGTGCTTGACCCCAACAACAACAATAATAATAATTTAGGATTATGCGTGTGCTAAAGATAACCAAGCAAAGCACCTAATGTCTACGTGGGAAAAGTCCAAAAAAAAAAGGTCTTATTCAAAACTGCAAATTTTTTTTTAAAAAAAAATTATAAGGTTTATCAAGTTTTTATAATATTTTTAAATTTATTAATTTTAAAATTTATTAAATTTATATAATTTATTATATATATAATTTTTATAAATTTATTATGAATTATTATATATTTTATAAAATGATTAAAATACCGTTGATAAAACATGAAAAAATTTTATAAAATTTAATGAAATATGTAATTGAAAAAAAAATTCAAATGTCTTTAATAAAATATTGATATTGGGCGAGAAAAGAAATTTATAATGAGATAACATATATAGTAGAGTTTAAGATAGGAATTAGTAACAAATTTTATGTGATGCAGGTGACTGTTAATTGATCGATAATTTAATCGTAATAATGATAAACTTTGCCTTAAAATTATTTTTGGGTTTTTGATATATTATCTTTGGCTAGGAAACTTTTTTACTTGCTCTAGTTCTTGTATTTGTCATTGGCTTTAGAAAGGGGAAGCAAAACTGGTTCATTTGGTTTTGATGTATTCATTTTTATTTCAAAATATTTAGGTGTTTTGGTCATTATGTTTTGAAATGCTTTTATTCTATATTTTTATTTTATTTTTATCTTTTTGTGTTTAATGAGATTCCATTGGCTATATTAATGTTTTACAATTTGAAAAAGAAATAGCAAAAAATGATTGGAAAAAAATATTTGTTCAGTTATAGAAAACAATTTCAATTTTTTAGAAAATTATTTAAAGAAAAATAGAATATAGAATTTATTATTTAATTACAAATATTTTTATTAAGAAAATTAGAAAATATTTTTTTTATATTTATTAACTAATAGTTAAATTTTAGAAAATTATTTTTAGATGTTTTCATAAAAATATACACTCTTACAAAAATATAGAAGTTTATTTTTCACTTTAATTCTTATAGACTTTATTTATTTGAAAAATAGCTAGAGAATGAAAATTAAAAAAATTAAAAATTAAAAATTAAAAATAAAAATAAAAAGCATTTTTCACAGCTAAATAGCCCATAAAATTTATTACTTTTTGATAAAATGGGTTTGAATGGCATTGAAATATTTATATAAGTTTTCAAGATAAAATAAATAAAAATTGAATTTATTAATGAAATCAAAATTGAATATTGAAAAAATAAATTAAATATATATTTTTTCTAACAAGCCACGTTTTCTCTATGTTTATGGCTTTACTATAGCTAATAATTTATTAATGAACTATCCGTATGTAATCAATCTAATTGTAATTTTTTTTAATGAACTGTTTTTCTGTTTTTTTTTAAATAAAATAAATCCCACAATTTCAGAGCTACTACCAATCACCGACTAGCGTGACAATTCGCTGAGAAGGTTATCCGTCATCTTGTCCTTACCGACGCATTGTTTTTTCCCTAACATCTAAGATTAAGATATCAAAAATGATTGTTTTTTCTAATCTGAAAGATATCAAAAATGATTCTTTAAAAAAAAAAAGATACAGAAAATGACACAAATTTTTAGTGAGAGGGATTAATTTGTACATTTTTTTAATTATATACTTCCTTTTCAGTAATATCTTATTTTAAGATATGTTTAAACTTGCAAAAGTGACAAATAAATTAATAAAGATATATATGCACGTTTTGCTCAAAATGTTAATAAAATTTTTGAATTTTTGTCTGTTGAAAGAAAATCATTTTTGAACTTTTTAAGTTATATGTACTATTATAATATCAAGTCAAACTGGATTAAATTTTAAAAAATTTAAATTTAACTTGATATAAAATAATTAAAATTGAGCTCAAATTTGAGTTAAAATCGAGCTGAATTCAAACTCGTATCAATTCAATTTATTTATTATATATCTAGAATTTGAATTCAAGTTTAATTTAATTAAATTTAATTTAATTAAATTTAATGAGCTTAAAAGTTTATTTTAATTTTTATTTTTCACTCATTTTTTTTACTTTTCAGAGAAAAATATTAAAATAATAATATTTTAAGAACAATGAACAATATGACTATGTTTATATTAAAAAAATAAAATATTATATTATTATAATTTTTATATTCTATTATAAATTATTAAGTTATTAAATTATTGACATTACTTGTATATATATTAAGTCATCTTATTTTTATAATATTATTAATTAAATAATTATTTATTTTTATATTTTGTATCATATGAAAAAATAAAAAAATTATATAATTCAATTTATTCATTCAAAGTAATAATTTAATCTTCTAAAACTTGCAATAATTTCTTTATTAATCAATATTATATTAACATAAATTTTGTTCACTGTTAAATATGTATAAATATTTTTAAATTAAAAATAAATATATGAAAAATTTATGTGAAATTATCAAAATTATCAATATTTTTAAATTATCAAATAAAATTTATTGAATTTGAATTATTATGTGATATCAAAATTATTTATTTTATTTTATACAATTTAATTATTTCATATAATATATAGTAATAAATTATATAAAACATATTAGTTAAAAATATATAATTTAATATATAAATTGAATTATGTATATTTTTTAAAATAACATAATAAACGAATTAATTTGAAGTCTAATTCATAAATTTTTTTAAATGAACTAGTTTTCAAATCTAATGAGCTAAATATTTTTTAATTTAAATTTAACTTATTTAATAAATAAATAATTTAAATTTAAATTTAAATGAGCTTTTACTAACCTAAAATTTAAATGAAATTTATGCTTTATGGATCGAAACTCGTAAAAATTGTGATAATAAATTGGATAATTTACTTTTTTTTTGGTAAGAAATTAATGGTATAAACTTGTGATAGTGAGGTGAATAAACATGTAAATTAACTTTTTCTAAAGATAGTATATAAAATATAAATAATAAAATTACAATTAAAATCCAAATTTATTATATATAAATTGAATAAATTTATAATATGAAAGTAAATCTACAATAATCCTTTGGTCATCTTAATTTTAGGTTTAATCTTTTAAGCATTACATTACATCTTTTATATTCTCATAGGACTCTCCTATGTCAAGTTGTCAACAAATGATAACAAAGAAATATGTTGCTGTCAATCATCTTTAATGAAGGCCAAAATTTCTTTGGGTGGGTCCAACTTCGACGAGAGTGGAGCTGTATAAATAAATAACAAGACGTAATGAACTGCAAATGTGAAAAGTGTATTACTGGAGAGTATAATATCCGGTGGATAAGTCTCTGAGTCTCATTCTCATCAGAAAGAAGCTTAAATTATAACAATACCTCTTGCAGGGTCGACCTGTAGAACACAGAAATGGGGATTGGGTTTGGGTATTTTATTCTTTTATTGGCTTTTTCGGTAGAGCTTTCAGCAGCTGCAACTACTTACACTGTTGGAGACAATTCCCATTGGAAAATTCCTACCAGCACCTCTTTCTACGACGATTGGGCTGCCAATAAGACGTTTGTGGCTGGAGATTCTCTGCGTAAGCATCTATTTCTATTTTTTTAATTATTTACATAATTAAAAAAAATTAATTTTTAAAAACAGAAAAATAAATTGTCACTCTAAAGAAATTTAGAAAAAGTAATCTATTAATTTCTGTATTTTAGAATAAGTACTTTAATTTTTCTTAATTTTTTTAAAAATTGATAAATGATGTTATCACTTATAAATAAATTCATTTATGTGTTGAATTTATTTACATATTAATTTGGAAAAAAAATTGTAAATGAGATAAATAGAATTATGAAAATTTTAATGTTCTTAAATTCCAAATGATCATGAAAAATCTACTCAGAAATAATTAATTTCGAGGCATTAATTTGTTGGTTTATAGAAAAATTTATTTAAAACAAGTGACTAAATTAAATAATTATGATATACATGGCATGTTATTATATACGGTTTTTTTTCTTCTTTTTTTTTTTGACAATTTTAATTTTAGGTAGACGAGTATGGGTTTTGTTTTAATATAGTTCTATAGAATATGATTAATTCTAACATTACCAAGATTTCTGCTTAGTATAATGTTGACTGGACTGGCACACAATTTTTTGCATAATATTAAATTGAGTTTCATGTAACTTAACCACAATTAGATATATCAAAATCCATTTTTAAATCTTTTAAAACTTTTTGAATCATAATATTGAGGCTATTTACCATAATATAATTCATGATATCATGAAAATTTTATATAATTATATTGCAACTAGATTAATTAATTAGATAAATAAGATAAATAATTAACAGAATTGATTCTGACATAAACCTAACAAGTCAAATCTTTAGGGTAACTCACCCAGGGAAGCAACTAGAACAAAAAAAATTATTACTAGTAGAATGCATTAAAAAAAAGGTGTATGTATATATATATCTTGAATTTTGTCTCCTATTTTTTAATTTTTAGACAAATTTATCCTAATTTTATAATTTAATTACAATTATATATCTTCAAAAATTAAATTGAAAAAAATTGACCATAATTCTTTTTCTAATTGATATTACTACATAAATAAAAGAAACATACTTTGAAATTCATCAATAACCAAAAGGCAAACACCTCATTTTATTCTCTCTTCAATGATCTTCCCTTTTCTTTAATTCTCCTCAATCATTTTCTTCCACTCTTGGGTTGTAAATGAAGTTCTTACTTGCAGCAAAATTTTCATCAACGAGATAGTTTTGTGCATGAGGCTTTAATTATTTTTATTTCCAGCAATCATTTATAAATTAGTAGATGTTTTTACTTGGATTAAATTAATTAATAGACATTAATTTCTTAACATTTGGCATTCATCTGTTCTGAAATTGACATGATCAGTATTCAATTGGACTGGAGCCATACCACACAATGTATTTGAAGTGACAACAAAGGCAGAATATGATAATTGCACAAAAACAAATGGACGACCCCATGAAACAAGACCTGTAACTGTCACTTTGACAGCAAACGCCACTCGCTACTTCATTTGCACTGTCGGTGATCACTGCTCTAAAGGTCAGAAAGTTACCATCAAAGTTGGCAATGGAATTTCATCTTCTTCACCTGAATCACCATCTTCCACACTACTACCCATCACCATTGCTGCCATTTTTTCTTGCCTTCTCCTCTTTTATTATTAATTCATAATTACTTAATTATTTATTAGTACAGTTTTTGTTATTTAATTGTTGTACTATATGAGAATCTATTACTGTTCTTGTAGCTAGCTAGCTTTAATAATGTAGCTTGTGAGATCTGGTGGCAATGATCTTATTGTATAATTAATTGTTGAAACCCTGTATTGATATTGTTGATTAGTGTTTGAAATCATTCTCAATAATGGAAATTTTTATTGTTTTGAGTTTTTTTTAAGGTATACATACATGATTACAAGTGTAAATCCAAATCTGGTTTGTCAGTTCTTGAGAGATTGTTTAGATTTTTTTTTTCAGAGGGATTCGTCATGTAATTTTAATTTATTTTTTTAGTTGTGAAGTTATATCATGAATTGATTCTTCGTCCATATTTTATTAAATTTGTTTATAATATTATATTCACAATAAGATTTTGAGTGTTAAAAAAGAATAACTTTCTCTCATTTGTAATTTAATTGAAAATTTAAAATTTAAAATATTGAATTTTTTAATATAAATTTGAAAGTGTAAATTTCAAAAATTAATTGAAGTTGAGTGAGACCTTTTCTTATATTATTTAATAGCTTCTTAAAGTGATAACTCAATTTTTAAAAATATGAGATAAATAAATATTTGAAAGTTCATTATTTTAATAAAAAAAATTCACCATGGGATAAAATAAAATAAAATTTTAGTTTTAATTTATGAGATGGAGAGTTATAAGGATCAATTATATTCTAATATTATATTGAATTTTTTAAAATAGATTTGAGAATTTTTAAAATTTTAAGAGAGTTTATTTTTATATTTATTATTTTATGTATTTATATTTTATTTTAATGTTAAAAATGCCAACTTTTGGAAGAAGCTAAAAATCGGGGGTACATTGGCCCAAAAAAAGAAAAAAAAAAGGAAAAAACGATCAGAGTACTCGTGAAGATTTATAAAATGATAGTTGCAAGATTTCAACTCTAAAATTTTTTTAGATCACTCTGACTTTGTTAACCTTATCAAAAGGGCCTGATTTTATTTTCTCTTCCATTGTGAAGCTTTTTCTCTTTGCTTATAGAGACTCGACGTTGCTTTTTGTATCTAATCGTAGATCTAGAGCTGCCTTTGGTGCTTCTGCTAGCTGTAGCCCTAGATCTATTGTCTTCCTATGTAGTTTTAGTTATTTTGTTTTCCTTTTTCTTTTCCTCTTCATTTTGGTTTTGTCTTATATATAGTTCTCTGTAACCAAGATCTCCAAATGCAACCGCACTGAGCTTTTTCGTTTTTGTTTTATTTTAGAGTTTCTAGCTGGCAGTTGCCTTTAAAGTTTGGGTTCTAGAGATTCAAGGTCCTATCTTTTGACCCAGAGATATCATCTTTCAAGTCACTATTCTCCTAACCTTCCCCTGAGTTTTGTTCCAAAACACACATCCCCTTCTCTGTCTCCTTGTTTTTCGTTGATGTTGGTGCTCTCTCAAGAGCCTTTGAGATTTCCTTGATCCAGCGTGGTCTTGATGTTGGGTTTCCTCTTCCTCCATGCCCCTCTCTAGGATTTTGGATCCTTATTTTTCCTCAAATGATCCAAAATCTAAGGATGCATGTGGTACCCAAGATGTTCTTATTTTCTTCCTTCTGCTGTTTCTATGGTTGTGGTGATCAAGCAGAATTTATACTTTGCTAGATAGTTCATCTTCCGGCCTTTTTCTGGTTCTCTTATGGTGCTTGTTGGAGGGATTCACACTGATTATATGTGTTTTACAGCCAAGAGGATTGTTGCGGATTTATTTATTTTTCTTTTGCTTTTGTTGGTTTTGGTTTTGGTTTAGTTTACCTGTTTGTTGTTTTTTTTTTCTTGCTCTATATTGGTTACTGTTTGTTTTTCTGTGTTACGCTATGTTCAGCTTGTCCAAACATTAGAACTATTTTCAAAATATATTGATTTTGAATTTAAATAAATAGGCAGAATCAAATTTGAAAAAATAAATAATTTTGGCTACACTGTGTATGCATAATGCAGCGTGCAGAAACAGATCTTCTCAAATATTGTCACATACATTTCATCACTAAACAACACTATATCTGGAAAATTCCCAAATCAAATTTGGCTTTTATATAGGTACTTATTGACTTAACTTAGACACGTGTGGAAACTATACAGTTACTGAAATTACACAAATAAATGCCGCAATAAAAAAATATAAATTTAACTGAAATAAAAATGATATGATATTCAATGAATTTTATCCAATTTTGACCATGAAAATTCAGCACCAGACCAGACATTGTTAATTTCGTAGTCTGTCGAAAGTGCTGACTGCTGAGGCATTACAAGACTGCTTCTTCTTCTTCTTCTTCTTCTGTTGTTTTCTTAAAATGCCAATTAAGAATTGAAAAGGTCTCAGTATCTTTCTAGCTTATAAGATACCAATTATCGCAATTCATTCCTTGCCAATTCTCCAAGTCATATATATATTCCTTTGTGAAGTAAAGCTACATTCTAATTGAAAATTTCAGGGGAGACATGATTAACACAGAAGATGGGTGGCCGGAGGACTATTTTCACCGGAATGTTAATCGTTGGTGCAGCAATAATATTAATATTACAAGGAGCAAATGCTGCTACAGATTACACAGTTGGAGACAGATTGGGATGGACAGTACCTCCAAACAATTCAATTCGGTATTATGAAGATTGGGCTTCCAATCACACTTTTCAGATTGGAGATTCTCTTGGTAAGCATTATAATCCCTAGCTTTATGTTCAAAACTTAATATTTCCAATTTTCCCTTTTTTTGTATTTAATAAATGTTTTTTAAAGAAAAGAAAAATTGATTTTTTTTAGTGTTTTTGAAGAAAAACCATGAATATATTCATTGTTTATAATTGCAAAAGCATTAAATTTTTCATATATGTGGATCATTGGCAAGCTTGAGCCTACCATATAAAATTTACAACATTTTCTTAATTTTAATATAAAAAATAATTTAGATATTTAGTACTTACATTATAAATCAGATTATACAGTTAATTTTTGACATTATCTATAAATATTTATTTTTATTTTTATTTCTATATAATAAGTAACATATATAATATGGGCCACTGAGCTTAACCCCTGAAATGGAGCTCGGGCCGTCTCAAAGGTGACCAGCCCATGTCCAGCCTTTCACAGGCGTTAAACTCATGGGGTGGAACTGATAAGCTAGTTGGAAACATTATTATGATTATAATTACTGATTTTTTTATTTTAATTTTCAGTATACTCACAAAATTTCAATTTATTACAATTTGATTATTAATTATTAATTTGACCTAATTTTAGCTAAAATTTCATCAGAAATTTAATGTGGTATTCCGCCTAACAGAGAAATCTTTAGATTTTAGTATTTGAATTTACTAGTCCAGCCTTGTAGCTGTTATAATTAATTAATATTAGATTTCAGACAAGACTCTTATAGCTGTTAGAATCTATAAATTACTCTAATTAATTGCATATAAGAACTAATTAATATTAATTATAAATTATTACCAAATTAGAATTTGATTGTCAAAATAAAAACACAACAGTAATATTAATATATAATGATTATTCTAATTAAAATTTTTTTTATTTCAAAATATATTATAGTAGCCTAATAATTATTTATTTGTAAATTGATAAATCAGTGTTCAACTGGACTGGGAAACATACTGCAACGGAAGTAGCAAACAAAGAACAGTACAACTGCACAATGATAGGAACAGTAATACTAACAAGTGAAATGCTTGTCCCACTTGGAACTAATGGGACCCGCTACTTTGTCTGCTCCGTGGACGACTACTGTGAACGAGACATGAAGGTGGCTGTTCAAGTTGGAAACGACAATTTTCTGCAGCTTCGTGGATGACTACCGTCACCGTCCACACTGCCACCTTCTGCAGCTCCTAATTCCCTCACCGTAACTGCTTCTTCCCTGGCCGCTGCTCTCTCCTCCATTTACATCCTCATCTTCTTCACTACCTAATTAATATTGTTGGCGTACAATATTATTATTATATATAGTTAGACATTGTTACAATGGATTTTTTAATATTAATGTTGTAGTTAACTAATTACGAATGCTATAAATGTTTGTCATAAACAACAATTTTCTTAATGGCTAGCATTTCAGCAACATATGAGTCAATTTGATCCTGATATTATATATAATTAATTTTAATCAGTTATAAAAATTAAAATATTTTTTAAGTGAAAATGAAAAATAAATAATTAATTTTTGTGAATTTTATGCTTATAATATCTAATAAATAAGGACCAAGAGACTAAGTGCAATAAAAAAAAATTCACAGGTTCCTTTTTAGAAAAACAAGGATCAATTAATTACAAGAAATTTTTACAGTTTCCTCTATAAAAATTATATTTTTAGACCAAACAATATAATTTTGAAATTTTGGAAATTATTTTCCTCCTAGAAATCTCCTTTCTTAGGAGAGCTTTTCACACATGGAAATGTTGAATTTGGGTAACTAAACGCACATCTTTCTTGTGAGGAAAATTGTTAATTTTGACTTAATTTTTAGGATTTTTTTATTAAATATTTAATGCAATTCTAAAAATTGATTAGAAGTTAATGGAGATTTTATATCCAAGATTAAGATTATAATTCAATTATGGATATTTTCTGCTTCCAAATGTATAAACTTAATATTTAGTAACATATAATAATTTATTAAGAATAAGATAGAGATATAGTGACAGAATTATCTAGAAGAGTCCCATTCACTTTAATTTAATTATCTGCTAATTAATGAAGCCTCCAAATTCTTTAAAAATGTGATTTTAAATTGATAGCAGATTTTTTTTATTATTATTATTATTCTTTTACTGCTTTTGATTGAGTCTGGATTTTGTTATTTGTTCCTCAAGTTTTTATTTTCAATTAGAGAAAGGACGATTGCAGTGTCAATTATTTTTGCATATTTGAGTTTCAGTTGGCATGTAATGACTAATTTTTAAAGGCATCTTTGACTATGAATAAATTGGATTTTTTTTGAGCAGTTATAAATTTTGGAATTTTTCTTCCCAAATTTTTTAATATAATTCCTCTTATAATAACTACTAGTTGTTGTTATTTTTTTTTCTTTTCAATTTATTTCTGTTGTAGCATTTGATTGTTGTTGAGTGTATTTGAGGTCTTTTTCTCCAACAACGGTGTTATTACAGCCTACGAAGGGTATTGAATTTTTCGTATTAAATTTTTCTTTTTAATATAGATCTGAAAGAGTTAATTCTAAAGGTTAGTTGTTAAGTTTAAAAAACTTATTTCTATATTAACTAAGTCAAATTTTTATATTTTTTAGATGTAAAATTACTCACACTCTATTATATTATATGGTAGTTCAACTCTCTCACCTCAAGTGTCAACTATCCAATTGGCACTTTATAAGTATAAAGTAGCTACTGTCAGGGCCATATAAGAATATAGTTTTATATTTCAATTGATACTGTTTGGACCATCCAAGGGTACCGATTTTAATACCATGTTCAAGAGGTTAACAATGATTAGAATATGGAAGTAATTGAGAGGAAAACTTTTGCATTAAATAGTAAGTTTCTACAGTGAGCTTGTATATGTATATATACAAATGAATAACCTTCCACCAGCTTCTATTCTAACTAACATGCCAACTGTTAGTAACAAACTCTAACGAAACCAGCTAATCTAGCTAACAACCCCTAACAGATAACTTATACGTACAACTTTAATGGAGAACAAAGACAAACCAGCCAAAATAAGTACACTTGTGGATTACAAAAAAAAAATGATGTCCATTCCGACTAAAGATTGAGTAGGAATCTTTGAGTCCATCGAGAGTTGAGATTCAATATAATCAAAGCAATTGAACAAGTTATAACTGAACTTAAAAAAGAAAGAAAAAAAAAAAGTTCAGTCCAACTTGCATTTGAGGGAAATGTTGATAGTATTGGAGTTGAAAACAAATATCATCTCGAGTAAATGAAGAAGAAGAGTGATGTATAAGTTAGATGTTTCAAAGATAATAAGTGAATAAAGAAGAAAAGTGACATAAGTTTCAAAGAAAATAAAGATTCCAATTGTTGAAGGAAGCTCGTAATAAAGAAGTCCAGTACTTTCACGAAAAAGATATTCAACACAAAAAATGCATGCTAATGTTGATGTTAAAGATAATATAGGTTTAAAGAACAACCTTAATTAACCTAAGAAATAATTCTTTCTTTCTGTCTGCCAATTACTAATGCAAACAAGCACTTAGAATATTTACTTCAATTTATTTTTCAGAAGCAAATTAACGAACATTGGTCATGGTTGAAGTGTCCTAAACATCGTAAGCACTAGACTTAAGGCACTTCTTGGCCAACTGCCATTGTGTTTCATATTAAAAAAAGGAAGGAGAGGAAATATTGAGAACGATATGCTATATATAGTAATAAAAGAGAATAACTAGTTGTAATAGGTGGCAGAGAGAGAGAGAGAGAGAGAGAGAGAAGAATAGGAGAGAGTTGTTATTTTGTCATTTTTTCTCTTGTACTCTCGTACTATATAAGAATGTTATATTGAATAGAACGAATTATTATGCAATGTGAATCTTGTCTAAAATTTCCCCCATAATTTTGCTCCATTCACTCTATTGTCTATTCTCTAATCTTCGTTCCTTTCTACTCCCATAATTCCCTTCTATTCATGTTCTTCCTACTCATTGCTTCCTTAAACCTTCAAGTATTTTCCTGTTCTCTACTTAATTCATTGGTTAATCTACTAATACATAATAAATTGTTACGAGAGTAGCTATGTTATACATGGAAATTAAGCCAGATAGCCCATGACCTTTCAAGCATGGACCATATTACTAGGCACTCTCAAGTGCCCTAGACTAAGCTGGGTCCAGGGCACTTGACCTATTGGGCTAGCCTAGCTCGACACGATATATGATTTGACCTGACACGACTTTTACTAAGACAAAAAAATATATTATACATGTATACATGTTTGAATGAAATTGCACACATATTTTTTTTTACAATTATCAAAAAGTGGTTGATAAATTAATAATAAAGTAATAGGTTTAGTGGGTTACTTTTCATTTTTTTATCAAATAAATAAAAATATATTCAATTTTAAATTTAAAATTATTTAAAAATAGTTATTATTAAGCTAATAAATTTTCACATGTTTTAGATTATGATATTTTAAATAAAATTGATATAGAGCATAGATAATAAAATCTTAAAGTTTAAGTGTTAAAATTAAACAAAATCTTGATGTAGAGCATAGATGATAAAATCTCATCCATTCATATACGCCATCTTCATTTAAGGATGGAGATACTATAGTTTAAGTTTTTAAATTTTTAATGTAAATTATTTTTTAAAATTAATATTTATAGTATCTTAATAAATAATAAATAATATTTCCTTTCCCTATTGATATAGGCCTTTTTATACTGACCCATATAAATTGTCTTATTTTTAATTTGTTTTTATCAATTTTATATATAATTTATAAAAAAATTAATATTAAAATTCATTAGAAAATAATCATGTTAGCCAATATATTAGCATGATACGACATGATTCAGTATGACACAAGATGATTATAAAAGTGCTAATGGATTATGTTGGGTCATTGCTTTTGAAGTTTCAGTATAGCTCAATATGATTCGATTGATTTTTTGGACTGGCGAGATATAAAAAAATTATAAGCACAAAAAATTTGGGCTAGGCTAGCACAATCATGTATAATCTACGTAATCTGAGTAATAAAAAATAGTAAGTAAAATAACTAAAAAAATAAAAAATTCATAATAGGAGAAATGGAATAATAAGAGATTAAATAACTAGAAAAACTTATGATGTGTTAGACTGATGTGAATATGAGGTTTGAAGCCCTTTAGAAAGAACAACAAGCAACTACAACCAAGCACCAACACAAATATAACTTGCTACAATTTGAATAATTGAAGCTTGGAGCTTAGTTTAATCAGATGATGAAATTATTGCAAAATCTAAATAAAAGAAAGGAATCCATGCAAGAAGAAATACCATTGTCTAGGAGGGGAATTTTATCCACTCTTAAGGACATAGAGATTGATGAAACTAGAGTTATGAATGATGATGGATCTTATTAGCTAAACCCTTGTCTTGATTTTGATCTTAGGCAATCAAATTAAATAGTA
This sequence comes from Garcia nutans, assembly GCA_947685225.1. NCBI lineage: Eukaryota > Viridiplantae > Streptophyta > Magnoliopsida > Malpighiales > Euphorbiaceae > Garcia > Garcia nutans. The sequence goes on along the minus strand of CANTUV010000051.1, from coordinate 3,222,339 downwards.
TTAATACTTGCACCAAGTTTAATTTTGCAAAAACTTAAAGAATTGAAGTTTTACAAGAAGTCCAATATGACTAGATGGAAGATTGACCGGAACTAATACTTAAGCTTTCAAGGAAATTCATCCAGTAGAGATCTCGGCCATCAATACTCTCATAATGTCACTGTACCATGAATGGTCCACTCGTACAGCAGATATTCCAACCGAAATGAAAATTTTACTCTAAACATCTATTAGATATCATGGCCAAACAATACTCTCTAATTTTCACCATATTAAATATTTCAATCGGACCAACAGTCAATTTGACTAGGCCAAGTCGGAAATGAAAACCTAAGAAATTCCACTAGAGATCACTGCTAGTGGCACTTCCATTTTCTTAGCATACCAACTAAATCTCGACTAGACCATAATAAGCCTAACCGGACTAGTGAAACAGATTTTAAAAATTATAGCTATTACTTATCTACTTAATAAGTGGTGCCACATTTACTAGTCGTTAAAATAATGTTATGAGAAAATTGAAGAGCACGACTGGACTAACCCTAGTTTGATCATACCATTACCTATTATGACCAGACCAATGGAAATTCGAGCGTAAAGTTTCTTTGCTTAATGATTGAAATGGGAAACATTAACCAAACATCTTGGTACCCACCAATTATTGTTCAAATGGCTAGTTGAACTTAAGATGGCTATAAATACTTAAAAGAACTTAGTTTCTATTAGAGATTTTAAGCATCAAATCGCCAAGAAAAAAATAACTTTCAATTCTTTAAATCAAAATTTACATTTATTGTAATTAAGCGTTGGGTGTGAGTATTAAACACCATTGTGTAAGTTTAGTGTGAGCTTAGAAACACTAGGTTTTAGAGTGAGCACCGGTAAAACTCTTATTGAGTTATGAGAAATTTTCAAATCTATTGCAAAAGTTCAATTTGAGTTTGTGAAAATGTCAAGTTTGAGTTGAGCTTGTAAAAATTCAAAGATAGTAAAACCTTAATAAGTTTGTTAAGAAAGTGGACTTGGAATTAAGGAATTCAAAACCACTATAAATTGTTTGTGTTCATTCTTCTTTACTCTACTCTCTTCTTGCTTTGTTTGTTTTTAAATTTTAATTTCTTATCACTTCTTCCAACAACCAATTCAACCCTCATCTTGGTTTTCATCTTGAGGCAACATATCTAATCATGGGTATTTGAATGTGCCACACATGGGACGACGCGGAGTCAGCGGAATATAAATTTAATGGGTTTCGTAAGCTTATATTTAGTTATTATTATATTTTTTGTGTTAGGAGTCACCACCAGTTAATTATAAGATTTGATTGGACACCTAATATAGGTCTACGTTATCAGAAATAAGGTTCGGGGGGTTGATTATGTGTAGGGTAGAAAAAAATATCCTACAATGCTTAAAATTAGTCCTATAAGTATTGTGATGTTTTATTATTTATTTTTTTATTTGCAAGAGAAATTATATTCACTGTCTGAATATAAACCCTAATCATATTTTCTTATTTTTTTATTTTTGACTATCATATCCACTGTCTAAAAATAAATATTTTTAATTAAATTTTATTATTTTTAATGATTATATAAACTTATGAGCATATTTTTTATTTATTAGTTGGTAAATTAATCCCAACATTCACTACCTAAAAGCAAGAATTTTATGTTTGTTTGCTATTCATTAATTAATATTCTTTTATCATATTTTTTTAGGTAAATAAAGTATTTTAATTAAAGCGGATTTGAATTCAAAACTTGATTTCGATTGCTCATGTATCTGCTTGACAAAATCAAAGTCCCGGTAATTTGAATTATTTTTTATTTTTTGCTAATATTATTGTTGTTTTCATTATTATTATTATTATTATTATTATTATTATTATTATTATTATTGTACCTACTTCCTAGACATAAATTATATTTATTATTATTATCTATTTGAATCAAAGTCTATGTAGTTCGAATTATTTTTATTTTTTGCTACTATTATTATTGTTGTTGTTATTATTATTATTATTGTACCTACTTCATGGACATAAATTATATTTATTATTATTTTCTATTTATATCATATATTTCAATATTTTTATATGATCATATTCAATTTATGGGTGTAATTATTCTAGACATAATAATTATGACTTTAATTCAATTTCATTGCCAACTAGTGCATAATATACACAAGGTGGCATATTTTGTAAAAAGAGAGCATTTTAATCCTAATAATTTTTATAACACATAAAAAATATATTTTTTATCAATAATAAAAAGATTTCACAAAATATTTTTATGGGCAATGGAAAGATTGAAATAAAAGCAATTATTTGACTTAAAAATTTATTTTATTGTTCAAAGAAACATAAAAAAAAAAATAGGTATAATGCCCCATTAGTATCTGAACTTTTTAAAATTTTACAATTGAGTTGTTCAACGTTCTAAAATATCAATTAAGTTATTGAATCGGTAAATCTTGTGTAATGTAGCTGTTTTCCCGGCTATAAAAAAAGGTTGGTGAGTTGAATAAATGCATGGGAAAAAATAACAAAGTTGCATTTCATGTGCTTTGCACATGATTTTCCAAATTACCAAATGGGTTAAAAAACATAAAATGCCCAATTTGAAGAAAATCCAAATTACCTTAGTTGTTAAAAACATAAAATTCTCAAATTTCCTAAAATTTCAAACTGAAATTGATTATGGCCATGACAGTGGAGTAAATTTTGGTGTAGTTAAAGTTATCGATTTATCAGTTGAAAGAATGCTTGTGATTTATCAGTTGAAGGCGGTGTTATTTGCAATTTATTAGTTGTTGAAGGTTTGTTACTTGCGATTTATCAGAGTTTGGAGGTTTGTGATTATAAGTGGAGCTTCGTTAAAGCCTTCGTTAATCACTATGAAGAGGTAAGTTTTTATTTATGAATTAAATTATTGCATTTTATTGCATTGTGTATTATAATTTGCATTTTGTACCTATGCAAAAATATATCATTGTATTTCATGGAGGTAAATTTGTAAATGATGATGTGAACAGGGAAGAATTGAGATATGTTGGGGGGAAACAGAGAAGATATTGAAGTCAATGTAAATAAATTGAGTCTTGTCTCCTTTGATAAAGACATGTAGGCAATTGTGAGGTATAAGAAATTAGAAATGGTTCACTTTAGGTTACTTGAAATGAGTTTAGAACATGGGTAAGGTTCTTGAAGGTGATTTTAAAAAAGAATATTCATTGTTGTGCAATTATTTGGTGGAGATTATAAGTTAAAAGTTGAAAGATCAATTCCCATAAAGTTCCCAATATTTCATAGATTGCACATATTATTTGATTGCTTTAAGAAAGGTTTGGTTAATGGTTGTACGAGAGTGCTCAGATTAGATGGTTGTTTTTTGAAATGATATGTGAAAAGAGAAGTCTTGGTGGTAGTAGGCAGAGATGGAAACAACCAAATGTTTTCAATTGCATGGGCTATAGCAGACAGTGAGAGAAAAGCATCATTGATTTGTTAATTTTTGATATTCACCTTGATGATGGAGATAGAGGGGTTATAATTACTAGCCAATAAAAGGTATATTCTATAACTAACTTAAGTTAGACCTAACTAATGTAGGGCCTTTTAGATGCAGTAGACAAATTGCTGCTTAGAGCTAAACATTAGTGTTGTGCAAGACACCTATTTGCAAATTAGAGAAAGAGACATGGAGGACAAAAAGATCTGCAAAGGTTATTTTGGTAGTCTTCTAAATCAACAAACATGCCTAATTTCAAGAAGAATATGGAGGAGATGAAAAAGGTAACTCTAAGTGGCTTTGAGGACATGCTTAATTCTCATCCTCAACATTAGTGCAAGGGGCCTTCTTTACCACTGAGATAAAATGTGACATTATTAACAACAATCTCATTAAAGATTTTAATGGAACAATAATTGAAGCTATGTCTAAGAATATAATTACAATACTAGAGGAAATTAGGACACAAGTGATGACTAGGTTGCGTAAGTAAAGATATAGGGCTAAGGCTTGGATTAGTGATTTTGGAAATAGGATTAGAAGAAAGTTGCATGGGAGTATGAGTGAAAGTGCATTATGTCACAGGATTTGGAATGGTGACTTGGGTTTTGAGGTTGGTTACAAAGGGAACACATATGTTGTAGACTTAGAAAAAAAGAACACACCCCTGTAGAAGATGAGATTCAACTGGAATACCTTATCCTCATGCCATTATTGTCATCCTACATATGGATCATAATCTTGGTGATTATGTTGATGAATGGTATAGAAAGTCTAAGTATTTAAAGGCATATGGAAACATGATGTAGCCCATGAATGGAAGAAAATTTTAGAAGAAATTGACCTACTTCAATCACCTCCATTTAAAAAGCTACCTGGAAGACTTACAAAAAATAGGAGAAAAGAAGAGGGCAAAGGGGGGCAGTAGTTATAAATTATCAAGGAAAGGAAGAATAATGATTTGTCCAGTATACTTTAGTAAGAGACACAACAAGAAAAAAAATTCCCAAAATTATCTTTCACAACTCAATAGTTATTAATGCATCAAGGAAGGAAATAAGTTACACAATTCAACCTCAAGTTTAAAAAAGTCAGCCTTAGCCTTAAGTTATCTCACAAAATCAATCCCAAACTGAAATTCAATTGAGTTAGCCTCAATATCACTCATAAAATTCCTCCTATAATGAAACTCTTTCAAGTTTGCCTCATTTGGACAAAAAAAGCCAAAGCTCAAAGCCTTTTAAGTTATCTGTGACTATTGTTCATTTAACAAGTTTTCTATGGTTCAATCTAGTAGCTTGTATTCTAATTATGATTTGATGGTGCATCATTTAAGGAAGACAAATGCAAAAGGTGTTTCCAAAGTAATAAGAGGTTCTAATGTTGAGAATTCAGCAGTTGCAACTAAAGTGGCTAATAACAATGGTAGGTTTGGTGTTGTTTATGGGGGGAGTAAAAGCAGACCAACATATATCCTAGGATTGGCCACCCAACCAACTAAAGGATGTGGTGTTGTTTATGGGGGGAGTAAAAGCAGACCAACATATATCCTAGGATTGGCCACCCAACCAACTAAAGGATGTGGTGTTTGTGAATAGAAATTTTTGCCCCCACTCCCGGTGGAATGATTCTTACGACTTTGGCACTATTAGACTTATGGTCTTAGAGAACACGGGCCTAAACCTGAAAAAAATGGACTCACCACCTGGAGGGGTAGAAAAAAGAAAGGGGTGGATGACTCGATTTTTAAGAAATTTTCAACCCCCTAATGTGTTAAAAAAGTTGGGTACGTATGGGGAAGGTGAGAATGATCCAACACCCCCATAACGCCTGGTTCATTGAAATTGACCTCCTTTTTAGGTCTAAATATTATTAAATTATTAACTTATTGAAACATCATCCATACTACATGTATTTATAAAATATATAGACATCTATGACATTAAGTTAAACAAATCAATCAAAATAGGTACTCATCTGAGGATAAAAATATGCCCTTATAATAATCCAAGTCCATAAAAATAAATAAAATAGAATACCCACCAAAAGGTGAAAATATGTCTTTTACAAAGTTTCAAAGTTTATAAAATAAATTACATAATTAAAAATAACTAAGGCATCCACTTAGTGAAAACATGCCTTTTACATACCTTAAAATTTAAATAATATTTCAATATAAATCAATCATTCATAATAATCAATTAATCATCAACAAACAATCTAAATAAGTCATTCATCCATCATAAGATAAAATAATTAAGATCAAGGTATGAAAATATAAACTAAGATTAAAACATATAAAGTTTGATTAAAATTGCAATTAAAGGATAAATGTACAAACTAGGGTTTAAACCAAAAGTATTGAAGTCTTGGGCTAGGGTTTCAAAAACTATAAATTTTGGATTTTGGATTAGGGTTTTAGGATTAGGTTTCTAGAAATTAGGGTTTTAGGATTATGGTTAGGTATTTAAGATTAGGGCTTTTATAGATTACGGTTTTAGTATAAGGGTTTTAAAGATTGGGGTTAGATATTTGAGGATAGGGTTTTAAAGATTGGGGTTAGATATTTGAAGTTAGGGTTTTAAAGATTTGGGTTAGGTATTAGGGTTTTGGTTTTTACAGATTAGGGTTTCAGTACAAGGTTTAAGATTTATAAAAAAAAGTTGAAATCATGTTATTAGTGCTCATATGCAGTCATATCCAATATCACTTAGCTACTGGATCAAACAATCTTCAAACATCTACTGCCATTTAAATTAAATTAACACATTTATTATTACTATACTAAAACAACTTCCAAATATGCAAGCCATTCAATGATACTAGAATGGATAAATAAGTCTATTGAATATTTTAAATAAATCAAGTTTAAAAAATTAAATATACAAACCGTTTACTATAATGAATGAATGAATCTACTGAATGCTTTAAACAAATTAGACTTCAGAAAACTAAACTTGCGTGTTGGCTCCTCCAAAAAAATAAGTTGAATCAAACCTATGGTACTGCTTGACCAGCTTTAATCTTTGGATGAACGAAGCAAATTTGAGACAACAGTTACTGTCTCCTTATTTGTCATATGTTTAATATTTTATGTTTTTTTTTCTAAATTGCTATTTGTCTCTTTGATAATTATTTTTTTGTTTTTTTCTTCGTTTAAGCTTTTGTATTTATAAGCATCAACTAGGGCGACCTAGCTAAGCCATCCGAATCTGAAACAAACACTCATGCCACTTCGATATGGTGTCTATCTCCATATCGAATTGGCCTTGGCTAATTTGATATGGAGATAGACTTGCCCACATCGAACTAGCCTAGGGCAATTCGATATGGAGCTTTTCCATATCGAATTATCTTGGGCTGAATCATGCTACCTTGATTTAAACCGAACCAAATTAATCAGACTTGATTTTTGGCTTGTTATTAATATCAAATTTTATCTTATATTCAGATTAATCTTAAATTTAACATGGACCAAAATTAAGGATTTACAGTGTTTATAATGATATCACTATTGAAAATGTGGTCAATATTAGTTTTCACTTTTTTTTTAATTTTTTACATTATCAATTAATGGTTATGTATTATTGCCCTTGATTTGATTTTGCAGTCACAAAATGAGTCTCAAAGAGTTATATATAAAGGGGGTGGTAGAAGAAGAGTTAGAAATGAACCAGAACCAAGTTTTATGTCTAAAAACATGAAGGTTTTAAGAGGGGAGGAAAAAGATTTATTACTCAAATGAAGTGAACAAAGTTGCAAAAAGAAAAAAGAGAAGAAAGAGTGACGGTCTATCCTCTGCTGAAGGATTAGTACAAGATTCAAACAATTAAAGATCACTATCAAGCAACTTTTTCTTTTTCTTTTTTTTTTGCCTTTATTGTGTTTTTAGTATGTTAAAAAGAACAATTTTGTTTTGAAAGCATGATAGATGATATTTTGTGTAAAAACATGCAATGACTTATGCTGCTAACTATGTATTTTTTGTTTCAATGGTTAATGCATCAATTGCAATGGCTTAAGTGTATATTTGGTGCTACAATGGCTTTGTCTATATATTGATATAATTTTGTTGCTTGTTATTGGATGTTATAATCTTAGAAACAGACCCAACTTACCTATGGTGATATGAAGATGGCATTCAGTTAGACAAATACAAGTGATTGTGTGCATGTGTGTTAGTGTAATGGTTGTTCTGGCATGTGTAATGCTATTAGGTTTAATGTTGTTGATATGGTTACTTGGGTGTTACTTAAGTATACAACTTGATAGATATTTATTTACTGAAAATGGTGTATTTATACTTGGGTTTGTATACTAATATATGTCCACTAATATGAGGAGGACATCAATTGAAAAAATGCAAGTGAATGTGTGCATGTGTGTAGGCATATTGATTGTTTTAAAAAAAAGGTAATGTTACTAGGTTTGGTGCTATTGATATGGTTTGTTGGAAATTGGGTGTGTAGCTTGTTAGAGATTTTAGCATAATTGGTGTATTTATGCTTAGCTTGCAACTTTGGGTGTATTTTTGCTTACATAAAAAAAATAAGAACTCAAATTAAAATCACTGCAAATTAATAGCCCAATCAATTTTGTTTTTGGATTTGACAGAAAAATAAGAACAACACTTCCATTAGTTGCTTAGACATGCATATAAGAACAACCACAAAGTAAAATAGTATGATACCATAGAAATTCTTCATTTAGGCATTTCATCAAACACTTAAATGACATAGCATTATTGATCAAATGGTCCAAGATACAAAGACCATTACAACAAACTAGATTAATGAAAGGGAGGTGCAAAGACCATTTAATTCACAAAATCCCAACATTTATCCTAAAATCACGGATACAAAACCATATGCTATACAAAATCCCAAAATACATCCCAAAATCATAGATGCAAACCATGTACTACCTAAAATCCCAAAACCCTTAACCAACTGCCCTAATTGCCCACTTGAAAATCAGAATCTAGATTGAGAGCATTGCCCATGCCCATAATCGCTTCTCTCTTCTCCAGCTCACTCGACTTTGAGCTTCTGCATTATTAATTCTCCTCAATAACCCATGTATGATTTCCTTTGCCCTATCACACATTGGCGAATCAATCTACCTAAAGCAGTGATAATGACAATGTTCACAAGCAAGGAACATTTTCCCTGGATTTTGCTTCATCCATGAAGTTTTCATCATACAAAATCTATTATACAAACACTTATCCCCATCTTCCATTTTCTTCTTCTTATTACATTGAAGGTGTTTGTGTTTAAGGTTTAGGAAAGAAGCAACAACCCTCAAGTGCTCCTTTAAATTGATAAGTTAATCTTAAGGGTTTATGTGTCTTTTTATAGTCTCCACCCATCTTGTAATCCACTTCAGTATTTTCTAATTAGTTGTCAATTTATTTACTGGTAATTGGAGAGCAACCTATGAGAACAACTAAATTGTACACAATTTTTTTTCTTAAATAACTAACTTGATATTTTAAGAAGTTCAACAACCAAATTGTCAAATTTTAAAAAATTTAGACACCAACGGTGTAATTATACAAAAAAAGACTCACTAGATTACATATTAGATCATTTTGATACTGGTTCTACTACTACTCCGGGTTAGAGCACTTCTTTAGCAGCTTACGAAAAAGGCTATAAGACGTGCACTGGATTCAATGAAGTTATAGTGCATGCCATCTTCTTTATTTGAGAAAAAGAAATTATACATCACTTTTTTTCTCACTCACTCTCTCTTTATATATATATATATATGTTAAAACAACCCATCAGCTATTAGGACTCAAGACTATTATTAATATGTGCATTGTAATCCTAGATTATGGTGCATATATATATTACTCTTTCTCAGTTTTTTTAAAAATAAAAATAATAAATAAATACAATAAATAAATAAATAAATTAAAGTAATGCTTATGAAATTATGCTCTTTGATCAAATAAAACCATGCTTCTTAGCCATCATAAATGTGCCCATAAGATAGAGAAATCAAAACAGTTTAAAAAAAGGTGATTCCCTCTTTAACCCTAAATATTCTATGCATATATTCACCATCTTTCACATCTTTTCATTTTTTGTTGTTTATTTTCTTTTTCTATTTTCTTTCTCTTTCATTTCTCTCTTTTACACAAGAGAAAAAAAAATATCCATGGCTACTATATCTGGACATTTCAATTTTGTTATACTTTAAGGTAAAAAATATCATATTCTTTTTTCCTTTTAATCCGTTTTATTTTAAGTTATCTTGTATATATATATATATATTTTATTTTTTAGTTCATTCCTTTTTCAAAAGAAAGAAAAAAGAGAAATCAAATTTTATGACCAAACTTTATTTTTTGTTGTCAACATCCACATCATCATTCTCCCCTTCTTTTTTTACTTGATTTGTCATTTTTCTAGTTTATCTTAATTTATTTATTTTTTAGATCTGGAAGATTCATCCCCTTTCTTTGCTGTGTTTTTTATTTATTTACTTCAACTAAATGATTCTATATATAATTTCTCTTTTTTTTTTGTTTTGCCAGAGCATCAAAATGTGAAGCTGAGTTTATGTTTCATATTCACACATAAATATGTATGGGCAATTTTTACATTTTTTTTGTGTTTTTCTGATTGATTATCATTTTTCTGATTGTTTTTTCTCATATAAGCCTTTTGTATTGCCATTCAACATGTCGGTTTATGAGTGTTATAATCAATTTTGGATTTGGGGTACATGCATTTGTGCTTATTATGTTTATTTCTTATTTTCATGAACAATATAACGATGTAGTCATTATCTTACTACAGTTCATCATGATACTATATGAGTTTTTATTTTCTCTTTGACCCTCTTTTTCTTTTCTCTTTGTTTACCTTTTGTGTTTTTGAATTTATTTCTCTATTTTTTCTCTATATATATATTTGTGTATCTCTTCTTTGCATTTTTCTTGTGTATGTTTATTTATTATTAGTTTAAGTATTTTCATTGTTTTCCTTAATAATGCCAATTAATAGATTTTAGTTGTGATCAAGTTGTGAATTTATGGGTGCGGTAGGTAATTTAGAACTGTGTTTCTGTCTAATACATAAATTTCCTTAAAGCTACAATTATTTATCTAATTACTTGTAAACAAAAATAAAATAAAAAATTAATAATGTAATCACTCCCTGATGGCATGCAATTTTTTTTTAAAATTATAACATAAAATAAATGCTAAAATTATAATAGGAAAATTAAAAGGTCAGTGTTTTTACATGGTGGATGAATTCTCTAATTGTTGATTGATTGCCGACTTTCTAAATTTTCAAAATTTTTTAAGTGCACTCCTTGTCTGATGAATAAATTCTCTAATTGTTGAATAAGTGCCAACTTTCTAAGTTTTCAGGATTTCTTAAGTGTACTCCTTGCACTTAACAAAACTCGAGTTTTCTTTTTACAATTTACTCTATATTAGGAAACTGCAGGAAGGATTTTTGCTCTCAATCATTGCTCTATGTTTCTGTTTGTATTTCTTATGTTCTTTTTGTATGAATTTCCTCATGTATTTATAAAGGAGAAGTTTTTCATTTTTTTTTGTTATCATTTCATCTCTTTTGGTGTTGTTTTTCCTCCAGGTTTTGACATTTCCCCTTTTATCTGCTCCTTTTTTTACATTGGAAGAGATGGGATTTCTTTTTCTCAGAACACGATTCTCTATATTTTTCTTTGGTTTCGATGTGTTTGTCTTTCATGTTTAGATGTATTTTAATTGGTATCATTCTAACTAATTAGATTTGTTTAGTGATGATTTTATTATCTTAATCTTTATTCAAATTTTGTGTAACAATTGAATTATCACAATATCTTTACATGTTTAATTTATTTAATGATCTGATTATTATATTTTAGTGTAATAATGCAAGAAGTATATATTTGTGTAATATAGTTTGACCTTTATAAAGTTTTACATCTTCCATACATATATAGAATAAGAATCTTTTTATTTAATTATGTTTGTGAGAATTTATGGCTCTTAAGTTTATCTGTATCAACTAGTTTGTATTAAGTTCGATATTTGGTACTCATTTATAATTTATATATTTCTTATTTATTGGATTGTAAAATACACTTCCTAAATAAGTAAAATATTCATTTACATTATTATTTTAAGTAGTTCAAATGAGTTGGCAATCAAACTAGAGTTATTTTCCTTTTTTTTTTTAAATTGTGCAATTACCTATAAATTGATGTTAGCCATAAAAAATATTTTTGAAAAAAAGGGTAAAAATTCTGATAATCTATCAATTTATTAGTGGTAAAATTATATAATTGACCTGCATTAAAAATGAATAAATAAATAAATAACTATAATGATCCTTACTTTTGACTCAGTAGCATTTTACAGGAGAAGGATGTTTCTATTTATTGCCGTTTCTATTTTTTTTTATCAATTTGATGGGTACAAGTTTCATATTGCACATAAAAGTTTTCATACAATCCTAATTTTCATTTTTTTTATAATTTACCATTACCTTGCATCAATTCATTATTTTAATCTTTATCTAAATTTTATGTAAAAAATGAGTTATCACATAATAGACTTCTTTCCAAGGTGGATTTACTATTAGTTGAAGGAAAAGAACCTCAATCCTAGATTAGGAAGTGCAACAAGTACTTTCATATCTGTAAGGTGTCAAAAGATATAAAATTAGAATTAGGCAACTTATATTTCATGGGGATGGATTAAGAGGCATAAAAATAGGAATTAGGAAGAATTTTCCAATGCAGATAATAAAGAGGTTCATTGACTCCCCCAACGAAGACATAGTGACTGAGTTTAATTTATTCAAGCAAGTGAGAAGTATTCTAGAATTTCAAGAAGATTTTGAGGAGAAGAAAGCAAAAATAGAAAGAATGAATTCTTATATAACCAAAGCTTAATCATATCATGCTTTCTTAGTGATTGAATGTTGAGATAATATTTCTAATATGAATGTTTCAGCCCAAAACTTTGGCTCAAGCATTAAAGTAAGCCCGATTATAGAAGATCTTGATAGAAGCCAACCAAAAGGCTTACCTACAACCAAAACTTTGGCTCAATAACCTACCCATTATAAACCCAAACATTTTGCCAAAATCACAATAAAATCAACCAAGAAATGCCCTAATTCAATCAACAATTCGAACAAAAATCCCAATGCATGCTTTCAGTGTGAGATCACTATTTCCTTGGTCATTATTGTCAATCACGACCAATAATGGCCTTACAATGTCAATAAGAAGAAGAAGGAGATGCATAGGAGAAATGACAAGCAATTAAAGACAAAAAAGAAGAAGATGGTACAAAGAGAATTAATCTATATCTTGCATGCTATATATGGAAGCATGACAGATAATACCATTAAGTTGAAGGGTCAGATCAAGAATAAAACCCTGTCATTCTAATTTATAGTGGGAGTACCCACAGTTTCATAGACTCTGAAGTAGAAGAAGAATTGAAGCTTCTTATAGTACAAGTTAATCTAACAGATGGCCGAAAAATAGTAGTTATAACCCCCTAATTTTGCACCTAGTTAAAATAAGGAGTTTCCAATTTAGAAATTAAAATTTAATTTTAGATATTTATTTATTTAATCTTGTTTAATAATTAAAAATTAAAAATTAAAACTCAGTGGTGAGCCGCATGCGTGTAGACCAGTCGACTCGCGTGCAGCCCTAGGGTCCCTTAGTCTAAATTTTAGCCTATTTTATCCCTATAAATATAGGTCTCCTTTTCAGGAAAGGGTCTCAATTTTTAAAGTCAAAATTCTATCAAAATACATCTAAATTTTTCTAAAACTAATCATTTAATTAATTTAATTTGCCAAATTAATTTTTTCTTTCATACTTTTGCTCTTCTTATTTTTAAACAATCAATCAATTGGTGTATCTCAAGTGGTGGAGCTATAAAGTGAAAATTTTCTTCAGCCTGCTAAGAAGAGATCCTCAAAGGTATTTTTTTCATAAACTCTCTTTTCAATTTGGTAACATACTAAACATAATAAATTAAATCTTGCCCTTTGTAATCAAAGCATGAATTACTTACGTCCATGATTCTCATTCAAATAAGATAAGTAGGCACACTCTTGTATTTTACTCCAGGTAGTGAGCCTCTTAAAAGGTCCCCCTTTAATTCTTTAATTTAAATTATTTCATCTTTAATTTTATTTATTTATTTACTTTATTTGATGGATGTGTTTAATTATTATCTATTTTAAATCGGCATTTATTTATCTATTATTTCTTCAATTTAATCTTTTGAGGATTTGTGCTTAACTATACCCATGAGGGATGAGCTAATACTTCTCTGTTTGTTCTTTTCAGAGTTGCAATAATTAGACTAGTTAAGAATTTATATTTGACCCAAAACTCATAAATGATAGGATCAAAGCTCCCTTGTGTATATAATTTTTGGAGTTATAATAATATACTTTCCTCATATTGTGGATATCATATTTTAATTTCTCATGAATTAATATTATTATTATTCATAATATTTGTTATTGCATGAAAAATATTTTTTTTCTCAAAAATGTTAAGATTTATTTAAAGAGAAATATTTCACTACTTAAATATTACTTGAAAACCTAGCTCGAAACCCATTATAATTGGTTTCATATTAGTGCCTTTTAAAAATTAAATATTTTTATGGAGTCAAACAAAATGGATTTTTTGTTAAATTTTTTCAAAAAGCAAATGATTTAAGGTGACAACTCTTCAATTAGCTTTTAAAATAAAAACATTCCTTTTTAAAATAAAAAGGAGAGTATCATTTTCAAAATAAAAGAGTAGATCTTTTCAAAATAAAAGATATTTTTAAACCAGTATTTATGTGAGACTAAGCCTAAATGAGCATTTCAGTTCCATATTCCAATTGGATTGGATCAGTACTCTGCGAGGCCTCACACTTGTGAGGGTAAAGTGCCTCAGTGCACTTAGATCATGCAATGAAACAAATTTTGGTCTGATGTATGACTATTGGATATAGGGGATTATGGTTTTGGATGCTAATTAGATGAAATCCTATACTCCTTACCACCCTTTCAAGGCCTAAACCACACTATTCTATTAAAGCCAAATTCAAACTCAATGAACCTCAGACCTCATAGATATCCTTACTTCTAAAAATGAGGAAATAGATAAATTGGAGCAAGAGATGCTTGATTCCTCCATCGATCATACAACCTAGACATAGAATATTTGCATCTCTAGCCTTATTGGTTAAGAAAAAAAGTGGCATTTGGAGATTCTGTGTTTATTATTAGCAATTAAAGTTGATTGTGAAGGATAAATTCTCAATTCTAATAATTGAGAACTTGTTGGATGAGTTGTCTGGAGCTATCATTTTTTCCAAAATAAACTTGAGGGTTGGTTACCATAATATTAGAATAGAGCCAACAATTATACATAAAATGGCTTTCAAAACTCATTCAAGACATTTCAAAATCAAGGTGATGCCATTTGGGCCCATAAATGCTCCGACAACATTTTAGGCTCTGATGAACAAGCTAATCTAATTTTATCTTCGAAAATTTGTGTTTGTACTCTTTAATGACATCTTGGTATTCAGTAAATCTTATGTTTTACATTTGAAACATTTAGAAAGGGTCTTTCAAGTCTTATTGGAGCAAGAATTATATACTAAGTAGGAGAGATGTGTCTTTGGTAGTTCTTCTAAAGAATACTTAAGATATGTTATTTTTGCTGAAGGGGTTGCTATTGACAAGTTGAAGATTTATGATATTGAGATAACCTATTCTATCCATAATAAAAGAATTGAGAATTTTTCTAGGGTTGACTGATTATTATCGAAGATTTATCGAGGGCTATGGTTTAATTAGCAGGCCCTTAACTAATTTATTGAAGAAGAGTGTTTTCCATTAGAATTCATAAGTAGAAGATATTTTTAACAACTTAAAGAAAGCAATGGTCACTGCCCCTATTTTAACATTATATGACTTCTTACAATCTTTCATCCTCGAATGTGATGCAAGAGGCAATGGTGTAGGAGGCATATTGACGCAAGGTGGGGGCGCGTAGCTTATCTATCCAAACCATTAAGCCCAAGAAATTAGCTCCTTTATACTTCAAAAGGGGGCTTTTAGCCATCATATATGTTGTCACTAAATGAATGCTTTATTTACAGCAAAGGAGATTTTTCTCTAAAATTGATCAAGAGAGTATCAAACATCTATTGGACTGGAGCTTAAATTCTTATATTCAACAAAGGAAATAATAAAATTGATGGGTTTGGACTATAAAATTATCTATAAGAAGAGGAAGGACAATAGGGCAATAGAATCCACTTGTGAGCTTTGAGGTTTTAGTCCCGACCACTGCTAAGTTTGATGATGACTTCGACATTGTTTAGGCTTGTAGCCTTGGAGAAATAAGCCTAAGCCTAGAGAATGATAGAGTCGTCATTTGGTAAGATAAAAAGAAAAGAAAGGGATATGACTTGGATCTTTAAGGAATCTCCAACCCACCACCCCCTGGCGCGCGCGCATGGTATTGGGTTCGAAAAGTTAAGTATACATAGAGATGATAATAGTCATTTTAGCAACCATATATGCCTTATTCATCCTTTTTAAGTCTTTATATTATTAAGTTTCAATTATTAAAATATTATTCTCTAACAAGCATAAAGAGTAAGCATAAAGACGCCCAAAAGATACTAACTACTAATGAAAATAAAATAGAAAGAAAACAAAATGAACTTTAAGTTCATTTGATTTAAAGTACACAATAATAGTAGCAACATAAAGCACTAGGAGGATTAGGATTCACATTTAGGCCATCAGGAATATCCACAAAATAAAATCTATAGAAAGTTGAAATATAATACACAAAGAATTATAAAAAACAAATAATACATAAGCAAAGAGACAAAGCATACTGGATATGCAAAGGACTAGTAGGCTAGTCAATATATAAAAGTGACAGACTCGCCGGTATTGGAATATCATTGGGCCTAATAGTTTAGTAAAGACAAACCCATCAATTGCCAAAAATGAACAGTTAAGTGAAAAACAATTGGCAAATCAACCATCTCCAACCTAAAAGGCCTTTCTATACAAAACATTTTAGTTTCAAGAATGACGGGTTCATCCATGGAAATAATGACCCTGTCATTCTTCATGAGCATGAATCTAGAAGAAGATACAACATGGTTAAAATATTATTTCAATGATTATTGACTAGTCCATTGGATGAAGCAGTGGGCCTATTAATTATCAATGTTACACAAAGGTGGAAAAAACCATGAAGTCATACAAAAAAATATCACATAAAAATACTACCATGATGGAGATTGACGGGTGCCACATAGATTAATGAGCTCATCAACCTTTATCAGCTTCAGAAACACTAGCGAAAATCCTTCCAAAATGTTACAAAAATCTAAAACGTTAATTTCATGTAACTTTATTCTTTTAATACATATTTTACAACATATAAACACAATATAAACATCAAAAATACCTATTTTTCCAAGATGTCAACAAAACTTGTTCTTATCCTCAAAACATCATTTCACAAGAAAAATGCATTTGTATATGACAAAATATAAAGCATACAATGTATGCAGGAAGCAATATCTACCAAATAGACAAAAATAACAAGAAGACAATAAAGAAGATTTAGAGGGTTTAAGAGGAAAAAACTCTATTATTGGCTCATTGGATCTTTAAATATGTGCATTTGCTACTTTTTCACTCCTTTGAGTGTTTGTTGAGGCAAATTAGGCTTGGAAGGCTTTGATTTTAAGGATTTTA
Organism: Garcia nutans; assembly: GCA_947685225.1. NCBI lineage: Eukaryota > Viridiplantae > Streptophyta > Magnoliopsida > Malpighiales > Euphorbiaceae > Garcia > Garcia nutans. The sequence goes on along the minus strand of CANTUV010000051.1, from coordinate 3,205,028 downwards.
GGTAAGGGTTTTATGAGTTTCTCTCCTCTTTTTTCTTTCAATCTCTTTACTTCTTTCTTTCTTTTCTTCCTCTTTTTTTTTTGTTTTCTTTCTCTCTTTCTCTCTGTAACATCCCCACACCCAATCATACACACTACATACATCAAAATGTAGCATACATGTATCGAATATAGGAATGCTACGTACTTTTATTAACATTCAAAACATTTAAAATGATACTATAAGCTTTCTCATTATACATTAGAGAAAATAAGTCATTAACTTGTAATATAAAACAAATAGATATATATATATATATATATTTATACATTTACTAAATACGCAGCGGAATATATAAAATATTTACATATATGAAAGCTTTTAAATCCATATTTACAATTATACATATATTTACATTATAAACAAAACATTACAAAATATAAAAGAGTTATACATGATTGGCAAATCTTCTCTGATCTTTAAGTTCCTAAAATCAACTCTTCAACGTTTACTCTCACTCGGTCTCGAAGAGCTCTCGGGTTCAACTCTATCACCTGCGCGATTAAACACTATCGCGCTAAGCCAAGGGCTTAGTAAGACAAATCATGTTCATATTATGCTACCATGCAATGCAATGTCATACTTTTTTTTTAATGCAAAACATCACCATAGATGGAAATCTAATATTCCACCTTTGCATTTCACAAATCATATAATCATACCACATTTCCAATACAACATTATAGATGCAGAGCTATCAACATATTTTTACAATTCATAAACCACACACATATAAAAACATATCATGTTTCAACATTTTTCCATATACCTTATTAATCAATTATTTTACCATTCATGACTCACATTAAACAAAGACAAGCATTGGGCCCAAGACACACTAATATGCCATTCAATTTTCAGAGTTAATGCTTTGGTTTTGTTATCACATTTATCAATATCATATACCCAACTAGGCTTCAAGGATTAGGTTCAACCAAGCTTCAAATGGAGCAAAGCATGCTAAGCTTCAACCCAACTTGGCTTCAAGAACCAACCCAACCTAGCTTCAAGGGTTGTAACATCTCAATTAGGCTTCAAGGACTAGACCCAACCAAGCTTCAAGGGGAGTAAAACATGTTAAACTTCAACCCAACTTGGCTTCAAGGATCAAGCCCAACCTAACTTCAAGAGATTGTTACTCATATTAGGCATGCCACCAACAACAAACTCTGAAAATGGAATAACACATTAGCCACACAATTCATTTATTATTTAGCTATCATTTCCACACTCAATTCTCATCAACATTTAGGCAAACATGCCTTATTTCATTCAATTGCATCATCATAGCCAATCACAATGACTTTGCATCACATTTCACATCTCAATTCATATTATGCATATAGCATCATTGTTATAGCATTTCAAAGTACATTATCCATATCACACATCATCATTTACAAGATTCACAATACATATAACATACCATTGTTCATAGCTTTAGAATCTTACACATGCATTTGTTTATGTCATTCATTGATTTAAGTGTGTTTAAAATGTTTAGGTTTAAGTTTATGTACACAATTACCTTAGAAAAACCAAAACAATGCAAAAAGAACAAAGAATCAAAACCTTATCTAACACAATTGAGGGACACGGGCAGCACACTTGAGGGACACGGCCAAGCTTGTGGCCGTGTCTCCCAACACCAACATCCAGTAGTGAACACAGGCAATAGACACGGCCGTGTCTCCCAAAAATCCTTCCAACACGCCCAAGTTTTCTTGGCTTGGCCGTGTCTCTCCTTGCTTTTGGCCGTGTCATTTGAAAACCAAACCCTAAATGTGTCCAACAATCTTCTAAATGCATTTTAACACATCATACACAACACAAATTCATTCAAATGGGTACACTCAATAACATAAACACATATCTTACACAATCATCACAATAATCACTTTAATAACACATTAACATCACATTTAAACACAACCACTTCAAAAGCCTAAAACCAACATCCTTCTCCATCTTCCAAAATCAACATCCTTCACTTCCAACAACAACACCTATTTAAATTCTTAACTTAAAACCAAATTTAACACTTGAATACACAACACAACCACATCCCATCATCAATTCAACAAACCCTAATGAATTTCAAATACTACTTCAAAAGAATAAAAGAAATCAAAGGAAAGATCTTACCTTAGTTAAAAACTTCTTGAATCAACACTTGATCACTTAATCTTTCTTCAATTTGAGCTTCACTCAACAAGATCCTCTCTTTGCCTCTTGCTTCCTTTTTCTAAGGAGGAGCCGGCCACAATGAAAAAGAAGAAGAAAATATGAAGAAGCAAAGTCAAATTTTCCTTTTAATCTCCACCAAGAGTTTTTAACTAAACAATTACCAAAACACCCTTTAACCATTTAACTTAACTCTTGTCTCTTATAAGACCATTTAAGTAATTTCACCCTCACAAAATAAATATCTCTCTTCCATTGACTCTCCCTTTGACTTATGTATATGTTAATTATATCATCATATAAACAACATATACACTTCTCTCTACACCCTCTTTTCTTTCCCAACACATATACATAAACATTCTTTTACCAATTTCTTTTCTTATCACATAATATATACATTCAATCCAATTATAATAACAATATAACCAATACTTCTAGGGCATACATTAGGATATTACACTCTCCCTCTCCTACCCTTTTATTCTGGCCAGTGACAATGGTCAGGGAGTAGGGATTGGCATACTATGATTTTTCACTCCCCCCCTTCCCCCCTCCTTTTTCCCTTTTTATGTTTCTCTCTTAAACTCAAGCTCCTCTCCCCTTTCCAAAGTCTTATTGTGCCTTTAATAGTAGTTGTATAGATCTATCAGCAGGCTCTCCAGTCATCGCTGGCGGGATAAAGCTAACTAGATAGTGGATTCTCATTGTAGCTCAAATGTGCTCACTAGTTGAAAGAATACAAGGGCTCGTCAGTTCTAGTTATTGGCAGGCTCATTAGTTAAGGACTTGACATTTCTTCTTTGATTTTTCCATCAACTCTCAAATTCAAACTCCTACTAATTCACTTTCCTTGCTTTTAAGATATACTCAAATAAGGGTGTATGATTTGTATATCTACAATTTGCCCCTTGTTTGAGCTCTGCAAGCATGTAGGCTTGGAGAGTGAAAATCAAACAATCATATATTGATTTACCTCAATCTCCCCCCTCTATAGGTTTGGACCTTTGGCCCTGTTCGGGTGTAAAAATCTTTTAATCTATGGTCAGGCATTGTAGCCCTTTTTTTAAAATTCTTTCTATTTGTTCCTTCCTTAAACCTTCAAATATTCTCCTATTCTCTACTTAATTCGCTGGTTAATCTATTGATACATAACAAATTGTTATTTTATTAAGTTTTTGAAGTTATTAATTGACCTTAAGCCATATATGCATCAGATCTTATTTTTTTATGTTTAATTATTTGCTTTTTGTCTAAATTCCTTAATGAATTCCACTATGTGGTAACGCTGTTTTGCACTATAATTAGGCCCCATTTGTTGTTTTCCTTTCTGCTAATGCAAAATCAACAAGTTAGTTTTACCTCCATCGCTTTCACATTTTTATCCAAAAGCTCATTAATCAAACATTTATTTGAATTTGGGAGATGATAGAGAGTTCTCAAGGCGACTTATCATTGTATTTATGATCTGTGTATTTTATTTTCAGTTTTGACTTATCATTAATGAGATATCCTCACAAATAAAATAAAACAGTGTCTAAATGCTAGAAGAAAAGAAAAAGTAAAATATCCCTTTCAAAGAAAAAGGTCAAAAAAGATAGGGTAATCTTTTTGTACTTTTCTCTAATTTAATAAGGGGATGAGAGCATTTTGCGGAGGATTGAATGAATAGAGAATACTGACAAAAAAAAGAATGAATGAATAGAGAATCTTCCTTTTTTCTAATTAAAAAAGAAAAAAAATTCAAGTAATATCCAATTCAAATGTATAAGTTCATGGAAGGCATGCAACAACAACAATTTTTTTTAAAAAAGTAATTAATGCCAATGTTAAATCGTTCACGGAAGAGAATTGATATTATAAATCAATATTGGCAGGCTTATATGCATGCATACTATAAACTCAGACGCAACATACATCTTCAAATTTTTTTTTTTTACTTTTTATTATTTTCTCCTTTTATTGTGATAAGAAAGGTTTTGCAAATTAAATTTTATAATATTACAGTTTTAATATTTTAAAATTAAAAATTTTCTATTTAGCCAATAAATTTTGACAATAAAGAAATGTTATCAATTCATAATAATCCCTTCCCTTCTAAGAATTTTAAATGTAATTAAAAAAAACACTTTCAACATTTCAAAATGCAACGGTTCTGTAGTGTTGAAAATTCTTCACAATGGAAGAGTTGAGAATCCTTCAAACTATGGATTACTTTATTGACATCTATTATGACAAGAAATATCATAAATTTTCTATTTTTATCTTTATTTTTCTTGAGAATTAATCTTTTTGCTTACACTTTCTACAAAAGAAAATCTAACAATATAAATTAGATACAAATATTTATCAAACTCAATTAATTCTATTTTTTTTAATCCAAAAAATTTTATTTATATTTTTAATGTTTTAATTGGTTTTAAATTATAGTCAAACCAAAATTTTAAATTTGATTATGATGTAAAGATATAAAAAAATAATAATTAAGATAAAATGGTATTTAAACTATATTAAAAACTATATACTTGTTGTTTGCATATATTTGATTTTAATTTTTTGAGACTATTCTATAGTTATTTTCTATTTTAATTTTTTTATTTATTGAATTTGATTATTACTACGTGATGATGTAAACGTTTCATATATTAGAAGGGCATTTTATTAATAGTTATATATCTATTATAAATTTACATATATTTAGAATAGAGAAACAGATAAGTTCCGTGTCTATCAAATTTTTGACTTAAATATAAATGTCAAATTATGAGACATTTTTTTTATTTTTTATAAATAAATACAAATGTTTTATTAGACCACGAAAAAAGACATTTTACTCTTTTATCCCATATTTCTTGCATAAATTTTCTAATTCATTAAAGTGGTAAGGCGGTGATGATGAGGTATTTAATTCGAGATTGATAATTATCATAGAGAAATAAAAAATAATAATAATAAAGCATTCTCTCATATGATGATTTGCAATATTATATTATATTACATGAATATGTATATATATATTTAAAAAATAAAGCAATAACTATATTATATAGTATATATAATACAATAATATTAAATTGAACATGAAAATTCTGCAGAGACATTGTCATGAATTGCAACTGATAAGAACGTGTCTTGGCTTCCAATTGCATAAAATAAAATAAAATTCTACTTATTTGTGGATTAGTTGTTATCATTTCATCCCATGATGCTAATCTATAAATAGCCCTTGAAGCAGACCCATGAATAATATCCATTTTCATTTTCAAGCCAAACATATTAAGGACAAAAAAGAAAAACACAACGCCATAAAACTCTTATTTCCTTGCTAGATTAACCCTGATTAATAGTTAATATATTACAATGACAGGAAAAGTAATGGGGCTGATTGGGCTTTTTGTTATTGCTGTGACTTTACTGCAGGGTGCAAATGCAGTCACAGTGCATCTAGTTGGAGAAAGCACCGGATGGACCATCCTTCCCACCAACTCAACTGACTTCTATGAAAACTGGGCTAGCAACAATACTTTCCTCATTGGAGATGCCCTTGGTAAGTGATTTCATTACCACTCAAAAATAAAAAATAATTACAAAGTTAGTATTAACATGCGCAAACAGCAACTATTTTCTTGTTTCTTTTTCTAAATCATCATTTTGGAATAGAGTCGGGTAGACTATAAAAGCAGTAAAACTTTCCTTACCGGGTTTTAAAACAATTATATACCCAGGATTCGAATTCAAAACCTCTAGTTCAACTACTTACTAACTTATCTACCTGTTCGGTGTTATAGCAACTATTTTCTTAGTAACATTTAAAATGATGAAAGTATTAAATAATTATCTTTTTTCAAGTATTGGTAAAAGTATTAATTTGATGTTGATGAGCAGAATTCCAATGGAATGGAACGCACACTGTTACAGAAGTGGCAAACAAAGAAGAATATGATAATTGTGAGAAGACAGGAAAAGTGATAGAGCAAAAAGGAGTTGTAATCCCACTTCCTGCAAATGGCACCCGTTACTTTCTCTGCTCAGTTGGCACACACTGTGAACAAGGCATGAAGATGGCGATCACCATCGGCAATGGAATTGCACCACCACCCTCTGCAGCTTCTTCCCTCTCCGTTGCCGGCTTTGGTTACTTATTTGCTCTCCTCTCCCCATTAGCCATTTTCTTCTTTAATTATGTTTAAATGCGATTTCTTTTAATATCAGAAAAGTAGCTTTAAATATAATTTATTGCTTACATAAAGTGATTCTTATTATTTGTTATTCTTGTACGTGAATAATAACACAAGTTGTCTGATTTTTCCATTGTAATAATAAAGCTGCGTCTATTTGATGAAATAATAATAGTAATAATTTTATAATACATTTATATGTCATGTGTTAATAATAAAGCTATGTTTATTTAATAAAATAATTATAGTAATAATTTCATTATACATTTATGTGTCACGAATTACTAACTAGAACAATTTTTTTTTCTTAAAAAAAATTTTAACTATATTTTGGTTACAAAAGTACCAGACTAAAAATATAATAAATTTTAAAATAAATATCAAAGATATATAGACTAGATACCAATAAAAATTAAAGATAGAATCATTTTTTTCAATAATACTAATAACCATGGGGCGTGTAGTTGGTAAGGAATTGATCTAGCTTAATTAGAGGTATCGAATTTAATTTTTTAGGTATGTAGTTGTATTAAAACTCAGCAAGGAGAGTTTTACCGCCCTTGTGGTCATATCCGGCTCAACTCCAAAAAAATAATTTATATAAAATAATAATAATAATAATAATAATAATAATAATAATAATAATAAAGTCTCATACATATGCAGTACGCATTCTTTTTTTTCAAAATATATATCAGTGGTGAGTAGAATATTAAAATATTTACATAATTTGTTATAACCATAAAAATAAGTATAGTAATAAAAATGGAGTAAAGATAGAAAGAGTTTAGCTAATATTGTAGTGGCTTTGGAGTAATTAGTTTCTCCTATGATCACTCTCCCACGATAATGACTTCGGTTCCACTAAATCAAAATGGAATATCACCTAATATCAATAATATTTAGACTCTACGAATTTTATTCTTTTCACCAATTAGATTTCAAAATCTCACCTTAGTTAAATTTCGAGATTTCATCTTTTATAATCATACTAACTTATGTACAAAGAGAGTTCAGATCTCTTATGACCTTTATAAAATTAAGTTCTCACACAGATAATGGAGATGACACTCTTTACTTTTATAAGATTATATATATACATAAAGAAAATGTACAAAATAAAAATGAAAACACAGAGTAAAAATTATGAGCTTTTTGAAGTTTTCTTATATTCCTAACACCTAAGTGTGTCAAAAGTCTCAGAATTGTTGAGACACTCTCTTTTTATAGACTTGAGCTCTTGTCTTGAAAATTCAAATTTACGCCAAAAGCCTTAAAATTGTTGAGACTCTTCCCTTTCATAGACTTAACCCTTTATCCTTGAAAATTCAAGTTTCTAACTCAAGGAAAAATATTTTTTTAAACAAAATCTTAAACTTCATTGCAAAGAATTAATTGCATATATATCATCTTGGGATTTAGAGAAATCAAAACTAACACATAATTATATTACCTTAAATTTGGTACTACCTTCTTCCCTTAACATTTTACATTTATTTGCTTCCCCCACCAGTTCCATTTTCACCTGTTGTACTTTCATTAGTTAGATCGTACTCTAAGTTTTAGTCATCATTGTCATTCTACACCACATCTTGAGCGCATAATGATGCCTTAGCCTAATCTTTAACATAGATTTAAACTTGCAATGAGTTGAGTGATAGTCTTGATCGACATTCATCTTAATAAACAACCTTTGAGACTAAAGAACTAAAAATTTTTCTAGTCATAACAGGCGATTTTAGCTTGTATGGAGACTCCCACCATTGTAAAATACGAAACTTTAAAATTTAAAATTTCACCACCAAATTCAAAATAAAATATTATATAAGTATCAAATTCAATATTACTTACACTAGAAGCTCTTGTCTCTTGTGTCTTTTAATAAAAAGTCTAACAGCTTTACTTACGTTGGATGATGAATTATCATCATCATTAGTACACTTATGTGATGCATAGATCATACATGCATATCTAGTCTCATATTCTTTATGCCAAAATAGCATTACAAATAGCAACGATCACCTATGCAATAACTGATGCTATTTGCCCTAACAATCACCTATACAAGTAACAGTTGGTGGCATGTGGCACCGTAATTTTTTTTTCTAGTATTTTGGTCATGGAATTGCTAGTCCAAACCTAGTTCAGAGAAGGGAGAATTGAGAATAGATTCGTGTAGTTTGGTCCTAATTTAGAGATGAATCTAATTTTATCGAGCTTCGATTTGGGCTAATGAACTTCATCGTACATGTTGTTCACAGAAAACCACAACTATAGCTATCTCAAAGATTTATCTATTTACATTAAACCCTATTTATTTTTACACGTTAAAATATCTTTTGATATTAATTAAGATATAATTAGGATACTGATTAAAAAATAAATTTAATAAAAAGAAAAAATAAAAAAGGGTGTTTTGTGTAACAAGATTCAACTCAGAATACAAAAAACCCAAAACCCACGAGCCTTTTTAGATAGAGCAACTACCATATATTATCTACAATTCCACTGCTTATACTTGACTTCAATTAAACCCACTATCAAATATTCAACATGCTTCAATTCTTTTCTCCACTGGCATCAATTGTGATCATATTGTTTTTGTTGTGGCCCTTAACATCTCTATCGCATGAATTTCATTTTGTCGTTCCCATAGTCTACACTATCCTAAACACCAACAAAATTTTCACCTAACAATCAAATTTTAAAAAAGTGAATGGAAGGTAAAAGGAAGCATAGAGACATTGAAAAAGAAGACTAGAAGCTTCTTATTATGATACTTGATATTTACAACTAAAACTGATTGATTTTATGCACAACTAATCTGAACAAACTTACAACTAATTAAATTAGAAAAATACAAAGCTTAACAACTTGGCTTTTGGCTTTAAAGTGATAGGCATCTCTGCTATTATACAAAACACTCTATATTTTAGAATAAAACAGTGAGTTTTATAACCCAGGTCTACACATTATTTATTCCTCCCCCCTCCCTCCTCCTCCTGCTGCTAAGTTCGAGCATATTGCATACCATGCCTAACTTGAAGTAGATCATGTCAAACAGAGTGCCTTTGTGAAAATGTTATGTAATATGAATTTAAGGAAACATGTTGAGGTAAAACAAATTCAGATTTGAATCTTTCTCACACACGATGATAATCGATATCCATGTGTTTGGTACGCTCGTGGAACACCATATTTGCAAAGATATGGAAAGCCACCTTATTATCACACCAGAAAGAAATTGGAAGCTCAACTAAAAGAATGAACTCATAAAGAATTTATGTAATCCACTGAAGCTCACAAATAGTGCTAGCCATGCTATGATACTTTACTTTAGGCGATGACCTAGACACTATATTTTGTTTCTTCATCTTCCAAGAGATTAAAATTGAGACCAAGAAAACATAATAACCTATGAGAGATCTTTTGGAATATTGAAAAACAGCCAAATTAGTGTTACTATAAGCTTAAATTTTGAGTAGATTTGAACTAGGATAAAAAGCCTCATGTGCTTGATTCCCTTTGAAATATCTCAAAACATGAAGAGCAGAATTCCAATGGTAGTCTCATGGAGCTTGAACAAACTAACCTAATAGTCAAACTATGTAGGTTACATTTTGGCATGTGAAACCAAAGTAGAGAAGCCTACTAGTAAGTCTTTTGTAAGGTTGGGGATAAACTAAGATGAAACTTTTATCAGTAGAAAAAAGAGTATTATAATTGGTGCAGAAGCTGCTTTCACATTCATTAGACTAGCATCAACTATTAGGTCTAAAATGTATTTCATATCATTAATGAAGAGGCCAAAAGTAGAACATGCAATCTCAATGCCTAAGAAGTACTTGGCAAAACCAAGGTCCTTGATGGTGAAGACTTTATGTAGAAAAGCCTTACATTAAGAACTTTAGCTTTTGAGTTACCAGAAATCAGTCTATCATCAACATATACCAGCAAAACTAAGAACAATATACCCATTAAGAAAGTGAATAGACAATTATCATGTGATGATTGGATGAACCCATAATGTTACAGCTTGTTTAAGAATTTTGTGTTCCATTGACAAGAGGCCTACTTGAGGTCATATAAGGATTTAACTAACTAGCAAACTTGACATGGGTGAGCTTTAGTATAACCGTCTGGTGGAAGCATATAAAGGTCCTCTTCAATGTGCCCTTGATGGAACACATTATTTATATTTAATTGACATAAAGGCCAACTTCCACTACAAGAAAAACTGAATCAGACAACGCTTTCTGGCCGTTGTCTGATGAAGACAAAACCCGTTGTCTATTGAAGCGATGTCTGATAGCATTTCAGACAACGGTTTTAAAATCGTTGTCTGATGTAGGTTTGCACAACGGTTTTTAATTTTATCAGACAATGGTTTTTGGCCGTTGTCTGATGATGGTTCAGACAACGGTTTCTAATTTTTCAGACAACGGTTTTTAACCGTTGTCTGATGGTTTCCACAACGGTTTCTAAATTGTCAGACAACGGTTTCTAAATTTTCAGACAACGGTTTTTAAGCGTTGTCTGATGAAGGTTTAGACAACGTTTTTTGACCGTTGTCTGATGAAGACAAAAACCGTTGTCTATTGAGGCGATGTCTGATAGCATTTCAGACAACGGTTTTTAACCGTTGTCTGAAGATGGTTTCCACAACAGTTTTTAGTTTTATCAGACAACGGTTTTTAACCGTTGTCTGATGATAGTTTAGACAATGCTTTTTGACCGTTGTCTGATGAAGACAAAAACCGTTGTAGAAGGACGCTAAATACAACGGTTAATTAATCTAAAACCGTTTGTAGAAGGACGCTAAATACAACGGTTAATTACTGTGGCACACTGAATATTAGACAATAGTTTCAATGTTCATTTTCATTTCACCACCATTGTCTGTTAAACTGTACATTATACATATAAGACAACACTTTACAATGGAGGATTGCAAATTTGGGAATAAAAAAACCTCCACAAATTCAACCATTCAACATATTAACAAACTTAAAAAAAAATCAACACTATACAAATATCACTGAATTATACTATTAGCTTCAACTTGAATGACGCTTCATGAAATATTTGGCGAAGTCAATCCTAATCTCGTTGATGTCGGCATCACTATACTCCAAGTTGCCTCTGCGTAGCCACTGAAAAATGAATCACATTTTGGTTAGCCACATGTGGTAAATACAAAACTATTATATAAAAAATGAAAATAATTAAAATTCTCACCTTAGCTGCAAACTGAAGCTCCTTGTCATAACAGATTTCCTTCGTGTACCTCATGACAAAGAGGCCGCAGTCCGTGGCCCCTTTCTGCACAGGAACCCCCTGAAATAGCAAATGAAAATAAAAATGAAGTACCACATGTTACATCCATATGTAAACCCATATGCAAACCAACACATCAACCTAATCACACAACCTAACCTGAAATCTGAACAAACATTCTGAAAAATGAACACAAGACACATCCATATAAAATTTCAGGCTCAACGAGCAAACTCATACTTATAATATGCATATTTGCTTTAAATGATAAGAAATGAAAGAAGAAAACATTAAAAGACAAACTTGCTCACATAAAGTATATTGCAAAGCTTAGAATAAAAGAAAAAGAAAATAAAAATCACATAAGAACAAACTCTCCAGTGCAAGAATCCCATCAGTTTCAAGTTCTGCTATAGTTTAGACTTTTAGAGGCATTTCTTAAATTGAAAGAGATAAAAGCTTAGAATAAAAGACTTGCAAGATAGTTTAAGTTCAAGGTCCTGGATAAGCTACAAGCCAACTCCTAACAAAAAGGATTACCTTTAAGGCATCTGTTCAAGCCTTGGTCTATACTCTCAGTTGTTAGAATAATAGCATATTTGAAACTTTCATCTACCAGATCAGATTTCTATCCCTCCAAAAATTAGAAATATCCTCCTTAAAATTCAAATAATGTAGTGCACAAAATAACAAACAGGCCTAAAGTTACTACTTACTTGAACTTTTATCTCAAATTTTGAACCATTTGCAGATTATTGTATAACTTTTGTTGATTATTTGGTAGTTTATTGGCCAGTAACTTCATAACACTAGTTTAGAAGCAACTGGAAAAAATGTAATTATACGGGCTCTCAACTTTAACTATAGCTTATATATAAGTCATAATCAAACATATAATTTTAATAACCTTCTATTTAAGCAATCACAAATTGAAACTCCATCTAAGTACCAATCAAACACAGCAAAATATTTTATAGGAGTGCAATATTAAACATAAGTCTATCAAACTAAGACAAAGTTTAAAGCATAAACTATGAATCTCATGCCACATAGAGCACATGCACAAAATATAAAAGGCTACAGAAGGAAAATTATGTTCCCAAGTATGTCATGAAAGTGCACTAAACATCAACATCAGGAAGAACACATGTAACCTATGACAAATTTCTGGAAATGCAAGGGAGACTATTGAACTACCTTCCCATGTGGCACAAAGACTTAGGAGTTGGGAAACATGCTTTCTAAATCAAATGAGATAGAGAATCTGCAGTAATCTTGAAATGCAGATTATACCACAACTGTGACAAATTAACTTGGTTGAATCTCTGGTGGAGGGGAAGAAAAATGCTGTACACCTAGCTATAAAAAATCGATACAGCCATAAGGAATAAAGAAAGGAGTAATTTTCCTGTGTCCTCTCTCAATTAGAGCCTGAACACCATCTGAAAAGACTGTAAGGCCACCCATCACTGTTCCAACAAGCACACCAGCTCGCTCTATATCAACCTACAGTGCACATAAAAACCAAGCAGACAGATTAGGCATACATCTGTGAGAGAAAGAAAGTACATAAATCTAGTTTAAGTACAACTCGCATAAAACAAATACTAGGGGTTAAGGCAACTCTCCTTACCTTCTCAAAATCATATTGATTCGTAAATGTTTGAAAAAAAAATATATCAATTGAGAAAAAGAGAAGAGTGCATTTTGTAGGACGATTTTAACAAAATCCAAATAAGAATCTCTAATAATACAGGGCAATTGCACACCATCTTGTAGCTTTAAAACAATAACAAAGGAGCTACAAGTTTGTCGCCTCAGAACATGAGAGAGGAAACAACTGGATTGGTTTTAAATCCAACGCATTTGTAAAACAACAACATGCATGTGTGCTTTATGTCTGTAATCAATGATGAATTCAAATTGAGATTCGGATGAAAGACACAAAATAAATAAATAAATAAACCAATTCCAGCTTGCATACTTTTCAACTAAAGCTAACTCGAAGATGCGCAAGACAAATTTAAAAGAAACCAAAGCCAAGGGGCAAAAACACAATGAATTATTCAAGATGAAATCAGTTTATCCTGCATGTTTATCATTTTTCAAAAGATTGGCTTCATAATATAAAAATACCAACCGTAATTAACGATTAATAACAATAACAATTTTCATCTACTTGTATCTGTGTATATTAAATTACCAATCAAACAACCTACAGAACCAAAATTTCCAAAACCAAATGACAAAATTCCCGAAATGCAGAGGCATGAAATAAAAAACCCACCAAGCAAAACGATGGAAAAAAAACATTAAAAAAGACGCATAAAATCAAAACTCGAAAACCAATTTCAAACCTTGGATAGATTATCCCCTCCAAGATCCGAATCTTCAAGCGACTTCTTACCCGCGACAATGCAATACCTCAAACAATCATCAAGTCTCCTATCATTCTTTCCATCAATATAGCCTTCTGCACTAAACCCTCGGATCTGTCCACCAAATCTAGTGGGGAACTTGGACGCATCGAACCGATCGATGGGTCCTATTCCACTCTCTCCAGCGAGCAATTTATCGTAGTAAGCATCAACCTCATTCCCAAACACAGAAACCAATCCCATGCCCGTAATTACAACCCTTTTCTTGGGGTCTTTCTCGGGCTTGGGTCGAAGTGAACCTGTGAAGTGCATTAGAGAAAGGCCGAGAAGAAGTAGCCACAGATGCACAGCAAGGATAAGACAGTGAAAACGGGAAATAAGGAGAGCAAATTGGTCTGAATGGGCTAATCTGGGTAGTGGAGAGCCCCATAGTTGTAACTGCGATTTTACCTAGCTTAGCAGAGCTGCAAGTATCACCTCTACAAAATGGAAACAAATCAGGTCTAGAGAGAGAGAAATCAAAAGAGAGAAGGAGGAGATAGGTCTGTTTAGGTTTATTGCTAAATTTTAAAATGGCCGTGTTTTTGGCAAAATGGGGGTAAATAAAATTTTTTTTTTGGAAATAAAGGGGGGAATTTAAGTGTTTAAAATTTTTGAAGTTTTGACATCCCTCTTTTGAAACAAAATGGATTTTTCAAAATTTTGTTAAATTAACTTTATAAATTAACTTATATAGATGACTTATAAATTTCAATTTATAATTCATCCATAAGTGCTTAAGGTAATACAATTTAAATAATTAGTAGTGATAAATTTTTATGGAACCCTATATAATTATAAAATTTAGTGTTAATGTAAATTAGATTGAGCAAAAACTAAATAAGTCTAACATTGATTCTTTCTAAGGTAAAAAAAAAAAGAAAAAAGAAAGCATGTAATTGCAAGGCAAGAGTTCAATAAGCAAGTCCACAAGAAAACTTACAAATGGAAGTGAAGATTATGATTATGATTTGAGAAACATTAGATTTAGTGGGATGTGAGAAGAACATGAGCAAAAATTTATGAAAGAACTAGCACTAATATATACTTGTATATACTAATATATACTTGTATATACTAATATATATACTAATATATACTTGTATATACTACTATATATACTTGTATATACTAATATATATACTAATATATACTTGTATATACTAATATATATACTTGTATATACTAATATATACTTATATATACTTGTATATATACTAATATATACTTATATATATACTTGTATATACTTGTATATACTAATATAAATACTTGTATATACTTGTATATGTACTAATATATACTTGTATATACTAATATATATACTTGTATATACTAATATATACTTGTATATACTTGTATATACTAATATATATACTTGTATATACTAATATATATACTAATATATACTTGTATATACTAATATATATACTTGTATATAATAATATATACTTATATATACTTGTATATATACTAATATATACTTATATATATACTTGTATATACTTATATATACTAATATATACACTTGTATATACTTGTATATGTACTAATATATACTAATATATATACTTGTATATACTAATATATACTTGTATATACTTGTATATACTAATATATATTCTTGTATATACTTGTATACATACTAATATATACTTATATATCCTTATATATATACTTGTATATACATGTATATACTTGTATATATATACTAATATATACTTGTATTTCTACTTATATAATATCATATTATATCTAAATCATTATTTAATGGTGGACTTTAAAGTTTCTAATGGGTTTATGAACTCGATGAACAAAACAGTCGTTACATGCGGGAGGAAGAAGAATTGATTCAGCTGTCATGATGGTAATAGTTTCATTTGTTTTAAGTTCTATTTTGAAATTATGTCCTGCCATTAATTTTTCATCCTTTATACTTGCAGTTCCAACATCCTTAATGCCTGTCACAACTCCCTGCTGCCTGTAGAATGTTTTGTTTATATCATTCAGAATTTAATGAAAGATTGGTTAGACGCTTTGTTGAAAGTTTTATGTTTCTTATTGAATCATGTGGTTTTTGCTCTGACACCTTGCTGGTGGATTTGGTTTAACACTTGTCAGTGGAATTAGTTTTTTTTTTTCTCATTTATTCGATTTGAATATTTTAGGATTAATTTATATATATTTAATAAAAGTTAATTCTTTTTTGAGACTTCATAAGCTTAGTATATATTTGAAAGAGATATTTTTGATTAAAATTTAAAATAATAGTTTTAAAAAGGAAAAGAAAAGTGAATCATTTTGAAAATAATTTTTATTTTTTATATATTTTTAAAAAAATCCCAATTGGAGCGAAGTCCAAGCACACCAAAATTTATTAGGCCCACGCTCAACATCCATATATCCATGCCAAGGCATTCAGCAGAGAAGAAAGCTAACACAGCCCTGCTACGATTCTAAGAACATACAAGAAATCCTCGTTTTGGCGTTTTAGATATATAGAGAAAGAGGGATGGCAGGAGTATCTGAAGTACAAAAGAGACCAGGTGGACGGCCGTTGGGTCCTCCTCCTCGAGGTCCTCCGCCTCTTCAGCCTGTCGACCGCGAGAAGGTACAATATGCTCATTTAATTGTTTTTTCTAGGGTTTCGAATGATAGCATGTATTTTTTGCTCAAAATAGGAAAGTCGATTTCATCTTTGATTATAAATATAGATCAAATTCTAGGGTTTCAAAGCTAACTCACTTTCTTTATGCTTTGTGGCTCAATTTATATGGCTTAAATTTCCTTTTTGTTACTCGTGTTTATGGCTCTATTAACGACCTGGGAAAATATGTTCTCTTGAAGTTTGTTTAGTTCATCAGGTCATGCTATGTGGTTTTGGGGCCGTGGTTGCCATTAACATGTGTTAGATTGTTACCGATTTGTTAATAAATCTGCATCTGCATGAGTTATATGTTGAATTTGTATATTATTTTAATTTTTTTTTGTTTTGGTATTCTAATGCTATTTTTTTCCTTCCTTCCTATTACAAATGCAAACTTGTCCTTTATTGCTTCCCGTTTTCACTAAGGTGTGTTCACTATTCTGAGCTTTTTCCATAATTTTATGCTGTAAAATTTGTCTTTCAGTCTTTGGAAATATACAACTTGTTGAAAAAGCACGTGGGAACTGGAAATTATCATCAAGAAAATAAATATGTGAGGGAATAGACACAGAGTCAGCCTCGTTGATAATTACATTTCTTCCATTGTGTCTAGTTGAGTGTTGAAATTACATGCGTGGTAGTTCTTGAGTTAAATGGAATTTGTAAAGAGTGTTGTGAAAGAAGTTCAGTCTAAATAAATTTTTATTGATGTTCTACTGATTCATGTAGTTAACTGCGTTTCTGGCATTGTTCTATTGTAGATTTTACTGCGTTTTTGGCATTGTTCGTTTGTAGATGTTAATGTATTGCAATACTCTAGTATGACTTGGGAATTTCAAATGCATAAACAGGAAAATTTAATTTGCAAGGAAAATTTTTCATTATCCTTTTCTACTGTCTGAAAATTGAAGTGTGTTCAGTTGGTTCTTTTTAAGCTGGAAAGTTCGAAATTTTTATTTGACCTTGTAGTAGTACTCACAGATAACTGCCCTGCTAGGTGTTAATGCATTAAAGGGTTGGTAGATTTTTTAGTTACATGGAAACCATTATGCGCCAACTGACACAATATAGACGTGATGACTCATTGCCATAAACTCTACAACTTTATGATCCATATTGGAAATCTATACGAAGCTTTGACTTGCTGAATCTCCTGCAGATAGGGAGTCATCATTCCAAGGAAGACTTTGCGGTGAGAGGCAAGGAGCCCAAGGATGAGGTTCAAATATATACATGGAAGGATGCTACTCATCGAGAGTTAACAGACCTGGTATGTCAACATCATGTTCCATTACTCTATTTATAAATGTGTAATAGGAAGTTTTGAACCTTAGTATGAGTATGGCCATAGGTAAGGAGCACACTAAAACTCAGTTTCGTTCACAAGTTTGTGTGTTGAATTTCAGTATAGTTCCAAGAAGACCTTGAAACTTGACAGTTTTTTAGGGATTTCAGCATCTACGGCAAAGCTCTAGAGTTTAGATATAATTTCGGAGGAGAATAAAACTGCAAGGTCATTGGGAGGTATTATGTTGGTTGCTTGGTTATGAAATCAGAAGTCAATGTAAATTATGTATCTACTAGGTATTGTATTGGACAAAAGAGTTACTTAACATTACTTATTAATATCCACATTCACTTTGCGGTGAATTTCACTCTCAATGCTAATTTGTGAACGTTCCAGTCCTAGTTACTTTTAAAACTGTCTCCTTCTTCCTTCTTCCTGCAACCTCATTCTCTTTATTATTTTCTTTTGCTGAATGTTCTACTACTTTTGCGAAAGTTTGGTTTGGCTTTGTTCATTGAGCTGTGGAGCTCAATCTTTTCTCTGCAGTAGTGTACTGTACAGAGGTGTAAATGAGCCATTAAGAGATGGCATTGAAACTGACAGTTGTTTACCCTGTATTTCATCAACTCAATTACATGCAGTTGCTTATGAATCTATGATTACACTGTAAAGGCCTAGACGGTATAAATTTGCTCTCATTTTGCTGTGCATTTTTTCCCCTTCATTGAGTAACTTTGGCTATAGGCATTTTGGCTCCATTCTTGATTTGCTTATTCTGGCCTCTTTGACAGGTCAAAGAGGTGGCTCCAGCAGCAAGAAGAAGAGATGCAAGACTGTCTTTTGCTTTTGTATATCCTGACAAAAATGGTCGTTTTGTGGTGCGAGAGGTCAGCCTCTTTTCCTCCTTTCTTGTTTTTTCCTTTATTCACCCACTACCCCAAAAAATAAAAACTGTAAAAAGAAAGTAAAGATTATCTTAAATGGTAAAATAAAATCTAAATACTATATATTCACTATTCAAAAGTGTTAAATGAGGTTGTAATTGTGGAAAACTCTTGCTTCATGAAGGTGGGAAAGACTGTCTCCAATGGAAATGGGAAATTAGATGATGGGAAAGCATTGGCTGAGCTTGGCTTCCAGGTAAAAAGAGGACACCTCTCTTGACATCACGTATTAATCTGATTCACACATTGGATTTGTAGCTAACATGTAAAATTTCCCTTTCACAGATCGGAGATTACTTGGATGTTGCAATTATGTAGAGAAGTTTTTTCAGTTTTTTTTTTTACTTTGTTATTGGTTGTTGGGTCATGTCCTGAGGTTGATTTGGATGTTCAGGGACAATTGGTAAGATAGTAAAAACGTTGTATTGGCCCAAGTTATTAAAATTTTAGAATACTTGATTTTGACGAGCGCCTACAATTTATTCATCCACTTCTGTGATGGTTGCTGGTTCAGACAATATTAGAATACTTGTCATTCACATGTATATGACTTATATATGTTTAGCCATTCTAAAAATTAAAAATCATTAAATATTCATAAATTTACAAAATTATAAATAAATTAAAAAGAGCTGGAAACCAATTACAAAATCTGCGACGGACAGTCTGCGACAGAATTTGCAACGGAATTTGCGACGGCATATATACACTCCAGAACATCTGTGACGGCATTTGTGACGGATTTGCGATGAATTTTGCGACAAAATCTGCGACGAAAAATCTGCAACGATAATCTGCGACGGAATACTATGACTTTGAAAATGGCGGGAAGATAAATTTGCTACCAATTAGCGACGATTTCTGCGACGGATACTGTTTGCCCGCGAAAATTTGAGTGGCAAATTTGCAATCGCCTAGTGGTAGCAAATCCGTCACAATCTGCGACGGCCTGTCGCAAAATCAAAAACTGAGACGCCTTTTTTATTAACGGATCGTATCCGTCGCAGATCGGTCGCAAATCTTGATTTGCGACGGATGTGCGACGGATTCTGTCCGTTGCAGATAGTGTGTTTTTTTGTAGTGGAGAATGTAATTTCACTCTGGATTTATAATTTCAATAATTAATTTTGAATATCAAGTCTTAAGTAATAATGAAAAAATAATTTTTCTTACAAATCAACTTATTTTGGAAACTAGTTATTTACAATAATTAAATAAAATAGCTGCAACTCCAAATCATTTGCATATACTATTATTTACTTTGTGAATATTGTGTTCCATTTTCTTTTATTGCATTTTATTTTTGAAAAGATATTAGTAGTATGTTTTGGTTTAATTCACTTAAATGATTAAGTCCCATAAATTTAGAGCAAAGAAAAGTACTGTATAATTAATTTTTAACTAATTTGAAAAAATATAAATAAAATGTTCATGTATCAAATTTGGAATATTTCCATAGGAGAATTTACTTTCCTATGACGTCATTTGATCCATAAATAAATAAATAAATTCATTTAGTGCCAATTTAAAACATTACTATACAATACATATATAATAAAATACTCCTTTATTATTTACTTTCTTCATTCACAAATAATAATTATTTTAAAATTTAATACAATAATTAAAAAAATATTTAATAATTTAATTTATATTACTATTTTATTAAACTACCATTCCTCTTAATTTATTATTTATTTTATTATATATTAATTATATACAAATAAATTTATAATAAATATATATAATAATTTTAAATTTTGTAAAGTGATAATTATTTATGAATAAAATTTATCAACTAAAATAATAATTATTTGTGAACGGACAGAGTATGTTATAACTTTAAATCACTGGCTGATTAATTTTATCTGAAACATCTTATCAGACAACGATTTTTTTTTACAAAAAAATACTTGTCTGAACATATATTACACAACGGTCCCTAAAAACCGTTGTCTGTATGCTTGCTTCAGACAACGATTTTTTTTAACCGTTGTCTGAAACACTGAATTATACAACACTTTCGAAAAAACCGTTGTCTGAAACATCTTATCAGACAACGATTTTGTATGACCAAAAAAACAGTTGTCTGAACATATATTACACAACGGTCCCTAAAAAACTGTTGTCTGGTGTGACCAAAATGACACCTAATAGACAACGGTTAAAAAAAACACCAAAAACAGTTGTCTGAAAATTAATCAGACAACGCTTTTTTGGGAAAAAAAAACCGTTGTCTGTTTTTTTCAGACAATGGTTTTTTCCTTAACCGTTGTCTGATTCAGTTTTTCTTGTAGTGTTCTAGCAATTGCAATAGTTAGTACAATTCGTACTTGAATAGGCTTAGCAATAAGTGAAAAAACTTTAGTAAAATTAAGACCTTTAATTTGATTGTAGCCTTTAGCTACTAAACATGCCTTGTACATGTCTATGGTACTATCAAGCCTTAACTTGAGTTTATAGAGCTACTTAGATCCAATAGGTCTCTTCCTTAGAGGTAGAGGGTAAAGTGATTAGTACCCAACTCTTATTATCTTCCAAAGCTTGCAATTCTACATTCATGGCTTAAGTTCACTTTTGAGACTTTGTTGCTTTTGCATAAGACATTGGTTCTTAGATATGAGATAAATTATCTGAAAAAATAAATGTATGAAGATGTAAAATATGCAACAAAAAATCATGATTTGGTGCTATGGTTGGATGATTAGGTAAATTAGTTAAAAAGGCGCATGACCGAGCTAGTGGCTTAATAACCCTAATACTTCTTCTGATATTATGTTGGGGTTGTGGTAAAGGAGTAATAACATCATTGACTTAAGTATCTTATTATGGAATGAATGACTTCTAGTATGATTAAGGAGTTAGATGTTGTATAATTGGACTTGAGCAGTCCACTTTGGTGTCTTCAAGAATTGGGTATGGTAAAGTATTAATATCAGGTGAATTAGTAGGAATGGTCTTGAAAGGATAAATATGTTCATAAAACTCAACATCCTTAGAAACTAAAATAGCATGGTGCTATAAGTCACCAAGGTATATGCACCTATTAGACCAAGGAGTAAACTTGTTCTGGTGAGGAGTGTTGTTCTTTGCAAAAGCCAAATATCCAAAAGTCTTTAAAATACTCTAATATGGTGGCTTACAGAATAAAAGTTTAAATGGAGTTTTCCATTACAAAAGAAAGGTTGGTAGCATGTTTATGAGAAAAGTAGCATGAAGAATAGCTTCTCCCTAGAACCTTCTTGGTACACCTAATTGAAATAACAAAGCATGTAGACATGATTGTACTTTCTCTCCATTAATCCATTCAGTTGTGGATTATACATGCAACTTCATTAGTGCAAAGTGTTATAAGAAGATAACAATGTGTGACATTGGTTGCTAAGAAATTCAGAACCATTATCAGTGCTTAGAGTTTTTTTGTACCAAGTTGAGTTTCAATCATTCTAAAGAATTTAGTCAATAAAGGAATGGCTTGTGACTTACAATTCATAAGATAAACCCACACATAAATATATATATATATATATATATATATGAGGCCTTGCCCTAGCACTTATCCGGTCTACTCAAAATATGAAGCCGAAATGCTTATTTGTGTCCTAACTCATATGACACTGTCACGTACGGTCTCCACTCAGTTTGGTAAGTATGGGTTTAAAAATGATCTCTTTATTTTTAAAAACGATTTACTCTCCTTTTGTTTTGAAAAAAAGGAGATAGTTTTTTTTTGAAAGCTTGATTTTGTTTTTGGGAAAATTTAAGGAAACCACCAATTTTGTTTTGATTCTATAAAAATGATAATTTTTACCTAAAAGGTACTAGTTTGAAACTAATCACGATGGATTCTTGACTAGATTTCAAGATTTTAAGTGATGTAACATTCCACTTTAAAGAAATCTTAACTTCTAGAAAAATTGATACTACAAAAATATATCGAATTACCTAGAGAAATTTACCGTTAGAAAATTTTTTTGCTAGTAATATCGACAGAATACCGGGAGAAACTATTAAAAAATAAATTAAAAAATATACTGACAGATTACCTACAAAACAACAATAAAAAAAAATTACCAACAGATATTTTGTCAACAATAATGGCGTCATCTGTTACCGACAAAAATGTCAATGAGACGGTAATACTTAACGCAAATTATTATTAACTTTTTATTGATAAAATTTATTGACATAAAAAGATCTGAATATTCTCTTGGTAGCCACACTTACCGAGAGAACATGTTTTTGTTGATAATAATAACAGAAAATATATTTTCTCGATAATAACAACAGAAAAATTATTTCTCTCGGTGTATTATATTCGTTACAAACGTCTTTTCATTTACCGAGAAAATATATTTTTTATCTGTAAAATTATATAGAGAATATATTTTTTATCGGTAATACCAAAATAATATATTTTCAATCGGTAAAATTGCCAAAAGAATATATATTTTTTTATAAAATTACCTAGAAAAAATATTTTATATCGATAATACCGACATAAAAAGTATTTCTCTTAGTATATTATATACATTACAAATGTCTTTTCATTTACTGAAAAAATATATTTTCTGTCAGTAAAATTACCTAGAGAATAGATTTTATGTCGGTAATACCAAGATAATATATTTTTTGTCGGTAAAATTACCTAGAGAATATATTTTCTATAAGTAATACCGAGAGAATATATTTTCTATCTGTAAAATTACCGAGAGAATATATTTTCTCTAAGTAAATGAATAGTCACAATTAATTAGGTATTTTTTTTAATTTTTTAATTTTTGTTAAATTTTATAATTTATATTAAATTTATGTTATTTATTTTTTATTTGTTGTTATTTTCATAAATTTGATATTTTATTTTGGGCTTGTGAGTGTGGTAGTTCAGGTTGATTTTTCATATTTGCTTGCGTGTTGTTTGATTTTTAGGATATTTTCTTATTTTTTTAAAAATTTAGGTAAATTTTTTTAAAATTTCCAAAAAAAATAAATTTGTAAATTTATTTTAATTAATCAGAATATTATTTTAGGAATTTTTAAAATTTTCATAATATATATATAATTTTTTTGTATTTAGAATTTTATTTAGGGTGTTAGATTTGTTTAGGGTACTTTCAGAATTTTTTAAAAAAAATGAGGTAAAATTAATTTATTCTTATAAATTTTGGAATAAAAATTATAAAAAATTTAATTTTAAAAAATTTTTAAAATTTTTTTTTATTAAATAGAATATGTTTTACGAAATTTTAAAATTTTTTATTATACTTTTAGAAATTTTTTGGTAAATGAAAATATTTGGGGTGTTAGATTTTTTTAGGACATTTTTATGATTTTTTTAAAAAAAAATAGGTAAAATTGATTTATTTTTATAAATTTTAGAATAAAAATAATAAAAAATTAATTTTTTCAATTTTTTTAATTAAACAGAATATATTTTAGGAAATTTTAAAATTTTTTGTTATATTTTTAAAAAAAATTTGGTAAATGGAAATATTTGGGGTGTTAGATTTTTTTAGGGTATTATTATTATTATTATTTTAAATAATTTAGGTGAAATTGATTTATTTTTATAAATTTCAGAATAAAAATTATAAAAAAATTAATTTTGAAAAAGTTTTTAATTAAATAGAATATATTTTAGGGAATTTTAAATTTTTTTGTTATATTTTTAGAAATTTTTGGTAAAAAAAATAACAAAAATTTTTAAAATTTTATGTTTGTATTGTTGATAGCAAATAATTTTTTTTAGTAATCTCATTAATTGTGTGCTGTAATGGTTGACATATTTTCTGTCGGTAATACTAAAAAAAAAATTTTTTTTACAAATCTTCAACTGAAATTAATTATTACAACTCTGAAAAATATATATAGAGGAGCATTAGCTCATTATTTATGAAAATGGCTAAGTATAAATCCTCAAAATTAATTAAATATCAAGTAATAATCAAATAAATGACATTTAAATAAACTAAATGAAGTAAAATTAAAGAACAAAATAATTTAAATTAAGGAAATAAAGAGGGCCAATTTGGTGGATTTTAAAGGGCTCATTGCTTGAAGTAAAATTTCAAATATGCATATTTATCTCGTTTGTATGATAATCAAAGCCGTAGGTAGTTTGCGCCTTAATTGCAAAGGGGTGGGAATTAATTAATGTGTGGTTATGTTACCAAATTGAAAGAGAATAAGTTTAGGAAAAATACCTTGTAGATCTCCTTTTTGTTGACTTGATATAAGGTTGAAGAGTTTTCCTAATTCACAACTCCACCACTCGAAGTACTTCAATTAAATATTTGAAAACGTAAAAGAAGGAAGAATAAACTAATTAATTTATTTGAGCAATTTTGGATTTTTAGAGTAAATTTGAGAGCATCAGGTTGAGAAAAATCAGACCTTTTTTTTGAAAAAGAGACCACTATATATGGTAGAAAAAATAGGAGAAATATGTTGTAAGGGGGTCTGGCTGCGTGCACGCTGGCTGATCTGGCTATCCGCGCTTGCATAACTAGCCATGTTGTGCCACACCTAATTAATTTGAATTTTTTTGAATAATAAATTAATTTTTTATTTTTCAAGAAATCTCATTTGTTCGATTTTGAACCGGAATCACCTTATTTTAGTTAGGTGATAAATTTGGGGTTCACAATATATATATATATATATTATGCATGTTGTGTTTTAATTAATTATAGATATAAAATAAATTTAACTTGATATATTTCATTTTATTGTATTTTTAAAGTTTATTGTATTATTGGATTATTATGTTATATTTTATCTTATTGTATTTTTAAAATTTTCATCCCTAGTCTTATCTACACAAATATAGTTAGAGGCACCAATGTCTATAATCAAATAAAAACAAAGCTTATTCTACAAAAATTTTCCAATAACAATACTTGCAAAGTTTTTCACTTGCATAAAATTCATATAACTCTCATTGATTACTTGCTTGCCTCTTATATATTTAGATACTTCTTATTTAATGAGTTCAGTTATATCTGATTAATTCTTCTAGCCTTGGTTTTCACCAACATCTCCTCCTTTTGAATTATTTTCAGCCAAATCGAGTTACACTTTACATTGTCCCTTTTGTTTCTTCTTCAGTCCATTATATCAATCTAGCACTTATTTTAGCTTAAAACATGACTTCCTAAGATGCCCTTGCCTTTTATAATAATCACAAAACTTATCTTTATTTATGAGAAAATCTTTCTTCCTCTAAGTGCCTCTATTGTAATTTTTTTTGTCACTAGTAACTATTCTTGAAGTAGCATAATACCCTCAACACTCTCTTTTGTATTCAAGTGTGCCAGCCTCTGTTTCTCTACCCTAAGCAATAATAAATGTGTTTTACTAACAGATAGAAAAGGATCTAGCATAAGAATTTGATTATTAGCATTGTTAAAACTTTCATTAAGTTCCATAAAAAATTGCATCAATTTATTCAAACATATTGTATTTTCCATTGATCTTCTTGCTTCACACTCACATTTTCCAAAAATGCAGTGTAATGCAAGATTAAGACAAC
This sequence comes from Garcia nutans, assembly GCA_947685225.1. NCBI lineage: Eukaryota > Viridiplantae > Streptophyta > Magnoliopsida > Malpighiales > Euphorbiaceae > Garcia > Garcia nutans. The sequence continues at coordinate 3,178,523 of CANTUV010000051.1, read as the reverse complement.
TTAATTTGTCCCATAGCTTTCTCAAAGTGTAATAGGTATTGACACCGAGATTACCTTACTTAACTGATGCAATCTCTCTTTGTAATTGATAGATCAGCGGTCCATTACATTCATCATAGTTTTCTTCAAGTTCCCTTCACAGCTTCTTTATAGAAGATGTTTTGATGAAGGCTTCAACAATTTCTATGTTCATCACATTCAAAATCCAAGATGTTACAGTTTGCACCAAGAAAATTAAGCCCCGCCCAAAATCGAGAAGGTAGTAATGAGGAAATTAATGGGTTAAGGAAAAGCTTCTTTGAGGAAATATGATTCGAGAAAGTTGTCTAGCTGAGGCGTTGATTCACTAAGGAGCAATCTGCCGAGGAAATGTATTTGAGGAAATTAAAACCAAAAACTACAAATATTGTGCAAACACTACTCAAAACATGATCAATGTCCACCAAATGCAAATGATCCGCCACTCGCCAATCAAGAAGGAAAGAAAGGTAAGAAGTGGAACAACGAAGAACAACGGGACATGGTCACTAACAACTATTCGAGGAAATAGTGACCACCAAAAATAAATTGAGGAGCGATGAATCATAAAGGACAACCAATCAAATTTAAAAAAAAAAAACTCAAGCAAATTCAAGCATAAACACTTATTCTATTGCTCCAACTTCAATTTTCTTTTGTATTTTTACGTTTTCAATTGGTCATTCAGTAAATTTGCTTCTAGTTTGTTATCCTATCAATTTGGTTTTTTGACAGTTTATTTAAGGCATCTGATCATCTTGTAATTACATAATGTGAGTACATTTGGTTTAATCTTCTTGCCTATCTCCATATTTTTCTCATTCATATACTTTAGTTTGTCTTTCTGTGAGCGGAGATTTTTGTCCTCACTCTCGGTAGAATGGTTATTACGACTTTGGCACTGTTAGGCTCAGGGCCTTAGAGAACACGGGTCTAAACCCAAAAAACATAGAGTCACAATCTGGACGGGCAAAAAAAAAAAAGAAAAAGAGGTAGATGACTCAATTCCTAAGAAATCTCCAACCCCCTATTGGGTTCGAAAAGTTGGGTACGCATGAAAAATGTGAGAAGAGGCCCAGCAATCCTATAACGCCCGGTTCATTGGAACCGGCCTCCTTTTCAGGTCTAAATATTATTAAATTCTTAAAATATTATAATATCATCCATACTACATGTAATAAAATAAAATATCATATTATTAATTAAAACAAATCAATCAAAAGATGGACACTCATACAAGATGAAAACATGCCCTTACAAATATCCAATGTCCAAAGGATAAACAAGATAAATAAATAAAATGGAACACCCGCCAAAAAGTAAAAACGTGTCCCTTACAACTTTTCCAAAGTCCTTAAATAATTTAAAATACAAAAAAATAAATAAATTAGACAAATAAGGCGCCCACAAGTGGAAACATGCCTTTTACAATCTCAGAATTTGAAATAATAAGAAATTACAATCCATAAGCAAATAAATCATAATAATTCACATTATTATTAAAAAATAATAAATTAGAATTTAAATATAATGAAATTACAAAAAGGATACAATACATAAGCAAATATTAACTCCCTTAACGTAATATAGGGCACGGCACATACGACGGTTATGGGTTATCATTGAAAAATGATTTTTAGGGTTTAGGAAATTAAGTTTCTAGAATTAGGGTTTAAGATTTTAAGGTTTGAGGTTATAAGGTACTGGATTATTTTAGAAAAAAAAAAGATTTAGGGTTTTAAGGTTTTATAAAAACAGGTTTATGGTTTTAAAGTTTTACAAAAACAGATTTAGGGTTTTAAGATTTTATAAAAACAGTATTAGAGTTTTCAACAAAGGCTAAGGTTTTGGTTAATTAAATTTGGATTCTAATTATTGGAACACGAATTAGGATTTTGATAAAAACTTGTTTATTTGGAAAACTGATTTAGAATTTTATAAAACATGGTTACTGTAAAGAGGTTTAAGGCCATTTTAATTCTTAATAAGTAATTGCATGGGACATAGCTACTGGATATATCTAAATGAAGATACAATAAGCATACGTTAATGGCATTATCATATAAAGCTCACTGGACATTATTTAAAAAAAACCACAAGTATGAACTTCATGATTTAATAAATCGGATTTGCTATTATTTTAAATAGTTTAGAAAATAAAACTTGCGTTGATGGCTCCACCAAATTATCTGTTAATCTAAGCCACTGCTTTCAACGATTTGGAACTCTGGCTAAGCCAAAGCAAAGGCATTATGCTACATCCTTTGGGGGTATTGTTTGTATGTATCTTTGATTGCTTTTGGTAGTTGTTGCTAGTGTTTTTTAATTCTTTTTGTTGCTTGTTGATTGATTGTTGGTGTCTTGCTAAAATTGTCGATCCTTGTTAAAGTATTAAACCTTCTTATTTATAGGCAAAACTAACCCAATCCTAAACCTAATTTTTCTAATCTATCTTTTAGATGACTTCTAAGCTAATTAGGAAACTAATCGGTCTAGAAAACCCTAAAACAACTTAAAACCATGTCGATCTGGGGCATCAGATCGACATGGACCAAGGCCATGTCGATCTGGGCAGCCAAATCGACATGGCCTTTGGCTCATGTCGACCTGGGCCATCCCAACTCGATTTATTATTGTATTTTTTTATTTTTTTTGGACCAAAAATTTTAATTTTGGCCTAAAAAACTCAATTTAGGGTTTTATAGTTGAATTTGTGCCTTTTAAAACCGAACCGGCTTATTTAAAAGTTGTAAACTAAGTTTACATCTTTTAAAGTAGGATCAAATTTATTTTGGCATTCTTTAATTAAGGCCATACCAACTTAGGGCCAAAAATAAGGGTCTACACTTTCTTTGGTTGTTTTTTCATTTGAACAACAAACATTTGTCAATTCAAGCTATAGGTTTTGTTCTCTGAGGAAACTTTTGTTCCTTTTGTTGTGTTTTCATTTGTACAATAGACATTTGTCAATTCTAGTTATAGATTTTATTCTCTGAGGATACTTGTGTTCTTTTGGCTATGATTTAATTTGCACAACAAACATTTTTCAATGCAAGTTGTAGATTAATTTAGTTCTCTGAGGATACTTATGTTCTTTTGGTTGTTTTTTCATTCTCATAGAAAATTAGTTGCCTTTTCTTCAAGCATTGCTTTGCTTGTAGTCATATCTGATTTGTGCTTTGGTTCTAAGTGTTATTAAATTCATCTTCTTTTAAGGCATAATTAGCATATTTATTCCCCAATCTTATTATTTAATAACTTTCATCCCTGAGGAATTTTAAGCAAACCATTAGGGGAGCTTGAGGAATTCTATTCTATTTTAGTTCTTTTGATGAATTTTGTGGCGTTATTTGATCAGGAGTTAATTTAGTGAAAATTAGTTGAGGAACCCATAATCTTTTGGCATTGCCACATATTCAAAGGTCAAGACTTGCTAAATCACTAGGCAAATAGTTACCACATATTTGACTATGCTCAAGTTCTCAAATTCAGCCGAATCTTCACTAGGAATGGTAGCATTTCCTTTAATGAGGCTTAAGTTGTTCTTCACCTTTAGAGAAATTCTTATGGATTTGCTCATATTAAGGTAATTATTATCATTTAAAAAATTCATAACTAGGACCATATCAGTGTTATCAGAGGCTTGTAGATGATGTAGATTACTGGTGGCGCGTGAACTACGCTATAGCAATACCGCAAGTGTACGGGTCACCCAAGTAATATAGTAATGAGTGAGTTATCGTTCCACTGGGGACAAGGCCAAGTACTAGTGCAAATCTTAATCGTTGTTTAGCAAATTAATAGTTGTGTGATGCTTTGTAACTAAAAACAACTAAATTAATAACTGAAAATAAATGTTGTGTAAAAAGGATTGATAATAATATTAATAGTACTATCCAGATATTGAATTCCCCTAGCCTCAATAATATTTATGATCAATCAATTCAGCTAAATCATTTAATAGATTTGAGTTGGCATTCCTCTAAATTAGACTAAAACCCCTCTCGAGTGAATTAATCCATAATCACTAAGTAAAGTGCTGGAATCTCTTCTCAAACACAATTAAATAGATCTTGCATTAAGAATAAAGAACTATAAACCAAAGGATCTTGTAGGTCTATCGCTAGTACCCCAATCAATCCTCAACCCTTATGAGTATTCAATTCATATCAAGCTTTCTCAAGTCAATAATATGAAAATAACAACCAATCAATAAGCATGCTATTATCAATTGGAAATAACATCAACCATCATAAGAATAAAACAACTCAATCAAATGATTCAACTGAATATAATTGTTCAATTCATACAAATGAGCTAGGGTTCATCAATATCTAGATAGAGAAGGAATTAGTTCATATTCAAAACTAGAAAAACAGAGCAAGATAAATGAGTAAGAGAAACCAAACAATCCATGGCAGATAATTTGTATTTCATCACTTCAATCCTTGATTCTTGGTTTAGGACTTGTACAAGATGTGTATCCTTCTTCAAACTCAGCTCAAGACCCTTCTCCTTGCTCCAGTAGCTGGCTCCTCCTCCTCTTCTCTGTTCTCTGTTTCCAAAAATGTCCCAAAGACTCCTCCCACTTCTCTGTTCTCTTCTCTTTTTATCTCCATTCAAATCTCCAACCCATACTTTCAACTCACCACCCCCATCCATTGTCTACCACCTTCCTTTGATTCATCTCCCTTTCCCATTATTTAGGTAAGCTTTTCTTTTCTTTTGTCTTTCTTTTGACAAAAGCACAGTTCTTGTCCCCCACTTGTTCCTCAATCAGTGCAAAGAATCTAACTTTTCCATAGGTGACACGGCCATTGACACGCCCGTGTCACTGGGCGTGTCATAGCCACTGTGATTCTGAATATAGGACACGTCCAGTGACATGCCCATGACGTGTCACAGCTTCTGAATGCAGTACCAAGGGCACGTCTATTGACACGCCCGTGTTCATGGGTGTGTCCATTGATGAATTTTGCTCTTTTCTTCTACTTTCATCCGTAATTCCTCCGAAATGACCATGAACCTCAAATTACAGAGAATTTCTGAAATTAACCCTAAAATACACTTTGAACAAACAAATTAAACTCAATTGGATAATAATCATATTAAGAAATAGGAATAAAATATCATCAATTGTGTACTTATCAATTACCATTATTATTCATTCTAGTCTCAAGTGCTTAGCAATCACTCTATTCCTCAGCTTCACTCATAGTTTATTGTTGTTGATATGAAAATGGAAGTAAAATAGGGTAGAACAAAGCCTCAATTGATAAGTTTGATACCATGAATAGAAAGTAAAAAGGAAACATAAAGATAATGAAGAAGAAGAAGACTGGAAGCTTCTTATGATGTTACTTGATATTTACAACTACATCCAGTTAGTTTTATATATAACTAATCTGAACAAATTTGTGACTAATTGAGCTGAAAAAATATAAAGCTTAACACAACTTGGTTTTTAGCATTAGAGTGATGAGCATCTTGGCTATTATACAAAATGCTATGTTTTAGAATGAAACACTGCATTTTATAACTTACATACTCTTCAAAAACCCGAGCCTCATAGTAAGCCCTCCACCATTAGCAGCAATCATTCTCCAACTAGAGTAATTAAGCTTTATAGTGAGTCATTGTTACATATGGGCTAATGGAAACCAATGGAATTAAGAATTGTTATTTCTTATGTGTGCCAAAAAGTGTTGCAGCATAAAAGGCAAAGGTTAAAAGTAAGAGAAGGCTTGAGAATTAAGTTTTACTTTTATTGATACATAAAAGTATTATAATTTACTTTTTTATTAGCTGTAGAATGTTGTTTGAAAATTTTTATCTTTTTCAAGCATGATTGTAAGTTCTAGAATTAAGATTGAGTCCAAATTCTTTATAAACTTATCAATAGATTGTAGTCCAAATATACTCAGCGATTATGAACAGTTCTCATAATAATGTTAAAAATCATAGCAAGTTTTAAGCATTTCTGCACCCTGTTTGAAAAATATGATTGAAATTCTACAAAATATGATAGTATTGGCACAACAAAGAATTAAATAAATAATTTCATGGAGACAAAGTGAAATTTAATAAAATCCTTAGAATCTATAATAACTTCAGCAATTATGAAAGAATAAAATCATGTTGGACTAGATCCAAATCAGACCCGATGAGTTTGGTTTTAAAAATATATGACCCAGATCTTAACCTAGATATCTAGATCAATGCTGGATTCGAATCAATTAGTTCCTGCAAATATATATATATTTGGGGAAATTACATCCCTTACCAATTTTTAAGATTTTTTTCTTTTTTACAAGAGGTATTTTTGTCATTTATAAAAGTGCTAGGTTTTTTACTTTTTTTTAACAAATTTCTTAAAATTTCTCTAAATTATGTTTGGATGAAAGTAACTAGAGGTAAACAAGAAAAAAATAAATAAAATTTAGACTACTTTCTTTTTGTTTGATGTAAGAAGTAGTAGAGTAAATAAGAGTAAAGAGAAGGAAATTCATTTCCCAATTTACTCACCAACCTCCAAAATATCTCTCTCTATAATGGAGAGAAAGAAGGGTAAATAGAAGTAAGTAATAGTTCAAGTAGGTAAAATGACTATTCTAAATCTCACTTCCTTCATTAAAAATAAGAGCAAAATTTTCAATTACTTTCTCATTTATTTAAACTACCAAACAATAGAAAGTAATTTAAGAGTATTTTGACACTTAGAGCTATGCATCAATTCAGATGAACAATAATAAATCAAAAGAATCAATGAAACAACTTGAAGATTTATGAGTTAAAGAATGAGCATATAAAACAATTGGAGTCTAATATAAAGTTTTCAAGATTTGGTAGTTATAAAGAAGCTCAAGTTTCTTCAAGCTTTGTGTAGACCCTTAATTTTGGTCTAAGTTGGTACAGTCATAATTAAAGAATGTCACAATAAATTTGATCAAATTTTAAAAGATGTATATTTAATTTACTGCTTTTTAATAAGTCGGTTCGGTTTTAAAAGGCACAAATTCAACTGCAAAATCCTAAATTAAGCTTTAATCCCAAATTAAAAAATTTTTCGGTCCAAAAATTAAAAAACAAAATAGTCATTTGTGTCAGGAGGCCCAGGCCCAGATCGACATGGCTTTAGCCCATGTCGATCTGGGACACTGGATTGACAAGGTATTGAATTATTTTGAGTTTTGGTAGGCCATTTGGTGTCCTAATTAAGCTAGGATTCATTTTAAAGACAAGTTAAAATTAGGTTTAGGATTTTTGGGGTGATGGTTTTACCTATAAATAATAATACTTAATACTAAAACAGAAAAAAATGGCAATTTTAGTAAGGAAAGCAACACTGAGCAACAACAATCAATATTCATCAACACTTCAAAGGCAATAATCACTGTCTTTGATCTTTGCTTGGTCAGAAACAACCGTTGGTGCAGGCAACAAGCTTGGAATCATCAATCAAATTTGGTGGAGCCTTCAAACGCAAATTTTGTGTCTTAAATTTAATTTGCTTAAATATACAGTAGTTAGGTCATATTTTCATATTTTGATTTGTTTACTTTAATTATCATATTGATCACATAAATTTAATAGCTAAAACCTTAGTTGCATATTTTATAAAATTAAAAATCAATATATTTTGTCCATCTAGTAGCTTAAGGTTTGATGTGTATAATTGGCATAAACCCTAATTCTTAAACCTAGTATCCATAAACTCTAACTTAAAAAACCCTAAAACCCTAAACCCTAGCTTCCAAACCCTAACTTCCAAAATACAAAACCTAATTTCCAAACCTTATTGCCCTAAAGACTATAAACCCTAATCCAAAAGTCACAGTAGCCCTAAAATCAATTTTCAATACCTTTAAACTTTGAAACAGTTTTTAAAATCTAAAAGTCCCAAGAACACTTTTTAAATCCTTTTCAATGCCCTAAAAACTAGTTTTCAAAACTTTAAAATCCTAATCTTATTTTTTGATAGCTCAGAGGCCGTAAACTAATTTTGAAAATCGTTTAGCTTTCTGAGGCGTAGCCCCTGAACCTCGCAAGAGATGCCGCCCCCTTGACCCCCGCCCGCTGGCCGACTAGTTAGACCGTCGTATGCGCGACGCTCTATATTTGGTTAAGGGGGTTAATGTTTGCTTATGGATTGTATCTTTTTTTGTGATTTCATTATATTTAAGTCCTATTTTATTATTATTTAATGATAATGTATATTATTATGATTTATTTTCTTATAGATTGTAATTTCTTATTATTTGAGATTTTAATATTGTAAAAGGCACATTTTCATTTTGTGGGTATCTCAGTTTTTATTATGTAATTCAGTTTATCATTCAAAGCTTGGATTAATATAAATGACACGTTTTCACCCCTTGGTGGGTTTCCTATTTATTTTATACATTAGACATGGTTGTATGAGCATGTTTCCATCCATGGATGGGTGACCATTTATGGTTTTGTTTGAACTTGTTTTGGTTTTAATATAATAAATATTTATTTATTTTAATTTGCATGTAGTATGGATAATATTTTAATACTTAAGAATTCAATAATACTTACACCTAAAAAGGATGTTGGTTCCAATAAACAGGGCGTTGGGGTGCTGGGCCATTTCTCACCTTCCCTATAGTACCCAACTTTTTGAACCCATTAGGGAGTTGAAAATTTTGTAGGAATCGAGTCATCCACCCTTTTCTTCTTTCTCGACCTGTCCGGGTGACGACTCCATTTTCTCCAAATTTAGGCTCATGTTCTCTAAAGCCCTGAGTCTAACAGTGCCGAAGTCGCAAGAATCATTCCACAGGTAGTGGGGGTGAAAATCTCCACTCGCACTTTGTTTCGCCTTATAAGAAGAATCACGGAGGCAAAAAGCCCATTGAATAATAAGAAAGAAGAATCAATAGAATCCAAGCTCATGAAGGAAACTAAGAAACATGCATTGAATGATTTACAATACTCTGAGTGTAATTCAGAAGGTTCGAGTCCATTTTCTATTTTTGATTGTTGACAAGGTGAACTTTGAGGGCTCCTACTCTAGTTTGGAGGTTCGAATTCTGCTCGTATCACCTGCAATGTCAAGAAAGAAGAGACCGGACTCTAGTGGGGAGACTCTGATAGCTAAGTTAGTAGCTTACAGAATGGATGAGCTTAAGAGTAAAAAGGTAAAGTGTTTCAGATCTTTTACCTGTAGGAGGCTACCTTTATATATAATTGATGAGTGAGAGACAAACCCTGCTAGTGTTAGTGGATTTTTTAGGTGTCACCATCATGCTTTCTATCATGTCATGTCGACTATCGTCATTTCTTCATAAAGTTCGGTGTCATATTTCAGTCATACATATTGAAATGGTAAGGGCAGTATTACTAGTCTCTGCCTAGTGAACTGACATTTATGTTAGAAGAAGTAATTATGGTGGAGCGCGAATTTTTTGAAAAACATGTATCATCCATCAAAGGGGGAGACGATCAGGTTGTTGTTTAGATCATTTATGATTGTATTTTTAAGTAATATTATGTGTTTTTAGTTAATGTTTCATTTGATTTTTGTTTAAAGTTTGTTTGAATGGTTGGTTTTAGGTTAAAGTGCAAAAACTCCCTTGGATGGATCAAAACAATGATGGAAGAGCATGAATCAAGAAAGACACGGCCAAGTCAAATCAAGCTTGGCCGTGTCCCTCAAAGAATTTAAGACAGAGCATGACACGGCCAAGCCACTGGCCGTGTCTCATCTAAAGAGAAAAACCAAAGAAACCAAAGAAATAAAAGAAAATTTGGCAGAACTTGACATAAGCAAGAGACACGGCCAAGCCATTGGTCGTGTCATGTGACACGGCCAGGAGCTTGGCCATCTCCCATTTATTGTTCAAAGTAAAGACAAACCAAAGAAATAAGGCAGAAGGGAACACTAGCAAGAGACACAGCCAAGCCACTGGCCGTGTCACCACTTGAGAAAAAGGAAAGGAAAAAGTCAGCAAGTGACACGGCCAGCAAGCTTGGCCATGTCCCATGAAAATTGAGAGACACGGCCAAGAGCTTGGCTGTGTCACCCCTTGAAAAGAAAGAAAGAAAGAGAGACAACAATGGACACGGCCAGCAAGCTTGGCCGTGTCCCAAGAAAAAGTGAGAAACAAGGCCAAGCCACTCATGGCTTGACCGTGTCACCTATGGAATCTTTGAATTATTTTCCCGAAGTGGAGGACAAGTGGGGGACAAAGTCCTTGCTTTTTCCAAAAGAAATATTAAACAAAGAAAAGAGTGGGAGACAAGAGAGAGTGGTGTGAGTTGGAAGGCATGGGTGGTGTTTTTGAATGAATTAAAAAGAGAAGGAAAGGGAAGAGAAGAACGCGTTGGAGAGGCAGGATAGCGCTCTTCTTGGTTCTTCATCTTGTTCTTGGTCTTGAAAGAGACCAAGAACACCATCCTCCATTTCCATCTTCTCCACCTTCCATAGACAAGCTTCAACTTGGTTCTTTGGGATAAATTGGGTTAAACAAGCTCTTGAAGATTAGAGTTTTGAAGAAAGCTTCATTAAAGGTTTGGTGACTTGAGAAAGCTCCATTCCATTTTTCAAAGGAGAATCACCATTGAAGAGGGCTTGAGTTCTTCATCAACATCAAGGTGGAGCTAGGAGGAAGACTAGTAGCCCTACCATTGGCATCTACAGGGGGTTTTTCTATTCTCTCTTTTAATTCAGTTCTATATTGTTGTTGTTTTATTAAGAGAATTAATATTTCAATGGACAATTTGTATTTGATTTATATTGAGATGAATGTTTGTTTTAAATTGATGATGTTGAGCTAAATTACCCATGTCTAGGGTTTGTAGTAAATTTGATTGAATGCCTTGATTTGATATTTCCATTAATGTACCTTGTTATTAGTTGATTGTATTGTATTGAATGTTAGGTTAATAGGTGAAATTTGATATCGAAACTATATAATCAACCACCCTATGAATGAATTAGAAATATAAGTTCTCGGGTTTTATTAATTTACAAATGTAAAATAATTGATTATTGTTAATTCATGAATGTGAAAACTAATGAATTGGTAATTGAATAATTAAACTTAAGGAACAAACTAATTTACAAGGATATGTTAATGGATAATTTGAGAGTTAAGCGTTGATTAAATGGACCTACAACCCTAGGCACCTTTCCTAGAATTGTATTGATCTTGGACAACCATCACATTCATTAATTTTAGTTTTAATTGTTTTAAAACCACGACTCAAACATCACACTCTTGCATTTAAATTAATTGCTCTAATCAAATTATTACGAACAACACCTTCCTTGTGAGACGACCTTGGGGATATCACATTTGCTGCAATAGCCTTGTATACTTGCGATTGCCACTTGTAGTAGTATTTAATTCGAGCGCAATAAGTTTTTAGCACCATTGCCGGGGATTGAACCCGTCTCGCTCGCGTGACAGGCTGGAATACTCACCACTATACTACAACGATAAGTTTTTGGTGTCGTTGCCGGGGAAGGCTGTTTAAGTAGTAATAGTTTGATTTTTTTTATTTAATTTAATTGTTTGTTTGTTTTGTTTGATTTTTTTAATTTAATTGTTTGTTTATTTTCTTTAAATTGTTAAGTATTTTTTTTAAAGATGCAGTTTTCTAGTTATGTGGAAGTTTATGGTGAGAATGTAGATTCTGAAATGGCATGGCAATTAGCATAATTAACAAATCAACTTAAGATGTTAAATGCACGATGAAGAGCACCTATGCCTACTCGTGAAGTATGTTTAGCATGTGGGATTGCAGGACATAGCGTAAACATGCGTTTATTTAGTTTTGGACAATATCAAGAGAGGCAAGAGGTCGAATATGCCTTTGAAAGTTTCCTACAAATGGGTGGAAATAACCCATATTCCAATCCTTATAATTCAAGCTGGGGAAGCCACCCAAAATTTTCTTAGGAAGATCAGCAGCAAATTCTACCTCAAATTTTTTTTCAACCTTACCAAAGAAGTTCTTACTCTCAAGAACAATACTCAAATCTAAATCACCTTAAGAAACCCACTTTGGAAGATAGTTTGAATGCCTTCATTTAAATTAGCGTACAAGATCAAGCTCAATGTAAGAAACCCACAGTGGAAGATAGTTTGAATGCTTTCCTTCAAATTAGCACACAAAATCAGGAAGGAAGCAATGAGAGGTTTGATTCTTTGGACGTATCATTGAAGAAGGTGGAAACTCAAGTTGGGAAATTGACAAGTCAACTCCAAGCACAACAAAAAGTGGAATCTCCTAGCCAATTAGAGCAAACCAATGCAATCACAATTTTGAGGAGTGAAAAGGTAATATATAATAAAGTTTGTGATTCTTTGGATGCAGGCACTAATCAAGAAGACAATGGCAAGGAGATATTACCCAATATAGAGGAGCCAAGTCAATCAAAGGAGGAGGAGAATTTGGAGGCATCAACCTCAACAAAATTGCTTAAACCTCCAAATCCTTATATGCCACCAATTCCATTCACAAGTAGGCTGAAGGAAGATAAATAAGGTATACAAATTCCTGAACTCTACGACATGCCCTATAATGAAGATAGTTAAGCTAAGCTTGAGATGACCATGACCTTGGAAGTAGAGCCTAATATTTTCAATTCAGAAATTGAGGTGTGCAATTTAATTTTAAAAACTAAGGTTGTTGAGAGGGGCCTTCCGATTGCTATAGAGGATGAGAAAGAGGTTCAACCAAACTTGGTTGAACCTAAAAAGATCCCAAAAATTTTAAAATATATTTTTGATGGGGAGAACAGAATGCAACAAAAGATCATCTCTTCCACTCTCAGTGGTGAGAAGGAGCAAAAAATGGATATAACAATGTTCAGGCTGAACAAGGTTTTTACCAAGTTCCTATAGCATTGAAGGATCACCCTAAGACAACTTTCACATGTTATTTTTAGACAATTGCTCTTCCAAGGATGCTACCTAGGCTTTGCAATACATTGGGTACCCTTCGAAGTTGCATACTTTTCATCCTCTCAAACATTGGCGACAATTGCATTAAGGATGGAAGGAGAACTTCATATCGAATATGGGAATGATGGAAATTAGGTTTCATCTGAACTCTCTCTGTTAATTTATGCATGCTCACATTAGGGACAATATGAATCTTTAAGTGTGGGGTGCATTTTGTGTTTTTTTTTTTTACTTTTTAAGTTTAGTTAATGTTTTTCTTTGAATAAATGAATTTTGGAAAGTTCAATTGTTATAAGATTGTTGATAGATGACTTTTGAATTTTTGAAGCATGAATTTGAGAATTGATTAGAATTTGTGCTTATTGTCAATTTTGTTGGTTTTCTTTGCATCACCTTTTAACTAGTGAGGAATTGAATCATCAACTTATTATTCTTTTTGTGTGTGAACATCTTTGATTGATGAATTGCTAGAACTTGCTTTGACATACATTTTGAGACTACATAAAAATTTTAATTAGGAATCAATATGATTAAGGCAATTAGGCGAACACATTTTGGCTTAAATTGACCAACCTTACATCCGACCTTAGTTCGCCAACTTTGAACTTATTTCATTTTTCCTTTTCTTTCTTTTTCACAACACCATTAGCTTGAACCTTTTTGTTTTAACTATTACTCATTCATTAGGTTAAGAGCATTTTAAAAGCATTTATGATTGAGTGTTATGTTAAATAAAGTGTGGGGTTAAATTTAGTGGGTTCAAAATTACAAATTATTATCCTCTTTAGTTGCAAACCCTACTTTAAAAAATAAAAAATATATATATAAATAAATAAAAGAAATAAAATAATAAAAGAAGTTGTTCTTTTTTGTAGGGTTGGAATAAGTTTGGGAATAATCATTGCAAGATTTAATAAGTGAGTTCCCTTAAAAAGCTCTTTGATGTTAAGGGGTAGGTGAGAGGAAGGTGTTTGGGATCGTTGGGTTATACATATGATAGGTTACTTCATTCTTGAAGTGCTCTTGAACTTAATGATTAAGCTCACATTACCTAAATATCATACCTTTACCTTAGCCCCATTACAACCCAAAGAAAGACCTTTTGATTAATGCGTGATTGTAACTAGGTGGTGGAGATTTGATTGATAAGCAAGCCTATGGCGATAATCTTTCATTGATTGTTATGAGTGTAAACACCACCATAATCAAACACTTTTAAGAGTTGGTGAGGGAGTGGCAACATAGGTTATGCATGGAAGACCACTAAATTGCATGGGTATCAATTTTGTTCGATTTGATATTAATTGTGAATTTAGGGATAGAGAAGTCTTGATGCATCCTTATAACTCTTGAACTTGACAAAATTTTTCTTGTTTAGTTTGTTTTGATTTTAACCTTGCTTGGGGACAAGCAAGGAATTAAGTATGGGGTATTTCTTTAGATCATTTATAATTGTATTTTTAAAGTAATATTATGTGTTTTTAGTTAATGTTTCATTTGATTTTTGTTTAAAGTTTGTTTAAAGTGTTGGTTTTAGGTTAAAGTGCAAAAACTCCCTTGGATGGATCAAAACAATGATGGAAGAGCATGAATCAAGCAAGACACGGCCAAGTCAAATCAAGCTTGGTCGTGTCCCTTAAAGAATTTAAGGCAGAGCATGACACGGCTAAGAGACATGGCCAAGCCACTAGCCATGTCTCATCTAAAGAGCAAAACTAAAGAAACCAAAGAAAGAAAAGAAAATTTCGCAGAACTTGACACAAGCAAGAGACACGGCCAAGCCACTGGCCGTGTCACATGACACTGCCAGGAGCTTGACTGTGTCACCACTTGAGAAAAAGGAAAGGAAAAGGTCAGCAAGTGATACGACCAGCAAGCTTGGCCGTGTCCCATGAAAATTGAGAGACACGGCTAGGAGCTTGGCCATGTCAATCCTTGAAAAGAAAGAAAGAAAGAGAGACAGCAATGGACACGGCCAGCAAGCTTGGCCGTGTCACAAGAAAAAGTGAGAAACACGGCCAAGCCACTCATGGCTTGGCTGTGTCACCTATGGAATCTTTGAATTATTTGCCCAAAGTGGAGGATAAGTGGGCGACAAAGTCCTTGCTTTTGCCAAAAGAAATATTAAACAAAGAAAAGAGTGGAAGACAAGTGAGAGTGGTGTGAGTTGGAAGGCATGGGTGGTGTTTTTGAATGAATTAAAAAGAGAAGGAAAGGGAAAAGAAGAACACGTTGGAGAGGGAGGACAGCTCTCTTCTTGGTTCTTCATCTTGTTCTTGGTCTTGAGAGAGACCAAGAACACCATCCTCCATTTCCATCTTCTCCACCTTCCGTAGACAAGCTTCAACGTGGTTCTTTGGGATAAATTGGGTTAAACAAGCTCTTGAAGATTATGGTTTTGAAGAAAGCTTCATTGAAGGTTTGGTGACTTGAGAAAGCTCCATTCCATCTTTCAAAGGAGAATCACCATTGAAGAGGGCTTAAGTTCTTCATCAACATCAAGGTGGAGCTAGGAGGAAGACCAGTAGTCCTACTCTTGGTATCTACAGGGTTTTTCTATTCTCTCTTTTAATTCATTTCTATATTGTTGTTGTTTTATTAAGAGAATTAATATTTCAATGGACAATTTGTACTTGATTTATATTGAGATGAATGTTTGTTTTAAATGGATGATGTTGAGCTAAATTACCCATGCCTAGGGTTTGTAGTAAATTTGATTGAATGCCTTGATTTGATATTTCCATTAATGTACCTTGTTGTCGGTTGATTGTATTGTATTGAATAGTAGGTTGATAGATTAGCTACCTATTAATCTTTTAATATTGGATGATGGAACGAGAGGTGAAATTCGATATCGAAACTGCATAATCAACCACCCTATGAATGAATTAGAAATATAAGTTCTAAGGTTTTATTAATTTTTAAATGTAAATAATTGGTTATTGTTAATTCATGAATGTGAAAACTAATGAATTGGTAATTGACTAATTAAACTTAAGGAACAAATTAATTTACAAGGATATGTTAATGTATAATTTGAGAGTTAAGTGTTGATTAAATGGACCTACAACCCTAGGCTCCTTTCCTAGAATTGTTTTGATCTTGTACAACCATCACATTCATTACTTTTAGTTTTAATTGTTTTAAAACCGCGACTCAAACATCACACTCTTGCATTTAAATTAATTGCTTTAATCAAATTATTACGAACAACACCTTCCTTGTGAGACGACCTTGGGACAATCACCTTTGCTACAATAGCCCCGTATACTTGCTAGTGCCGCTTGTAGTAGTACTTAATTCGAGAGCAACAGTTGTTGAACATCAAAAGGGCAAAAAGCAGCCAGCTTTCCCCCGTGCCATAAATGAGATGGGGCCTATGTGAGCGGGAATTTTTGCCCTCACTCCCGGTGGAATGGTCTTTGCGACTTCGGTACTGTTTAGGCTCGAGGCCTTAGAGAACACAGATCTAATTCCGGAGAAAATGGAGTCGCCACCCGGACAGGCCAGGAAAAAGAAAGGGGTGGATGACTCAATTCCTAAGAAATCCCCAACCTCCTAATGGGTTCGAAAAGTTGGGTACGTGTGGGGAAGGTGAGAAATGGCCCAGCACCCCCACAACGCCCGGTTCATTGGAACCGGCCCCTTTACAGTTCTTAATATAATAAAATTCTTAATTATAATAATATCATCCATATTACACACAACAATTAAAATAAAGCATCGTTATATTAAAAATCAAAATAATGTCCAAACAAAGTAAATAAATGGACACCCATCCGAGGATGGAAACATGCCCTTACATCATCCATGTCTAAACTAATAGGACATCTACCAAAAGGTAGAAACATGTCCTTTACATTGGTCTAAAATATATAAGCAATTTAAATTACATGATATTTAACTAATGAGGTACCCACAAAGTGGAAACATACCTCTTACAACATTTGAAAATCTAAATAAATCGATAAAAGTAAATAATCATTCATCATAAATAAATCATTTGTCAAAGATATTAAACATCAATCAAAATAGAAAGTAAGCATCCATCCATGATAAATTAAATAAATCAAGCATTGAACTTAAATAAATCAAAGCATATAATAAACTACACAATCAAATCTAAAAATAAATAAAGCAAGTAAAGATACAAATTATGGCTAATATTTCTATTTAAGATTCTTTATTTAATGTTTAGGGTTATGGAATTTATTAGTTTAGGCTACTGTAAGTTTTAAGGAAATTAAAATGGATTAAGGATTTATAGTTTAAGAGATTGACAAGGTTCTTTGATTAACCAAATTAGGATTTGAGGGGTAAAATCATGAAATTAGGGTTTTAAAATGTTAAAATATTAGGTTTATGATTATTAGCTACTGGATTGTTGTTTTTAGGTTTACTGAGTTGAATTTTAATATTTAGATTTATAAGGTTTTAAGGATTAGGGTCTATAAAAATTAGGGTTTATGGTTTTGGTTTTGGGATTTGAGAAAACAGTTTAGAGTTTTATAAAGTTTTTGGAAATAGGCAAGATGATTTAAGGTTTTTGGAAACAGAAAATATTTTTTAGGGTTTTTAGAAATAGAAGGATCAATTTGGTGTTTTAAGGTTTTGGAAAATTGGAAAGCATATTATGGTTTTGGGATTTAATAAAATGATTTAAGATTTTGGAAAGTTGGAAAACATATTAGGGTTTTAAGATTTTAAAGAAACAGATTAGGTTCTTAGGTTTTAGAAGAAACATAAAAGTAATTTTAGGATTTTTGAAAATAGAGGAGATGATTTAAGGTTCTAAGGTTGAGAAGAAGTAAATTAGGGCTCTAAGGATTTTAGATTCAAAAGAAACGATTTAATGATTCAAGCTACTGTAAGGAAAAAAGAGGTTGGATATTCAAACCTTCGTTTGTTGGGTCCACCAAAAATTGCTTCTTGGCTAAACAAAGACAAAGGCAAGATGGCTGCCTTTGATGGATTGATTGCTTGCTTACTCCTCTCAAAAGTCTAATCGTTCCTCCCTGCCAAGTCCGATCTTAGTTCAAAGTTTTCTTTTTTTCTCCAAAAGTTTTTCCCCCTTTCTCTGTCCTTTTTTAGTCTTATTTATAGAAAATTTAGATGATTAATTCAATTTGTTTACGAAAACTATCATTAATTTGGAAAAGGAAACCGAAACCAAATAGAATTTGGTTTTGAAAAAGATTGTGTCGAAAAAATTTCTCTGGCTAAAAAATTATTGTTGGCTGCTGCGAAGGATTGCCGTGGAAACTTGCGAGCTGGGCGGCCAGAGGCCACTTCGCCCGCAGGATTTTCCTGCAGGCGAAATGGCCTTGGCCATTTCGTCCAAACTTTTCGGCGACGAATTTTTTCATCGCCGATTTTTCCGTCGTCGATTTTTATTTTTGTTTATTTATTTATTATTATTATTTATTATATTAATTTTTTTTAATTATAAAAAATAAATACTAAAATAAATATTATTTAATTAAGATAACACAAAAATTATTTTGGACTAAATAAAATATATTTGACCGGACTGGATCAAAAATTAAGGGTGTACAGCCTATAAATAGGGGTTGAGATTATGATCATTAGTTACTTATTTCCGAATACTTGAAGTTTGGTTACTCTAGTAAGGTTTTGTGCGTGTGTTAAGGTTTGATGTAGGGTGAGCCAGAGTTTCAGTTTGATAAGTTTCTGGTAATAATTAGTGAGTTTCACTTTTATAATTTTACTTGTGTAATTTTGTATGTCATATAGGACGAGTTCGGATAGCGAGCATGTATTTATAGATGAACAAAGAGTAAGTGAGGAGTTCGTACAGTATAATGACCCCTCTGATTTCAGTAGTAGGGTGGATAGCTGGTCCGATGTAGGAGGTGTGGGAAACATTGATGTGGCCGAAGCTATAGAAATCAGGATGACCACAGCAGGTCTAACCCTTCTGTATGAAGAGGTGGAAATTGAAGAAAGAGATATGGATTCCCGGGCTATTATTAACCGAGCTCGGGTTAAAGATATTATGTGTACTTTGACTGAGGAAGACTTGGAGGGGATCTATGAAAAATATAGGATACCTGTTGATATCAATATATTATTACCTGAGGAAGTAGTTTGGGGTCATGATACCCCTGAAGTGAAAGAAATGATAATATGCGAGAAGGATCTAAGGGCGGGAGTTTGAATCCCTCTACGTCCATTTATCACATAATTTTTTAATATTAATGGCATATCGCTAGGACAACTGTGTCTGAACATGTGGAGGACTATCGTGGAGTTCGAGTTACTTAGCAAGTTGCTAGGTGTCGAAGCCTCTCCTAAGGTTCTCATTACATTTTGCTTTATCAAGGCTCGGCCAAAATCATATGAGAATTTTTTGTATCTCCAGGCACAATCGAAACTCTCTCTTTTCATTAGAAAACTGGATTTGATGAAACATTGGAAAGATCAATTTTTTATTTTAGAAAAGCCCTGAGGGTTTGATTGCCTTACCAAATGGAGCTGAGGGGGAACATGGCCAAATATCAAGAGAGGAAATCTTAATGCACAAGATCGAGCAATCTTTGATAAGATAGCTCAGGATATTCAAAGAGAGAAGTTGAATATCTTACATCTGATTGCGAGATATTTTCCTTTAGGAAAACCCAATTGAGCCAAGCCCTGAGGATCGGGTTGGTAAAGCTTTTGTTTGATATTTCTGGTAAGTTTATTTGATAATAATATTATGATTTTTTTGTTTGTGTGCAGAAATAAAGAAAGGAATGAAAGATCGGGTAAAGGCCATCCAGAAGGCTAGAGCCGAGGCAGGGAAGGCTGCCCAAACAGCTCTAAAGAGAAAAGGAGCACTGACTTCCTAAGTGCGAAAGTTAAAGAGCCCTCCAAAAGGAGAAAAAAAGGAGAAAGGGAAGGATATTGGAACCAGTGCGGATATGGGTGCTCCGCTTGTGGCTGTAGACCAAGGTAGCAAAAAAGTTGAATTGGGAGGAGCTTGGTATGTGCTGAGGGGCGAGAAAAAGGAGGATCGTCAGGAGTGAGGGTGGAAGGGATTCAAGGCTATGAGGTTGAGCATGAGCTCGAGCCAAAAGAATCAATACAGGCTCTGGTGAGGTCATTCGCTTTTCGACATGGCAACGATTTTTCGTTCAAGGACTTACAGGTCGATTACCTCTGTAGGGAGTACTTGAGGAACATACCTCAGGAGAATAAATACTTCGACGGTATGAGTCCAAGAGTATTCCTAGAATCATTTCGAGCTACAACTAAAGAGGTAAATGGAGTTCGGCACTCTACTTGTTTATGTTTATTGCTTAGTTAATTAATTCAATTTTTTTTTAATTTGATCTCATGTGCTAAAGTATGAGTGATCGGTATGTCGGGGTGGCCTCGGCCTATGGAGAGACCTAAGAGGAGCTCAAGGCACTCAATAAAAGGCAGATGGACATTGAGTGATGCTTGGCTAAGGTCAAAAAAGAGCTATAGAAGTAGATTGATGGGCTGTCAAGGCGGAGAGCCGAGTCAAGTTGACGGCCAAGGAGCTAAACCAAGTAAAGAAAGATCTTTCCATAGCTCATGAGGTTCTCGCAAAGGAATAAGAAGCTCTTATCATACTTAGGGACAAGATGGAGGACCAAATACTTATGGAATTGTGAAGTTCTAGGAGCTTGTTATGGCTGAGCTGAAAAGGAGGTCCCTTCAAGGAGATTTTGACTAGATGTTCAATGTGGATCCCGATCAAGCTCCAAATGCTCATTTAATCAACTTGGATGAGGAGGAAGGGGATCAAAGTCGAGAGGGAAATGATGGCAAAGGGGAGGAATTGTTTGATGTACACCTTTGTTGTCAAGAGTATATAATTTTTGTTTAGCTCGATAAAGTGCTTAAGTGAGCTCGGTGTGGAGCTTTATTAGTTTGGTATGGATTTTTACATTTTTTTTATTTTTGTTTGTTTTCTTTTTTTTTTTGTAATCGAGCTATTATGGACGGCCCGTATTTGATGTAAAGGCAGACATCTGAATGTTTGTAATTATGTTCTTTTGGTTAATATATAATGCACATGTGTTAAGCAAGTATTTAACTTAAAATCTCTTTTTCTTTAATTCAAGCATAGGATCGTGGGTAACATAAATAATTAACTTGTATAATCACTTCGATGTAGTTCGATGTCTGAGTAGGACATTGGACTAAAGTGATATAGATGGTTGAATAATTCGTTTGCAAAATTATTCTATAAAGCTCGGTGTGCGAGGAACGGTGAGCTGTTTGAGATATGCGCAACGGGGTACTATAGTGCTCAGTGTGCAAGGTACAGTGAGCTGTTTGAGATATGAGCAATGGGGCACTGTAGAGCTCGGAGTACGAGGCACGATAAGCTATTTCAAATATGTGCAATGGAGAGCTACAAAGCTCAGTGTGCGAGGCATGGTGAGTTGTTTGAGATATGCGTAATGGGGTGCTGCAAAGCTCAGTGTGCGAGGCATGGTGAGCTATTAGATATATGCACAATAGGGCACTGCAGAGCTCGGTGTACGAGGCACAATGAGCTATTTGATATATGTGCAACAAGGCACTACAGAGCTCGATCACTTTCTTATTTTTCATGAGTACAAAAGACAAGTATCCCTTGCGATTAAAAGAAATATAAGAAAAAGTAAATATTCAAAAATTTACAACTGAAACATCCATACGAGTTTGCTGGAAGTACTTCTTTAAGTTGTTGGCATTCCAGGTCCTTGAAATCTCTTTACAAGTAGTTGTATGCAGCTTGTATGAGCCTCCTTTCAGCACTTCGGCAATTTTATATGGTCCTTCCCAATTTTCTTCAAGCTTTCCAGATCCTGCTAGTCCTTGGGTGGTAACATTTCTCCTCATAACCAAGTCTCCCTTGCTTAGCTGCTTAGAACGAACTCATCTGTTGTGGAAACTAGCCATCTGAGCCTTATATGCTTCAGTTCTGATACTAGCTTACTCTCTCTTATACTCCAACATATCTAATTTGTATATGGAATCCGACTCTTGCCATTCCAAATAATGGAGAGTCCTCACTGATGGAAGACCAATCACAATGGGAATGACTGCTTTAGTGCCATAAGCCAGTGGTCTCCCCTGTAGATGTCAGCGGGGAAGTGTGATAAGCCTAAAGGACATTATAGAGTTCTTCTTCCCATAGTCCCTTAGCTTCATCAAGTCTCTTCTTCAGCCCTACTATGATATTTTGATTTGTGATCTCGGCCTGACCATTGGCTTAGGGATGTTAAAACGAGGTAAATCGGGGGTTTATTTTGAGCTCAGCACAATACTTTCTGAATTTTCTGCAATCAAATTGTTTGCTATTTTAGGTGATTAGGGTGTGTGGAATGTCGAACCTTGTGACAATAGACTTCTTAAAGAACTTTATGACTGGGACAGGAGTTATGGAACTTAGTGAAAAGATCAACTACGGCTACTAAAAATTTTCTCTAGGTTGCAGCTTAGGGGAAAGGACCTAGGATATCCATTCCCCACTGAGCAAAAAGGTCATGGGCTTCTGATTGGTCTTTGTTCGGTAGAAGGTTGGTGCTATGTGTTGGCAAACTTCAGACATTTATCACATTTTTCCACTAGCCTCTTCGCATTTCTACCCATTGAGGGCCAAAAGTAACCTTGGAGCAGGGCCTTCCAGGCTATAGTTTAAGCTCCTTTATGTGCTCCACATATCCTTTCGTGAATCTCCCTCAGCAAGTAATTGCCTTCATCTTTAGATACGCATATGCTCCATGGATTAGAGGAAGATCTTTGATATAAGAGTCCGTTGTGGATAGCATATAAACTAGACTTCCTGGCAACTTTCTTAGCTTCCACTCGGTCTTCTGGTAGTTTGTCGAAATTCAAAAACTTGTAAATTGGAAGACTCCACCCATCCATCAATTCAACTGCCAAGATAGACTTGGTTTCATAGCTCAAACATTCAATAACCTTGAAGATAACTCCTTGCCCATGGCTTCCGTCCTTGGTGACAGCGGCTTTAGCTAGCTTATTAGCTTGCTCATTCTCTATTTGTACTATTTGGTGAATCTCCCAAGAATAACCTTTTTTCTTCCAAAGCTGCCAGAAGTTCGGCTATATGCTCCTTTGTATCGGATCATGGTTGGTTTCGGGGCTTTATAATTCCATGTTAACTAGCTAACTACTAGTTGAGAATTAGAGAATATTTGTAGTGATTCTGGCCAAACTTTGAAAGCAAGTCTTAAGTCTATACAGGTGGCCTCATACTCTGCCACATTGTTGGAAGCTATGAGTACTTGATTTGTATTTTTCCTGGGCTCATAAGTACCACTCCAATACCGGCCTCGTTTACTCTAGACACTCCATCTAGGTTTAGAGTCCATAATTTTACAGATGATGAATCAGAAGGTTGTTCATATAACTCGGTGACAAAATCTGCTAGGACTTGTGCCTTCATGGCTCATCTGGGTTCATACCTTACATCAAATCTATCCAATTGTGTTGTCCATTTTGTTAAATGGCCTAAAGTCTTTGGCCATTGAAGAAGTTTCTAAAGATAGGAATTAGTGCGTACAGTGATAGTATGTGCATCAAAGTACGGAAGGAGTTTTTGTGAAGCATATAGGAGTGCAAGGGCTAACTTTTCTGATGGGGAATACCGAAGTTCAAAGCCCTTCAAGGCATGGCTAGTGTAATAGATTGGGTATTGCTGGCCATTATCCTCTCCAACCAAAACCGAACTCACGGCTCCAGGTGAAGCTGAGAGATAAAGATAAAGCATTTCACCTTGGACAGGTCGACTGAGTAGTGGGGGTGAGCTCAAGAATTGATTTAATTCATCAAAGGCCCATTGGCATTCTTCCATCCATTGGAAGTTTTTTAGATTCTTCAAAAGTTTGTAAAATGGTAAACATCTTTTTGCCGAACATGAGATGAATCTTCCTAGGGTGGTGATTCTGCCATTCAATTTTTGCACCTCCTTAACGTTCTTTGGTGGTTCCATTTCTACTACTGCTCTTACCTTCTCAGGGTTAGCTTCAATACCCCTCTCTGATATGATGAACCCCAAGAATTTACCGGACTACACTCCAAAGGTGCACTTCTCTGGGTTAAGCTTTATATTGGCTTGCCGGAGTATAACAAAGATATCTGCCAGATCTTTGGGATGTTCAACTGTAGTTTGGGACTTTATAATCATTTCATCAACATAAACTTCAACATTGTTGCCTATCTGATCTCAAAAGAGATTATTAACAAGCCTTTGGTATGTAGCCCCCGTGTTTTTTAAACCAAATATCATGATTGTATAACAATAAGTCCCTTTGGCGATGATGAATGAAGTTTTTCTTTGATCTCAACCTTTAGAGGAATCTGATGGTAACCAGATGAATCATCAATAAAAATATACTATGCATAGCCCGCTGTGGAGTCAATCAGGAGATCTATATTGAGTAATGGATAAGAGTCTTTGAGGCATGCCTTATTCAAGTCAGTGAAATCCACACTCATCCTCCACTTGCCATTACCCTTTTTCACTAACACCATATTTGATAGCCAATCTAGAAATAACACTTCCTTAATGAACCTTGCCTCTAAAGGTTTTTCTACTTCTCGCTCCGCCGCTAACTGTCATTCTGGGCCCAAATTTCTTTTCTTCTACTTCAGTAGGACGGGATTGGGATTGACATGGAGTTCATGGATCATAAGTTTGGGTGAGATGTTGTTAACCTCGGTTGAGTTCCAAGCAAATACATCTTGATGCTCTGTTAACACTCGAGTCAGAGCACTCTCTTTTTCATGCTCGAAATTGCTTGCAATTTTAAAATTTTTGTCTTCCTTTATCCTCACTTCTTTCAGCATGTCAACAGGTTCTGCTCATGACTTAGGGTTGTTCGGCAAGTCTAGAGAATCGATTGGGAGTACCAAGTTGGCATTAAGTAGGACTACATAGGAATTACAGACTACCTGTTGATTTCCCCCTCATAACTGCAAGGCCCTGAGAGGTTGAAACTTTCATGAGCAAGCTTCGCATTGAGATACATGCTTCAACACCAACCAACAATGGATGCTCGAAGATAGCATTATAAGTAAGGCTCATATCTAATACTATAAAATAAGTTTGATAATTTTGTATGGTTGGGCCATCCTTGAGCTATACATTGAGCATAACAGATCCCATTACTGGTACTGAGTGTTAGGATAAATCAACTAACGGTGTAATGACGGGCTTTAGAAGAACATGTGATAATCCGAGCTTCTTGTAGGCATTCAGAGTTAATAAGATTATGGTGCTGTCCGTATCCACCAATATTCATTAGACTAGATAATTATGTATTACAGCTTCTACTACCAAAGCATCTGTGTGGGGCCTAATGATCTGATGTGACTCTTCACGGTAAAAGGCGATCACCGAGCTGGAGGATCTTGAGACCACTGTGATAGAAAAAACTTCTTTAGCCCTCCTCTTTTGCGAAGCCTCTGTAACATCATAATGTTCACCTCCTATTATGGTATGTATCACACTAGCTAAGGCCTTTTTAGAGGATACAGGAGGTTGGGAGCTAGGTTCGGCCAGGCCCTCATGTTTGGTCACTGAAGCGACGAACTATTTCAGTTGACCCGCCAGGATCAGTTGTTTTATATCTCTCTTCAGTTTGTAACAATCATTCATTTTATGGTCATGGCCCTAATGGAAGCTACAGTATAACTCCTAATTCTGATTTGGATCGGTGATTCAGGCCAGTTAACCTCGATGTTCTACTTAAGCCATCGTAAAATATTGGCCCTAGAGACAGTTAAAGGAGTAAATTGTTATAGGGCCTTGGTGATGTGATAGGTACGGTTGGGGGTAACGTTGGGTAGTGTGAACCTCGGATTCCGCCAGAAAAGGATTCGGCCAAACGTTCACTTGTTGTCGGGAGTCGCCACTCAGTTTATTTTGTTCGAAGGGAAAAACTAAGAAAACCCTTGTTCGACTCCAATAATGCATCCAATGTAAAGGCTTCTAGTCTGCGAACCCAAGGAGGATTCGGGGACTATGTCATGCATTTGACTAACTTGATAATAAAAAGAAGTAAATATAAAAAGGATGAAGAAAAGAAAAAGGACTGATTGTTGGTAAGTTGTGGACTTGCTATTTGGGGTGAATCCCAAATATGCCTACATACTCCCGTTTGAATGGGAGATCAAAGCCCATGTAGTTCGGGAAAGCCTATTTAAAGGCGATGAAAATTATGCTTCATGCATGTGTGTGTATGCTTCGTGCATTTTTCAGGCATTTTGCCAGAGTTGTGAGTTTTAGCACTTAGTGCAAAAATTGTATAATTTCGGGTACTTGGTACCAAAAGAGTTCGATATAGGCTTCATGCCAAATTTCGATCTTAATTGTAATATTTAAATACTTCGTATTTAAAGGATGTAATTTAGGCTCCGTGCCAAAAGGTTGATTTTATTCACGGCTTGATGACGAAAGGTTGATTGATTAATCCATTAGGCCTCTAGATCTAAAAGGATTAGATCTTTGACCAAGAAGAAATTAAGAAGAAGAATGAGAATGCTTATGATATGCTCGAATTGACCAAAGATGAATTATGATATTACCTTGATTAGAATTTTTCCACTTCTAAGTTTCAGATCTTGTTTCCTTACACTTTTAAGTATGATTCTTGCTTTCTACAACACAATATTAGAAATTCGTAAGCATAAAAATTTCGTCAGCACCCGGGCGTGGGATCTCCCAAAAAAATTTTCTGAAAATCTGAAGCCTATTTATAGGCAAAAAACCGAACTGTACGGCGGCTGAGCCGCCAGGGATGGCGGCCGGGTCACCGATCTCGGCAGCCGGGCCGCCGGAGCCACGGTGGCTTGGCTGCCGTGGGCGGCGGCCGGGCCGCCGGCTCTCCCCCAAAAAAAGGTGCCCGACTCGCGCTACGGGTGTCAAAACTGATTTTTCTGCAGCCACGAGCCTCTGAAAAATATTCCAGGACCATATCCGTGATCCTCACGCCGTCCCGGACATTTCAAGTACCATATTGATATATTTCCGGTGAACTTTACCGTGGACCTCCGGTCCGGTCTGATCGTCAGCAGTCTGAGAAAATCGGCTTTCCGAGCCTCAAAATTTGAGTGTTCACAATTGCCCCCCATTGGGGTCCATAAAAATGATTTATGGGGCCAGTGGCCTTCTGAAGAGCGAATTTTGAGCGAGGGGTAGAAAGACCCGCGTTTTTTACCTTTTCCCTATAAATAGGCTCATTTCCATTCAATTTTCATTTGCTTTCATTCGTTCTTCTTCTTTCAAATTTTCTTTCGACGATGGATTTCACTGGCTTTGAAGATTTCGAAATCCCACTCCCTCCCTGCAATCTTTTACTTGAGGAGGAGAAGCACAGTTCTCGGACCGGCTGCTATGAGGTGAGTACTCTCCCATTTGTCCATCTAGTATGCATGCTTAGGAATTTTATTTATTTCCAGTAAGGAACTTAGAAATAAATTTTAGGAACCTTTCCTTTACATGTACTAGTAATGAATTAGGATTAGTACTAGGCTTCATTATGTTCTGCCATCAGTAATTATTTCTAGTAAAGAACTTAGAAATAATCCTTTAGGAATCCACACCCGGCTGGGGAAAGAACTTAAATCTTTTCTGAATTTGTCCAACTTTTCTGAATTTGAAATTTTTTTTTTTTAGGACTCTACGATCAAGATATCTATAGCTGAGCATCCGATGGTCACTATTCCGGCTTACATCTTTGATGCCGGGCACCCAGTGGGGGATCTTATCAGACCTGCTTTCCTCCACCATTTGAGGGCTATAGATGTGGGTAGAGATATTCACAGGGAGTTGATCTGCACGTTGGCCGAATGCTGGTGGCCCACTACTGACACTTTCCATTTTTCTTGGGGGGAAATGACAATGACGCCTACCGACTTTTCCATCATTTCTGGGATTCCCTTTGGTGTTGAGATGGTGGAATCCTATGATGACTGGCGGCAGGACATTTCTTCAGCCGACATGATTACTTTTATCGGGGTTGACTATCCTCAATATCAGGCGCCTCGCTGCATTCAGCGGAGGTGGCTTGTGGAGCAGGCGCCAGGTATCTACACTGGTTACGAGATGGGCAATCTTACTGCTGACCAGGTGGCCAGGTTTACCTTGCTTCTCCTGTTTGCTAGCTCCTTCTTATCAAATAGGAAGGATGCAGTGAGTCTCAATGTGCTGAAGAGCCTACTTGACCTAACATGACTTCATACGTACGATTGGGCTAGCATGATGCTGTGTAGGTTGTATGACGACATGTCAGACCTTTGCTATACCCGCATTACTCCATGTGGCCTGTATTACTTCTGGGAGGTAATGTAAAGAACATTTCCCTTATCTTATATATGTTGACATACACCCACTTTGATATATCTTTTTTTTTTCAGACTTGGGCTTACAAGTACTTTCCTGACATCGCCCCTTTTCTTCGTGAGATACCTGCCCCTGCAGATCCTCTTTCCCCCATTGCTTGAAGGTGGTATAGAGAGAGGGTAGAAGTACCAAAGAGGAAACTTCCCATCAGAGAGCTGAGATCATTCTTCGACAGCTGCCCACTGAACTCAGTAAATGCTTTATCATCATCCTTTTTTATTATATTAAAGAAAATAATTCACTAATATAACAAATTTTTCACAGGTTGCATCTAAAGTGATGTCTAGCTGACTGGCAGAGTGGATAGCTCAAGATTACAGCTTTCAGCGATCAGAGTTTCTGACTCGACGACGATTCATACTTCCCCATCCAGAGTTTTGACGGTATTATCTCGCTGAGAGGGTGACTTTTCAGATTGCCGGTTTCCGTGCAGCTCCCATGGATCCCCCTGATGATATGCTATCTTCAACACTTCTGCCTGTTACTGTGTCCCAGTATGAGGGCGACCCTTTCGAGTCGACTTATGCCTCGGATGAGGATGATTATGATTTCTACTGTCTTCAGCGACTGATGCCACGCATTGGGACACGATTTGACTCTGTACCCCCTTATCGGTCTTCCCATTCTTCGGCTCCCACTTCTAGCACTCCGAGAAACCATCCCTCTCCCAACTGGTGAGCTGACAGACCCTCTTCCTCTAGGGCTGAGGCTTCCGCTTTCAGGGCCGGACCATCACACACTGGAGCAAGCAGCAGCTCATCTCATTTGAGGCCTCCCGCATCCGTCCTTACAGCTACCGGCCAATTTGACCCTATTTTAGCTGACTTGAGGCTGCCTTATGCTGTTCGTCATCATGCACCTCGTGGTTGGGTGACCCGACCAATTAGTGCAGAGGGTGCATTATATCGGAGCTTTGCTCATGTCACTCAGGTATATTCTCATAGAACTTTTCATGAAAAGGATTCATAAAATTATCTTGAAATTGATTGTGATTCTGTCTCTTCTTACAGGTACCTGAGGGCCTGATTACGGAAATGGCGGCGCTGATTACTGCTTTCTCGGATGAGCTGTCTGGTGCTTGGACTGATGCTGCTTATGAGAGGCAGAGCAGGCCGCAAAGACGGAGAGGCCGGCACTGATCTTTTTCATACTTGTCTTGAACTATGCTTGCTGTATTTGAATTATTTTCCTTCTGTACTTTGTACCTTTCATGCTTTTCAGCTGTTATCTGAACTTATCTGTAAACCTGCACTTATTTGTTAGTATTAACAGCACATATGTATGCATGATGCTTTTTCTTTTAGAAATCTATTTTCAAAATAAGTTCCTGACACAACCCCAAAAATAGCACATAACAGATCCTAAACAGGGCCAACACACGAGAATTTTTCAAAACATCAGGAGTCAGGACGAGTCGGCGGCGGCTGAGCCGTCGTTTTCGGCGGCCGAGCCGCTACCAGGACCAGACCAGTATAAAATTCGAAGTTGTCTTACATCTGTGGGCCAGAAAGCAATCTTCTTACTGCAAGATCTTATTATTATTTTTTTCAAATAACAATGAACCCCCTTTTCAATCACGTGATGCATAATTGGACCAAGAGTCTCCATAATGTTGAAAGGATCAACATGGGGAGATACGGGTTGAAAGCTGTCGCCACCCTTAGAGGTGTAGCTGTGGACTGGGATTTCTTGCATGCTTGCATCAGGTTTTGGGATCCCCAAGCCCATGTTTTCAGATTTAGGGCTCGGATGGAGGAGATGTGTCCTCTTTTTGAGGAATTCTGCTCGATCATCGGATGCGACCCAAATGCCCCTCTTGTAAGGCATGAGGTTCAAATCGGCTATGTGGGATCTTTTCAGAGACTCTTTAGCTTCACAAAACCCCAAGCCCAAGCTATGATTGCAGACGGGGATAAGGCGATGCTGCTTCCTCTAATTGATGAATTCTTGACTGCCGATTTTGAAGATGATATTCAATTGAGGCATAGAATGCGAGCCTTCATCTTTTGTCTGTTAGCCGGGTTTCTCTTCAACCGTGACCCCGGCTTTGGAGATTTGAAACTTTGTCCAATGGTTAGGCAAATGGAAGAGCTCAACTGTATCGGGGGCATGATTCTGGCTGAGACTATTCAGAGTCTCGACAGATGTGCACTCGGATTTGAACGTTGGACCGTTACCCCGATCATCCTTCAAGTAATTTTGTCATACCCCTTTTTTTTCTTATTCCATCATCTCTCTTTTCCTTTGTAAAATAGAAAGGATCTATTTTTTCCAGGTTTGGCTGAGAGACCATCTTCGAGTGGTTGCCGCCCCCCAGACTTTGACCTACAACCCTTCGCAGTACCGCACCAGAAAAATTCAGATTTCTTTTCCTTCGATGGCCAAGTGGACTATCTGGCTATTTGAGCTTGGGCCGGAAGAATTATTATGGTTCATCCCTTGGTATAGGATTTCTCAATTCATGGAGGCAAATGCAATGCACAACCATGTATACCTTCTTGGGTTCACTCACAGTACATGGTACAGTGCTTCCCGAGTCCTCAGGCAGATGGGTATTGATCAGAGGGTTCCCCTTCCTGTCGGGCTTACCATTGCTTCTCCTATTACTCCCGGAGTTACTCGGGCTATTCTATAGACTTGGGTCAGAGACCATCAGATGATCAGGCCTCTTGCAGAGCCTTCCCTTGTTCAGCCCACTCCAGAGTACAGGACTTGGTTTATAGCTGAGGTTTGGCCTGTTGAAAAACCGAGGAGGTGTGCATTGCTGCAAGAGTTGGAGGGAGAGGAGGTGGTTCCTCTTAGCGAGGAAAAGGTAGATATTGCGGAGAGTTCCGGGACTAAGGAAGACGCTGAAGACTCCGCCTCCCGTAGGAGGCGTAGGATTTAGATCCCAGGGTGACTCCATTGTCTTTTCTGTTTTTGGGTTGTCTTTTTACCTTTTTGGTTTTTTGGGAATATGACTTGACCTTTTTTATTAGTTGTGTATTTTATAGGGTGAATGACTCTTTCTGAATGACTCTTTTTTGTAACAGATGATTCTTTTTGGTAATGAATGACTCTTAATGATTGACTCTTTTATTTGCTTTCCAAGCATTATCTACTTTACTTATTTGCTCTAATTTTTGCCTAAGTCGTCCTTTCGGATTTTCAACTTAGCGAGCTCTTACCCATTCTTGTCTAAGCCGCCCTTTGCCGGTTTTCGACTTAGCGGGCCCCACTATTGCCTAAGCCGCCCTTTGTGGGTTTTTGGCTTAGCGGGATTTTTTATTTTTTTTGTTTTTTTTTATGTTGGCAAAAGAAAAATGAATGATTTTTATTAAAATTTAGACCGTGCTCAAGGAGAGCTGCCTACATATCTCGAATTAGTTTGCGAGAATCAGGTCTAATGTAGTTCCTTACAATGCATGATTATACATAATATTTTTTTAGTTGATCCATATTGCATGGGTTTGTGAACTCCAGACCATCCAAATCAGACAAGATGACGGCTCCGCCGGAAAGTATTTTCTTCAAAATGTAGGGTCCCGCCCAATGAGGACGGAACTTCCCACGAGGATCTGTAACAGGTGTTCTGATCTCTTTCAGGACCAAACAACCTTCTTCCAACTTTCGATCTTTGACCTTTTTGTTGAAATGTCTGGCCATTCGCCTCTGATACCCTTGAATCTGATGTAGAGCTTGAAGTCTTTTTTCATCCAAACCCAACAACTGATGATGATAATTGCTGATCCATTCAGCTTCATTTATCTGACTTTCTTGAATTATCCTCGCCGATTGAACTTCCAGTTCAATGGGGAGTACTGCTTCCATTCCGTACACCAGGGAATACGGGGTTGCCCCAGTAGGAGTTCTAATTGATGTTCTATATCCCCACAAAGCCAGCGGTAACTTCTCATGCCAACGCCTATGTTCCTTGATAATTTTTTGTATGATCACCTTTATAGACTTGTTCGCTGCTTCTACAGCTCCATTTGTTTGAGGTCTATAAGGAGAGGACTTATGATGTTGGATATTCTTATCCTTCAAGAGCTTAGCAAATTCTGCTTGGAAATGAGTTCCATTATCAGTGATAATTTCAAATGGCATTCCGTACCGATAAAGGATGTTGGTTCGGACAAACTGTGCTGCCTTTTTGGCGTTTAATTCTGCATAGGAAGTTGCTTCAACCCATTTTGTGAAGTAATCCACTGCTACCAAGATAAACTGATGTCCATTTGATGCTTTTGGATGTATTTTGCCAATTATATCTATTCCCCAAGTAGCGAAGGGCCATGGAGAAGTGATCGGATTCAGGGCAACGGGAGGTTGTTTCTGCATCTTGTCAAATATCTGACACTGATGGCATTCTTGCACAAATGCCACGCAGTCAGTATTCATGGTAGACCAATAATATCCTAGATTGGCAATTTTTCGAGCCAAGGCGATTCCATACATATGTGGCCCTGATTCGCCACCATGTACCATTTCCATGATATTCTTAGCTTCTGCTTCATTCACACACCTTAGGTGCATTCCATTCCAACTCCTCTTGTAGAGGATATCTCCATCAAGAATATAACCTGTGGCTAGCTGCCTTATGGCCCTCTGATCAACCTTTGATGATCCCTCCGGATAACTTCCATCCTTGAGATAACCTTTGATATCCCAAAACCATGGTTTACCATCGGCCAAATGCATCACGTGGGCAGGTTGTTTCTGAAGCTAAACTTTCAATGGACGAATGGCTTTCCCCTCCCTGATATTGATCATGGAAGCTAAAGTAGCCAAGGCATCAGCAAACTGATTCTTTGCTCTTGGGAGATATTCGAAGGACAGATCATTGAACTGTTGTGCCAAATGATCAAGGCGTTGTAGGTAAGGAACCAAACGCTCTTCTCTTATCTTCCATTTCCTTAAAGCTTGTGATACTATTAAAATAGAATCACCATAGATCTTTAGGTCCTTAATCCCCAATTTTGGTGGCTTCAAGCCCATTAATGCAAGCTTCATATTCTGCTTCGTTGTTTGTGCAGCTAAAGTCAAGTTTAACTGCGAATGGAATGTATTCTCCACAAGGAGTTTTGAACACAATTCCAATTCCATTTCCATGATAATTGGATGCTCCATCAAAATACATCTCCCAAACACTTCTTTCCACATTCAAGAGGTCTTCGTCAGGGAAACCCATTTCTCGCATCTCGTCTTTTATAGGTAATTCTGCTAATTGGTCAGCTATTGCCCCGCCTTTCACAGCTTTCCTTTGAACAAATTTCAAGTCAAAGGCTGCCAATGTTGACACCCACTTAGCCATTTTGCTGTCCAAAATAGGCCTCTCCATAAGGAATTTCAAGGGACTCTGTTCTGCGATGACATAAGTAGTGTAAGAAGACAAGTAGTGTTGTAACTTCGTACAAGTCCAATACAAGGCTAAACACAACTTCTCAATCCTGTTGTACTTTAACTCATAATCCAGCATCCTTTTGCTGAGGTAGTAAATTGCATTTTCTACCTTTGTATCTTCAGCCTCTTGAGCTAGCATTGCACCCATGGCTTCATCTGTTACAGACAAATACAAGAGCAGAGGTTTTCCCATTCTGGGAGGTTGTAGAATTGGCGGACTTAACAAGTATTCTTTGATCTTGTCGAAGGCCTTTTGGCAGTCTTCATTCCATTCTTGTGAAGCACCTTTCCTTAGTAGCTTAAAGATAGGACCACAAGTCTCAGCCAACTGTGATATGAATCGACTGATATACTGTAATCTACCTAGCAAGCCTCGAATCTCTTTTTCTGTTCTTGGCGGAGGCATTTTCAGAATAGCCTTTGACTTTGCTGGATCAACTTCTATTCCTTTCTTGCTGACCAAATATCCCAAAAATAAGCCTGATGTTGCACCAAAGAGGCACTTTGCAGGATTAAGCTTCAAATTGTACTTGCGAAGTCTAAGGAAGAACTTCTCAAGTGCTTCAACGTGTTCTTCTGGAGATTTTGACTTAACAATCATATCATCAACATACACTTCTACTTCTTTGTGAATCATGTCATGAAAGACTGTGGTCGCCATCCTTTGGTAGGTAGCCCCTGCATTTATCAACCCAAAAGGCATAACCCTGTAGCAGAAAGTGCCCCATTCTGTAATGAAAGCTGTCTTTTCTTTGTCTGGTGGGTGCACTAGGATCTGATTGTACCCAACCGCGAGGTCAGTCATGGAAACCATCACATGCCCAGCCATCCTGTCTATCAGCAAATCGATGTGTGGTAGTGGAAAATCGTCCTTGGGGCAGGCCTTATTCAAATCTCTGTAGTCAACACACATCCTGACCTTTCCGTCTTTCTTTGGGACTGGCACGATGTTTGCTAACCAGGAAGGGTAGGCAATTGGTTCTATGAACTTATTGTCCAGTTGCTTGGCAACCTCCTCTTTAATTTTCAAAGACCATTCAGGTTTCATTCTTCTCAATTTCTGCTTAACCGGCTTCGCATCTGGGTATAGTGGAATCTTATGAACTGCTATGGCTGGGTCTATTCCCGTGACATCACTTGCCTTCCACATGAAGCAGTCGACATATCTTCTGATGCATTGAACCACCTGTTCTTTATTCACACAATCATATGCAATGTATGTATGTTCATTTTCTTTGCCAATTATTATCTTTTCATTTATTTCATTTATTTCATTTTTGCTAGATAATACTTGGAAAGCAAAAGACACAGGGTAACCAAGAATCCGAACAATTTCATTGATAATGGTGGAGTCATTCTCTAAGATTACATTAGATTTGACATTAGGGTTCCCTAAATCTGAAACTACAGAAGACTCAGAATTAGACTCTGGCTTGGTGTTTGACTCAGAATTTGACTCGGTACAAGACTCGGGTTCAGGGTATGATACAGGACTAGGTTTGACTGTAGCAGCTTGTCCCTCCTCGGCATACCAGTTCATCAGTGGTCCATCTGTTGTCTTGATCAGCTTTGTGAAGTCCCTTTTGCCTTCGACATTGGTTATCATAGCAACCTCATCAAAGAGACTAGGCCGCATGAAATCTTCCATTTGGGGGTCAGTTTCAGGTTCTGGCTCTTCTTCTTTTATGGCCACAACATCAGCAAACATTTCAAAACCCGGTAGCTTCTTTCCGGTCATAGGAGAATAGAATGGTTCCTGAAAACCACGGTGATGAACTGCCTTTCCAGGTTTGCACAAGTGACCATTTAGAGTTCTAAAGTAAGGGCGCATTTTGAGGTTTCTTGCCCCCCAATTTCCCTTTTTCTTCCTTCCACGCTCAAACTCTTCTATTTCATCGTCTGTAGGTTTGTACCCCAAGCCAAAAGTTCCCTTATTCTCAGGCTTTTCCCATGGCTGTACTACGGGTGTTTTTCTCCCAGACTTCATCATTTCCATTCCGGGCAATAGACCTACCCTCAACATCATTCCCACTAGGCAATTGATTTGGACCTCCCCAAAGTCATATGAGACAAATGGTCCTTTTGGTTTTTCACCTTCAATGCATTGAACTGTGTCGTAATGAAACCCAGTCAAGGTCATGGCGGTTTCACCAGGAACAATCTCAAAGAGAGACTGATCCATGGTTTTCTTGTTGATTTCACAGGTATCCCCTTTGATAGTGATGATTTTTCCTTCAAAAGGAAATTTAAGTTTTTGGTGCAATGAAGAAGGTACAACATTAATTTGATGAATCCACGGCCTTCCAAGGAGGAGATTAAAGCTCGCTGGTACATCAATGACCTGGAAGGGCACTTTCATTTTCACCGGCTCAATAGCAATTTCTAGAGTGGCAACACCCAAAATTTCTCTTCGAGTGTTATCATATGCTCTCACAATCTGATCAGAAGGTGTAAGATCTGTAGTCTCCAACCCCAAACAGCTTGCTACTTTCAAAGGACACACATTTAAGGCTGACCCATTATCAATGAGAACCATGGGCACAGTCTTTCCCCCAGTCTGTATGGTGATGTATAGAGCATCATTGTGTTTCTTACCGTCTTCTGGTAAATCTACATCAGAAAATCTGATACTCAATGCCTTGGTTGATTGGGTCAAAGTGGCCACCAAAGCTTCTGGGCTTGTGTCCACTGGTGTATCAAGTTGACTCAAAGCTTCGCTGAGAGCCTGGCGGTGTGGGAATGAGGAAGCAAGGAGCTCCCAGATTGACACCTTAGCTTGGGTTTGCTTAAGCTGAGTAAGGACATGGTCTTCTTTTGGCTCTAGAGTCTTCTTATGGGGGTGATTTGAGGTTGTAGGGGTTTTTCCCAAGTCAAGTGGCTGATATTGTCTTCCACTTCTTGTCAAAGCACTGACCTCTTCAGCAAGGTCGTTCAAATCTAACACACATACTTCATTCATTTCTGAGAGAAGTTTGAAAGGATCAAACAGCTCTTCTTCCACAGTAATGGCATGGATGGAGTGATTGGGCAAAGGATTAGTGTTAATGTTTGGTTGCCTTCTGAGAGGAATGATGTCACCACTATCCACCAGATCCTGGATGCGGTTTTTCAGTGTCCAGCAAGCATCTGTTTTATGCCCATTCCCTTGATGGTATTCACAATATTCATTGACTTTATAACTGGAAGGTAATGGGTTTGGAGGGGGTCTTGGGTCCAAAGGCTTCAAATATTTTCCTTCCACAGCCTTTTTAAACACCAAATGAAGGGGCACTCCAAGGTCAGTATATTGCCTTCTCGGCTGATTTCTTGGCCCAAGATTGCCCACACGTAAAGGATTCGCAGGGGCAATATTGGCCACTTGATTGACCTTGCTTGAGGAAGGAGTTTGGCTTTGCTTCTTATATTTCGAAGCAGCCCCCTCATCCACTATTTTACCCAACTGTATCAAATCTTCTACCTTGGTTGCAGTCGCAATGAGCGATTTGAAAGTAGGTAGATATTGGGTTTGCAGTTGAGCCTGATATCTAGGTCTTAAATTCCTAATTATGATATCAATCTGCTCTTGTTCTGAAGGGTGATTGATCATCTGGGCGGCTTTTGCCCTCCACCTCGTAAGGAACGAGGAGAAGGGTTCATTGTTGTTTTGTTTGGTGGTCTCAAGTTCTCTTCTAGTGACATCCACCTCAATATTGTAGTGGTATTGAGAGTTAAATGCATTGCAGATGTCTTCCCATGTCTTAATCTTGGAACGGTCTAGACTCACAAACCATTTAAGGGCAGCACCAGTCAGGGATTGTTGGAATAACTGAGCAAAGAGCTCATCATTTAAACCCCAAGGACTTAAGGCTCCCACATACATTTTGAGGTGAGTTTTAGGGCAAGTAGTCCCATCAAATCTGTCCATCCCAGGCATCTTGAATTTTGGAGGCAATCTAGCTTGGGGAAACAAGGATAAAGAATCCATGTCTACCACCTCTTTATGAGTTTTCATGGCAGTGATTGACCTTTCCAGCAATTCAAGTTTTCTTTTCAGTTCATCAGTTTCAGTGACATTCTTAGAGGGTGGATCCTCCAAATTGATGACAGGGGTACTGTTCTGAGCAGTCACGGGAGCACTAGTTTGTCCCACAATAGGTTCTTTCCCTAAATTTCCAGAAGTAGTGGCTGTCTTTGGTACTCCTCCCAATTCAGCCAGGATGGCTACCCTTTGGGCAGCTAAAGCTTCATCAATTCTCTCTTGCATTCTAGCTTCAATTTCCTTAATCTGTCCATCCAGCAAGGCCTTAATCTGTTCAATAGTAGCCATTTCAGTAATTGAAGCAGTTGGTGAAGTTGGGGTAGTAGAATTTGTAGGGGATAGCACAGTTGGTATTGGCGTGTCTGGTGTAGGTGAAGGCACACGGACAGTGGGTACCTGCAAAGGTTAAGGGTAAAGGATCAGAGTAGTGTGTAGGGTAGGAAGAATTCTTAGTCCACTTATATACATCAAAAGTTTTTCCCAAAAGATTTTTCCCCAAAATAATGTTGTCATGTTGCATGAATGCACCCCATCACATCATAATTCATTTTAATGGAATGTGGCACTATCATTGGGTACATACAACCTAAGGGAAGGTTCTATTGTTCATGAAAATAGAGAATTGGCTTATAATAGGGACCCTTGAGTCTTGAGTAAGATATACCTAACCACATGTGAAACAAGGAGTTTCGCGTGGGTCCAACAGTACGATTACTCATGGGCCACTCCAAAAGGATTGGAATGGTTTGTGACAACAGGGAGGACGCTTTGGCTGTCCGCCGACATAATCAAGGAGACCTGCCGGTCAGGCCTACTTGCTATCCAGACTCAGAACTTTGAACAGAAAGAGAAGAAATTCATTTGAAAACAATTTTTTATGCAATGGAGGAAAATGATTCCCCCATATATGCAAGAGAAAAAGATTCTTTGAATGACAAAATAAATGCACAAGTAGTCAAACAATAGATCCATCAAAGGAAAAAGATTCCTTTCTTCAATCTTCAGTCCAATATTCTTAAAGGAAGGATATATATTGCTAAGGTACCCTGCAAAATAAACAAAAATACCCTAAAGAAGGGCAAATCGGTTAAACAAATAATGACAATCTACTAGGATCCCATAAATCATTTTTATGGTCCCTAGTGTCAAATTAATCAAATAAGCAATAGTAGTCCACTTAGAATCCCATAAATCATTTTTATGGTTCCCCAGTGGAGTCGCCAATTTGTGAACCTCGGATTCCGCCCGAAAAGGATTCGGGCGAACGTTCACTTGTTGTCGGGAGTCGCCACTCAGTTTATTTTGTTCGAAGGAAAAAACTAAGAAAACTCTTGTTCGACTCCAATAATGCATCTAATGTAAAGGCTTCTAGTCTGCGAACCCAAGGAGGATTCGGGGACTATGTCATGCATTTGACTAACTTGATAATAAAAAGAAGTAAATATAAAAAGGATGAAGAAAAGAAAAAGGACTGATTGTTGGTAAGTTGTGGACTTGCTATTTGGGGTGAATCCCAAATATGCCTACATACTCCCGTTTGAATGGGAGATCAAAGCTCATGTAGTTCGGGAAAGCCTATTTAAAGGCGATGAAAATTATGCTTCATGCATGTGTGTGTATGCTTCGTGCATTTTTCAGGCATTTTGCCAGAGTTGTGAGTTTTAGCACTTAGTGCAAAAATTGTATAATTTCGGGTACTTGGTACCAAAAGAGTTCGATTTAGGCTTCATGCCAAATTTCGATCTTAATTGTAATATTTAAATACTTCGTATTTAAAGGATGTAATTTAGGCTCCGTGCCAAAAGGTTGATTTTATTCACGGCTTGATGACGAAAGGTTGATTGATTAATCCATTAGGCCTCTAGATCTAAAAGGATTAGATCTTTGACCAAGAAGAAATTAAGAAGAAGAATAGAATGCTTATGATATGCTCGAATTGACCAAAGATGAATTATGATATTACCTTAATTAGAATTTTTCCACTTCTAAGTTCCAGATCTTGTTTCCTTACACTTTTAAGTATGATTCTTGCTTTCTACAACACAATATTAGAAATTCGTAAGCATAAAAATTTCGTCAGCACCCGGGCGTGGGATCTCCCAAAAAACTTTTTTTGAAAATATGAAGCCTATTTATAGGCAAAAAAACCGAACTGTACGGCGGCCGGGCCGCCAGGGATGGCGACCGGGTTGCCGATCTCGGTGGCTGGGCGGCCGTGGACTGCGGCCGGGCCGCCGGCTCTGGCCCCCAATAAAAGGTGCCCGACTCGCGCTACGGGTGTCAAAACTAATTTTTCTGCAGCCACGAGCCTCTGAAAAATATTCCGGGACCATATCCGTGATCCTCACGCCGTCCCGGATATTTCAAGTACCATATTGATATATTTCCGGTGAACTTTACCGTGGACCTCCGGTCCGGTCCGATCATCAGCAGTCTGAGAAAATCGGCTTTCCGAGCCTCAAAATTCGAGTGTTCACAGGTAGGTTACTTCATCTGGTTGAAGTTAGAATTTCTCCAAGAGGTATTTTGCTTAAATTGGCTTGGTGCATCCGGCTTGTGTGTATGTTGTTTAGGCAGCTAGGGTTTCTGAGATCCTCTAGAGGTTTGGGCTTGGTTGTGACCCTGATGGTTGGGATGGAGTTCTTGCCATACTCTGCCATCTTCATCAACCCAAATGTACTTATACGACCAGGCCATGAGCTCCATAAAGTTCTACAGTAGGTTCTTACTTAAAGAGCGAGAGAATTGAAGACATTCTATATTTCGGATCAAAGCTTCCAATGCTATCTCAAAGTTGACCCTTGGTATTTGGCCTGCTATGTCATGAAATCTATCAACATATTGCCGTAGTGTTTCGTCTTCTACATGACTTTGAATAAGTCAGCAGATCTTCTAGCAAGCTTGATGGAGGCCACGAATTTATTAATGTAAAACTCGATGAATTGGCTGAAGTTATGAATAGAGTGCAGCTCAAGGTTCTTATACCATAGTTGGGCATTACTGGTGAAGGTTTTGGGAAACATTTTACACAGAGTAGCATTTGAAGTTGTAAATATGAGGGCAATGTTATAAAGTCCACATGTGTTCGAGGGTCTGTTGTTCCATTATACTCCTTCAACTTTGGTGTATGGGAACGAGGATAAATTTCATCAAGGATCTATTTAGATAAAGGGAAACGAAAGGTGGCATCATACTACAACATTGCACCTCTCGCATGCATCTGATTTTGTCCTCCACCAAGGCATTAACATCTTCAGCAATTATCATGGCCTCTTTTCCTTTAGCTTAGGTTCGAGTGCATGTTGACACGAGGGGAGTAGGTGTGTAGGATGCTGACTATTCTGGAGAATGGAGCCTTCTCTGACTGGGCCTGCACTGCTGGTTCAAGTAAGGGTTATATTGTGGGGGCGGGGTTTGGTAATCGGTTGGTCAAGGTTCGTGGGTATCATATGTGGGGAGGGGAGGATTTGTGGTAGACTGCGGCCCAAAAGCCGCAATATAGTCTCGAAGGGTTGAGGTGAGATCTTTCATTGCCTGTTCAGACAGAGTAGAAGATTGTAGCATGGATGAGACCATGCGAGTAAAGGGGTAAATGGGATTGAAGGTTTGGTAGAGTCTGCTATTGGGTTCGCTGAAAAAGGTTCAGGTATAGAGGGCTCTATTGCTAGGTGCCCGGTTCGGGGGTGGCCTACCATGTTCTGAGTTGAACGGTGTCGGGGTGTGTATGGTGGCAAAGGCACTCTGGTGTTTGGAGTGCGAGTGTGAGTCTGGAGGTCTGGGGTTGAGTTCTGAGTCCTTTTGTCCATTTTCAAGGATTAGTCAGTCCACGCCAATGATGACAAGGTGGACTTCGAGGACTCTTGCTCTAGTTTGGAGGTTCTAATTCTGCTCATATCACCTGCAAGGTCAAGAAAGAAGGGACTAGACTCCAGTGGAGAGACTCCGATGTCTAAGTCAATAGCATGCAGAATGGATGAGCTTAAGAGTAAAAAGGAAAAGTGTTTCAGATCTTTTACCTGTGGGGATCTACCCCTATATATAGTGGACGAGTGTGAGACAGAACCTACCAGGGTCGGCGAATTTTCTAGGTGTCACCATCATGCTTTCTGTCATATCATGTCGACTATAGTCATTGCTTCATAAAGTTCAGTGTCATAGTTTGGTTGTACAGTTTAGAATAGTAAGGGTAGTATCATTGATCTTGACAAATTTCCTCTGTCATGTTAGTTTCCTAAATTTTTCTTTGTTCTAAATTTTTACTCACTAATTTCGGTTTTTTTTATTTTGTTAACAAGATGGTACAAGTCGTGCTCAAGGCTCAAATCCAGAAAAGAAATGTCCACAAAAAACTAGTAACTTGGACTACTACCATAGTAGGGCAATGAAGGCTAGTGATGATGATACCAACAAGTATTACATAATAGTAAGAGAGCTTTGCAAGTTGACATAGGAAAACATTAAAGAGTCAAATTGGATTTCAAACAATTTGGTGGAGTTGGAGAGTTTTGAAGAGATTTGTATGGATTTTGGGCAACAATTTGGTGGCGTTGGAGATTTTGCGTTTTTTTCTCCCTTTTAACAGTCTATAAGGATGTTGGTTCTTGACAGGTAGTATTGCGAGAAGAAGACATTGAGAAAGATGATTATGAGAAATTTAATGTTAATAGTGAAATCTAGAGTACTGGAAATAGTTTTGAAAAATTTGTATCAACGATTATAAGGCTATGGATCTAACAAACTCTTTGCATACTAAGTATAAATTTTATATATACCAAATGTAATTTGTGTGAACTCAATACATACCAAGTGTAAACTCTACATATTTACACAACACATTAATATGTGTTTTTATTTTTTGTGATATATTGTGTATTAATGAATTGTGATATATGAATTGTTCATAGCTTTTGTAATGTTGATATAAATTATTTATATAATGATTTTTGTTTAATAAACTTTTTATATACTAAGTATAAATTCAATATATTTATACAATACACCAGTATATATATTTTGTTTTTTGTGATATTATTAGTATATATTTATAGTGTATGAAAAAATTATTAATTATGCAATTTTTTGCATAATAAACTTAATATATACTATGTATAAACTCAATATATACTAAATATAAACTCATTATATACTAAATATAAACTTCAATTCAAATATATATATATATATATAAACTTATTTTAGTCTTTTTTGTATTTCATGTTATTTAATAAAAAAATATAGTATTTTTAAAAAAGTATTTTGAGGTTGGTATTTTTATAGCATTAATAGTTTTTCTGGTAAGTTTGTCTAGAACTCTATATATTTCTTAATATTTGCCTTTTTTTTTCACTTTGATTCGGGTTTAAGATTCGAACAGAAGTGGTATAATATCGGGTTCAAAGTGATCCTAACCTGGACCCAGTCCCGTATCAAGCTGGTTCAGACGGGCCTACTAGACTATGTAGCCTACAGTCAATGAAAGCTTGCTGCAGGAAACTAAAGCAAAAAGGACAATCACAAAACACACAACCAAAATAAATAACTGTGTAAACTGTACTGGAGGTAACGGACAATAAATTTCTCATTGGGAATGAAAACAACTGTGAAAACAAACCAAGAACTGTGGGCAACGATCAGCTTATCAGCATGAAATATTAATTATAGTTATTTTAAAAAATAATTATTGAATAATTTATTTTTTATTAATTAAAAAATTTTTATTATAATTTTATTTATAATGAAAAATATTATAATCAAAATTTTTTAGCGAATAGAAAAAATATTATTTAATAATTATTTTTCAAATTAACTATAATTAGCATTTTTCATTCCAACTATTTAAAATTTTGTGAAGGCCATCCAGCCAAAGATGTTCATCTTTATCAACATTCATCATTTAGAGGAAATCGAAGCATAATTTTCTTAATTAGTTGTAGCTGCGCAAAGTTACATTCGTCCTGCTTGTGGGTGAAAACTGAGAAATGATAACAAAGCAAATAATTCTATTACCTTTTAACGGGGCTTGAATTTAGGATGACAAAATATTGCAAACTCTGGCTCGCATAAAAAAAACACTAGAAAAGACGGCCTACCTTTTTCCCCTGATAAAGGAAATGGCTTAAGTAGGCAAAAATCATTGCTTTTAGAACTTCAAACGTTGAAAATAAAACTAAACAGTGTGCCAAGCATTCTTCTTGTTCATCCAAGCATATCACTGACCAGTAATTATTTTATGCTATCAAACTAAGCAGTGTATTTCCATTTACAATATCAAGGAAAATTCCAGCTCCCTACTAATAATTGAACTACTAAGAGTGAAGAAAAGAAGTTCAAACTAGTCTTAGACAATATTTTGAGAGAACACTGCCTTCTACATTACAAAAAAGAAAAGGATGCTTGCCCCTTCCCATCCCACTGTTAAACACCATCACCAACTAACGCTTCTCATATTAACATAAAACACAATACACAGAGAACCCACTTATAAACAGGTC
This sequence comes from Garcia nutans, assembly GCA_947685225.1. NCBI lineage: Eukaryota > Viridiplantae > Streptophyta > Magnoliopsida > Malpighiales > Euphorbiaceae > Garcia > Garcia nutans. The sequence continues at coordinate 3,134,288 of CANTUV010000051.1, read as the reverse complement.
CCACCCTTATGTTGTGCCACACAAAATCTCCAAACATTTAAAACTTCAATGGCTCCCGGCAAGAGACATCATTCAAGTGGGCAATTTTAAAGAAACTGGAAAATTTTTTCTTATCTTTCCACATTTTAACTATGTCTTCTCTCTTTATCACACAGCCTACTCCTGAATTCAGACTGCTCTTCAGAATATTTCTATTGACAGCCTGAGTCTTTAGGTCAATCACCTAACGAAGCCCTGAGATGTTATGCACAAAAGGAACAGAACAGCCGATTCATATCACATAGGGCCAATATATCTACTGAATTTGCCTTATCTGGCACATGATAATGTAAGATTGCCGAAGAAGAACAATAAAGACTAAGTCCTTCCTTCAGGACATTACTTTGACCAACTTGCCACAACCACTCTATATGGACAAAAAGTCAGTGTGAAGAAATGCCTCTTTGTTTTTTTTCTCCCTAGAACAATGTGAAAAGCTCAAGTGTAGTGACCTGCAGCTAACTCGCAACAAATGTTAGGTCAATAGTGGAATTAATTGATATCCGGCGAACTTGTTAGAGCGATACTGATCCACTTTAAGGATTGGGGAAGGCAATTTCTGCATGGTAGAGAAGTCACTCATGCAGAGACCACAAATGGAGACTGATTCCACAACAGGGCACAGGCCAGTCATTCTATTAGATGTCATAGAGTCATTTAGTGTCTTGATTTTGTATGCTCTGTGGCCAACTGGTAACATATAAAACAAACTCATACTTCATTTACAATTCACCTTTTTACTAAATCTCAACTTGCAATTCACTGTCAGCTTGTTTGTGATCAGAACTACATGAAAATGAGGTTGCAAAATGGATTGACCAGCATAATTGAGGCATCTCAAATTCTGATGCATATACACGACAACAGAAACTATTCTATAAACCTGGTCTTTCTACCCGACCAACAAACTGATTAGAAGGAAACTCAGGCTGACAGCAAAATTGTCCATCCTCCACACTGTCATCAAATGGTATCTTACGCTTTCTGATAGTTGTGTCCAAATTCTGGTCTTCACCCACTGAAAACTGCTTAATTGGACAGGATTGAAAGGCAATGTCAGCATTCCTACTAGGAGAAAGACACAACTCCTCGTTCTTTTGTAGAGAAAAATCACTAAACTTGGCCTTGTCATGAGAATGGCTTGAGCCAACATCTTCAGTTTCTTGAGCTGAACTTCTTTCCATGCTCACAAGGGGGTCAGTTAACAGACCCAACCTTAAGGACAAATCACATTGCATCCCAGGTGGCTTCTCAATAGTATTTCCTATATCTGCCTGTGAGATCCTATTGCCAGCAATTTCAGCACTCAGACATGGGAAAAAGTCCTGGAAAACACCAATTTCAGCAGCCTCTACAATTGATGTGCTGATAGGCCTACCAACATATATAGTGTTGGAGTTCTTCTCTGGGGCAGGGGATACCAAATGAGGCTGTTTGATGTGATAGTTATTACCATAATACAAAGGGTAAACTGAACCAAAGTTCAGTTGTTTGTTAGTTTCCTTTGTCATCAACTGACTACAGCCAGGAGAAATATTCATATTCTCATACAGATAACTGCCAGGAGCAGCAGCATTACTAGTCTCAGTCCGATTAGATTCTGAAATCGGAAATGTTGAATTCATAGCCATGTTGCCTCTTGCAAAGTTCAATTGACTGCCGGACTGAAGTGATGATAACTGAGGGCATTGTTTGTCATTAGTTTTTTCCAAAATTCTATGCGGTGCAGACACAGGTTCATGCACTCTTGGGCGTAGATAACTCCTGGGATTACTGTGCCGTTGGCTCCTTGAAGCTCGAACTGGAATGCAGCCTAGATTGAGGGCGGCTAAACAACATATTGGCAAAAGATGTACGGTTTAACATCTCAAACACATTTATTTCAAATTGCTTTTCATTGCGAATCAAATTAAGCCTAAACTTATATGCTTACTTTAAACTACTGGAAAAATAGGAAACAAACGAAATCTAAAATTGAATTAAAGGTCAGTACCTTCAACACAAGGAGGAAGAAGCTCGCCCGTTTCACTGCTCTCATCTCTTCGAATAATGGTGTCAACGGCATCATTCACACGATCCCATAATGTTTCAAGGTTCACATACTCAGCCTAAGCAACAATATACAAGAAAAATGAGTATAAAACAGAATACACGAACAAAGATCCCAGAAGATGTAAGCAAAAAACAATAATACCTCAGAGTTAGCTTTAGAGTACATGATCTCCTCAGCTTTTAAAACCACAGCAGGAAGCTTCTCTTGCCACTCCTTGTTCTTTCTAGTTGCGGCACTGTGAGCGTCATTGACGACCCTAATCAAACACATGGTGCACAATCACAAAATGCACAAAAACCCAACTCGGAATCAAGAAAACAAGCAGAAATAGAGAAGACCCAGAACCTGAAAATCTGTTGAATGATGGAACCTCTAATTGGTTGATGTCTATCGCTATGCCAAGCTCTTCTAACGCACTCATAAGGTCTCGGCCCCGGTCTCGGCATCTTCACCGGTTACTCCCCCTAAAACCCAAACACACTTGCAGTTGAAAAAGAGAGAAGGAGAGAGAGAGAGAGAGAGAGATGAGATATTTGAACTTTTTTTATAAAGAGAAAGCACACTACATGGGTATAAATGGGTCACTTCAATTCTTATATTGTTTTCCTTTTCTTTCAAATCAAAGTCCAGTTTGCAATGGCCAATGGGGGCTTTCTTTTTGTTGGCTGGGGAGCTGTACGAAGAAGGGAGAGAGAGATAGAGCTGCTTTTCCTTTCCCATAACATCGCCTTGTCCAATAATTTAGAAAGATTACCATATTATTTCATCCTGTCATTTATTTTTGGTGAAAGTGTGTTTGGCCATTTCTGAGGAATTTTTTTTTAAAAAAAGTTATATTTATTTTATTTTTATGTCATCGTTAATTATATTATTATTATTAGTTGGTAGATGTCAGAACTAAAAAATAAAAAGTTGGCCCATACATAATATGAAGCACAATATTAAATGAATTAAATGAATTTAAATAAAAAATATTTATTCATTAATTATATTAAAAAAATAATTATTTTAATTTTTATTCATTGTTAAAAATAATAATTAATATAAAATTAATATAAATATTTTTTTAATATAATTAATATAAATATTTTTTTAATATAATTAATATATAAATATTTTTAATTTAAATTAATTCGATCTGTAAATATTTTTATAATATAAAATGTTCCATTGAAAAATATTATGTTTAGGTGCATGGATTACTATGGGCACAAAATAAAATGACATCTTATCCGCCAATGAAATCAAATCAACCCCAATCCTTTTTAATTTCATTGCGTCAAACGGCGTTGAAAGCAACTTCATCACACGAGCTTTCTAATTTAACCTTACTCCTACAAACGGTTACTCATATTCATTGACTTTTTACTTATTTATCAATAATCAAATACATATATAAGTATTTGAATTTTTTTATATAGTTAATTTGTCCATCTACTTTTTAATTTAATCATATAATTTTTATATCTATATTTTTTTAATTTATAAATATAAATTTATTTAGTCACATTAAATTACATTGAGTTGCTAATACATTTATTTAATACAAAATATATAAATATAAAAAATAAAGTGATCGATATTTATTAATATAAATTATTTTTTAGCATAAAATAAATAAATATAAAAGGCAAAATGATAAATAAATAAGTATAATAAGTTGCAAATATATTGTGTCTTTATTTATTTTGTTAAGTATGAGATGTCTTAGAAATTATTTAAATAAAAAATTATGCAAACACACTTTACATGATAGTAAAATGATAAAATATAAATAAATATAAATATATTAGAAAAATTAAAAATTCATATATATTTTTTTTGTTTAATTTCGTCCATAGCTTCTAAACTTATATTGTTGTAACGTTATTATTTGTAAACTTTAATTTATCACTTTAAAATTTTTAAATTTATGATATTGTAATAAGGGGTGGATGCAAAATTTAAGCTTGGTGGAAAGTTTTCTTTCTTTTGAATCTATATTTATATAATTTTTATTAGTTATAATGCTTACAAAATACTTAATTATGAAAACAATAAATTTTTTAATATATATATTAATTTCATCCACTAATAATATAAATTAATAAAAAATATTTATAAAAAAAGAATTAAAATATTAAAAATTTCAATCTCCAAAATTATCAATAAGATAGAATAACGAAATTGCAATTCTACCGATGTAATTATATCTGTGTATATATATAAACAGAAAAAATAATAATAAATTTAATGATATTTATAGATTTAGAAATAATAAAAAATTGAAAATTTTAGAAAAATAGAGTTTGTATACCTTTTGAAATTACACCAAGAAAAAGAGAGATAAAAGATAAAGAATTGTACTGAAAAAAAATTTGCAGTGTTTTGTATAAAAAAAATTGGCTTAAAAATGAGAAGGGTAGAAGAAAAATAAAAAATAAAAAAATTCTTAAAAATGGTTATTCAAAACATAATTTTAACGATGAGATAATATTAAATTGAATTAAGAGTAAATTTCATATATATAACTTTTTACCAATCCACAAAACTAACTTTTATTAACTAAAAAAAAATTACATATATATTTTAAATTTAAATACCTAATATAACTGTAGCATAAATTGACATCAAATATGCTTGGTGGGCCTACCGGGCTAATGTACATTGGAATATTACTAAATTTTAGTAAATGTTAACAGGGATGAAGTCAAATTTTTTAATGGAGGAGAAAATAAAAATATCATATATATATATATATATTAAAAATAATATAAATTTAAAGAAGGATAATTAAGTATTTTAAAAATTATATATATATATATACTAGTATATATATATAAATGCATGTAGAAATTTCAGTGGGGGCTGAATCTCTTAATGGGTTTGCCCGTGATTGTAGTATTCTATTCCTTCTATTAATTCTTCATCCATTCGCTCTAATATCACATAGCTCCATATTAATTGTTATCATTTCATTAAATGCTAACGTGGTATATGATATGTGCGTCCCGTCAACTTCCATTTCTCATGTTAAATATATTAATATAAATTTATAATTTATAATATTTATTAATAAAATAATTTATAATAAATATTATTAATATAATTTTATAATTTATAAGTTATAAATTGTTTTATTAAATGTATATTATAAAATATATTATAAATTATTAATAAATATATATTATTAATATAATACACGTTTATATATATTTATATAAAAAGTATTAATAATTATATAATAGTAATAATTAATATTTTTAATATAATTTAATAATTTATACATTATTAATATTATTAATATTATTAATATATTGTAATACTAATATATTGTTAGAAATAATTATGATATATTATAATTATTAAATAAATATATATTATATTTATAATATATATAAATTATTAAATTATATTAACAATATTAATTATTGCTATTATATATATTTATTAATAATTGATAATATATTTTATAATATATATTTAATAAAATAATATATAATTTATAAATTAGTAAATTATATTAATAATATATATTATAAATTATTTTAGTAATAAATGTTGATTGAGAACTACGTGATATTGCTCTCATTTTCTATATTTTTTTTCTTTTTATCCTATTTACTATTTGCGCCCGATTGTGATATTGCTTTCATTTTCTATAATTTTTTTTTCATCCTATTTACTATGTGAGCTCCATTTTTTATTAACAAAGATATTAATAAAATATTTTATAACATTTATTATTAAAATATTTTATAATATATGTTATTAATATAATTTAATAATTTATAAAATATAAATTACTTTATTGAATATATATTATAAAATATATTATAAAATTTTAACAAATATATATTATTTAATAATTATAATATATTAATAATTATATATATAAATTTTATTACTATTATGATATATTATATTAATAATATATCAATTATCAAATTATATTAACAATAATATTTTTTATATAAATATAAATGAACATGTATTATATTAATAATAAATATTACAAATTATTTTATTAATAAATACTATAAATTATATTAAGAACTATAGTCAACATTAGAAGAGGATGCTAATACGGCACACATGTCATGTGCCATATCAATATCTAATGAAATGATGAGAGTTTATGTGGTGCCATAACTTTTCAATTACAGTAAATGGATGGAGAATTAAGGAAAGTATCATAATGTTATAATAACACAAGTTATTGAATTTTAAAATGATAAATTAAAATTTAAGGATAATAATATTACAAAAGTATAAGCTCATGGACTATGGGTGAAATTAAGCCTTTTTTATTTAACTTTTTAAATTTAAAAAAAATCATGAAAATAAGATTATCAAATAAATTAGTAACATATAATTAATTTATTATGAAGGTCAATGGTCATATATATTTTATCGTTTAATTTTAAAATCTCTAAAGAATTATATAAATCAATTAATATCTTTAAATTAAATTATTAATATACAATTAATTTATGAAGAAAATTAAAAAGCAAATATTGAAGTATTTAGCTTTTCAAATTTCTATAAAAATATAATTAAATAGAAATACAAATTTTTACAAAAAAAACAATAAAAAATAATAATGAAATTTTGTTAACTTTTATATAGTATATATAGATAGATAACAATCCATCAGCGATTCACAATTAATGATTATAAATAATTATAAAATTTTTAATAATTTAATAACTAAAATTAAAATTAAATTGTGAAATAATAAATAAACAAATATTTTGTATAATATAATAACTTTAATTATGTGTGATCAACAGTTTGACAGTACACATAAAATATGCCATTTATAAATATAATATTTATAACTGATTATTTGAAATGATTAAACATTTACAATTCATATATATATATATTATAATTTTATATTTAACATTCAAATTACATTTTGTTATAATAATTTAAATAATTAGTTGTCGATATAAATTATAAAAATTAATTTTATAATGTCTAATGTAAATGTTAATTATACTATCCATCATTGCCAATTTGCCAAAGCAAGTCTTTTGGTTGATTCTTACATGATTTTGAATATAAAACGTCATACCATTAATTCAACTATATACAAATCCGCAACTTCTTGCTATGTGATGTGTTCTATAAATACACAACTTCTTGTGGAGAGGGATTAAAGTAGAAATTGCACATACATAATGTTGAATTATGAATGGTGGGTCATGAATTATGCCAGCCATTTGAAATATAAATATTTATATCTTTCTATTTCTTTCTAGTTTTTATATTATTACAATTATATATTTTTATGAAAAAAAAAATAAATTGCAATTATATATATATATATTTTAGCATTACAATATAGGGAGGAAGGAAACTTATATAGAAAAATTGCACTTATTGCTGCCAATTTTACATTTTATTCGTGAAAATAAAATGAATAAAATTACACGATCTGTTTTGCTGAAATTGTCATTTTTATAAAATAAATTTATTATTTTTAAATTGTCATTTTATTCACAATAAAAAAATTAATTAATTTTTTAACTATATTTTTATTATTAATAACTTAATTAATAAAGTAATAATATAATATTAATATATTAGTAGAGAATAATTTTTTTAATAAATATATATAAAATAGATTTGATTATTTTAGCGTGACGCAAAAAATATTAAAACGAATGAAAATTAATTATATCCAATTTATGGAGAGTGGCCTGTCACTGCGTTTGACGCATCAATAATGACAAAGCATTTTATCGGTTCTCCCACTCACAATGATAATGTTACTGCCTGTTTGCTGCCCGCTTTCTGAAAATGGCTGTGCAGAAGAAGCACTGCAACTCCATGACCTCAGCTCCATGGCTCTTGAACCTTTTTTATTTTCTGTACTTTTAAGACAAATCCAAATTCAATGAATGATGTAGCTTGGATTCATATGGGTGAGAGCTAAAGATCAGAAACCAGCATAAAAATCGCACAGGATTGCTTTTGTTGCGTTGTGAAGTTGTAACTAGTTCACAGTACATTTTCATTCAAATTACATTTTGGGTTAGGTTAAAAACTGCTGTAATGTGATCAGACTCCAACTTTCAATGCTCCATTTCCAAAATCTAGTTAGTTAAGGTTCTATTGGCATTGCTTTTGGACCAAAAATTAATAAAAATTAATGAAGTTACCTTTTTTATTTTTTTTTATGAAATATAGATATAATTATCATTCATAAAAATAATGATATATATAATATAAAATTTTACAAATTCTAAATCATATTCCTGAATTTAAATTGAAATATGATGGTAAGAGTATGAATTTTTATTTATTTCTAAAATTCTATTTGATAAAAAACAAATCATATTTATTTATATATTTATATTGATGATTGAAATAACATAAAAAAATTAAGATAATGAAAATATTTTTATTAATTAATTACTTAAAGTTTTGGTTTGTTATAATATTTTTAGTTAAGACTTAAGATGTGTCCCCTCAAAAAAAAAAAAGAATTAAGATGTGGATATTGAAAATTTTGAAAACATTATGAATAAAAATATATATTTTGAAAATAAAAATATATAAAAAAAAATTTATGTTTTACCAGTAACTCCATTATAACACCTCGCATTTATGTATTATGGGTCACTTAAAGAATAGAAGTGATGTAGACGCCAATGATTGAATAATATTATTTTAGTGGAAAAATTTTCAAATATGAGTTGAAATATTGAAAGCTGTAATGGAATAAATTTGGGTTGAATTGAGTTAGGGTGTAATTCTCGTTCGCAATCAGAATCAGAATGTATTTTAACCCTCTATAATTAAGAAGTGAATTAGATAGAAGATAAATTAACACCCATATTCAATGGGAATAAACACTAATTGAATTGAGGAATTTGGAATGAAGGAAAAATAACACTTGTTATAGTCCTGAGGATGTTATGAAAAATTTAAAAGCTAAGCTTTTAGAGTCTCAACTTGATATGTTTAGGAAAAGTTATTTTAGATATTTCTAGGTATGTCAAAATTTAAATTCTAATATCAAATTATTCATTCTTTGTTGTTGAGAGAGATTAAACAACATTTTATTAATGAATTGGGGATTAGTACTAATGGTTATCAGTTGAAATTTGACATAAAAGAGTTTGCTCTTGTAAGCGGTTGTAAGCGGTTTAAATTGTATTAGTGAATGTGATAAACTATTTTTTGTTAGTAATATTGATAGTCTTATAAATAGATATTTTGGTAGGGTAAAAAATATAAATAAACAATCTATTGAATAATACTTTGTATCTTAAAGTCGGATAAATGATGAAGATACATTGAAAATATCTATCTTGTATTTTGTTCAACTCTTTCTCTTGTCTTCACTCAAGGAAAATTTGATAAGTAAGGATGATTTTGATGTGGTTGATAGTGGAAAGTATAATGATTATCCTTGAGGAGTAGAAGTTTATAATTTGACTATTGATTGTTTGAAGAAAAAACTTCATAGCAAGCAAAATAGAGATAAAAGTTATTTTTATCGCTTGGTTAGTTTCCCTATTATCTTTCAAGTGTGGTTTTTTGAGTGTTGTCCTTATGTTATTGGAAAGCTTGTAACTTTGAAAGTCGATTGTGTACTGCGCATTTTGAATTGGGTTTCCATTTTGACTCCAACATACAAACATCTTCTAATGTGAGCATGGCTATGGAATCCATGAAAGGAGAAGATGAAACTCAAAGCTTGAAGATTCATTATAGACCAATTAGAAGACAAAAAACCAAGAAGATAAAGGAAGCCTTACAAGCTTATGTGCAAAGGTTTGTGGATGCAAACATGAAGTCATATGGACTAAGTAGAGACAAAGAGAAGTTGACTATTTTGTTGAAGGTCATAGATGATGAAAGCTAGTTGGGATTACTTGTTATTTAGCCCAACTAGGTATTTAATTATATTATTATTAGTTTATTCATAAGACCTTATGTTGGGTGACATTTAATAATCAAGAATTATTTGTATGCTCATTATTGTTGTTCGGGTCTTATTCTTTTAAGCCCAAGTTATTAGTCTCTTATTAGGTTATTCTAGTGGGATTAGTAGGATGAGGGTACAGGTTGTCTTGTAACCAACAACCTCCCCCCCCCCCCTCTTCTTTATTATTATAACCTATTTAAATCTGTAAACCATTAATTTTAGCCATAGATAAATCTAGTCCAATTTAAAAAGGTCCAAATTTAATCCGGTCTAACTAAAAAGTGCAAATCGAGTATGATCAAACAAAATTACATAATCGACCCTAAAAATTCATAATGAACTAGCTGTGAGCTTCGCCATGACCAATTCGCCATGAGTTAGTTATTTAATTTTCTAATTCTACTTTTAAAACAGACGTTGTTTTGTATCCATACTGGATTTCTAATAGGTTTAGCCCTTGTAAAACTCTAATTAACAACATTATTAAAGAGAGGGTAAGGACGATCAACAAAGGGAGAGAAATCAGGAATTAGCAGGTAGCAAGAGTAAGCAATTTAGTAATTAGCTTTCAACAAATAGACAATTTGAGAACCAGAGAGACAGAGATAAAAAATAAATGAAGCTAGAGACATAGTTATAACACCCTTATACTCCGTATATATATAATATACGCATCTAGTATATGTAAAATATGCATACAAAGTACAACAATGTTAAAATTTTTGTCTTATCAAAATTTTCATAATTCCAAGAAAAATATTTTAAAACCTAAGGCAAACAACTTTTGATTGTAATAACCTTTTGTTTGCAGATTGATTGTGTAGGAGGAAATTTTGGACTACTTTTGACACCCAGTGTCTAGTTCGAAGACAAACAATATTAATGCCCAACATCTAGTCCGAAGGCAAAATACATAGCGGTGACACTCAGCATTTAGCCCGAAGGCAATCATAGGCATGTCGTCAAGTACAAAACTCTGGAACCAAACATTACATAAGGTAACAGACATTTTATATACCCTTTTATAATTTTCTCAAACATTGGTAATATGTCGCATTCCATTCTTTTTTGCACTTTTTTCATCAATTTACCGTATTTTTATCATAAATATTTATTTCTTTTCCACTTTCTCAATGTGGCCAATTTATGCTCCAAAATATGTATAAGCACTTTTTTTTACAAACACAATTAATAATGTAATTAGCCATCTTAAAATGGCTTAACTTGTAACACCCCTATACCCCGTATATGCACACTACATACCATCACAATCGTAATATACGTATACTGAATATAGAAATGCTACGGTTTACTAAATACACAAATCATTCCTTTATAATAATATGAGCAAATTTAAAACATTTAAATTATACTATAAAGTACCATAGATAAAACGTTTATTTAATACACAGCGGAAATGTAATGGTATTTACAAATACATATACATCAAAACTCAAGTTTTACAAAACATAAAGTTTATACATGTTTGGCAGTCAATCTTTGATCTTTAAGTCCACTATCCACACTTCAGGATCTAAACTCTATTCGGCCTAGAGGAACTCTCTGGTTCCACCCTGTCACCTGCGCGATGAACCACAATCGCGCTAAGCCAACGACTTAGTGGTACAAACTACAATAATATTATGCTTCAATGCAATGCCAATGTCACACAATCAAGTTTCATAAACAATTCAAAAGCATATTATATTTCAAAACCTTACATTATTCAATAACTTACCAAAACATTCATGAGGTAATACTCACAATTTTCACATCCATAAACATATTGCACATCATGTTGTATCTTCATAGTTTCATATTAAAGCAAAGACAAGCATGAGCCTAAAATACACTAATATGTTATTCAAAGTTCAGAGTTACTGCTTTGGTCCATAATCACAATCATCAAGCCCGTAGGCGATATATATATCTCTATCCATGGATAGTGTAACAAACCCAGTCTTTTGGACCTCAACCCGGCTAAACTCGAGGAAATCCTCAACCCGGCTAGACTGTTACTGTTTTTGAGGCTTACGACCCAGTCTTTTCACCCCAAAAACATCACATTTCACATATTTCACATTTTTCAACTGGAATCGGCTTACGACCCGGTCTTTTCACCTATCCAGTGATTCATAAGCATGCCGCCAAACTCAGAACTCTGAAAATTGAATAACATATTAATCACACAATTATTTCATTTATCTCTTTATCAATCTCTTTCTCAATTCATTTCTCATTTCATATTCCATAATTAAATAGGCAACCATGCCCCAATTATTTCATTTGCACTATCATAGCCAACAATAAGGGTTTCATTTATCATCATGTCTCATATCACATTAACTCAATTCATCATTCAAGTGTACATAACCAATTACATTAACATACATTTTGAAGGCTCATCATATCATTCACATTATACAAATCATAACATTTATCAAGTATATCAACAATACAATAAATCACTTAACACATTTACAACTCAATATGTATTAAGTATCAAAATCATGTAAGTGTATGTAACCATGTAGTTTGTACTTACCTCACAACCAACTCACCCCAATCTATACACTTCCTCTTCCAAGAATCCTTCACACTTAGATTAGGTCAACTCAACCTCTTCACAACCTAATTCAAAAAGAAATAATACACACTCACTTAGAAATACACATGAGATAATAAGACTAAGAACCAACTAGGGCAAACTCTACACATGACATGCTCAACAACACGGGCGTGTCCCTGACCGTGCCCTAAACTCACAACACAGAAGCTTTGACAAGCTCAGAACCACGGACGTGTCACTGAACGTGTAATACATTCTGTCTCACAGAAACATTGACACGTCCAACAACACGGGCGTATTCATGGCGGTGTCAATCCACCAACATCATAGTAGCTATGACATGCTCAGTGACATGGGCGTGTCACTGCTCGTGTCACCCATCCAAGAACACAGAACCATTGACACGCCCAAAGACCTGGCCGTGCTCACGGGCGTGTCAGGCCAAAAATATAGATTCTGGCAACATCAACACTACATCCAACAAACCACTTTCTTCCACCATTATCCACTTCAAACAAACTTAACTAAACACAACCCCAAAATCCAAAAATCAATTGAACCAAACATTCTTTAACACACCACAATCAAACAAACACATATCAACCACAACCTCAACTCACAAACTCAAAGAAAATCAAAGAATCAAGTGAAAAACTTACCAAGGATGAAGAAACTCTTAAATTTCCAACTTGATCACTTGAAAACTTCCTTCAATCTTGAGTTTGGAAGATCAAATCTCTCTCTTGCTCTCTTGTTTCTTTGATGGCCGGCCAACCCAAGGAAAAGAAAAGAAGAACAAAATGAATGGCAAAAACAAAGTCAACTCTTCTCTTTAAACCTCCACCATGCAAAAATAGTATTAAAATATTCTAAAATATCTTCTTCCACTACTTAATTTCCCATTTAATTAATTAATTACTTTAAAATAAATAAATATCTTCTTCTTTTGACTTTCCCATATTGACTTGCATATGTTGTATATATATTACCATATATACAACATATACACTCTTTCTTAGATTCTTTTCTCTTTCCAATTCAACATTTACCTTAAATCCAAATACAACAATAATTACTCCAAAACTTTTAGGGTATACTTTGGGATATTACAATTCTTCCCCTCTAAAAAGAAATTTCGTCTTCGAAATTACTTGATATTAATTATGAAGCAACTGAGGATATTGATCTCGTATCGCTTGCTCACTCTCCCAAGTTGCTTCTTCCTTTGCATGATTCTTCCAAAGAACTTTCACAAGTGGCACTTTCTTATGTCTCAACTCTTTCACTTCATGTGCTAAAATATCAATTGGTTCTTCTTCAAAAGTCATATCTGGACTCACTTCAATAGATTCAACTGGCAGAACATGAGATGGATCTAATCTGTACCTCCTCAACATAGAAACATGGAAGACATTGTGAATTCTATCCAATTCAGGCGGCAAAGCGAGTCGATAAGCAACTGGTCCAACTCTTTCTAATACTTCATAAGGTCCAATAAAACGAGGACTTAGCTTCCCTCTTTGACCAAATCTCAAAATTTTCTTCCAAGGAGACACTTTTAGAAATACTTTATCTCCAACATCAAACTCTATGTCTCTCCTCTTCAAATCTGAATAAGATTTCTGCCGATCTGAAGCTGCTTTCAACCGATCCCGAATTAATTTCACTTTCTCTTCTGTTTCTTTAATCAAATCAGGACCAACCAATTTGTCTTCTCCAACTTCATTCCAACACAAAGGCGTCCTGCATCTTCTACCATACAAAGCCTCAAATGGTGCCATTCCAATACTGGATTGATGACTGTTGTTGTAAGCAAATTCCACAAGTGGCAAAAATCTGTCCCAACTCCCAAAAAAATCAATGACACAGCTTCTCAACATATCCTCTATAATCTGTATCACTCTCTCTGACTGCCCATCTGTCTGCGGATGAAAAGCAGTGCTAAAGTACAATCGAGAACCCAATGCACCATGTAAACTCTTCCAAAACCTCGAAGTGAACCTAGGATCTCGATCAGACATTAAAGAAATTGGGACTCCATGCAACTTCACTATCTCACTGATATACAACTCAGCCAACTTCTTAAGAGAATAGTCCATTCTAACTGGAAGAAAATGAGCTGTCTTTGTTAACCGATCAACAATCACCCAAATAGCATCATGCTTCTTCTGAGTCAATGGCAAACCAGACACAAAATTCATTGTCACACGTTCCCATTTCCATTCGGGCACTGCTAAAGGTTGCAACCCTGTTGGAACTTGATGCTCAGCTTTCACCCTCTGACAAGTGAGACACTTGGATACAAACTCCGTGATGTCCCTCTTCATACCTGACTACCAATAATGTTGCTTCAAATCCTGATACATCTTTGTACTCCCAGGGTGCATAGCAAAAACTGACTGATGTGCTTCCTCCAAAATAATCTTTCTCAAACTAGCATCATCAGGAATACACAACCTATCTTTAAACCAAAGGCTACCATCATTTCTCACATGAAAATCTTGGTTCTCCCCATTTTGGCAATCTGACACAATCTTCTGAATTTTCTCATCTACCAATTGAGCCTCTTTAATCTGATCCAACAACACTGGTCTCAATTGCAATTGAGCTAACAATGCACCATCATCACATGATTCAAAACTAACATGCAACGCTCTCAACTCAACAAGCAACGAGAGCGAATAGACAGCCAAACCTGCCAGAGACTTCCGACTCAAGGCATCAGCAACAACATTTGCCTTACCAGGATGATAATCAATCAAACAGTCGTAGTCTTTAATCAACTCCAACCATCGTCTCTGTCGAAGATTCAGCTCCTTCTGAACACCCAAATATTTCAAACTCTTATGATCTGTGTAGATAAAACACTTCTCCCCATACAAGTAGTGTCGCCAAATCTTCAAAGCAAACACTATAGCTGCCAACTCCAAATCATGCGTCGGATAATTAAGCTCATGTGGCTTCAACTGCCGAGAAGCATAAGCTACAACTTTACCTTCTTGCATCAAAACACAACCTAAACCATTATGTGAAGCATCACTGTAAATCACATATGGTTTATCTTCCACAGGCAAAGTAAGAACAGGAGCTTAAGTCAACATTTCTTTCAACTGCTCAAAACTTGCTTGACACTGATCTGTCCACACAAATCTAACTCCATTTCGAAGTAAT
This sequence comes from Garcia nutans, assembly GCA_947685225.1. NCBI lineage: Eukaryota > Viridiplantae > Streptophyta > Magnoliopsida > Malpighiales > Euphorbiaceae > Garcia > Garcia nutans. The sequence goes on along the minus strand of CANTUV010000051.1, from coordinate 3,118,532 downwards.
CTGGTGAGTGGAGTAGTTATCAAAGAAAAACCTTTCACAAAGCGTCGATAATAGCTTGCCAAACCCAGAAAACTTCTAACTTCAGTTACAGACTTCGGTGGACTCCAATTCAAAATGGCCTCAACTTTACTTGGATCGACTCTTATACCATCTGTTGAAACTATATGACCCAGAAAAGTCACTTGATCAAGCCAAAATTCACACTTCGACAGCTTAGCATACAATTGCTTCTCTCTCAAAGTCTGCAACACAATCCGTAGATGCTTATCATGTTCCTCTTCATTACTCGAATACACCAAAATATCATCAATGAAAACCACCACAAACTGATCTAGGTAGGGCCTAAACACCCTATTCATTAAATCCATAAAAGCTGCAGGTGCATTCGTCAATCCAAAAGGCATCACTAAGAACTCATAATGCCCATACCTTGTGCGAAAAGCTGTCTTAGAAATATCTTCAGCTCTGACTCTCAACTGATGGTACCCTGATCTCAAATCAATCTTGGAAAACACTGCTGCTCCCTTCAACTGATCAAAGAGATCATCAATCCTAGGCAAATGATACTTATTCTTGATAGTCACTTTGTTCAATTGCCTATAATCGATGCACAACCTCAAAGTACCATCCTTCTTCTTCACAAACAAAACAGGAGCTCCCCATGGAGAAACACTAGGGCGAACAAACCCTTTATCCAACAACTCCTGCAACTGCACCTTCAACTCTCTCAACTCAACAGGTGCCATTCGATAAAAAGTAATAGAGATAGGAGTGGTACCAGGCAACAAGTCAATACCAAACTCAACCTCTCTCTCAGGGGGTAACCCTGGCAACTCCTCAGGAAAAACATCTGGAAATTCAGTAACTGTGAGTATACTATCAAGTTGAGAACCCACTACTCTGGTATCCACAACATGAGCAAGATAAGCATCACACCCTTTTCTAATCAACTTTCTAGCTGCTACAGCTGATACAAACAAGGATGCAAGTTGTCTCTGCTCACTAGACACCATCACAATTCTACCATCACCGGTTCTCAGGGTAACACACTTCTTTTGACAATCTACCACAGCTCCATGCTTAGACAACCAATCCATGCCTAAGATCAAATTATATTCCTTAAAAGGCATTTCAATCAAATCACCCAAAAACTCCTCACCTTTCACCACAACTGCACTATCACGATGCACCTTACTCACCACAACACTATGTCCTAAAGGATTTGTCACCAAGACATCAAATCCTAAGGACTCTGAATGCAATTCAGACACAGGCAATATGGATGCACTTATGTATGAATGAGTAGATCCTGGATCAATCAAAGCAAGAACTGGAATATCAAATAAAGAAATTTTACCCGCTATAACTGCTGAAGCATCCGGTTGCCTCTGCATCACATATACTCTCTGAGAAGACCCAGCCTCATCTGGCCTACTGTCTCCGGATGCAGAGCCTCATCTCTAACTGATCCAAGGTCGACCACCTCTACTAACACCTCTGCCACTTCGACCTCCTCTCACACTAGGTCGAGAAACTGCAGAATCTGCCTGCCTATGCTCCTGCATCTTAGGACACTCTCTAATGAAATGGTCAGGCGATCCACATCTGAAACACACAGCTGATCCACCAATCTTCCAACAAACACCCCCATGTATCCTACAACAAAGAACACATACAGGTGGAGTAGACCTCTGAACCATTGGAGTCGGAGCACTAGCTACAGAAAACTGTAGGTCTCGGTCTCAGCCTCTGATACTGAACTGACCTACCCGACTGCCTCTGGCTCCTATTGATCCTCAGAATAAAACTTCCTCTGCCTCTCTTCATAGACGAAGACCCTGCCTCAAATTGGGATCTCCTAACTGTGGTCTCCTCCTCAGTAGCAGATGCTGCAATACCCTGTGCTCTCTCAACACTTCTAGCTGCTGCAACCAGCTGAAAAAAATCCTGGTACCGAGAACCAGCCACAATACACATAATAGAGGGCCTCAACCCCTCCTCAAATCTCCTGCACCGGTCAATCTCATCAGAAATAATCCCACCGGCATAGTGACTCAACCGGATGAAATCTACCTCATACTCTGTTACAGTCCGGTTATCTTGTCTCAAATTCAGAAATTCCATCTTCTTAATGTAACACCCCTATACCCCGTATACGTACACAGCATGCTTATACGATCATAATATACGTATACTGAATATAGAATTGTCACGGTTTACAAAATACACAAACCATCCCTTTAATATAATATGAACAATTTTAAAACATTTAAGGGAATTTATAAAACACATTAGACAAAGTGTTTATTAAAAACGCAGCGGAAAATATAACAAATATTTTCGAATACATATACTTCAAAACTCAAGTTTTTACAAAATATAAAATAAGTATACATGATTAGCAGTATGTCTTTGATCTTTAAGCTCCACTATCAACACCTCAAAAATCTAGACTCTACTCGTTCTAGAGGAACTCTCCAGTTCTTCCCTGTCACCTGCGCGATGAATCACACTAGCACTAAGCCAACGGCTTAGTGGTACAAACTACAATAATATTATGCTTTGATGCAATGCCAATGCCACACAATCAAGTTTCATAAACAATTCATGAAGTACTACTCACAATTTCCACATCCATAATCATATTAAAGCAAAGACAAATATATATCTCATTAATCATTTGTTTCCCCTTTTTGAATTATATATATATGTATAAACAAAGACAAGCATGGGCCCAAAAAGAAATCTAATATGCTATTCAAAGTTCAGAGTTACTGCTTTGGTCTATAATCACAATCATCAAGCCCGTAGGTGAATATATATATCTCTATCCATGGATAGCGTAATAGACCCAGTCTCTTGGATCTCAACCCGGTTAAAACCGAGGAAATCCTCAACCCGGCTAGACTGTTACTGTTTTTGAGGCTTACGACCCAGTCTTTTCACCCCAAAAACATCACATTTCACATTTATCATTTCACATTTTTCAACTAGAATCGGCTTACAACCCGGTCATTTCACCTATCCAGTGATTCATAGGCATGCCACCAAACTCAGAACTCTGAAAATTGAATTAACATATTAGGCACACAATCATTTCATTTATCTCTTTATCAATTTCTTTCTCAATTCATTTCTCATTTCATATTCCACAATCAACTAAGCAACCATGCCTCAATTATCTCATTTACATCATTATCAATATAGCCAACAACCATGGATCCTCATCTCATCATATCTCAAATCACATCAAGGCAATTCATCATATCATCATATCTTTAGAATTTTCAACATACATTTCACAAAGTTCATATTATACAAACATGACATTATTAATATGCATCAACAATGCGATAAATTACTTAACACATTTACAACCAAATGTATTAAGTCCCATAATCATATACATGTATGAAGAAAAGGGGGTTTGTACTTACCTCAAGGACAACTCTCACCAAACTCCTCTTCCAAGAATCCACAACACTTGGATTAAGGCAACTCAACTCTCTTCAAAATCTAAACCAAAGGAATGATACACATAAGATAATAAGACTAAGAACCAACTAGGGCAAACTCTACACATGACACGCTCAACAACACGGGCGTGTCCCTGACCGTGCCCTAACTCCACAACACAGAAGCTTTGACACGCTCAGAACCACGGGCGTGTCACTGGACGTGTAATACCTTCTGTCTCACAGAAACATTGACACGTCCAACAACACGAGCGTGTTCATGGCCGTGTCAATTCTCCAACATCACAGTAGCTATGACACGCTCAGTGACATGGGCGTGTCACTCATCCAAGAACACAGAATCATTGACACGCCTAAAAACCTGGTCGTGCTCATGGGTGTGTCAGGCCAAAAATGCAGATTTCGGCCACAACAACACTACCTCTAACAAAACTCTTCCTTCCACCATTTTCCACTTCAACCAAACTTAATTAAACTCACCCAAAAACCATAACAAACTTGCAAAAATACCAAATCAACTCAAAACATACATCAAACACAAATCATAATCATCACCACAAACCCCAAAACTCAACCACACACTTTCACTTCCAACAAACTTACTCTTTCCTTCAATCCAAACCCAAAAATCCAAAATCACTTGAACCAAACACTTTTAAACACACATACAATCAAACAAACACATATCAACCCCAATCTTAACTCACAAACTTAAAGAAATCAAAGAATCAAGTGGAAAACTTACCAAGGATGAAGAAACTCTTAAATTTCCAACTTGAATACTTGAATACTTCCTTCAATCTTGAGTATGAAAGATCAAATCTCTCTCTTGCTCTCTTGCTAGGGAGTGTCGGCCAAAACAAAGAAAAGAAAAGGAAAGGAAATGAAGGCACACGCAGAAGAAAGAAAGAAAGAAGAAAAGAAAGAAAATAAAGTTAAACACTCAACCTTCTCTTTCCTCAAAACCCACTTAATTAACTTAATTAATTTAATATTAAAATACTCTAAATATATCCATCCACTTCCACTCACTCAAATCCCACTTAATTAACTTAATTAATTTAAAATCATTAACTAATCATCTTTTGACTTTAGATTTGCCTTGTATATGTTGTATATATCACTATATATACAACATATACACTCTTTCTTCACTTCCTTTCTTTTTCCAATTAAACACATATACAATTAATCCAATTACAACAATTATTATACCAAACTTCTAGGGCATATTTTGGGATATTACAATTCTCCCCCTCTAAAAAGAAATTTCGTCCTCGAAATTATCTGATCTCAAGTCTGAAACAGTTGAGGATACTGATCTAGCATCGCTTGCTCATTCTCCCAAGTTGATTCTTCTCTACCATGATTCTTCCAAAGAACCTTCACAATTGGTACTTTCTTATGTCTCAACTCCTTCATACCATATGCTAAAATAGCAACTGGTTCTTCTTCAAAAGTCAGATCCGGACTCACCTCAATAGATTCAACTGGCAAGACATGAGATGGATCTGATATGTATCTCCTCAACATATAAACATGGAAAACATTATGAATTCTATCTAATTCAGGAGGCAAAGCAAGTCGATAAGCAACTGGTCCAACTTTTTCCAATACTTCATAAGGTCCAATAAAACGAGGACTTAACTTCCCTCTGCGGCCAAATCTCAAAATCTTTTTCCAAGGTGACACTTTCAAAAATACTTTATCCCCAACATCAAACTCTATGTCTCTTCTCTTCAAATCTGAATAAGATTTCTGCCGATCTGAAGTTGTTTTCAACCGATCCCGAATTATCTTCACTTTCTCTTCAGTCTCTTTAACCAAATTAGGACCAATTAACTTGCCCTCTCCAATTTCATTCCAACATAAAGGCGTTCTGCATCTTCTACCATACAATGCCTCAAATGGTGCCATACCAATACTGGATTGATGACTGTTGTTGTAAGCGAATTCCACAAGTGGCAAAAATCTGTCCCAACTTCCAGAGAAATCAATGACACAACTTCTCAACATATCCTCAATAATCTGTATCACTCTCTCTGACTGCCCATCTGTCTGCGGATGAAAAGTAGTGCTAAAGTGCAATCGAGAACCCAATGCACTATGCAAACTCTTCCAAAACCTCGAAGTAAACCGGGGATCCCGATCAGACACTAAAGAAATTGGGACTCCATGCAACTTCACTATCTCACTTAAATACAGCTCAGCCAATCTTTCAAGAGAATAGTCTATCCAAACTGGAAGAAAATGAGCTGTCTTAGTTAATCGATCTACAATCACCCAGATAGCATCATGTTTCTTCTGAGTCAATGGCAAACCAGACATAAAATCCATTGTCACTCTCTCCCATTTCCATTCGGGCACTGATAAAGGTTGAAGTAACCCTGTTGGAACTTGATGCTCAGCTTTCACCCTCTGACAAGTGAGACATTTGGATACAAACTCCGCTATGTCTCTCTTCATTCCTGACCACCAGTAATGCTGTTTCAAATCATGGTACATCTTTGTACTTCCCAGATGTATAGCAAAAACTGATTGGTGTGCTTCCTCCAAAATAACCTTTCTCAAACTATCATCATCAGGAATACACAACCTATCCTTGAACCAAAGGCTACCATCACCTTTCACATAGAAATCTCGGCTCTCCCCATCTCGACAATCTGACACAATCTTCTGGATTTTCTCATCAGCAAATTGAGCTTCCTTAATCTGATCCAACAACACTGGTCTTAATTGTACTTGAGCCAACAATGCACCATCAGCACATATTTCAAAACTAGCATGCAACGCTCTCAACTCAACAAGCAACGAGAGCGAATACACAGTCAAACTTGCTAAAGACTTCCGACTCAAGGCATCAGCAACAACATTTGCCTTACCAAGATGATAATCAATCAAACAGTCGTAGTCTTTGATCAACTCTAACCATCGCCTTTGCCGAAGATTCAGCTCTTTCTGAACACCCAAATATTTCAAACTTTTATGATCCGTATAGATAAAACATTTCTCTCCATATAAGTAGTGTCGCCAAATCTTCAAAGTAAACACTATAGCTGCCAACTCCAAATCATGAGTCGGATAATTGAGCTCATGCGGCTTCAACTGTAGAGAAGCATAAGCTACCACTTTACCCTCTTGCATCAAAACACATCCTAAACCATTATGTGAAGCATCACTATAAATCACATAAGGTTTATCTTCTACGGGTAAAGTAAGAACAGGCGCTTGAGTCAACATCTCTTTCAACTGCTCAAAACTAGCTTGACACTGGTCCGTCCATGCAAATCTAACTCCCTTCCAAAGCAATCTGGTGAGTGGAGTAGCTATCAAAGAAAAACCTTTCACAAACTGCCGATAATAGCCTGCCAAACCCAGAAAACTTCTAACTTCAGTCACTGACTTCGGTGGACTCCAATTCAAAATAGCTTCAACTTTACTTGGATCGACTCTTATACCATCTGCTGAAATTATATGACCAAGAAAAGTCACTTGATTAAGCCAAAATTCACACTTCGACAGCTTAGCATACAATTGCTTCTCTCTCAAGATCTGTAATACCATCCGCAAATGCTTGTCATGCTCCTCTCACTACAAAAAAAAGCTATCTGCAACGGACAGAATCCGTCGCAGATCCGTCGCAGATCAAGATTTGCCACTGATCTGCGACGGATACGATCCGTTAATAAAAAGGGCGTCGCAATTTTCAATTTTGCGACAGGCCGTCGCAGATTGCGACCGATTTGCTACCACTAGGAGGTTGCAAATTTGCCACTCAAATTTTCGCGGGCAAAGGGCAGCCGTCGCAGATTCCGTCGCAGATTTTCGTCGCAAATTCCGTCACAGATTCCGTCACATATTTTCGTCGCAAATTCATTGCAGATTCCGTCGCAGATTGCCGTCACAGATTCCGTCGCAGATTGTCGTCGCAGTATCTGTCGCAGATTCCGTCGTAGATTTCAAATATCCGTCGCAGATTCGTAGCAAATCCGTAGTAATTTAATATTGATTTTTATTGAAACTATTTGTATTATCAATTAATTTTATGAGAACTTTATAAATACATTTGGAACATTTAAACACAATCTAAAAAAACACTAATTACATTGATAAAAATAATTCTTTTATTAATCTTCAATAGAATAAAATATTTTACAATTTAACTATACAAGTGTTAAGAACACTACTATAAATAATCTATCTTGAAAATAACAATATAGATCTTCAATTATCATTTTCCATTAAATCATGACTTGCATCATCATTATTAACCTGCAAATAATATTAAAAAGAGTAAATGAAAAGAATAATATGATACACGTTAACAAAGTAAATATTAAATACAGTTCAATGTGTATATCATTAACAAATGAACTTTCTGTCCCCTCTATCTTGAAATGCTACTAGCAACTATAAAAGATCATGATAAAGAGAGTAGGAAGAGAAGTAAACAGAGCAGGGAGAGATGGAATAAAATGAAAAAGATCCTAGAGCATTGAAATTCCAAATGTTATCGTTTTAATATATTGCAAAGCAATTAATGGTGGGTTTTGCTGACTATGGTGTATGAGTAAAATAACCTACAAAGGTGCTATTAAATTCTATGATTAATGAAAGGCCTCTTGGGTAGTAAACTTCACAAAGAGAACTGAGCATGCAACTAGATTAAGAAACTAAAATTGGCAACTCAAATCACCACTAAATTCCCAAACATAGGAAAAAAAATCAAACATTATGTAACCACCATTTTGGTAGAATTAAAATGCTTCAACACATAAATTATTGCAAACATATTCCTTAAAGTAATGCCATGAAATATCAGTATCTACAGTGTGAGAATACAACATCAAGTGATAATCAATCAGACCATTCTCAATCGAAAGAAAAATTTTGTCTGTTCAAAAATAAAGCATTAATAAGTCTACCAAAAAAACTTCAATAGCCTCCAGCTCCACCAAATTCCACAAACTCTAATTCCAAAAAGCCCAAATTCCAGAAAGGAAGAAAATCCTTAAAACATAATCAATTGCTAGAACCAGAATCTGATCCCCAGTTAGACAACTCCTTAACTGAATAAAAAGCTTTGGACAATAACACCATACCTCAGCCTCCAATGGTTTACTTGGATGTGAGTTTAAGGGAGCTTCAGTATTTGGCACCTGCAATAAGAATAAAAATTTTCATTTTTCCACAAGATCACAACAAAAAATAGACCACCAAATATAACTAAATGAAAGAGATATTTAAATACCTTTGAAACCAAAGACTGGCGTTTTCTTTTCAATGCACTAGTATTATTATTATTAATGGACTGAGTCGCGTGCTTTGCTTCAGAGACTGCTTTAGCGTAAGTTGCTGCATGTCTTCCCAGCTTGGATTTCCTCGAGGTACCCTCAAGTTCACATGTTTCACGAAGCACTTTTCCTTTCCTCCCAAAGAGTTTAACTTTATCCTTACAATGGCTGGTAGATGTAGCTTCAGGTATGCTAGATTTGTCATCCACATTACGAGCAGTTCTTTCTTCATTCAACTAGGCAGATGCTTCTAGAACAAACATTTAAAGGAACAGAAACTATCAGAGCAGGTGAAAAGGAATAGCAAAAGCTACACCATGACCGTAACTATAACAAACTTTGCCCCCATTAAAATGTAATGCCAAATTCGACTTTGGCCTTCTATAGAGGATAAGAAAAAATTCAGTTCTCCAATTTTTCCTGCCATCCTCAGAAAACACGTAATCATAAGACAAACAAGGGTAGAAAAAAGACATCAAAAATTGCCAAAAAAAATGCCAGAACACAATCAATGTTGACCAAACATGCAATGACACTATTTCAACTCTATTCTGTTCAAAAAGAACATTTTAACCAGATATGGTAGACATGAGTGCTTCTTCTGAATATGATCAGGTCTTTTTATCTATTTTTTTACAAAAATGTTTCATGCGCACATGAAGAGAGCCCTGAAGGTTCCTGCAATCATGGAAATGAACTAAAATGATAGGGATAATAAGCTATAGAAACAGGAGATAGACAAGTTGCAAGGAAAGCATGAGTTTTACTTAGTTTTGTGATGGAAGAAGGGCACCATCTAACTGCTTCAGCTCAAACTGAAGAATGCAAACGTTAATGTCAATGTATCTTATCTTACAGATTAACACCTCCAAATGATGAATCAATATGAATTATGCATTGTGAATAACTAGATACTATATGAATGGTAATTTGATGCCAAATCATTTACTGTAATTAACCCAATATTGTTTCATCTCCCTGCAGAAATACACAAATGATAAGGACATAAGTATTTGACACTCACCAGATTCCAATACAGAAAGGTTAGCCAATTCCAATACGGATGAGAACATCACTTGTAGGCATCAATCCTGAAGATGGGACTTTAGGCTGTTGGATCATGGCTGAAAAATAATTTAAAAGAACACTTAGTATTGATAAAACAAAAATATGATAAAAGCATAAAAAGGATATAATTGCAAATTTGGCAAGCAGTTGATTCTAACCTTTTGCATGTGGCATCATAAACCGGTTCCCTTTTGTTCCTGCTGCAAGACAAGCCTGGCCGATAGCAACTCCAACAGCAACTGTATGTACCTGTATGAGCAACAATCCAGACACAAAGCAAAAACATAGAGCCGAGAACACATAAGCTAAAATTTATATTCATAAGTAAAAGATCATATTAATCAATTCTATCAACAGCACAAGTTAGACAACAAATTCCAGGAGCATGCACTGGATAAATTGTGAAGCAAACATAAAATCACCCAAAATTAAAGCTAAAGAAACAAATGATAACAATGACCACCATCCTTAACCACATCTACCATCAACGCCATCACCAAGAACCTCTATGCTCTGTGTTGGCATTCCTAGCACCGAATTAATGAAATACAGAAGAATTATGCAAAAGATAACTAACCTCATTTTTCAATTGCATCATTGAATCATAGATAGCAAAACCTTCTGTTTCCATCCCCACCTGAAAGTATACATTTTTTTAATTCATTAAGTGAGACCACTAAGAAAGAAATTTTTGCAAATTGTTGCATGTAGAATCAATGTACAAGTCAAAGGAGAGACATACATGACACATGTAATCTATGTCATTTTGTTGATTCCAATGAATGATTAAAATTTTTGCACACAAACAAATTTGTTACAATATCAAGCAATCAATCTTCCATAACACACCGGTGCCTTCTAAGGTAACCCAGTTTTTAATTAAATTTCCATCACTATGTGTTTGTTCATTTTTAATTAGATATAGAGGATGATATATTACAAGAAAAAATAGATATCTTACTGTTTCACCATCATCACGAGTTGTTCCCGTGGAATTAATGTACAGATATATTGGTTCTTTGGGATCCATCCACTGCAAGTACATCAATTCTGCAACAACAAGCTCCGTGACAGCAGGCACCAACTGAAAGAAAAAAACAAATGTTAACACTTAACATGCTGAATGGATTGCGCCTAACATAGTAACAGGAAAGATTATAAACTCAATTGAAATCTTACGATATAGCAGCTACAGAAAGTCATAAAGACGAAACCATGAGTTGATACCTACGGGATCAGTCAAATATTTCTCATACTCTTCATCAGTGTACTTGACAACATCAACAGACTGCAGATTTACAAATAAAATAACATATTCAGTTTGAAAAAAAATGAAAAGAAAAAGAAAGCACATATTAATTCTTTTATAGCCTAATACACATGAAGATGGAGGCAAACTTGTGCATACTTTGTTATACTTGGCAAAAGAATAGTCACCAGTTGGCGGAACACCATTTACAACTCTAACCTGCAAATCAAACAAGACAGAACTTTTTTAAAAGACTCCAACCAACAAATGGACACCTGATTAAGAGACAACTTCAGCAGTTACAACCTACCCAGTGGTAAAGATGAAGATTATCCTTTCGAGCAGAATTTGTAAAAGGAAGCCACTGCCATGTGATCTGAATGCAGGTTCTCAAATTTGTCAGATACACATTCTAATTCATATATCTTGACAACAGACAAAATTGAGTGACATAATTAACTCACATCAAGACCAATACATAAAGGAACATGGATGAAGCACGAGTTATCGACAGATCCTAACATTCTGTGAACTCACAATTCATAAATGTAAGTAGAATTCAATTCCATTGAATGACAATGAAGGTGGTCTCTATTTCTTGCAAAGCTCAACCTTATTTACACTACACCTCTACTTCCTGCACTAGTCTTCTAATTTCCATAATTCTATAAACTCAGCCAAGATCAAGTGACACGAAAAAGAAAGAAAAAATTATACGGCATTAAACTCAGTCAAATTCAATTTTTCACTACAAAAATATTCGGCATTTGCGATGAAAATCTGCGACGGACATGTTTCCGTCCCAAATTTGCTACGGATCTGCGACGAATTTGCGACGTAACATTTTCCGCAAAAATTCTCGGCGGGAGTAATCCCGCCAACTTTAGCGACGAAATTTGTGACGAACAAAAATCGTCGCAGATTTATTACGTATCTGCAACCGATTTGCGACGGCTTTCTCAAAATTCCTATGCAGATCCGTCGCACATTTGCGACGGAAATTTTTCGTTGCAGATTTCCGTCGCAAATGCCGAATATTTTTATAGTGAAATTTGCGACGGCAATAGACGGTAGCAGATCTCCGTTGCAAATTGCTTTTTTAGTGTTTTCTACAACCAATCTGCGACGAAAAAAAATTTTACGAAAAAATATACCCGGGTCTCTCTCGCGCCAACTTTTGCGACGATTATTTGCGACGGACTGATTTTCGTCGCAGATCTGCGACGGATTTGCGACCAATTTCTCAAAATTCCTCTGACTCGTCCTTCCGTCGCAAATCCGTCGCAGATCCGTAGCAAATTTGCAACGAAAACATGTCCGTCGCAGATTTCCGTCGCAAAATTTTGAATATTTTTATAGTGAAATTTGCGACGGCAATAGACGGTAGCAGATTTCCGTTGCAAATTGGATTTTTTAGTGTTTTCTCTCTCGCGCCAAGTTTCCGCGCCAACTTTTGCGATGATTATTTGCAACGGAATGATTTTCGTCGCAGATCTGCGACGGATTTGCAACGAATTTGCGACCAATTTCTCAAAATTCCGCTGACTTGTCCTTCCGTAGCAAATCCGTCGCAGATCCGTAGCAAATTTGCGACGGAAACATGTCCGTCACAGATTTTCGTCGCAAATGCCGAATATTTTTGTAGTGTCTTCATTATGCGAATACACCAAAATATCATCAATGAAGACCTCTACAAACTGATCCAGATAGGGCCTAAACACCCTATTCATCAAATCCATAAAAGCTGCAGGTGCATTCGTCAATCCAAAAGGCATTACTAAAAACTCATAATGCCCATACCTTGTGCGGAAAGCTGTCTTAGGAACATCTTCAGCTCTAACCCTCAACTGATGGTACCCTGATCTCAAATCAATCTTGGAAAACACTGCTGCTCCCTTCAATTGATCAAAGAGATCATCAATCCTAGGCAAAGGATATTTATTCTTAATAGTCACTTTGTTCAATTGCCTATAATCAATGTATAACCTCAATGTACCATCCTTCTTCTTCACAAACAACACAGGAGCTCCCCACGGTGAAACACTAGGGCGAATAAACCCTTTATCCAACAACTCCTGCAACTGTACCTTCAACTCTCTCAATTCAGCAGGTGCTATTCGATAAGGAGTGATAGAGATGGGAGTGGTACCAGGCAACAAATCGATACCAGACTCAACCTTTCTCTCAGGGGGTAACCCTGGCAACTCCTCAGGAAACACATCTGAAAAATCTGTAACTGTGGGTATATTATCAAGTTGAGAACCCACTACTCTAGTATCCACAACATGAGCAAGATAAGCATCACACCCTTTTCTAATAAACTTTCTAGCTGCTACAGCTGATACAAACAAGGATGCAAGTTGTCTCTGCTCACTAGATACTATCACACTCCTACCATTACTGGTTCTCAAAGTGATACACTTCTTTTGACAATCTACCACAGCTCCACGCTTAGACAACCAATCCATGCCTAAGACCAAATCATATTCTTTGAAAGGCATTTCAATTAAATCACCAAGAAAATCCTCACCTTGCACCACAACAGCACTATCACGATGCACCTTACTCACCACAACACTATGTCCTAAAGGATTTGTTACTAAGACATCAAATCCTAAGGACTCTGAATGCAGTTCAGACACAGGAAAGATAGATGCACTTATGTATGAATGTGTAGATCCTGGATCAATCAAAGCAAGTACTGAAATTCCAAGTAAAGAAAATGTACCCAAAACAACTACTGAAGCATCTGGCTGCCTCTGCATCACATATACTCTCTGAGAAGATCCGGCCTCATCTGGCCTACTTTCTCTGGATGAAGATCCTCCTCTCTGACTAAACCCGGGTCTACCACCTCTACTAAAACCTCTGCCCCCTCGACCACCTCTACTGAAAATAGGTCGAGAAACTGCAGAATCTGCCTGTCTATGCTCCTGCATCTCGGGACAATCTTTAATGAAATGAGCTGGTGACCCACATCTAAAATAGCCAGCTGATCCACCAATTTTCCAACAAATACCCCCATGGGTCTTACCACAATGCTCACACACAGGTGGAGTAGACCTCTGAATCACTGGAGTCGGGGCACTGGCTACAGAAACTGTAGGTCTAGGCCTCTGCCTCTGATACTGCACTGATCTGCCTGACTGCCTCTGACTTCTACTGATCCTCGGAACAAAACTTCCTCTACCCCTCTTCATAGATGAAGACCCTGCCTCAAACTGGGGTTTCCTTACTCTAGTCTCCTCCTCAGTAGCAGCTGCTGCAATGCTCTGCGCTCTCTCAACACTTCTGGTTGCTGCAACTAGCTGAGAGAAATCCTGGTACCGAGAACCAGCCACAATGCACATAATAGAGGGCCTCAATCCCTCCTCAAATCTTCTGCACCGGTCTATTTCATCAGAGATAATTCCCCCGGCATAACGACTCAACAGAATATACTTGATTTCATATTCTGTCACCGTCCGGTCGTCTTACCTCAAATTCAGGAATTCCATCTTCTTAATATCTTTATACTCCCTCGGAGTATATTTCTGCTTGAACTCCTTCTGAAAATCACCATAAGATAATGTAGGTGGATCATCCATGGCATGAGGAACCGTCTTCCACCAGTCATAGGCATCTTTCTGTAGGAGGGATCTGGCATAGTCAAATTTCTCATCTGGAGTAGCTTGTAACTGGATAAATATCCTTTGCACTTTATCCAACCACTGCTCAGCCACTGCAGGATCGGTAGTGCCCAAGAAATCTTCAGCCCCATATTTTCTCAACTTATCGTAATGTCTTACTGGCACCTGAGGCTGGGGTGGTGGTGGTGGTGGCTGCAATGGAGCTGGTCTCAATAGTTCTATCATATGTCTTAACCAACCCGGTGGACCCTCATCTGCAGCTGATCTCTTCGGCACAGAAACAGGTGCCTCACTAACTCTCTCAACTCTAGCTCCATCTCTATTCTCTTCAGGAGCTACACTCTCTGTATTACCCTCTACGGACTGTCGTGAATGAGATGTCATCTCTACCTATATCTGCAAATACAACAGAATATACCCCATTAAAGATCAAAGACTGCCATACCAAAACATGTATCTTATTTAAAAATAATATTTTAAAACTCAAAATCTCCTCTTTTTTACAATTGACCTAGGTTGAGAATCTCAAACCTAGGCTCTGATACCAAAATAATTATAACACCCCTATACCCCGTATACGTACACAGCATGCTTATACGATCGTAATATATGTATACTGAATATAGAATTGTCACGGTTTACAAAATACACAAACCATCCCTTTAATATAATATGAACAATTTTAAAACATTTAAGGGAATTTATAAAACACATTAGACAAAGTGTTTATTAAAAGCGCAGCGGAAAATATAACAAATATTTTCGAATACATATACTTCAAAACTCAAGTTTTTACAAAATATAAAATAAGTATACATGATTAGCAGTATGTCTTTGATCTTTAAGCTCCACTATCAACACCTCAAAAATCTAGACTCTACTCGGTCTAGAGGAACTCTCCGATTCTTCCCTGTCACCTGCGTGATGAATCACACTAGCGCTAAGCCAACGGCTTAGTGGTACAAACTACAATAATATTATGCTTTGATGCAATGCCAATGCCACACAATCAAGTTTCATAAACAATTCATGAAGTACTACTCACAATTTCCACATCCATAATCATATTAAAGCAAAGACAAATATTTATCTCATTAATCATTTGTTTTCCCTTTTTGAATTATATATATATATATAAACAAAGACAAGCATGGGCCCAAAAAGAAATCTAATATGCTATTCAAAGTTCAGAGTTACTGCTTTGGTCTATAATCACAATCATCAAGCCCGTAGGCGAATATATATATCTCTATCCATGGATAGCATAACAGACCTAGTCTCTTAGATCTCAACCCAGTTAAAACCGAGAAAATCCTCAACTCGGCTAGACTGTTACTGTTTTTGAGGCTTACGACCCAGTTTTTTCACCCCAAAAATATCACATTTCACATTTATCATTTCACATTTTTCAACTGGAATCGGCTTACGACCCGGTCATTTCACCTATCCAGTGATTCATAGGCATGCCACCAAACTCAGAACTCTGAAAATTGAATTAACATATTAGGCACACAATCATTTCATTTATCTCTTTATCAATTTCTTTCTCAATTCATTTCTCATTTCATATTCCACAATCAACTAAGCAACCATACCTCAATTATCTCATTTACATCATTATCAATATAGCCAACAACCATGGCTCCTCATCTCATCATATCTCAAATCACATCAAGGCAATTCATCATATCATCATATCTTTAGAATTTTCAACATACATTTCACAAAGTTCATATTATGCAAACATGACATTATTAATATGCATCAACAATGCGATAAATTACTTAACACATTTACAACCAAATGTATTAAGTCCCATAATCATATACATGTATGAAGAATAGGGGGTTTGTACTTACCTCAAGGACAACTCTCACCAAACTCCTCTTCTAAGAATCCACAACACTTGGATTAAGGCAACTCAACTCTCTTCAAAATCTAAACCAAAGGAATGATACACATAAGATAATAAGACTAAGAACCAACTAGGGCAAACTCTACACATGACACGCTCAACAACACGAGCGTGTCCCTGACCGTGCCCTAACTCCACAACACAGAAGCTTTGACACGCTCAGAACTACGGGTGTGTCACTGGACGTGTAATACCTTCTGTCTCACAGAAACATTGACACGTCCAACAACACGAGCGTGTTCATGGCCGTGTCAATTCTCCAACATCACAGTAGCTATGACACGCTCAGTGACATGGGCGTGTCACTCATCCAAGAACACAGAATCATTGACACGCCTAAAAACCTGGTCGTGCTCATGGGCGTGTCAGGCCAAAAATGCAGATTTCGGCCACAACAACACTACCTCTAACAAAACTCTTCCTTCCACCATTTTCCACTTCAACCAAACTTAATTAAACTCACCCAAAAACCATAACAAACTTGCAAAAATACCAAATCAACTCAAAACATACATCAAACACAAATCATAATCATCACCACAAACCCCAAAACACAACCACACATTTTCACTTCCAACAAACTTACTCTTTCCTTCAATCCAACCCCAAAAATCCAAAATCACTTGAACCAAACACTCTTAAACACACATACAATCAAACAAACACATATCAACCCCAATCTTAACTCACAAACTCAAAGAAATCAAAGAATCAAGTGGAAAACTTACCAAGGACGAAGAAACTCTTAAATTTCCAACTTGAATACTTGAATACTTCCTTCAATCTTGAGTATGAAAGATCAAATCTCTCTCTTGCTCTCTTGCTAGGGAGTGTCGGCCAAAACAAAGAAAAGAAAAGGAAAGGAAATGAAGGCACATGCAGAAGAAAGAAAGAAAGAAGAAAAGAAAGAAAATAAAGTCAAACACTCAACCTTCTCTTTCCTCAAAACCCTCTCCTCCAAGCATTTAATATTAAAATACTCTAAATATCTCCATCCACTTCCACTCACTCAAATCCCACTTAATTAACTTAATTAATTGAAAATCATTAACTAATCATCTTTTGACTTTACATTTGACTTGTATATGTTGTATATATCACTATATATACAACATATACACTCTCTCTTCACTTCCTTTCTTTTTCCAATTAAACACATATACAATTAATCCAATTACAACAATTATTATACCAAACTTCTAGGGCATATTTTGGGATATTACACTTAACATCCTTATACTCCCTCGGAGTATATTTCTGCTCAAACTCCCGCAGAAAATCACTATAAAGCAGAGTCGGTGGATCATCCATGGCATGAGGAACTGTCTTCCACCAATCATAAGCATCTTTCTGCAATAAGGATCTAGCATAATCAAATTTCTCTTCAGGAGTAGCTTGCAACTGAATAAATACCCTCTGTACTCTATCCAACCACTGCTCAGCTACTGCAGGATCTGTAGTGCCTAAGAAATCCTCAGCCCCATACTTCCTTAATTTATCATAATGCCTCACCAGTACTTAAGGCTGTGGTGGCGGTGGCGGCTGCACTGGAGCTTGCCTCATCAATTCTACCATATGTCTTAGCCACACTGGCGGAACCTCATCAGCAGCTAATCTCTCTGGCACAAGAGCAGGTGCCTCACTAGCTCTCTCAACCCTAGCTCCATCTCTACCCTCTTCAGGAGCTACACTCTCAACACTACCTTTTACAGACTGACGTGACGGAGACGCCATCACTACCTATATTTGCAAACACAGCAGAATATACTTCATTAAAGATCAAAGACTGCTAATACCAAAACATGTATCTTATTCAAAAATCACATTTTAAAAATAAAAAATTTTCTTTTTCTTACAATTTACCTAGGTTGAGAATCTCAAACCTAGGCTCTGATACCAAAACAATTGTAACACCCTTATACCCCGTATACGCACACTACATAACATCACAATCGTAATATACGTATCCTGAATATAGAAATGTTATGGTTTACTAAATACACAAATCATTCCTTTACAATAATATGAGCAAATTTAAAACATTTAAATTATACTATAAAGTACCATAGATAAAACGTTTATTTAATACACAGCGGAAATGTAGCAGTATTTACAAATACATATACATCAAAACTCAAGTTTTACAAAACATAAAGTTTATACATGTTTGGCAGTCAATCTTTGATCTTTAAGTCCACTATCCACACTTCAGGATCTAAACTCTACTCGGCCTAGAGGAACTCTCCGGTTCCACCCTGTCACCTGCGCGATGAACCACAATCGCGCTAAGCCAACGACTTAGTGATACAAACTACAATAATATTATGCTTCAATGCAATGCCAATGTCACACAATCAAGTTTCATAAACAATTCAAAAGCATATTATATTTCAAAACCTTACATTATTCAATAACTTACCAAAACATTCATGAGGTAATACTCACAATTTCCACATCCATAAACATATTGCACATCATGTTGTATCTTCATAGTTTCATATTAAAGCAAAGACAAGCATGGGCCCAAAATACACTAATATGTTATTCAAAGTTCAGAGTTACTGCTTTGGTCCATAATCACAATCATCAAGCCCGTAGGCGATATATATATCTCTATCCATGGATAGTGTAACAGACCTAGTCTCTTGGACCTCAACCCGGCTAAACTCGAGGAGATCCTCAACCCGGCTAGACTGTTATTGTTTTTGAGGCTTACGACCTAGTCTTTTCACCCCAAAAACATCACATTTCACATATTTCACATTTTTCAACTGGAATCGGCTTACGACTCGGTCTTTTCACCTATCCAGTGATTCATAGGCATGCCGCCAAACTCAGAACTCTGAAAATTGAATAACATATTAATCACACAATTATTTCATTTATCTCTTTATCAATCTCTTTCTCAATTCATTTCTCATTTCATATTCCATAATTAAATAGGCAACCATGCCCCAATTATTTCATTTGCACTATCATAGCCAACAACAAGGGTTTCATTTATCATCATATCTCTTATCACATTAACTCAATTCATCATTCAAGTGTACATAACCAATTACATTAACATACATTTTGAAGGCTCATCATATCATTCACATTATACAAATCATACAAGTATATCAACAATACAATAAATCACTTAACACATTTACAACTCAATATGTATTAAGTATCAAAATCATGTAAGTGTATGTAACCATGTAGTTTGTACTTACCTCAAAACCAACTCACCCCAATCTATACACTTCCTCTTCCAAGAATCCTTCACACTTAGATTAGGTCAACTCAACCTCTTCACAACCTAATTCAAAAAGAAATAATACACACTCACTTAGAAATACACATGAGATAATAAGACTAAGAACCAACTAGGGCAAACTCTACACATGACATGCTCAACAACACGGGCGTGTCCCTGACCGTTTCCTAAACTCACAACACAAAAGCTTTGACACGCTTAGAACCACGGGCGTGTCACTGAACGTGTAATACATTCTGTCTCACAGAAACATTGACACGTCCAACAACACGGGCGTGTTCATGGCCGTGTCAATCCACCAACATCACAGTAGCTATGACACGCTCAGTGACATGGGCGTGTCACTGCTCGTGTCACCCATCCAAGAACACAGAACCATTGACACGCCCAAAGACCTGGCCGTGCTCACGGGCGTGTCAGGCCAAAAATACAGATTCCGGCAACATCACACTACATCCAACAAACCACTTTCTTCCACCATTATCCACTTCAAACAAACTTAACTAAATACACCCAAAAACCATAATAACTTGCAAAAACACCAAAACAATACAAAACATACAACAAACACAAATCATAATCTTCACCACAAACCCAAAACACAACCACAACACTTTCTCTTCCAACAAACTTACTCTTTCCTTCAATCCAACACCAAAATCCAAAATCAATTGTACCAAACACTCTTTAAAACACCACAATCAAACAAACACATATCAACCACAACCTCAACTCACAAACTCAAAGAAAATCAAAGAATCAAGTGGAAAACTTACCAAGGATGAAGAAACTCTTAAATTTCCAACTTGATCACTTGAAAACTTCCTTCAATCTTGAGTTTGAAAGATCAAATCTCTCTCTTGCTCTCTTGTTTCTTTGATGGCCGGCCAACCCAAGGAAAAGAAAAGAAGAACAAAATGAATGGCAAAAACAAAGTCAACTCTTCTCTTTAAACCTCCACCAAGCAAAAATAGTATTAAAATATTCTAAAATATCTTCTTCCACTACTTAATTTCCCATTTAATTAATTAATTACTTTAAAATAAATAAATATCTTCTTCTTTTGACTTTCCCATATTGACTTGCATATGTTGTATATATATTACCATATATACAACATATACACTCTTTCTTAGATTCTTTTCTCTTTCCAATTCAACATTTACCTTAAATCCAAATACAATAATAATTACTCCAAAACTTTTAGGGTATACTTTGGGATATTACATAACTATCCATACATTATGCAATCAATACTTTTAAACACATAACTATGCACTTTACATGTGACTTCACACATTAAATTAATATGTGCTAATACCAATATGCAATGTAACATGCCACTTTTAATGCATTACAATACAATTCTACCAAAATATATATTAACCTCTTATAAGAAAAAATGTGAGTCAAAGCTTCACCCCACTCCAAATTTTCTTATTGTTCTTCACCTCTTGCTTGTGAGAATTTAATTTCACTCACTTTATAATCAAAATGTGAGTGTTCATAATTATTTAGAGTCACTTTTTTAAGTATTTTAACTAATAAAATTCAATTTAACAAAACTCTTTCAAGTTTATATTTTCTTGCCCTAATGAACTTTAACATTAGAAGTTAATTTTAATCAATTCCAAATTAATTTTTAAGCTTAATTATTTCTCTAGAATCATATTCCAACACATTTTAAGAAATAAAACTCAATTTACTATATTTTTTTTCAAATTATCAAAATTTGCCCTAACTCCCTTTAATTCTAGAAATCTATTCCAATAAATTCTAATACATACTTTAAGTTCATTTGTATCCTTAAAATCATATCATAACATTATTTAAGCAATTAAATCCATCACACATCAATTCTTTATCAACTTTACATCCAAACCCTAAATCACCTTCTTCTTCTCCCAAACTCTAACCAAACCCAATCTTTTCTTGAATTTAACATTAAAATCATCATCCACACATCAAACTAACATCCTCCAACACCATTTAAGCAATTAAAACCATCCCCTTCAAAATTCATAATTTCACATATTCATAAACTTAACAAAACATGCTTAAAAGTGATGAAAACTTGAATTCTTGTTTAATCTTCAAAACTACCTTGAATCCTTTGAAATTCTTATGAAATTTGGTATTTTAGATGAAAAAAACCTCCCCTTACCTCTCTCAAAATTCGGCCTCCATGGTTGGAAGAAGAAGAAGAAGAGTTTTTCTTTTATTTTTCAACATTTCTAATTTTATCATTCACGTATATATGTAATTACTAAATAATTAAATTTTAAAATAATGTAATATTTTTTTCTTATCCATAATTATCTTAATTTAAATTTAAATTAATTATATTTAATTTATTTAATTTATTTTTTTAACTTTTAACCTAACTTTGTCTTTTTCTAAAAGTGTATACATTAGGTAGATATCATGTGTGCATTGTGTATCCAATATATATGTTAGATAGATATCATATGTACATTATGTGTCCAATATAATTTTCTTTATATCCTATACATACATTCTATATTTTCATTCTTCCAACATTTTATTTAACCTTCTAAATTATAAATTTAATTTTTTATTAAATTTATTTTAGTATTTTAACAAATTTACGGATGTTACAACATTAGCCAAAATAAAATTTGTTTGACCCAAACCAATTGTAAAACTCCAAGGCAAAACCCCATATTAATATTCATAGAGGGATTATGTTATTCAAAAGACTTGGCTCAATGCTATTGTTTGGTGAAACCTACAATGAAGGTATGATCTTCATCAATTAAATTTGTTTAACTTTATAGCGTGTCATCCTCATTTAATTATGCATATTTACTGTGTTTTTAATTTATTATTTTTTTTATCTTATTTGCATCGTGATCCAAAATTCTAATTTTTCATATTAAACCCTAGTTTTATAATTAAATTTATTTTGTAAATCAAAACCCTAATTTTGTATGTTAAACCTTAATTGCACGATAAACCCTAATTGTATTATGAAACCCTAATCCCATGGTTAACCCTAATTTTATTTAATTAAACCTTAGATTTATGGTTGCTTGAATGATGATCAGTTTATTTTTATTATTGTTTATTATGAATGGTTTAGTTGTGCTTGTTTTATTATTTAAATTTTAAAGAGTTTGTAAAAGGCATATTTCTATTTTGTGGGTGTCTTGTTTATTTAAGTTGTTTATTTTAATTTATTTTTGGGATAATTATAAGTGACATATTTTCACTCTTTTGTGAGTGTCCTATTTTTTTTGTATTATGGAAATTTAGACATTGTAAGAATATATTTTCATCCTTATATGAGTGCCCACTTTTATTCGTTTGTTGGATTTTATGGTATGA
This sequence comes from Garcia nutans, assembly GCA_947685225.1. Taxonomy (NCBI): domain Eukaryota; kingdom Viridiplantae; phylum Streptophyta; class Magnoliopsida; order Malpighiales; family Euphorbiaceae; genus Garcia; species Garcia nutans. Next base: position 3,095,291 of record CANTUV010000051.1, on the reverse strand, counting down.
TATTATTTACTTCAAATTATTTGTATTATAAATAATATCATAATAATTTAAGAATTTAATAATATTTAGACTTGAAAAGAAGGTTGGTTCCAATGAACAAGGCGTTATAGGGGTGTTGGGCCACTTATCATCTTTCCTATGTGTACCCAACTTTTCGAATCCAATAGGGGTTAGGGATTCTTTAGGAATCGAGTCATCTATCCCTTTTACTTTCTTCCCAGATCGTCCAGATAGCAATTTCTATTCTCAAGATTATGGTCCGTATTTTCTAAGGTTTAAAGCCTAATAGTATCAAAGTCACAAGAACCATTCCACTGGGAGTGAGGGTGAAAATCTCTATTCACAGTGGCGACTCCACTGGGAATAAGAGAAGTTGATTCCGTGGTCTTTATATTATATTATTTTTTTATTATTATGATATTATTCATTGCATCATTTAGATTTGCATTGTGTATATGAGTTAGGATACCCTGTGGAACCCGTGTTATGTGTATGTAAGTGATATCATACTTTTATTCAAACTATGGAGATCGAGAATTGCATAACCACTTGCAGCCTTGTGCCTTTTGATATATACTTGTTATGGAAACCTAAGCCTTTTACCCTCAAGACTAAAACCCATCAAGTTAGCCTAGTAACTTTTCTTAAGTTTACCTTAATTGTTTGTTGATTGACTATGATTGACATGTCTTAGTTTGAGTTATAGCCAATTTGGTTTATTTTTTCCTAATATGACCCTATTATGATGAAGGTCCAAAATTATTTTTTAGCCCAAAAATTCTTTTATGGACCAAAAGACCAAACTTATTTTCAAACTTTTTGGGATGGACTTTGGAAATAAAAGTTTTTTTTTTTTAAAAGATGGGTAAAAAAACTATGTTCTACATCATGGCCCAAACACAAAGCTCAAAATTAATTTTTGAAATAAACTTTTTACAATGGGCTTCAAAATATTTTCAAGGAAGGGCTCAAAAATATTTTTCACTTTATGGCCCAAATTAAGCTTTGGAGTTAAAACTTTTTACATTGGATCAAAATTTTTAAAATGGGCTTATAAGTAATTAGGTCAATTATGGAATACTAAAATCAATTGAATTATACCAAGACTTGTTAGTTATGGGTTTGTTTGTAGCATAAATCATTAGTTGCCTTTCTAAATAAGAAGTCTATTTATAATAAACCCATTAATTTAGTTTTAATCCACAATATAGTAGAAATGATACTAAAATTTTTTCAGTGGATCTAAAGGATTAAGGCTTAATTAGTGGGCATTATTATAAATTGACTTTTATATTTGAAAACATAGCTATTGATTATTTCGTCTGAGTGAATCTTTCGAAAATAAAAATATGCTCTGTTGATATTTTGGTTAACCATAATATCTAGAAAAAGAGACTCGCCAATTGTTTATGGAAGATATAAGGTTGAAAGGAACATCCTAACTTTATTTGTTTATTTGCTATATATACATACATGCATTGCATTACACCGCATTAATCCTTTCTGGCTCACAGACCTGGAGTATAAAAGTTCAAGAGCTTATGATAATCCGACCTACATTAGTGATAGAGTTCAGTAAAGGTTCAATTAACTTTGCACCAAAATCAATGGATCATGAGCAAGTTCAGAACTTGGTGAGGCCCTAGCCTTAAGATGGAAGATCTAAAGGGGATCCTGGATGAGGCCATGAGAAGTTAGTTAGCCACACTATTGGAAAGCAACACTATTGAATCATTTGCTAGTACTAAAAAGCAGAAGGATAAAGGAAAGGCTAAGGTAGATGAGTTAGCCTTTGATGAAGAAAAGGTGGTGATTGATGATGATGGCAACTGGGAAGCATACTTCCAAGACCAGCAAGAAAAGAAGAAGGAAAAGAAGGTTGTAGAAAAGATTAAATCTTTGATGTTGAAAAATTAATTGATGCCTTGGAGAAGAATTTTGAAAAGAAGCTAAAGACTGAAGAAGTGTCAGAGGTGGACAATCTATTTGAGAACGATGAAGGAATCCCCTACAAATTTAAGATGCCACCTTTTGCCAAGTTTGATGGAACAGAGAATCCCCACTTGTATGTCAAAGAGTACATCACTATCGTGCAATCTATTAGAGCTACTAAGGCTCAAACTCTAAGGTATTTTATGCTTTCTTTGGATCCTATTGTGCAAAATTGGTTCAATACCTTAGAGGAAAACACCCAAAAGGACTGAAATTTGTTGTACAAACCCTTCATTCAGTAATATAGGTATAATACTAAGCTGGAAGTGACTCTGATGGAGGTGGAGACTATCAAACAAAAGCAAAATGAGAATTTTGATGATTATTTGAAAAGGTGCAGGAATAAGGCTTCTCTTCTCAAAGAGAGGCCTGATGAGTTTAACCATATTAGAATGATAGTAAGACGTGTCCTGTCTAACCTCCGTAAAGGTTATCTCATACTCTTATCAGAGATTTCAAAGACCTTTTCCAAGATGGCTTATAAATAGAAGAGTAGAAATGGGAGAATAATCATTTTTCTGGAAGAAAGAATGAGAGGAAAAATTACCAATCCAATAGTTAGAGTACATAAAAAGTAGTACAAGTCAATGCAACTACTGGTCAAGCAAAAAGAAGACAGTTTTTAAATCTGGAAAGACCTTTGTCCTAGATTTTTAATAAGTTAGAGAAGAAAGGGTTATTATAGCCATTGGCTTCTCAACCTCTACCCAATCATCTGCCGCCAAACTTTGATACCACGGCCTTCTGTCAATTCCAATAGACACAAAGGCATGAGACAGATAAGTAAATTAGGTTAAGGAATGAGGTTCAAGATCTAATTGATAGTGGTAAGCTACCTAAACCCAACAAACCTAGCATGAAGGATAATTTTTTGCCTAAGTTTGGCAGAGTACCTCCACCAACAACTTTCATGATAGGGTGAAAGTTGAAGGGAAATTTTATTTTATTATCTTTTCAAGATGCAATTATAGAAAATATAAGGAAGGAGGAGGTTCCACCTAATGGATTCAAGACAACTATGAGTAAGAAAGTATTGATTATTTGTGCTGTGAATGAATTTTGAGACTTGACTGATAGTGATAATGAATTAGAGTCTAAGGAAGAAGAATGGACTTAGTCTAAACTTAAAGAAGAAGAGGTACATATTACCCGCTCTGGCAAGCCTTATGGTAGGGCTCCTCCAAAAGAAGTAGAGCCAAACAAGGGAAAAGATGTTGAGATGGAAGGAAAAGAAGAAGAAGATGATATTGTCCTTAAGCAATTAAAAAGGACTAATGCTAGTATCAACATTTGGGACCTATTGGCTACATCCCAAAAGCATCGGGAGACTATGGCCAAGGCTATGGCAAGCAAGCATATTACCACTTTTGCAACACTAGAGGAGCTAGTCAATTTTATGGGAGCAAAGAAGGCGAAAGAAAGGAAGGAAGATGGAGACAATCAAAATGAGAATGGAGTTGAAACATGATTAGTATCCTTTTTCGATGTTGACCTACTAGAAGAAGAAAGAGATCACATCCGTCCACTTTTTATTAAGGTGAAGGTTAAAGGGAAAATAACCTCATGTGTCATGGTTGATGATGAATCTGCTATAAATTGCACAATTGTTTCTTCCTTGCACAAATTCTGTAGGTTTGATCAACTAAGATTTGGATTGAACAACGTGGCTCAACGGTTGTTGTGTTTGCTTCTACTCTCTTTTAGTTGTTATTTGCTCTCTATGCTCTTCTTGGATTTTCCAAGTCACTGCCTATTTCTTTTACTTTTTTAGGGTTGTTGTATCCTAATAATTACTAATTTCCATCTAGGGTTTTTGTTGCTTTTTAATTGAGTATTGTGGCCTCTTTTATTTTTGTTTCATTCCCCCACGCGGCTACCTATTGATTTGTAATTATAAGCTCCAATGAGGGCGATCATCCAGCTCCCTTTTTGTTAATCAATCCCCATCCCATTATAAAAGGCCCTGCTTATCTGAGTGTATTTAAGTTTAAACACAATTAGGACACCTAAAATTGAATTGCAATTGAATTAAGCCGGAATGAAGATCTCAAGTCGAATTGGCCTTTGAATTTCTAATGGTGTGGAATTTTGAATTGACCTTGGAATTTCTAATTGCTCGGTTGCCCGATCACCTACAATATTCATAAGAAGTTAGATAAGCAAAGAAAGCAATCTTGCACATTAAATTTGCATGTCTGAAGTTGACCTAAAAAGAGCTAGCCCCAATGTTACCATGGGAATGAGACTAGCGTTTATTCTCTTCCTCCTCTTCTTCTCCCTCCTCTTCTTCTTCCTCTTTATCTTCTTCCTCCTCTTCTTCTTCCTCTTCATTATCATCACCTCCATCATCATCATCATTTCTCTCTTCTTCTTCTCCTCCTTTCTCTATTTTTTTTAACAATAAAAATTATATATTTTTCTTAATTTTCCCTTTTCCAAATTATGTAGGTTAGGTGCAAAACCAATGGTTCACACTATCCAGATTGGATTTCTAATAAGTTTAGCCCTTGAAAAACCCTAATTAAAACCATTATCAAAGGGAGACGAAGGATATTTTTTTTTGAAGAACATTGTTCATGATATTATTGCTAAGATGAAGTCAGCAGAGGTAATATCTATTTTATTTATTTTTTAGTATGTTTTATCTCTTTTGGTATACATTTTTATGTTTTTTGGTATATATCTAATATTTATTGTTATGCTTTGATGTTTCAGTTAGGTATAATGTTGTGTTTCAATAATTTATGTTTATATTTTTAGGGTAATTTTATTGGTTTTTAATTAATTTTTCTTTTAATTTTTGTTTAAAGATGAAGTATTTGATTTAGGTTGAAGTGAAAAACAATGGAGTGATGGATCAAAGTTTGTGGAAAATCAAGAGACACGGCCAAGACACCACTTAGCTTGGTTGTGTCACTCATCAAAAGGAAGAAGCAGGACATAGGCTGAGGCAACTTGACTTGGTCGTGTCCTTTAGGAAAATTAGACAGAGACAGACACTGGCAAGAGACACGGCCAAGGCCTTGGCAGTGTCTCACTTGATGAAACCAAAGAATAAAGGAGGCAAAACAAATGGCATAAGTGAATACAAGCAGAAGACATGGCCAAGCCACTGGCTGTGTCACATGACATGGCCAGGGCCTTGGTCGTGTCCCTCCTAAAGAAAAAAGAAGTGTTAGTTAGAAGTAGCCATGGCCACGGCCACATGACTTGGCCGTTTCCATAAGAAAATGAGTGACACGGTCAAGTCACTAATGACTTGGCCCTGTCTCATATGGTTCCTTTGAATTATTTTGCGCGAAGTGAGGGACAAATGGGAAACAAAAGAAGTGAGGGACAAATGGGAAATAAAAGACTCTTTCTTTTAAAAAAAAAGTATTAAAAATGAGTAAAAGGTGGATGAATTTATGGAAAAAAATATTAAACAAAGAAAAAGAGAGAGACAAAGAGTGGTGTGTGAGTTGGCAAGACATGCTTAGTTTCTTAAAAAATTGAAAAGAATTAAAAGTGGAGGGGGATGAAAATACATACACGTTTAGCTTGTTTGAGAGCTATCTACTTCTTAGTTTTTGGTTCTTGTTTTGGAGGTGGAGTCACCATTCTCTCTTCATCTTCATTTCCATTCATCTTTCATTTCTTCCATAGACAAGACTTAATCAAGTTTGGGGATTAAATTGAGTGAGCAAGCTCCTTAGAAGACTAGGGTTTGAAGAAAGCTTGATTGGAGTTGTAAGCTTGAGACAGTTGCCATTCCATCTTTCAAGAAGAGAGCCATTGATTGAAGAGGGCTTGGAAGTTGTTCATCATACATCAAGGTTGAAGCATGGAGGAAGACAAGTAGTTCAACTCTTGGCGTCTACAAGAAATTTTTCATATTCTCTCTTTTAATTCATTTCTAGATTGTTGTTGTTTTATTACGAACATTAATATTACAATGTATAATTTTGATTTGATGAATATTAAGATGGATATTTATTTTAAATTGATGAGGAGCTAAATTATTCATGCCTTGGGCTATAGTAGATTTGATTAAATGACTTAATTTGATAATTCCATTAGTATACCTTGTTATTGGTTGATTGCATTGGACTTAAAGTTAGTTTGATAGATTGGCCACCTATTAATCACTTAATATTGAACGATGGACCGAGAGGTGAAATTCGATATTAGAACTATGTAATCAACTACCCTAAGAATGAATTAGAAATATAAGTTCTAGGGTTTATATATGTCACACCCCATTTTTAGAAGTGTGCCGGTCCTAGAGTCCAGGTAGGCTTAAGGCCACCAGGCACCACGTAGAACCCAACTAATTTATGAATTCATACAATTAATTATTACACTAGTAAATTATAACTTTATTTTAAAACTTTATTATTTACTCAACTTTATGATATATAATTATTACACATGTATTTTTATATTATATATTATTTACAAATATCTTTTTTTATTATTACATTATGGTTTATTTCTATAATTTACTAAGCTATTCATAATATTACTATGTAGCAACTAGAGTATAGCGCAAACATTATTATTTAATTACATATGATAGTGTTAGCTAATTACATTATTCTCAAGCTTCTTGCTGGAAGAAGAAATCAAGAAGCTGATGATCCTGAGTCACCTCTACCTGAAACCACAGACGATGGGGTGAGTCGTCAACTTTAGTAGCTAAACAGTTTTAAAATTTTCATTTCCATCACTTTAGTAACATCTAAATTTCACTTCTTTGCATATGAATAATTCCTTTATCATTCTAATAGGTCATTTTGTTCCTCTAATAGTTTATATACAAATATAATTAATTATTTAATAACTTACAGTTAATTAATTTGATTCACAGTTGTTATAAGTTGTAGAATTTTCAATTCAAATACTTTAAAGTTTTTTGTTTATATTACTTTGGCACATTAAAATTTTATTTCAATCAAAATTTTTTTCTCACTTTATTCATTAATTTGTAAAATATTTAAGCTACTAGATTTTTATTTTATCTAGGGTATTACATTCTCTCCCCCTAATTAAAATTCGTCCTCGAATTTTCTAAAGTAATCACCCACTAAAAAGTTGAGGATATCTATCTAACATCTCAAACTCAGTTTCCCAAGTATATTCTTCTACTGATTGACTTTGCCACAAAACTTTTACTATAGGAATATTCTTATTTCTAAGACTTTTAACTTGCTTATCAATTATAACTACTGGTACTTTCTGATAGGTCAAATCTTGCTGCAAGTCTACCGGTGAAGCTTGTAAATGTGGGATGGATCAGAAACATACTTTTGAAGCATCGAAATATGGAACATTGGATGCACTTGTTCCATATTGGGTGGTAATGCCAAATAGTATGAAACTTATCCCACTCTTTCTAAGATCTCAAACGGACCAATGTACCTTGGTGAGAGCTTTCCTTTCTTACCAAATCTTATGACTCCCTTCATTGGTGACACTTTCAGAAATACATGCTCACAAATACTAAATTGAACATCTTTTCTTTTAGGATCTGCATAGCTCTTCTGGCGGCTAAAAGCTATCTTCAAACGTTCTTGAATTAATGGTACTTTCTCTATGGTTTCTTGAATAAGTTCTGGGCCTCCTATATGTCTTTCACCAATTTCATTCCAACATATAGGGAATCTACACTTCCTTCCATTTAATGCTTCATAGGTTGCCATCTGTATGGTTGAATGGTAGTTATTATTATAGGCAAATTCAATCAATGGCAGATTCTTGTCCCAAGTGCCTCAAAAATCCAAAATGCACAATCTCAATATATCTTCTAAGGTTTGAATAGTTATTTCTGTTTGTCCATCTGTTTGAGGATGAAATGCAGTACTGAAATCTAACTTTGTTCCCAATGCCTCTTGTAATTTCTGCCAGAATCTGGAGGTGAATTGTGTTCCCCTCTCAGAAATGATGGAAGTAGGCACTCCATGTAAACTTATTATCTTATCTACGTATAATTGTGCATATTGGGACACAGAGTAGGTGGTTTTCACATGAAGAAAATGAGCAGATTTCGTCAACCTATCAACAATCTCCCATATAGAATCATATCCTGTAGATGTTCCAGGTAATCCAACCACAAATCCATAGTAATCCTCTCTCATTTCCATTTTGGCGGTGGTAACTGTGGTAATAGCCCAGATGATTTCTGATATTCAAATTTCACCTGTTGGCATGTTAAACACCTTGCTACAAATTCTGTAATATCTTTCTTTATACCAGTCCACCAATAAACATCTTTCAAATCATGATACATTTTGGTAGTTCTAGGATGTGCATTGTAGTTTGCATAATGAGCCTCCTTCATTATCTCTTTCTTTAGATCATCTACTGCTGGTACATAAAGTCAATTGCCACATTTTAATACACCTTCATCAATTACAAAGTTAGAGGTCTTGCCTGAAGTAATGTCTTATTTTATTCTCACCAACTGTGGATCTTCATCTTGTAGTGTCTTAATTTGATCAATCAGTAATGGTTTGACAGTGAATTGGGCTATCAATGCTCCATTATCTGATAAATCAAATCATATCCCTAAGCCATATAAGTTCTGAACTTCATTTACTAATGGTCGTCGACTTACATGAATGTGTACGAAACTCCTAAAAGATTTCCTGCTTACAGCATCTGCTACCACATTGGCTTTGTCGGGATGATATAAAATCTCACATCAATAATCCTTAAGTAACTCCATCCATCTACGTTGCCTGAGATTTAGATCTTTCTGTTGAAAGATGTATTTTAGTCTTTTATGATCTATGAAAATCTCACATTTCTCACCATATAAGTAGTGTCTCCAAATCTTCAGAGCAAATATAACAGCTGCCATTTCCAAATCATGAGTAAGATAATTAACCTCATGCTTCCTCAGTTGTCTAGAGGCATACGCAATCACCCTATCATTCAGCATTAAAACACAACCAAGTTCTACTCTGGATGCATCACAATATACTATAAATTTGCCTCCTTCAGTTGGTAGTGCAAGAATAGGTGCAGACGTTAAATATTCCTTCAAACTGCAGAAGTTTTCCTCACATTTGCTGTCCCAATCAAACTTTACCCCTTTATAAAGCAATCTAATAATTAGTGTAGCTATTTTAGAAAAGTCTTTTACAAATTTTCTATAATAACCAGCCAATCCCAGAAAACTCCTTATTTCTGCAATATTTGTTGGTCGAGGCCAATTAGCTAATGCTTCAATTTTCTTAGGATCCACTTGTAACACTTCACTGGTGATCACATGTCCTAAGAAAGATATTTTCTCTTGCCAAAATTCACACTTAGACAATTTAGCAAATAAATGATTTTCCCTCAGAGTCCGCAATGCTATCCTTAAGTGCTCTTCATGTTCAGTCTGACTCTTAGAATAAATCAATATACCATCTATAAAAAACAACCACAAATTTATCCAAGTATGACTTGAAAACCCGATTCATCGGATCCATAAATGTTGCAGGTGCATTAGTGAGACCAAAATGTAGTACCAAAAACTCATAATGGCCATATCTAGTTCGAAATGCAGTTTTAGGTACATCTTCCTTCTTGATTCTCAATTGATGGTACCCAGAGTGAAGATCTATCTTAGCAAAATAATTTGCCCCTTGTAATTGATCAAACAAATCATCAATTCTAGGTAGAGGATATTTATTCTTTATAGTTACCCTATTCAACTGTCTGTAGTCTATACACATTCGAAGTGAACCATTTTTTTCTTAACAAACAATACTGGTGCACCCCATGGTGAACTGCTAGGCCTAATGAAGCCTTTTATCCAGAAGATCTTGTAATTGTGCTTTCAACTCCTTCAACTCAGTTGGAGCCATTCTGTATGGAGGGATAGAAATAGGTGTTGTACTAGGTAGCAAATTTATACTAAACTCTATTTCCCTCTCTTGAGGTAAAGTGGTCAGATCATCAGGGAATACATCAGGAAACTCTCATACTATAGGTATTTGATCTAAACTAGGGAATGAAACACTAGTATCTCTTACATGGGCCAAATACCCTATACATCCCTTTCTTAATAATCTTTTAGCACTAATTACTGAGATCAAACTACTTAACACTTCACTCCTATCCCCCTGAAATTCAAAATTTTCCCTTGATGAACTATGAAATATTACCCTCTCACCATTACAATCTAAGGTCGAAAAATACTTAGACAGCCAATCCATTCCCAAAATAACATCAAACTCTAACACTGGTAATTCTATCAAATCAACTCTCAAGATTTTATCATTAATCACTACCTCACAAGAAGGGTATACATTTTTAACAACAATTTCTTCCTCTAAAGGATAAACACAGTGAGAGGAATATCAAGCAGTTTGGAAGGTACATGTAATTTAGAAGCAAAATAGGCAGACACAAAAGAATGAGTTGCCCCTGAATCAAATAACACCCTTCCTTTAACAGATTGGATGGAAATGATACCTGTAATAACTGCATTTGATGCTTGTACCTCCTGAGGTGATAAGGTATACACTCTCCATCTACCCCTACCAGATGGTAACTGTACTGTATGTCTCTCAGATTCATAAATACTGCAAGTACATTAGTGAGACCAAAAAGTAGTAACAAAAACTCATAATGGCCATATCTAGTTCAAAATGCAGTTTTAGGTACATCTTCCTTCTTGATTCTCAATTGATGGTACCCAGAGCGAAGATCTATCTTAGAAAAATAATTTTCCCCTTGTAATTGATCAAACAAATCATCAATTCTAGGCAGAGGATATTTATTCTTTATAGTCACTTTATTCAACTGTCTGTAGTCTATACATATTCGAATTGAACCCTTTTTTTTCTTAACAAACAATACTGGTACACCCTATGGTGAACTGCTAGGCCTAATGAAGCCTTTATCCAGAAGATCTTGTAATTGTGCTTTCAACTCCTTCAACTCAGTTGGAGCCATTCTGTATAGAATGATAGAAATATGTGTTGTTCTAGGTAGCAAATTTATACTAAACTATATTTCCCTCTCTGGAGGTAAAGTGGTCAGATCATCAGGAAATACATCAGGAAACTCTTGTACTATAGGTATTCGATCGATACTAGGGGATGAAACACTAGTATCTCTGACATGGGCCAAATACCCTATACATCCCTTTCTTAATAACCTTTTAGCACTAATTACCGAGATCAAACTATTTAACACTTCACTCCTATCCCCCTGAAATTCAAAACATTTGAGATTTTTACAAAACATTGCATACTTTTCCTTACACGCATTAACAGAGGATGAACTCAAAATGAGATGTTTCCCATATAGTTTGAAAGATAGGGTAAAAGTGTGGTTGATGACCTTACTGAAAAACTCCTTGACCATTTGGACCGAAGTGTATAAAAAATTCATGGAAAAATTTTATTCACGCCAAAAGACAAAGGAGCTTAGGGTGAGTATTGCAACTTTCACCCAATTTGATGGGAACCATTTCATGAGGCATGGGATTGCTTCAAATCTTTATTATTTCAATGCCCTCATTATTATTAACCACAACAATTGCTCAATCAGTTCTTCTATGATGGGCTAACTCAACAATGTCAAAACACAGTGGATAATGCTGCAGGAGGGGCAATGGGTGAGAAAACAGTTACTGAAACGGTTGCATTATTTGAAATATTGGGAGTAGATTCTCTATAAAAGAGTATTGGGGAAAGGAGAATAGGAGCATATGAGTTAAATGTAAACTCAGAAATGGCAAGACAAATTACCAAGTTGACAAGGCAAGTTAAATTGTTGAATGCTATAGGAAACTTACTAGTGCCAAGCCAAGAATCATGTGCATCATGTGGTATGGTAGGCCACAATGCAAATGTATGTCCTTTAAACTTTGACCAATTCCAAGAAGGGCAAGTGCAAGCTTTTGCTTTTGATGGGTTCCAACAAAGGGGAAGGAATGACTCGTGCTCAAATTCTTATAACCCCAGTTGGAGAAATCACCCTAATTTTTGATGAAATAACCAACAACAAGTTTCACCTCAACATTCATTCCAACCTTATCAAAGAAAACCCCAATTTCAAGGGCAAAGTTCAAATCATGAGCAAGTCAAGAAACCTTCACTTGAAGACAATTTGAATGCTTTCATTCAAATAAGCACTCAAAATCAAAAGGTGAACAATAAATGATTCGACTCTTTGGAAGCCTCACTTAAGAAGGTAGAAACTCAAGTGGGTCAATTGGCTAATCAACTGCAAGTTAATCAAAAAGAAAAATTTTTAAGCCAACCGGAGCAAGCCAAAGCAATCACAGTTTAAGAAGTAGTAAGGTACTTGATAATAAAATTGGTGATAATATAATTGATGATTCATTGAATGCAGGCACGATGCAAGAGAATGGGGAGAAAATATAAGAAGGCAAAGCTCAACTAAGCATGGGTTTTTAGCTCAACATCATCAATTTAAAACATTCATTCAACTCAATATAAATCAAATACAAGTTGTTCATTGTAATATCAATCTCTTAATACAGCAAAAACAATATTGCAATGAATTAAAAGAGAGAATAGAAAAACCCCTTGTGAAGATGCCAAGAGTAGGATTGCTAGTCTTCCTCCTAGCTCCACTTTGATGTTTGATGAAGAACTCAAGCCCTCTTCAATGGTTGATTCCCCTTTTGTTTTATGGAATGGAGCTTTCTCAAGTCACCAAACCTTTGGATGATTATGCCTTTGGAAGATAGAAAGGAGCTTTCTCATGTCACCAATCCTTTCAATGAAGCTTCTTCAACCTTCAAGAGCTTGTTAACCCAACTTATCCCAAAGAACCAAATTGAAGCTTGTCAATGGAAGATGGAGAAGATGAAGATGGAGGATGAAGATGAGGGACAAGGAGAGTGTCACTCTCTCCTCATCCCAAATTATGTGTGCCCTCTCTTCTCTTTTCTTTTCTTTTAGCTCAAACCCTAGCCGTCTCTCCTTTTTTTCTGTCGTTCGAGCAGACGATTTTATAGAGATTAAGGGTGACACGGCCAAGCCAAGAGTGGCTTGGCCGTGTCTCTTGATTTTTCCTTGCTTTCCATTAGGTGACACGGCCAAGCCAAGGTTGGCTTGGCCGTGTCTCTTGATTTCCATGGGACACGGCCAAGACAGTTGGCCGTGTCCCCTCACCATGGCTTCTTTTCTGTCTTCCTTTTCTTTCTTTTGAAGTTGAGTGTGTGACACGGCCAAGCCAAGGTGAGCTTGGCCGTGTCTGAGGTATTTGGAGGGACACGGCCACAAGCTTGGCCATGTCCCTTGAGTGTGTCTCCCTCTGCTGCTCATTTTCCTTCTTTTCCTTCTCTTCTTTGGAATGGTGAGTGACACGGCCAAGACAGTTGAGCTTGGCCGTGTTTGACATGTTTGGAGGGACACGGCCACAAGCTTGGCCATGTCCCTTGGGTATGTCACCTATTGCTCTTCGTTCTTTGCTCTTTCTTTCTTTGGTCTTCTTTGATTTGCTCTTTGAGTGAGACACGGCCAGAGGCTTGGCCGTGTCTCTGGGTGTGTCTGCTTCTGCCTTGAATTTCTTTTGAGGGACATGGCCAAGCTTGCTTTGGCTTGGCCATGTCTTGGTTGGTTCATGCTTTTCTTGCCCTGTTTTGATCTTCTAAGGGTGTTTTTGTACCTAAACCTATAAACAACACTTTAAACACACTTAAAACAACAATTAATCAAAACATTATCTAAAACACACATAAAATCATACAAAAAACTAGTACAAAAATGATCTAGACAACTACCCCACACTTAAATCCTTGCTTGTCCCCAAGCAAGGCTAAAATCAAAACACACTAACAAGATAAATTTTGTTAAGTTCAAGAGTTATAAATATGCATCAAGACTTCCTTATCCCTAAATCCGCAATCAATATCGAATCAAACAAAATCGACACCCATGCAATTAAGTGGTTTTCCATGCATTACCTATGTTGTCGCTCCCTCACCAACTCTTACAAATGTTTGATCATGGTGGTGTTTACACTCATAACAATCAATGAAAGATTATTGCCATAGGCTTGCTTATCAATCAAATCTCCACCACAAAATAACAATCAAGCATCAATCAAAAGGTCTTTATTTTGGTTGTAATGGGGCTAAGGTAAAGGCATGGTATTTGGGAAATGTGAGCTTAATCATTAAGTTCAAGAGCACTTCAAGAATGAAGTAACCGATCATATGTATAACTAATAATCCCAAAACACCTTCCTCTCATATACCCATTGACATTAAGGAGCTTTTCAAGGGAACTCACTTATTATATTTTGCAATGATACATTCCAACCCTTTCAACAAGAACAACAATTATTCTTATTATTATATATATATATATATATTTTTCTTTTTCTTTTTCTTTTTCTTTTTTTTTCTTCTTTTTCTTTTTCTTTTTCTTTTTCTTTTTTATTATTATTTTGTTTTGCAATCTTAAACCTACTAAATTTAACCCCACACTTAATTCAACACTACACTCGGTCATAAACGCTCTTAAAATGCTCTTGACCTAATGAAAGGGTAAGAGTTAAACAACAAGGTTCAAGCTAATAGTGTTGTGAAAAAGAAAAAAAAAGGAAAAATGAAATAAGCTCAAAATTGGCTAACTAAAGTTAAAAATAGGGTTGGTCTTTTTAAGCCAAAGTGGGTTCACCTAATTGCCTTAATCATCTTGATGCCTAATCATCAATTTTTATGTAGTCTTAAAATGCATGTCAAAGCAAGTTCTAGCAATTCATCAATCAATGATGTTCACCCACAAAAAGAATAATAAGTTGATGGCTCAATTCCTCACAAGGTTAATGGCAATGCAAGGAAAAACCAACAAAATTGACAATAAGCATCAAATCTACTCAATTCTTCAAATCATGCTTCAAAAATTAAAAGGTCATCTATCAGCAATGTTTAAAACAATTGAACTTCTCAAAATTCATTTATTCAATGAAAAACATTAAAAACATTAACTAAACTTAAACAAAAATAACTTAAAAGTAAAAACACAAAAACACAAAATGCAATTAAAAGTAAAAACACAAAACATAAAATGTACCCCACACTTAAAGATCCACATTGTCCTCAATGTGAGCATGCATACTACAGAGGGGGTTTAGATGATACCTGATTTCCATCGTTTCCATATACGATGTGTGGGGCTCCTTCCAACCATAATGCAATTGGAGCCCATGACTGAGAGGATGAACACCATGCAACTTTGAAAAGTGCCCAATATATTGAAAAGCCTAGGTAGCATTCTTAGGGGAGCAATTGTCCAAAAAGAACATGTGAGGGTTGTCTTAGCTTGTTTTTTTTAATGCTATAGGGACGTAGTAAGAACCTTTTTCATTTTGCAACATGGTTTTATATGGTTTTTGCTCGTTCTCACCACCAAGAGTGGGAGAGATGATAATTTGTTGCATACTGCATTCCCCAACCAAATCATCTTTCAAAATTCCTGGGGTCTTTTTAAGTTCAACCAAGTTTGGTTGAATGTGTTCTACATTCTCTTTAGCAATTTGAAGTTCTCCCTCAACAATCTCATTATTCTCTAGTAAATTGCTCTCATCAATTTTTAATTTGGAAGAATTAGGCTCTACTTCTATGGTCATGGTCACCTCAAGCTTATCTACACTATCTTCACTATAGGGCATGTCATGGAGTGTAGAAAGTTGCATACCTTGTTTCTCTACATTCAGCTTACTTGGGAATGGGATTGGTGGCATACAAGGATTTGGAGGTTCATGCAATTTTGTCGAAGTCAATGCTTCCAAATTCTCCTCCTCTTTTGATTGAATTAACTCCTCTATGTTTGATTGCATTTCCTCGCCATCCTCTTCATTGTTAGTTCCTGCATCAAAGGAATCACGAAAACTGTTATACATTACCTGTTCATTCTTAAAATTTGTGATTACCTCTATTTGCTCCAATTGGCTAGGAAATTTCTCCTCTTGGTGTGCTTGGAGTTGATGTGCCAGTTGCCCAATTTGCATTTCCACCCTCTTCAATGATTCCTCCAAAGAATCAAACCTCTCATTGCTTCCTTCCTGAATTTCTGTGCTAATTTGAAGGTAAGCATTCAAATCATCTTCCACTGTGGATTTCTCAAATTTATCATGGTTTTGTGAGCTAATTTGAATGAAGGCATTCAAACTATCTTCCAAAGTGGGTTCCTTAAGTTTACTTTGATTTTGCGCGCTAATTTGAATGAAGGCATTCAAACTATCTTCTAATGTGGGTCGTTTAAGGTACTCTTGATTTGAATATTGTTCTTGAGGGTAAGAACTTCTTTGGTAAGGTTGAAAAAAATTTGGAGGTGGAATGTGCTGCTGGTTTTCCCAAGAAAATTTGGGTGGCTTCCCCATCTTGATTTATAAGGTCTGGGACATGTGTCATTTCCACCCATTTGCTGGAAACTGTCATAGGCATATTCTCCCTCTTGCCTCTCTTGATATTGTCCATAACCAAATGAACACATGTTTGCCCTATGTCCTGAACATACTTCCCGAGTAGGCATAGGTGTTTGTCCTCTTGCATTTATCATCTTAAGTTGGTTCGTTAATTCTGCTAATTGCCATGCCATGTCAGAATCAGGGTTATCATCATAAACCCCTGCGTACCTTGAAAATTGCATATTTATATAAGGCACTTAGCAACTTAAATAAAACAAACAAATAATTAAATTGAAAGAAAAATAAAACAAACAAACAATTCACAGAAAATAACCAAACAATGAAAAGAAAAATCAACTATTACTACTGCGACAGCCTTCCCCGACAGCCTTCTCATGGACCAAAAGCAACTCGGATTTTTTAAAGCAGAGGTTTCGTATAAATGTAAAAGTTAGGGTTTTCAAAAGGGAGTGGAAAGTTTGAGTTTGTTTTGAGCCGTCAAAGAAAATAGTTAGGGTTTCATCTTATTTTCTTTGATCTTTTTTATTACACTTTGATTAACTAGCTTAGATTAGATTTGTTCTAGCCATTGATACATTCTTCGAGCAAGTTCTGAACAAGAGATTCTTCAAGAGCTAAGAAGTTTGTAATTTGGTTTTGTTCTCGAACTTTATCTCTTTAATTTCATTAGAATTGTATTTATAAATATTATCACGTCTAAATTGATTTCTTTGAATGTTAATGAGATGAGTATGTTTGATAGCATTATGAACTAATTTGATCTAGTCTAGGGTTTGTATGGATCTGCTATGATTGTATGAATTGCTCTTAACTAATTATTTCTTTAGCCTTGATTGAATGGAATATTGTTAATATATAATTGATTGGCCACCAATTATGTGTTTTAAGGTATTAGATGAAGGATTGAGAGATGAAGTCTAATGCTGGAACAATTCAATTAGGGACTTAGGTGAATTAGAGATATAACCTAGGAAAAGATTATTTCAATTGTAACAAGATTAGTTGAAAGAGGTTTGAATGCGAGAGCTTATTTCCTTGACTCAATTAATTAAGTTGCTTGAGATTTAATCTTTGAAATTAGATTGGTTGAGAGGAATAACCGTTCATACATATAAGTAGTAGAGAAGTGCAAACCCTAGACCCTTCTTTTAAGTGAATCAAAACATTAGCTCAATTTACTTTTATTGTTTTAAACTTCGATCAATCTGTCTTTATTAATTGTTAGCAATTTAAATTTCTTCATTACTTGTTATTTATTATCTAATAATCAATTAGCTACTTTAGCTTCCTTGTGAGACGACCTTGGGGCGATCACCTTTGCTACAACTACCTCGTATACTTGCGAGTGACGCTTTGTAGTAGAGTTAATTAGAGCGCAATAAGTTTTTGGCGCAGTTGCCGGGGAATCTAATTGGCGAAATTGTTTATTAGCATAGATATTCTAGATTATTTTTCATTATTTACTTTTTATTTTATTTGTCTTTTGTTTTTTATAATTCTTTTGTTCTAGAAATTTTGTTTATGCAAGGCAGGAGATCACTTGGAGGAGAGCTATACCCAGTCATTCCAGAAATTTAGAGAGTGAAAAGGAGCAGGGAAGAGTTTGAACTGTACACCGGATTTGATACTACAGAGGAGGACACTTCTGATTTTGAGTCGAAATCTGCACAATCTGTTAAAATGGCAGAAGAAAGAAAAAGGACTATAAGAGATTTTGCTAGACCTGTCATTAGAACTTCCACCTCTTGCATAAGATTGACAGATGCAGCAAGAAATTATGAGTTGAAGAACATTCACTACAACATGCTGTCATCATTCTATGGAGTTCCAAATGAAGATCCTTTGAACTTTATTAGGGATTTCTACTCCACCCTCATCACTTTTCCATTGGGAGGATTAACAGAGGATCAGTTGAGGATGAGGTGTTTTTCATATACATTGAAGGATAGGGCAAAGAGCTGGCTTATGATGTTGCCCGAGAATTCTTTGACAACTTGGGAGCAAGTTTATAACAAATTTATGGGCAAGTTTTACTCTCATCAAAAGACAGCTAAATTGAGAGGGAAGATTGCTACATTCTCTCAATTTGAAGGAGAGCCATTTCATGAGGCTTGGGACAGATTTAAGATGCTATTGATCCAGTGTCCACATCATCACTATCCACTTCAACTTCTGAATCAGTTTTTCTATGATGGCCTAACCCAGCAATTTCAGAATACAGTTGATAACGCAGCTGGGGGAGCTATGGGAGAAAAGACAGCTGATGAAACTTGTGAGATCTTTGAGATGTTGGGAGCTAATTCTCAACAGAAAAGCGTAAGAGGAAGAAGTAAAGGGGTGAATCAACTAGAAGCCAATAGTGAGATGGTTAATCAGATAGCTGAGTTGATAAGGCAAGTGCAGATGCTGAACATGAAGAACAATATTTCTTCATCTACTCAAGAAGTGTGTAGAATCTGTGGGACTTTCGGGCATGGAGCAAATATATGCCCCTCTGCATATGAGTCTTATGGGAATGAAGCTGAGCAAGTCAATGCTATGGGGGGATTTCAACCAAGGGCCCGGAATGATCCTTACTCCAATTCTTATAATCCTGGTTGGCGGAATCATCCTAATTTTTCCTGGGCAACAAATAATTCTCAACAGCCTTTCCATTTGCTCCAGAGACAAAACCAACCGCAGGGTCAATCCTCAAATCAAGGGCAGCCTAAGAGAGAGAGTTTGGAGGAAAGTTTGTAGGCTTTTATCCAAGTCAGTGCTAAAAATCAAGAGATGAACAACAAGAGGCTGGATTCATTAGAAGCATCTTTTAAGAAAGTGGAGACTTAAGTGGGACAACTTGCTCAACAGATGCAGATTCAACAAAAGGGGAAGTTCCCAAGTCAACCAGAGCAGGCACAATTAGTGACTGTTCTTAGACGTGGCAAGGTAATTAACAATAATGTTGAAAATAATTCTGTGAATGCAGGTGAGCAAGAGAATAAAAAGGAAGGAGAACCAGAGAACAAAGGTGCTGGAGAAAGATCAATGGAGAAGTCCCCTACAACAGATTTGCACAAGGCAAGCAATCCATACCGGCCACCTATACCATTCCCCAGCAGGTTGAAGAATGATAAACAGGATAAGCAATTTTCAGCTTCAACATGCTGTCTAAGGTAAGTATTAACTTACCCTTACCTGAAGCAATAAAGAACATGCTGGCTTATGCTAAATTCTTCAAAGAACTGAATACCAAGAAAAAGAGGTATGAGCCGAATGAAAAGGTGATAGTTTCAGAGGTAGCTAGTGTTGTTTTGCAGCATAAACTACCTCCAAAGCTAAAGGATCCTGGTAGTTTCATCATTCAAATTACTATGGGGAACAGAAAAGGTACTGATGGCATGTGTGATTTAGGAGCCAGTGTGAATTTAATGCCTTATTCTGTGTACCTTGAATTAGAATTAGGGGAACTTAAACCAACAAAAATAGTGTTGCAATTAGCTGATAGATCTCTTAGATTCCCGAAAGGGGTTATAGAAAATGTGTTAGTTAAGGTTGGTGGTTTGATAGTACCTGTGGATTTCATAGTTCTTGACATGGAAGGAATTAACTCTTCACCATAAGCACACACTATTCTGCTGGGTAGGCCTTTTATGGCAACTAACAACACCTTGATAGATGTTAAAAATGGTAAATTGTCAATGACTGACTTAGGACAAACAGTTGAATTTTCTATTTTTAACACTTCTCATATTCCTACAACTGCTTTATATGAGGATTGTTCTTTAATTGATTGTATTGATGCAGTTGTTTCAGATGTTTTCTTGCAGACAGGTTCCTCAGATAAATTGGAGCTGGCATTGACCTTAGATAGTGATTTGGATATTTTTGATGTAGAAATAGCCAGTTGCCTTGAGACCTTAGAGAGTGCTGAAATAGAGGAACTTAAGGAGGACCCAGTTTTTGAACTTCCCTCCATCCAAAAGGAAGAGAAGAATCCTTTACTTGAGTTAGCGCTGAAAGAGTTACCTAAAAATCTGAAATATGTGTTTTTAGGAGATCACAATACCTTACATGTGATAATATCTAGTAAACTTAGTGAAGAGGAGGAGATGAGGTTGGTGAGTGAGCTTAAAAGATTGAAAAGAGCAATAGGATGGGGATTGAGTGACATCAAAGGTATTAGCCCTTCAATGTGCATGCATAGAATCACCTTAGAAGAGGGAGGTAAACCTGTTAGGGAGACCCAAAGGCGCCTTAACCCAAATATGAGTGAAGTGATTAAGAAGGAAGTGCTCAAATTGCTGGATGAAGGAGTAATTTATCCAATAGCTAATAGTGAGTGGGTGAGTCCAGTACATGTAGTTCCTAAGAAATCAGGAATCACTATGGTGAAAAATGAAAATAATGAATTAGTTCCTACTAGGACTACTACTGGGTGGAGAATGTGCATCGATTATAGGAAGTTGAACAATGCCACAAAGAAAGATCATTTCCCTCTTCCTTTTATTGATCAGATGTTAGATAAACTTTCGGGGCACTCACATTATTGCTTTTTGGATGGCCTTTCAGGTTACTATCAAGTGTCGATATCACTAGAGGATCAGTCCAAGACTACCTTCACTTGCCCTTTTGGGACTTATGCATTTCGGCGTATGCCATTTGGCTTGTGCAATGAACCTGCAACCTTTCAGAGATGCATGATGTCTGTCTTCTCAGACATGATAGATGATTTTATTGAGGTATTTATGGATGACTTTTCTGTTTTTGGTAGTTCTTTTGATAATTGCCTCAATAAACTTGTTCTTGTGCTTGAGAGATGCATTGAATGTAGCCTTACTTTAAGTTGGGAAAAGAGTCATTTCATGGTTACTCAGGGCATTGTATTAAGTCATGTTGTGTCAAGTAAGGGGATTGAGGTGGATAAGGCCAAGGTAGAATTGATTGCTAAATTACCCCCACCTACCTCTGTTAAGGGAATAAGAAGTTTTTTAGGGCATGCAGGTTTTTACCGGAGGTTTATTAAGGATTTTTCCAAAATAAGCCAACCATTGTGCCATTTGTTGGGGAAAGATGTTCCATTTGAATTTACAGCACAATGCATGCAAGCTTTTAATTCCCTTAAAGAAAAAACTGAATAGTGCACCGGTAACTGTAGCACCTGTTTGGTCTTTACCATTTGAAATCATGTGTGATGCCTCTAATCATGCAATAGGAGCTGTTCTTGGGCAAAGGGTTGATAAAATCTTGAGAGTGATATATTATGCTAGTTTGACCCTTAATAGTGCGCAAATGAATTACACCACAACTGAAAAGGAAATGTTAGCTGTTGTTTTTGCTTTAGATAAGTTTAGAGCATATTTAATTGGGTCGAAAATTATTGTGCATTCTGATCATGCAGCTCTAAAATATCTTTTAACAAAACAACATGCTAAACCGCGCTTAATTAGATGGGTGTTGTTATTGCAAGAATTTGATTTCCAAATCAAAGATACTAAGGGTAGTGAGAATGTTGTTGCTGATCATTTATCCAGATTACTCTTCTTTAGTGAAAATTTTGCATTTGATAGCATTCATAAAAATTTAGAAGCATTTACTAATGAGCAGCTGTTTGTGGTATTTGATGCACCTTGGTATGCAGATATTGCTAACTATCTTGCTTGTGGTATATTGCGTACTAACATGTCATTTCAGGAAAAGAAAAGGTTTTTGCACGTAAGTAAATTTAACTTTTGGGATGAACCTTACCTATTCCGGATTTGCAAAGATGAGATAGTTCGCAGGTGCGTATCTGAAGAAGAACAACTGAGTGTTCTTAAATTTTGTCATGACCTTCATTGTGGTGGTCATTTTGGAGGAAGAAAGACTGCATAAAAGGTTCTTCAAAGTGGTTTTTACTAGCCTACGCTATTCAAAGATGCTCAAGAATATTGTAAGCACTGTGACCATTGTCAAAGAGTATGTAACATTGGGAGGAGGAATGAAATGCCCCTTCAATCGTATATTGTTGTTGAACTGTTTGATGTGTGGGGAATAGACTTCATGGGTCCTTTCCCCAAGTCTTTTGGTTATGAATATATTTTAGTTACTGTTGATTATGTTTCCAAATGGGTGGAGGCGATCCCCACCCGTACTAATGATGCTAATGTGGTTGTTAAATTTGTGAAGGAAAACATTCTTAGCAGATTTGGCACACCAAGAGTGATAGTCAGTGATGGGGGAAGTCATTTTTGCAACAGGCTTTTTGAGAAGTTAATGCACAAATCGGGTGTGAAGCACAAGGTGGCAACCCCATACCATCCACAGACTTCTGGACAGGTTGAAACATCCAACAAGCAAATAAAAGGTATTCTGGAGAAAATAGTCAACTTATCAAGAAAAGATTGGGCGAGTAGATTGCATGATGCTCTATAGGCATATCGGACTGCTTTCAAGACTCCTCTGGGTATGAGTCCATACCGATTGGTTTTTGGAAAAGCTTGTCACTTACCAGTGGAGTTGGAGCACATAGCATATTGGGCAATCAAGACTCTGAATTTAGACTTGGACAAAGCGAAGAGAGAACGATTTCTGCAAATTTCAGAGTTAGATGAGCTGAGGAATGAGGCATATGAGAGCTCGAGGATTTACAATGATCGCACTAAAGCAATTCATAACAGGATTATAGTGCGAAAGACATTGAGTCCAGGTATGAAAGTTTTACTTTTTAACTCTCGACTCCGTCTATTTCTAGGTAAACTCAAGTCTCGATGGAGTGGTCCTTTTGAGATAACTCGAGTGTATCTTTCTGGTGCCATTGAATTGCTTAACTCTCGAACAAATGAGACTTTTAAAGTAAATGGACAGAGAGTTAAGCCATATAATGAAGGATTTCAAGAAGTGAGGATCATTGATAGCACTTTGATCCACGATCCCTAGTCTTGCAGTGATGTCCAGCTATATGACATTAAAGAAGCGCTAAATGGGAGGCAACCCATCGGTTTGCATTTCTTTTTCATAGTTGTAATTTTAAATTTAGCAAATTTTGATTTTATGTTTGGTTTAAATAAATTGAATGGGTGCTTTGATCGGTTTTTATTTTTCTAATGTGTTTCAGGGTTGATCGAAGAAGAGTTTACAATTTCTATGAGATTTGGTGATATAAAATAAAAATAAAAAAAAAAGTTCAAATTGGCAGAAGGAGACACAGCCAAGGAGCTTGGCCGTGTCCCTTGGCCGTGTCACATGGGACACGGCCAAGCCTCAACAAAAAAAATTTGCACAGTTTTCACAGTGGGTGACACGGCCAAGGAGCTTGGCCTTGTCCCTTGGCCGTGTCACATGGGACACGGCCAAGCTTCACCAAAGTTTCTTTGTTTTTATTTTTTTGTAACTTTTCTTCACAAAGACAAACACACCCATGGGACACGGCCAAGTCACTGGCCGTGTCCCTCAAAACACACAAGACACGGCCGTGTTCACCCCAACTTGGCCGTGTCTCACCCCAACTTGGTCGTGTCTCACCACTTTTCCACTTTAAAAACACGATTTTTGCACAGTTTGTCCATTCAATCCCTAATTTTCTTTCTGTTCTCTCTCTCACTCTCTCATTTTCTCTCTCTCGCAACCTCCATTACGTGTGCTTACAAGCTCCAAAACCTCCATTAAAGCTCAATTTTCTTCACCAAAACTAGAATTAATCTGTTAAAACTTCTTCTTCTCTAACAAAATATCGATTTAATCAAGTTTTGGTGTTAAATTTTTCAGATTTTCAAGATGCCAAGAACAAAGATAGTTTCACACCGCAAGAAGAAGAGACCTACAACTGAAGGGGCTTCTTCATCTTCATCGGTTTCATCTTTGAAGAGAGCAAATCTTTTGGCTCGGGGTTTCTTCCCGACAAGGTATGTTAATGATGAATCCCTTGATGCTCTGCAAATTAGGACTAATTTTTTTCGTTATGTGCAAATTCTTGGGTGGAAGAACCTAGTCTCCTTGCGACCTTTGCAGTTTCAAGAGCTGACTTTGGAATTTTTGACATCTCTTAAGGTCGAAAGAGATGAATAAAAAATTTGCTCTAGGATGAGATTTTGAAATTGCTTGGAAAATCATTTGTGATGAATATTGAACAATTGAATGCTATATATGGTTTCCATCAACATGGGGAAAGGTCGGTACCTAAAGAGTTTAAACAACAATTTGCTTGGGGAGCATTAGGCTCGGGGACTTATGTGGCCAAATCGGCCAAAGCATCTAAATTGAGCAATCCCGCTTTGAGGTATTTGCATCGTTTTATGTCCTGCGGATTCTTTGCTAGGAAGGAGAGCCCGAGTGTTGTGGAATTGAGTGAGCTCTTTTTCTTGGATTGTGCATGTAATGCCGTGCCCATTAGTTCTGGCTATTGGTTAGCCGATTTTTTTGATAGTGTGGCCAATAAAAGGAGGGGGGCAATTTGTATTGGAGGGTTGATTACCACATTAGCAGTAGCCCTTCTTGAGGATTTTGACCCGAGTACCAGTTGCATGACTATAATTTTGGGTAATGACTCATTGGATTTGGTCACATTAGAGAAGATGCATATGGTGGTGCACAGGAGAGGAGCTTATATGATGGCTTCAACTAAGCCAGAAGTACCGGGGGATAGATAGAAGAGAGCACAGGTTCAAGAAGAGTCCGACTCGGATTCTCTTGATCTAGATGAGGATGCTCCGGTCTCGGATAATCAAGAAGTACTTATTAGGATTGAGGCCCTGGAGGGAAAAGTAGATCGATTGGAGGGCAAGGTGGACCGTAACCATGTTGAGGTTTTGCAACAGTTGGATCAGATTAATAGCAACCTTGCCAAGATTTTGAGTCTCCACCCCTCGGCTTCATCATCTTCACACCCGCCTTCACCGTAGATTTTGAGTTCCTTGCTTTATTGTGTTTAGCTATTTTTGTTATTTTTCGTTTTTGTTTTTAATGTTAACATTTTATATTTTGGATATTTTATTTTATATATTATATTTTGTTTGTTTTTGAACATTTGTGTTTGTGATGAAAAGTTAGGGATTTTGCCTCACCAGGGTACGATGGAAGACAGGTTGTACTTAACTCTTTCTCTTTATTATTCTTGTTTTCCATTGAGGACAATGTAAATTCTAAAGTGTGGGGTAATCTTTAAGCTTTTCTTTAATTTTTGTTTTGTTTGTCTTTGTGTGTTTTTTTGTACGTTGTGCATGGCATAATTGTTGAAAACTTATTGACTTTTTCTGTGATTCTAGCATTATAGTTGAGACTTTAGTATCAGCATAGAGATTAGCATTTGAATTCATTCAGGATCAATTTTCACATTCTGCAATTCATGACATATAAATCTTTGAGAACCTACCTTTGTGAGTTTTGAGCCTCATGGATTAAATGTTATTGTCAATTGATTTTCTTTTCTTAAGTGTGCACCTTCATGATTTTGCATCTCTAGAGCTTGTTTTTGCATACTAATTGAACTCACATTATGATTTAATCTCAAGTTTTAAAATGATGAAGGCAAATTAGGTTAGCCCTTTTGCTTAAAAAGACTTCCCTTAATATTGAATTCCTTAGTGGGCCAAGTTAAGCCTTTGACCTTTTCTTGTTTGATCAACACAATTCTCAACTCAACACTTTCTTATTATCATCATACCTGCATTAAGGAATGGAGTTCTTATGATATGACAATAGGGTGGTTTAATTCAAAAGTGTGGGGTAAGCAAGTAAAAAAAAATTGCTATTTGGGGTTGAAATGCATACTGTGCGCATTGTATTTGACTAAGAGTCGATTATTCTTTTCCTTTACATTTTAAGCTAGATGTTCCATGCAAGTTCATATTTTGTATATATATATATATTATTAAAATAAATAAATAAATAAATAATGATAAAAATTAAAGAAAAAGAAAAAAATATATATATATATATACACAAAATTCATGTATTTTCTAGCATTAGAGGAGTGTTGACTCATGTATTTTTCTTCAAATATGCAAGTATGTGAAAGTATCAAAGGTTGGTGATTATGCCATTTGAGGGAGTTGTGAGTTTCTTAGCAAGAGTATTGTCTAATTTAGATACTCCATTTCTTGATGCTCCAGCTTAAATGTCTTTTATCACACCTTTACCTTAGCCCCATTACATCCAAATGAAAGACCTTCGGATTATTTCTTGAGAAAATCAGCGAGGGAGATTGGATAACTAAGCAAGTTTATGGTAGTATGTAGTCATGAGTGGTTTGAGTGATTAACCTATGAAATCGAGTGAAACACTTAGATGAGAGATGAGATTTGTATGTCTGGATTAATGAATGAGTTAAGAAAATCCTTGATTGAAGTAAATTGCAATTATTTATGGCTGAGTCTTAAAGGATTTCATCTTATATACTGGAATTATAGTTAAGGTTGTTTGAGTTTTTAATTTATGTCATGTGAATTTGCTTGAGGACAAGCAAAGTTTTAAGTGTGGGGTAGTTGTTTTATTAGTTTTTGTTATAGATTTGTGTCTTATTTATTATGATAATTATTGTTTTCTTTAGGTATTTTGGTAGTTTTAATCGGTTTGTTTAGTGTTTTCATTAATTTTGGTAGTTTTAATGTATTTCAGTGTTTTTATCATTTTTGTCCTAGTTTTTAGTGTGGTGTTTATGTTTTGTGGTTAATATTTATTTACTTCTTGTTTAAAGTTTGTTTCGAGTTTTATTTAGGTTAAAAAGCCAAGGAATCAATAAGAAGGAAAAATTGGATAGTGGCTGACACATGCAGAGGACACGACCAAGCTTGTGGCCGTGTCCCATACCAAGCTAAGGAGGAAGACCAAGACACAGAGGTGGACACACTCAAGGGACACGGCCAAGCTTGTGGCCGTGTCCCTCCAAAAAAGCTCCAACACAGCCAAGTTGCTTAAGCTTGGCCATGTCTCACTTAAGTCCAAAGGAAAAAGAAAGATGAAAATCAAGCAGTAGAAGACACAAGCAAGGGACACGGCCAAGCTTGTGGCCGTGTCCCTCCAAAGACCTCCAACACGGCCAAGTTTCCTCCAACTTGGCCGTGTCTCTCATGGACCAAAAGCAACGCGGATTTTTTAAAGCGGAAGTTTCGTATAAATGTAAAAGTTAGGGTTTTCAAAAGGGGGTGGAAAGTTTGAGTTTGTTTTGAGCCGTCAAAGAAAATAGTTAGGGTTTCATCTTGTTTTCTTTGATCTTTTTTATTACACTTTGATTAACTAGCTTAGATTAGATTTGTTCTAGCCATTGATACATTCTTCGAGCAAGTTCTGAACAAGAGATTCTTCAAGAGCTAAGAAGTTTGTAATTTGGTTTTGTTCTCGAACTTTATCTCTTTAATTTCATTGGAATTGTATTTATGAATATTATCACGTCTAAATTGATTTCTTTGAATGTTAATGAGATGAGTATGTTTGATAGCATTATGAACTAATTTGATCTAGTCTAGGGTTTGTATGGATCTGCTATGATTGTATGAATTGCTCTTAACTAATTATTTCTTTAGCCTTGATTGAATGGAATATTGTTAATATATAATTGATTGGCCACCAATTATGTGTTTTAAGGTATTAGATGAAGGATTGAGAGATGAAGTCTAATGCTGGAACAATTCAATTAGGGACTTAGGTGAATTAGAGATATAACCTAGGAAAAGATTATTTCAATTGTAACAAGATTAGTTGAAAGAGGTTTGAATGTGAGAGCTTATTTCCTTGACTCAATTAATTAAGTTGCTTGACATTTAATCTTTGAAATTAGATTGGTTGGGAGGAATAACCGTTCATACATATAAGTAGTAGAGAAGTGCAAACCCTAGACCCTTCTTTTAAGTGAATCAAAACATTAGCTCAATTTACTTTTATTGTTTTAAACTTCGATCAATCTGTCTTTATTAATTGTTAGCAATTTAAATTTCTTCATTACTTGTTATTTATTATCTGATAATCAATTAGCTATTTTAGCTTCCTTGTGAGATGACCTTGGGGCGATCACCTTTGCTACAGCTACCTCGTATACTTGCGAGTGACGCTTTGTAGTAGAGTTAATTAGAGCGCAACAGCCATTCCTAGCTTGGCCGTGTCACCCCTTTTTAGAGCCTAAATTTACCCGATCTGGTCCGTTTTCAAAACCCTAGCTGTCATTTTCCTTTCTTCTTTCTCCCATCTCTCTCTTTAAAATCTCCATTCTCATCCCTAAAAACCTCAAAATTCTACCAAATCTTCCATTATTCTTAACCAAAAACTCAATTAAACCCATTAAATCTTCTAATTTTCTAATAAAAAATTAATAAAATCCATCAAAGCTTCACTTTTCATCAAAGAATCAAGATGCCTAGAACAAAATGGTGTCCCATCACAAGAGGAGGCAACCTTCATCATCCTCTTCATCCTCTTCAAAAAGATTGGCTCTTCTAGTAAGGGGTTTCTTTCCAACGAGGTATGTAAGCGAAGAATCCCTTAATACTCTCCAAATTAGAGAAAAGTTTACTAGATATATTCAAAACCTTGGATGGGAGAAATTAGTTTCTCTTAAACCTTTGTAATTCCAATAATTTACCATGGAATTTCTAACCTCTCTTAAGGTTGAAAGAGATGAAAAGAAGATTTACCCTATGTTTAGCTTTAAATTGCTTGGAAAACTATGTGTTCTTGATATTGAACAATTGAATGTTATTTTTGGTTTCTATTAAGAAGGAGAAAAATGTGTGCCTAAAGGTTTTAGACAACAATTCACATGGGGAGCAATAGGCTCGGGTGGAGGGCCAAATTGGCCAAGGCAACGAAATTGATAAATCCCGCCTTGAGGTATTTTCATAGGTTTATATCATGTGGATTCTTTGTACGGAAAGAAAGTATGGGTGTGGTGGAACTAAGCAAGCTATTTTCTTAAATTGTGTTAACAATGCTATACCCGTGAGTACCAGTTATTGGTTAGCCGATATTTTTTATAGCGTAACAAATAGAAAAAAGAGTGCAATTTGTATAGGTGGATTGATGATCACCTTAGCTATGGCAATTATTGATGGTTTTGACCCGACCATTTGCCACATACTAGAATTTTCAGAAGTGATTTATTAGACCTTGCTACCCTTGAGAAGATGCACATGGTTACAAAAAGGAGAGGGGCTTATGTGATGGCTTCAGATGAGCAAGTTGCACCAGGGGACCATCAAAAGAGACCATGAGTTGATGAGAAGTCTGACTCGGATTCACTCGGTTTGAATGAAGATGCTCCGGCTCCTGAAAATTAGAAATTAATAGGATTGAAGCATTGGAAAGCAAGGTAGATCGTAATCATGCTGAAGTCCTTCACCAGTTGGAACAAATCAATAGCAACCTTGCCAAGATTCTTAGCCTCTACCCTTCAGCAGCATCATCATCACATCCTCCATCACTATAGATCATATTAGCTTCTGCCTTTTGAGAACACTTTTTATTTTTCTTATTTTCAGTGATTGAATATTTTAGTTGCTATTTTTAGTTATCGTTGTTTGTTATTAAAACTTTATGTTTTTGGTTATTTTATATTTATTACTTTTTAACCTTGAACAATTAATGTTTTGTGGATGAAAAGGTATCACTTGCCTCACAAAGAAAATGATGAAAATCAGGTTGTACTTTAACTCTTGCTTCTTTTAAATTATCCTAGTTTCCATCGAGGACTATGTCAATTTTAAAGCATGGGGTGCTAAGTTTTTGTTCATAAATGCAAGCTTTTGTTTTTCATAATTTAATTGTTGTTTTTAAGTCTTTGTTTTAGTCGTTGTTTTAGTCATTTTTGTTTAGTGTTTTGCCTTACTTTACATATTTTTTTGAAGTATATTTTGAAGTTCAATTGTTATAAGTTTCTTGGTAGATGACCTTTTAATTTTTGAAGCATGAATTGGAGAATTAGATAAAATTGGTGCTTATTATTGATTTGGTGGATATTCCTTGTATTGCCTTTTTAAACTTGTGAGAAATTGAGCCTATTAATTTTTTAGCCAACTTAATATTCTTTTTGTATGCAAGCATCTTTGATTGATGAATTGCTAGAACTTGCTTTGACATGTATTTTGAGACTACTTAAAAATTTTAATTAGACATCAATATGATTAAGGCAATTAGGTGAACCCATTTTAGCTTAAAAAGATTAACATTATATTCAACTTTAGTTAGCCAATTTTGAGCCTATTTCATTTCTCCTTTTCTTTCTTTATCATAAAACTACTAGCTTTGAACCATGCTATTTTATCTCTTACCCTTTCATTAAGTCAAGAGCATTTGAAGAACGTTAATGATTGAATGTTGTGTTAAATAAGTGTGGGGTTAAATTTAGCGGGTTTAAGATTGCAAACCATTGTGTTCTTTAGTTGTAAAACATAATTTACAGAAAAAAAAATTAAAAATTAAAAAATGGTAAAAAAATTAATTTTCTTATTGGAAGGGTTGAAATGAGTTTGGGAATAATTTTTGCAAATTTAATAAGTTCCTAAAAAGTTCTTTAACGTCTAGTGCTAAGTGATTGGGAGGTACATTGGGATTGTTGGTCGTACTATGTTGCTTACTTTACTCTTGAAGTGCTCTTGAACTTAGTGGATAAACTCACACTTTCAAATGTCATGCCCTTACCTTAGCCCGTTTACAACCAAATGAAAGACCTTATGATTGATGATTGATTGGAATTTAGTGGTGGAAGTTTGATTGATAAGCAAGCTTATGGTGATAATCTTTCATTGAATGTTTTGAGTATAAACACTACCTTATTAAAAACTTCAAAGAGTTGGTGAGAGAGTGACAACATTGGTTATGCATGGAGAATCACTAAATTACATGAGTATTGGTTTTGTTTGGTTTGATATTGATTACGTATTTAATAAATTGGAAGTCTTGATACATTCTTATAACTCTTGAACTTGACTAAATTTTCTTATTTAGTTTGTTTTAATTTTAACTTTGCTTGGGGACAAGCAAAAAATTAAGTGTAAGGTATTTGTTTCAATCATTTATGTTTATATTTTTAGGGTAATTTTATTGGTTTTTAGTTAATTTTTTTTAATTTGTGTTTAAAGATTATTTGAAGTATTTAATTTAAGTTGAAATGCAAAACAATGGAGTGATGGATCAAAGTTTGAGGAAAATCAAGAGACAAGGCCAAGACACCACTTAGCTTGGTTGTGTCACTCATCAAAGACAAGGAAGAAGTAGGACACAGGTTGAGACAACTTAGCTTGACCGCGTCCTTCAGGAAAATTGGGCAGAGGCAGACACTGGCTAGAGACATGGCCAAGCCATTGGCCATGTTACATGATACGGCCAAGGCCTTAGCCGTGTCCCACTTGATAAAACCAAAGAATAAAGGAGGCAAAGCAAATGACAGATATGAACACAAGCAGAAGACACGGCCAGGGCCTTGGCCGTGTCCCACCTGAAGAAGAAAGAAGTGTTAGTTAGAGGCAGCCGTGGACACGAACACATGACTTGGTCATGTCCATATGAAAATGACTGACACGGCCAAGTCACTCATGACTTGGCATTGTCTCATATGGTCCTTTTGAATGGACACGACCAAGTCACTCATGACTTGGCATTGTCTCATATGGTCCTTTTGAATTATTTTGCACGAAGTGAAGGACAAATGGGGAACAAAAGACTCTTTCTTTTTAAAAAGAAATATTAAAAATGAGTAAAAGATGGATAAATTTATGGGAAGAAATATTAAGCAAAGAAAAAGAGTGAGGCAAAGAGTGGTGTGTGAGTTGGCAAGACATGCTTGGTGTCTTAAGAAATTAAAAAGAATTGGAAGTGGAGGGGGATGAAAATACATACATGTTTGGCTTGTTTGAGAGCTATCTACTTCTTAGTTTTTGGTTCTTGTTTTAGAGGGGGAGACATCATTCCCTCTTCATCTTCATTTCCATTCATCTTTCATTTTTTTCATAGACAAAACTTAATCAAGTTTGGGGATTAAATTGAGTGAGCAAGCTCCTTAGAAGATTAGGGTTTGAAGAAAGCTTGATTGGAGTTGTAAGCTTGAGACAGTTACCATTCCATCTTTCAAGAAGAGAGCCATTGATTGAAGAGTGCTTGGAAGTTGTTCATCATACATCAAGGTGGAAGCTAGGAGGAAGACAAGCAGTTCAACTCTTGCCGTCTACAAGGAATTTTTTATATTCTCTCTTTTAATTCGTTTCTATATTATTGTTGTTTTATTATGAACATTAATATTACAATGTATAATTTTGATTTGATGAATATTAAGATGGACATTTGTTTTAAATTGATGATGTGCTAATTTACTCATGCCTTGGGTTGTAGTAGATTTGATTAAATGTTTTGATTTGATAATTCCATTAGTATACCTTTTTATTGGTTGATTGCATTGGATTTAAAGTTAGTTTGATGGATTGGTCACCTATTAATCACTTAATACTGAACGATGGACTGAAAGGTGAGATTCGATATTAGAGCTATGTAATCAACCACCCTAAGAATGAATTAGAAATATAAGCTCTAGGGTTTATATAATTTGCAATTTCAAAATAATTAGTTGTTGTTAATTCATGAATGTGAAAACTAATGAATTGGTAATTACTAATTAAACTCAATGAACAAATTAAAATACAAGGCTATATTAATGGATAATTTGAGAATCAATATTTAATTAAATTGATCTATAACCTTAGGCACCATTCCTAGAATTGAATTAATCTTACACAACTACTGCTCATTTTTACTTTCAAATTTTAATTACAATTCACCAATTCAACAACATACACTCAATTTTATTTATTTTGTTTAAATCAAACTATTACAAAATAATTCCTTCCTTGTGAGACGACCTTGGGGCTGTCACCATTGCTATAATTACCTCGTATACTTGCGAGTATCGCTTTATAGTAGTGTTAATTAGAGCGTAACATATTGTACACAGAGATTGAATATTTCTAACCCGAACTAGAGTACTGAAGAAAAAGATCTAAAACTGAATTATACCACTGACTTTTTTACTAGAACAGAACCGAGTTATATCGTTAACTTTAATTGGTACGGTTTTGGATATTAGACAATATCTGTATTAAACCATATTGAATTGTAAGAACATGTTATATTTTAATAATTTTTCTTATATATTGTATGTAATAGAAATTAAATTTACTAACAACTTTTAATAAATTCTAATGTACCATAAATACTCAAATATATTTAACTAATATATATAATTTAAAACTATATTTTTAAACTATGAGTGCTACCTAAAGTAATTTATTTTATTAATGTTAAATATTATCTTTTCATATTATCTTAAGACATGAAAAAAAAATAAGAACTACATCTAGTGAGTTTTACCATTTGAAATAGTAGTTTTTAAATAAACAATGGACTTCACTACTTGAGAAGATGATAAGGATACAAAACATTATTATGTCAAACATTTGTTTTTTTTTTTTTTTGATATTTTTAACTTTGGATTTTTCAAGTATTTTATTTCTAACTTTAAAATTAAATTATAAATAGTATGAGTATTTGGATTAGAAAATTTTTAAATACATTTATTTTTCCTGCCTTTTAAGCAAAAAATATGAATATCTGTATTGAATCAAATTGAATTAGATTGTCTCAAAAGAACCGAAGCTAAATTTCGTATTGTCTCAAAAAATCAAGACAATACAAGATGGAGATTTTTATTTCCAATACGGTTCTAGAGATTAAATTTTTAAAATCTCTGACTTGCAGTACATTTCTGAAGATTTACAAATCTATAAATTGGATCGAACCATATACGTGCCTAGTTAGGTATACATTAATTTCATTATTTGTAATTTCTTTTGAAAGATATTATTGTTGATGATATTTCTGAGATGAATTTTGCTTGAGTGGTAAAACCAAATGTTCAAAAAAGAATGATTAGGCCAACTTATGTTATGAAATCTCCTTTTTTTAATGAATTTCAATCATATAACCATGTTGAAGAGCCTAAGTCAATTAGAACTGTTGTACGTTTATTATCATCTTTGGATAATAATATTGGTAAGTCACCAAATTCTAAAAATCAGTGAATCTTTATTTATGGCTTGATGAAGGAATGAAGAAAAGAAAAAAGTAATTTTTTTTTGCTCAACTGTTTATCTTTCAATTTTTCTATTTTTGTATACTTTGTTATTTATTTATTTATTATTTTTTAACATTTTTAAGGAAGAAATTTCATTCAATTGAAAATAATCTTATTTCTCCACCTTTATATCTTGAAGTTGATTATATCTCTGAGAAGACTTGGTTTCACTCATACTAGTATGATGGTTAGTTGATTTCATCTTCTGTAAGTTGTTTTTTTTGTTTTTGTTTTTTTTTTATTAGTTTTGTTTTTATTTTATTAAATATTACATATTTGGTTTGTTATTGTTGTTTGATTTTTTTACAGCATATTAATGTTGTTTTCTAATAATTGAGGAAAAAAAGTAAATACTTTGAAGACATTTAAGTAAAATTTACTACTGTTGATTATTGTTTTGATTAGTATTGAAGGTTTTTTTGAGTCATATCTTAAAAAGGGAAATGATTAGTCAGTAGTTTCAAATTATTATTTGACTGTTAAGTATATTATTGAGCATTATATCTGTTATAGTACTTGTTGGGTAGAAGTGGACCATATTTTATTTCCTATTTTTATAAAGAAGGAAAAACATTAAATGCCTAGTAGGTTAAGTGTTTAAGATAGATGGATTTTTTTTATAATTCTTAGAGGTCTGGTCGAAACAACAAGATAGCATCTAAAGCAGTTAAATCATATAGTGTACTTCTGCCACTTTTTATGTCTATACTTTGTATTTTTGGTGCTTAGAACGATATTGATGTTGTTGATAGAGCACATGTGCAAATGAAGTTGAGCAAGCCTTTTAATATTCTATTTGTTGATGGGTTATCGACTAAAGTAAACAAGTAAAATTTAAATCTGATTTCATAATTTTTTATTTTATTTTAATGATTATGTTTTTTTTAGTAGCATTTTGTAAGAGCCCTTTTTAAAATGTTCTTGTAGTAATTGTGGTATTTTCGTCATGTCTTTTTCCGAATATTTTACACATGAAAAAGAAATGCCTTCTTCAAATTTTAATGTTGAACTTCATCAAAGCATACTTGTTGTTTTGCTATATTCTTGTACAAAATTGAAAGAAATTAATGGCTTGGAAAGAAATTAATTCTTGTTTAGTATAAAAATTAAGCAATCCTCATAAGGATCTTGATTCATATCCTTCAATATTGCAACTACATGTGGACATGATAGCTCATCTATTTGAAATCCATTGCATGCTCATGTTTTCTCTTTTATGTTCACTATGAATTTCTTCTTTTCATTTTCAGAAATAGCGAACAATTTATAATTTTGTTTGGCATAACTATTAACAAATTTCAAAGTAATTAAATATTAGAAGAAATTTTAAACATATATCAAACATAAACCAATAAGTATAGCAACATGATATTCACACCATATCCTCACAACTCATGAAAAATTTATAATTAAATTCTGATTACCAGAATCTGAATGAGTCAAACATATAACAAAAAAAAAGTGTACTAATTAAGCATATTGAAAGTATAGTTTCATGTACCTAAGAGAAAAGCATTATGATAATTACCTTTAGTTTCAAAGATAGAATGTAATTCGAAGTCAACATATGTTTAGCTTTTTTTGCTAGTTGTATGAAAGTTTAATTTTCAATATTCCTATTTGTGTAACTCCATTCTTGTACTAGAGCATGTAAGTACTATAGTTTTGTTGTAATTGGTAGCTTTAGTTGCTTTGTTAGTAACATTAAGTGATTCAACTATGTTTTATGTCATAATTGAGTATTTGTTTTTTATAGAGTAAACTCTAGCCCATCTGTGATGCCTAATATTGCTCAAATAAGGTCTTATCCTCTTATCAATTTTATCTAACTATTCATGCGATACTCAAATTCTTGAGTAATATATGCTTTTGTTGTAGCAAAAAATGTCTCCTTTATTATTATTATTATTATTATTATTATTATTATTATTATTATTATTATTATTATTATTATTATTATTATTTGAATTTCTTTTGAAATTAGTCTTTAGATTGTTCAACAAATGGAATATACAAAATCCATGACTAGCTTTAGGATATATCTTTCTAGCTATTGTTTCTATGCCTTCATGCCTTTCAAAAATTATATTCAAGCGTTATCTATCACCAAAAGATTTTCTTAATTTTGTAAAGAACCATTCCTAAAAAGCACCATTTTCTGAATCAACTATACAAAATAATAGAGGAAGGATCTTACCACCCACATCTTGTTTAGTTGCTGAAAGTAGTGTTCCTCCATATAATGATTTCAAAAAAGTATCATCCACAATCATTATCGGTCTGCAATACATCCATCCTTTTATTGATGCGTCAAGAGCCATAAAAACATAAAGAAACATGTTGTTGTCTTTTGTTTTAGCTCAATAATAGATCATTGGGTTTGTAGTTTTTAGCATATGCAAAAAACTAAAATCATATGATAAGATTCATCTAGTTTATCTCGTACTTTCTATAAAGCTTTCTACTTTGATCTCCATACTTTTGCATAGTTTAAAGAGACACCATATTGATCTTTCATGTCTCTAACTATGTTTGTTGATGTGCATGCTATTTTCATGCTAAGATACTTTGACTTTATACAATCAGCAACTATATTTGAAGTGGCTTATAGATGATCATTTAATTTGAGTTATAATGGGCATGTGTGAATGTTGTTGAATTTTTGAACTATGAATTTGTTCATCTTACTATTTCTTATTGCCCTTAAGTAGCACTTGAAATTTTCATCAAAATATTTCACAGCATATTCCTTGTCACATGATTTTTCTACCTTATACCGGAAATGGTTCTTTAAAGCATAAAAACTTAACATTATTTTAAAGATCTTTTTGTCCTTATATATCTTTCCTTATTCAATTTTTATATGTCATGTGTTGCTTATTATAGATGAATTCCCACTATGAGCATCAACTTCTTCTTTGCATAATCCACAAAATCTATAAGGACATCTGCTAGACAAAATATGCTGAACTTTATTCAGATATTGTAGTTGTATAAGTTGTTTCAATTCTTGAAATCTCAAAATTTGATCTTGAGTAGGAACCGAAAAATGCGATTACTAATCCTTTTTCAGCAACAGTAATACACGAAGGATATCTTATGAAATCTTGTTCCTTCTTTTTCAACTCCAATTAAAATGACAGATCTCCATCCTCTTCTATCTTTAGTGGGGGATACCCATTTTTCACTTGGCATTAGATTTACAATACTAGTTTTTCTCTTTTGAATTTTAGTTGTTTTGGTATTATCTCCAAAAGATTATCAAAACTGCAATCTCTTCAAATAAGAATCCCATTTACTTCAAAGTAATTCATATACTTATCCAATTTTTCTATTATAATGAATAAACATCAGTATTGTATACATTTCCGTTGAATGTAGATTTATTAATAATACAATAATCAAATCACCCCAATCTTATAAGATGATGGTATTTTTAAACATAAAGATATGACAACTATTGCTTCATTCATTTAAATAAAAGCTACTTAAGCTTAAACTTCATAAAATTTAAATTCATCAACTCAAAAATAAGCAAAATTGATTAAATTCATAAACTTAAACCTATACAAATTCAAGAAACTGAACTAAATTCAACTAAACACTTACTTAAAATTGTACAAACTCAAATTAAATTCAAACTCATCAATTGAAACTTATAATAATAAGCCATTGTTGTGGTTGAACATTAAATTCAATACTTTAACATATACCTTTAGAAATTAATTGGATAGAATCTAATAATGATATACTATAATAACATTAGAAATAACATATAGTCACCCACTCTAATATAGTATACAATTATCTGAATTCACATTGTTCATATTGATAAAAAAAATCCTAGGATTATATACTTCATTGTGTTTGTTTTTCTCTAAAAGCATTAAACTATTTTTTTTTCAAAGTTTGATCTATCCTAGATTAAAATGAAATCAAGCCATAAGAAACAAAATGTTAAATCAAAAAATATTTTTTGTGATTATCAAAACAATATCGTTGACTATTCTTCATTTTATTGTTTACAAAACTAAACTACAAAACTAAGAAAAATTAATAATTCTACAAAGATAGCTTCTGGCATTATCAATTTCAAAGCAACCAGAAATTACAATTAGTTATTGACGAAAATGTGAATTTTCTAGAAAATGTTTCAAAAATCAGAAAATGTGTTTCAAACTTTTTTTTTGTGATCACAATAGTTAATCCTATTATTACTAAAGTGGTGCAAGTAGTCTCTTTTGTTGGAATAAATGAGAGATTTATATATAACATACAATTGATAAAAATTATTTCAAGTAGGTTACCCACGGAAATTGCCTTGCCTGAATCCAAAGCATTTAAATTTAAATTACTTGTATCCATCCTAAACTCGGTTATGACCATCTTTTTATAATATGTACCAATCCCAAATATATTTAGCACTACTCATTTACTACTTATACCTGTTAAATTACACATTTAAGTATAAAAATTAAAAAATATTATGAAATTGAAGTTACAAAATTATAATTTTCTCAATTAAATAATTATAAAAAATTTAATACTAACATAATTTTATTAAAATAATTCTATACTAAACAATTCTATAATTAAAATAAAATTTAATAAATATATAATTAAAATTTAATAAAATATAACTAATATATATAATCAGATTCGGTAGCGGGTACACAATAATATATACCCACAACCATTATGGATAATAAAAATATTATCCATATGCATTCAAACCCTATTATAACTATATATACCAT
Source organism: Garcia nutans (assembly GCA_947685225.1). Lineage (NCBI taxonomy): Eukaryota > Viridiplantae > Streptophyta > Magnoliopsida > Malpighiales > Euphorbiaceae > Garcia > Garcia nutans. Next base: position 3,056,090 of record CANTUV010000051.1, on the reverse strand, counting down.
ATATAAACGGATTGAGACGGGTTATATACATAAAAACCCGTTACCATTCCTAAATCTACGATAAGTTTATTATGGAATATATGGTAGAATGATATTTTTAATTCTTTAATTATTTATTCATGTATATTTTTATTTATTTTTTTAATTTAATTTATTGACTACTTTGCAATAAAAAATATTTGTGACAAAAAATTGGTCATGCTTATGATCAAATAAAAAAAAGCTAAGGAAAATGAAGCAAATCTGGGCTTCCATGTCATACATATATATGATATAAAAAATAAAAAATATTTATTGGCATTTATAAAAAAGAGTAATATATATTTTGTGTTTTTATTTATAAAAATTAATATATAAGGATAAAAGATCATATATTTAATAAATTATTATTAAATTTTATTAAGTAAAAATAGTAATAAAAAATATTAAATGTCATATATTTAATAAATTATTAATATATTTATAATTATTTATAAATCTTTTGATTAAAATTATTAATATATAAAAATAAAAGGTCACATATTTAAAAATTTTAATAAATTATTATTAAAAAATTATTATATGAAAATATTAATATATGAAGATCAAAAGTCATATATTTAATGAATTATTAATCAATTAATTATTAATAAAATTTTTAACTGAAACTATTAATATATAAAAATAAAAAGATCATATATTTAATAAATTATCGATATATCAATATAAAAAGTCTTATATTTGATAAATTTATTGAATGAAATTGAGAAATAAAAGAAATGTAGGCTATCACATAATATATATATATATATAATACAAAATATATCATATAATCAAATTATTCACCTCTCTCTATATTGTTTATGTCTTTTATAATTTGATAACCAAAACTATTAAATTAAAAAGATAAAAATTAGCTTAAGTTTTAATTTTATTTTCTACAACTATACTAATGATTGTTAATCACATTAAACTCAAAATTTAGTAGAATTAATTATATCGATAGTCCTTAATCTTTTGTTCTAATCGCACTAAAATTTTTAAACTTTATTTTGCAAAGATAAAATCATTAAATTTTTAATTTTATCCTAATAAAATCCTTGATACTATTTTTTTTACTATTGGAGAGTGATATGACAGTTACGTGTCTCCATGTGGTGAAAAAAAAAGAAAATTTTAATTTTTACTTAAAATATATTTTGTGCTAAAATAGTTAAAATTGGAAGTTGACGAGATTATTTATAGTTTTGGAACGAGCTACGAAATTAAATGTGGAAATAAAGAGTTTGAGAGGAATAAAAGATTGATTGAAGAGTAGTTGAAAAAGAATGTGATTGAGTTTTGCTACTCAGAGATTAACGAATTTGAAATGTTTCGAATTACTCTAATAACTTTTTGTTTGTAGATTGATTGTGTAGGTGGAAATTAAATTTTTTTTTATTTTTGTTGCAACATGGCTACCATGTCACTTTTTTCAGTAGCGAGAAAAAAACCTCATAGATTTTATTTGGATAGAATTAAAAATTTTGTAAAATTTATCTTTACAAGATGGAATTTAAAAATTTTAGTAAAATAAGATAAAAGTTTAGGAATGATTGGTGTAATAACCCAAATGTAGTACCTGAAATCATTAATATAAGAAAATAAAATATCATATATTTAATAATTTATTAATATATAAATATAAAAAATTTTATATGTATTAATTGAAATTATTAATTAGTAGAAATGATTGAAAAAAATAGTTTATATGTATAGTGAGGTTATATATTTAATTTCAGCAATTCTTCATAATATTTTTAATAAGATAATAAAAATTTATATATGTATATTATACGAGCATATAACTAGTTGTTTTGCAAAAAAAAGATTTTAAACTTATTTTTTCTCACTTGAATATAAATAACGACAATTATTTGATAATTTATAATAATATTTGTTACAAATCACATCAAAAATAATAATGTAACAAATGTGATTATACAATTAACTAGACAATGAATATGATATTTGTAACACCTCTATACCCCGTATACGCACACTACATACTACTATATCTGTAATATACGTATACCGAATACAGGAGTGCCACGGTTTATAATAAGTAAACCAATCTTTTAATTTAACAACATTATAAGAAAACTTAAAACATTCAAATTACAATATAAACTATACCAGATAAAACATTTGTTCATTATGCAGCGGAAAATGTAGTGGTATTTACATATATAAATACATTAAAATCCATGTTTACAAAACATAAAATTTATACATGTTTGGCAGTTTGTCTATGATCTTTAAGCCCACAATCAACACTTCAAAGTCTAGACTCGACTCGGTCTAGTCGAACTCTCTGGTTCTACCCTGTCACCTGCACGATGAACCACAATCGCGCTAAGCCATAGGCTTAGTGGTACAAACCACAATAACAATATGCTTTAATGTAATGCTAATGTCACACATTCATATATCATATTTCAAACCTTACATTAAATCATATTATTTATTTTATTTCACCATTCATGAATCACATTTAAACAAAGACAAGCATGAGCCCAAAAGAAACTAATATGCCATTCAACTTTCAGAGTTAATGTTTTGGTTTAATTATCACATTTATCATCATCCCAACTAGGCTTCAAGGATTAGGCTCAACCAAGCTTCAAGGGGAGCAAAGCATGCTAAGCATCAACCCAACTTGACTTCAAGAACCAAACCCAACCTAGCTTCAAAGGTTGTAACATCTCAACTAGGCTTCAAGGACTAGACCCAACCAAGCTTCATAGGGAGTTAAGCATGCTAAACTTCAACCCAACTTGGCTTCAAGGATCAAGCCCAACCCAACTTCAAGAGATTATTACTATTAGGCATGCCACCAACAACAAAACTCTGAAAAGTGAATAACACATTAGTGTTGCGCTCGAATTAACTCTACCACAAAGCATCACTCGCAAGTATACGAGGTAGTTGTACCAAAGGTGATCGCCCCAAGTTCGTCTCTCAAGGAAGCTAAAGTGGCTAATTGATTATCAAATTATAAATAAAAAGTAATAAAGAAATTTAAATTGCTAAATAATGAAGAAGATTGATTGAAGTTTAAAACAATAAAAGTAAACAAGAGCTGATGTTTTGATTCACTTGATAGAAAGGTCTAGGGTTTGCACTTCTCTACTACTTATATGTATGAACGGTTTTTCTTCTTAACTAATTTAATTTCAAAGATTAAATCTCAAACAACTCAATTAATCAAGTCAAGGAAATAAGCTCTCGCATTCAAACCTCTCTCAACTAATCTTGTTATAATTGAAACAATCTTTTTAATAGGTTATATCTCTAATTCACCTAAGTCCTTAATTGAATTATTCAAGTATTAGACTTCATCTCTCAATCCATCATCTAATACCTAAAACACATAATTGGTGGCCAATCAATTATATATTAAAATATTTCATTCAATCAAGGCTAAAGAAATTATTAGCTAAGAGAATAACCAATTCATACAATCATAGCAGATCCATACAAATCCTAGACTAGATCAAATTAGTTCATGATGCAATCAAACATATTCATCTCATTAATGTTCAAAGAAATCAAAATAGACATGATAATATCCGTAAATACAATTTCAATGAAAATAAAGAGATAAAGTTCAAGAACAAAACCAAATTACAAACTCCTTGAAGCTTCTGAAGAATCTCTTGTTCAAATCTTGCAAGAAGGATGTATCAATGGCTAGAACAATCTAATCTAAGCTAGTTTGGTCCAAAGTATAATCAAAATCAAAGGAAACAAATGTTAAAACCCTAACTTCACTCTTGACGGCTCCACCTCTCTCTCAAAATCGTCAACAGTCCCTCAAACCCTAGCTTCCTTTTCCTTTTATATGAATCGTCCATTTAAAATCCGCTGCGCGTTTGGTTCATGAGGGACACGGCCAAGTCAGAAGTGACTTGGCCGTGTTGGAGTGCATTGGAGGGACACGGCCAGTGACTTGGCTGTGTCCCTTGCATGTGTTCACTTCTGTTGCTTTCCTTCTTTCTCTTCTTTGGTTGAGTGACACGGCCAAGTCAAAAGTGACTTGGCCGTGTTGGTCCTTTTTGGAGGGACACGGCCACTGACTTGGCCGTGTCCCTTGCTTGTGTCTGCTTCTGGTTAATTAATCTTCTTTGCCTTGGATGCAAGTGAGACACGGCCAAGTTGGAGTGACTTGGCCGTGTCTGGGCTTCATTGGAGGGACACGGCCACTGACTTGGCCGTGTCCCTTGAGTGTGTCCACCTCTGTGACTTCGATCTTCAATTTAACTTGGTATGGGACACGGCCAGTGACTTGGTCGTGTCCTCTGCCTGTGTCAGCTACTGTCCCTTTTTGTCTTCAATTTGGTTCCTTGGCTTTTATAACCTAATACAAAACTTGAACAAACTGTAAACAAGAATTAAATAAACAATAACCAACAAAACATAAACACACACTAAAAAGTAGGACAAAAACGACAAAAACACTGAAATAAACTAAAACTACCACAATTAATGAAAACACTAAACAAACCGATTAAAACTAACAAAATACCTAAATAAAACAATAATTATTATAATAAACAAGACACAAATCTATAACAAAAACTAATAAAATAACTACCCCACACTTACAACTTTGCTTGTCCTCAAGCAAATTCACATGGCATAAATTAAAAACTCAAACAACCTTAACTATAATTCCAGCATGTAAGATGAAATCCTTTAAGACTCAGACATAAATAATTGCAATTTCCTTCAATCAAGATTTTCTTAACTCATTCATTAATCCAGACATATAAATCTCATCTCTCTTCTAAGTGTTTCACTCAATTTCAAAGGTTAATTCACTCAAACCACTCATGACTGCATACTACCATAAACTTGCTTAATTATCCAATCTCCCTCACTGATTTTCTCAAGAAATAATCCGAAAGGTCTTTTATTTGGATGTAATGGGGCTAAGGTAAGGTGTGAGAAAAGACATTTAGGCTGGAGCATCAAGAAATGGAGTATCTAAATTAGAAATACTCTTGCTAAGAAATTCATAACTCCCTCAAATGGCATATTCACCAACCCTTGATAATTCACACACTTGCATACTTAAAGAGAAATAACGAGTCAACTTTCCTCTAATGCTAGAAAATATATGAATTCTGTATATATATATATATCTTCTCTTTTTTTTATTTTTTTTATTTTTATCATCATTCATCATTCATTTATATATATATACAAAATATAAACTTGCGTGAAACATCTAGCTTAAAATGAAGAGGAAAAGAATAATCAACTCTTAATCCAATATAATGTGCAAAATATGCATTTCAACCCCAAATAACAATACCCACACTTTGAAATAAACCACCCTATTGTCATATCATAAAATTTCATTCCTTAATGCAGGTATGATGATAATAAGAGAAAGTTGAGCTGTGAATTGTGTTGATCAAACAAGAAAAAGTCAAAGGCTCAACTTGGCTCACTAAGGAATTCAATATTAAGGGATATCTTTTTAAGCTAAAGGGCTAACCTAATTTGCCTTCATCATTTTAAAACTTGAGATTAAATCATAATGTGAGTTCAATTAGTATGCAAAAGCAAGCTCTAGAGATGCAAAATCATGAAGGTGCACACTTAAGAAAAGAAAATCAACTGATAATAATATCAAATTATGAGGCTCAAAACTCACACAGGTGGGTTCACAAAGATTTATATGTCATAAATTGCAGAATGTGAAAATTAATCCTAAATGAATTCAAATGCTAATCTCTATGCTGATACTAAAGTCTCAACTATAATACCAGAATCAAAGAAAAGTCAATAAGTTCTCAACAATTATACCATGCACAACACACAATATAACACACAAAACGACAAACAAAACAAAAATTAAAGAAAAGCCAAAAGATTACCCCACACTTTAGAATTTACATTGTCCTCAATGGAAAACAAGAATAATAAAGAAAAAGAGTTTAAGGACAACCTGTCTTCCATCGCACCCTGGTGAGGCAAAACTCTATCTTTTATCACAAACACAAATGTTCAAAAACAAGATGCAAGAGAGCTTAGGGTTTCTATTTATTTAAACTAAACATAAAATCAAAATTGCTAAATATAAAATTATAACTATGAAAAAGAAAATGCAAACCGATGGGTTGACTCCCATTAAGCGCTTCTTTAATGTCATAAAGCTGGACATACTGCAAGGTTTAGGAATCATGGATCAAAGTGCTGTCAATGATCCTCACTTCCTGAAATCCTTCATTGTATAGTTTAACTCTATGTCTATTTGCTCTAAAAATCTTATTAGTTCTAGAGTTAAGCAATTCAATGGTACCAGAAGGACATACCTTAGTTACCTCGAAAGGACCACTCCATCGAGATTTGAGTTTACCTTGAAACAGACTGAGTCGAGAATTAAAAAGTAAAACCTTCATACCTGGACTCAATGTCTGTCGCACAATAAATCTGTCATGAATTGCCTTAGTGCGATCCTTGTAAACTCTCGAGCTCTCATATGCCTTCGGGTTAAAGCACCTTTGGGTCTCCCTCACTGATTTAGCCCCCTCTTCTAAATTCAGTGTCAGCTCCAATTTATCTGGGGAGTCTGTCTGCAACACAACATCTGAAACAACTACTTCAACACTATTAATTAAAGAACATTCCTCATATAAAGCAGTTGTAGGAATAGAAGAAGTGTTAAAAATAGAAAAATCAACAGTTTGACCCAAGACAGTCATTGATAGTTTACCATTTTTAACATCTATTAAGGTGTTGGTAGTAGCCATGAAAGGCCTACCCCGCAAAATAGTGTGTGCTGATGGTGCAGGGTTACTCCCTTCCATGTCAAGTACTATGAAATCCACAGGTACTATCAACCCTCCAACCTTAACTAACACATCTTCTATAACCCCTTTCGGGAATCTAAAAGACCTATCAGCTAATTGCAACACCATTTTTGTCGGTTTAAGCTCCCCTAGTTCTAATTCTTTAAACACAGAATAAGGCATTAAATTCACACTAGCTCCTAGATCACACATGCCTTCAGTCCCCTTTCCATTCCCTACAGTAATTTGAATTATAAAACTTCCAGGATCCTTTAGTTTGGGAGGTAGTTTATGCTACAAAACAGCACTAGCTACCTCTGAAACTATCACCTTTTCATTCATCTCATACCTCTTTTTCTTGGTGATCAGCTCTTTGAAGAACTTGGCATAAGCTGGTATGTTCTTTATTGCCTCAAGTAAGGGTAAGTTAATACTTACCTTAGACAGCATGTTGAAGATGTTAGAAAATTGCTTATCTGGTTTATCATCCTTCAACCTGCTGGGGAATGGTATAGGTGGTCGGTATGGATTGCTTGCCTTATGTAGGTCTGCTGTAGGGGACTTCTCCACTGATCTTTCTCCAGCACCTTTGTTCTTTGGTTCTCCTTCCTTCTTGTTCTCTTGGTTACCTACACTCACAGAATTATCTTCAACATTATTGTCAATTACCTTACCACTTCTAAGAACAGTCACTGATTGTGCCTGCTCAAGTTGACTTTGGAATTTCCCCTTCTGTTGAATCTGCATCTGTTGTGCAAGTTGTCCTACTTGAGTCTCCACCTTCTTAAAAGATGCTTCTAAGGAATCCAGCCTCTTGTTTGTCATCTCTTGATTTTGAGCACTAACTTTGATGAAAGCTTGTAAACTTTCCTCCAAGCTCTCTATCCTAGACTGCCCTTGATTTGAGGATTGACCTTACTCTTGGTTCTGTCTTTGGAGTAAATGGAAAGGCTGCTGAGAATTATTTGTTGCCCAAGAAAATTTTGGGTGATTCTTCCAACCAGAGTTGTAAGTATTGGAGTAAGGATCATTTCTGGCCCTTGGTTGGAATCCTCCCATAACATTGTCCTACTCAGCTTCATTCCTATAAGTCTCATATGCAGAGGGGCATATATTTGCTCCATGCCTGAAAGTTCCACAGATTCCACACGCTTCTTGAGTAGATGAAGAAATATTGTTCTTCATATTCAGCATCTGCACTTGCTTTGTCAACTCAGCTATTTGATTGACCATCTCACTATTTGCTTCTAGTTGATTCACCCCTTTGCTTCTTCCTCTTACACTCTTCTGTTGAGAATTAGCTCCCAACATCTCAAAAATATCATAAGTTTCAGCTGCTGTCTTTTCTCCCATGGCTCCCCCAGCTGCATTATCAACAGTGTTCTGAAATTGCTGAGTTAAACCATCATAGAAGAACTGATTAAGAAGTTGAAGCGGGTAATGATGTTGTGGACACTGGATCAATAACATCTTAAATCTGTCCCATGCCTCATGAAATGACTCTCCTTCAAATTGAGAGAATGTAGCAATCTTCCCTCTCAATTCAGCTGTCTTCTGATGTGAATAAAACTTGCCCATGAATTTATTATAAACTTGCACCCAAGTTGTCAGTGAGTTTTCGGGCAACATCATAAGCCAGCTCTTTGCCCTATCCTTCAAAGTATATGGAAAACACCGCATCCTCAACTGATCCTCTGTTAATCCTCCCAATGGAAAAGTGTTGAGGGTGGAGTAGAAATCCCGAATAAAGTTCAAAGGATCTTCATTTGGAACTCCATAGAATGATGGCAGCATATTGTAGTGAATGTTCTTAACTCATAATTTCTAGCTGCATCTGTCAGTCTTATGCAAGAGGTGGAAGTTCCAATGACAGGTCTAGCAAAGTCTCTCATCGTCCTTTGTCTTTCTTCAGCCATTTTAACAGATTGTGCATATTCTGACTCAGAATCAGAAGTGTCCTCCTCTGTAGTATCAAATCCGGTGTAGAGCTCAAACTCTTCTCTGCTCCTTTTCACTCTCTGAATTTCTGGAATAAATGGATGTAGCTCTCCTTCGAGCGATCTCCTGCCTTGCATAAACAATATTTCTAGAAAAAGAAATATCAAAAGCAAAAGACAAATAAAATAAAATGAAAACAATGAAAAATAATCCAAAGTATTTTTTTTAATAAACAATTTTGCCAATTAGCCTCCCCGACAGCAGCGCCAAAAACTTGTTGCGCTCGAATTAACTCTACCACAAAGCGTCACTCGCAAGTATACGAGGTAGCTGTAGCAAAGGTGATCGCCCCAAGGTCGTCTCTCAAGGAAGCTAAAGTGGCTAATTGATTATCAAATTATAAATAAAAAGTAATAAAGAAATTTAAATTGCTAAATAATGAAGAAGATTGATTGAAGTTTAAAACAATAAAAGTAAATAAGAGCTGATGTTTTGATTCACTTGATAGAAAGGTCTAGGGTTTGCACTTCTCTACTACTTATATGTATGAACGGTTTTTCTTCTTAACTAATTTAATTTCAAAGATTAAATCTCAAACAACTCAATTAATCAAGTCAAGGAAATAAGCTCTCGCATTCAAACCTCTCTCAACTAATCTTGTTATAATTGAAACAATCTTTTTAATAGGTTATATCTCTAATTCACCTAAGTCCTTAATTGAATTATTCAAGTATTAGACTTCATCTCTCAATCCATCATCTAATACCTAAAACACATAATTGGTGGCCAATCAATTATATATTAAAATATTTCATTCAATCAAGGCTAAAGAAATTATTAGCTAAGAGAATAACCAATTCATACAATCATAGCAGATCCATACAAACCCTAGACTAGATCAAATTAGTTCATGATGCAATCAAACATATTCATCTCATTAATGTTCAAAGAAATCAAAATAGACATGATAATATCCGTAAATACAATTTCAATGAAAATAAAGAGATAAAGTTCAAGAACAAAACCAAATTACAAACTCCTTGAAGCTTCTGAAGAATCTCTTGTTCAAATCTTGCAAGAAGGATGTATCAATGGCTAGAACAATCTAATCTAAGCTAGTTTGATCCAAAGTATAATCAAAATCAAAGGAAACAAATGTTAAAACCCTAACTTCACTCTTGACGGCTCCACCTCTCTCTCAAAATCGTCAACAGTCCCTCAAACCCTAGCTTCCTTTTCCTTTTATATGAATCGTCCATTTAAAATCCGCTGCGTGTTTGGTTCATGAGGGACACAGCCAAGTCAGAAGTGACTTGGCCGTGTTGGAGTGCATTGGAGGGACACGGCCAGTGACTTGGCCGTGTCCCTTGCATGTGTTCACTTCTGTTTGCTTTCCTTCTTTCTCTTCTTTGGTTGAGTGACACGGCCAAGTCAAAAGTGACTTGGCCGTGTTGGTCCTTTTTGGAGGGACACGGCCACTGACTTGGCCGTGTCCCTTGCCTGTGTCTGCTTCTGGTTAATTGATCTTCTTTGCCTTGGATGCAAGTGAGACACGGCCAAGTTGGAGTGACTTGGCCGTGTCTGGGCTTCATTGGAGGGACACGGCCACTGACTTGGCCGTGTCCCTTGAGTGTGTCCACCTCTGTGACTTTGATCTTCAATTTAACTTGGTATGGGACACGGCCAGTGACTTGGCCGTGTCCTCTGCCTGTGTCAGCTACTGTCCATTTTTGTCTTCAATTTGGTTCCTTGGCTTTTATAACCTAAAACAAAACTTGAACAAACTTTAAACAAGAATTAAATAAACAATAACCAACAAAACATAAACACACACTAAAAACTAGGACAAAAACGACAAAAACACTGAAATAAACTAAAACTACCACAATTAATGAAAACACTAAACAAACCGATTAAAACTAACAAAATACCTAAATAAAACAATAATTATTATAATAAACAAGACACAAATCTATAACAAAAACTAATAAAACAATTAGGCACACAATTCTTTCATTATTTCATTATCAATTCCATTCTCATTTCTTCTTAATCATCTAGGCAATCATGCCTCAATTATTTCATTTGCAATATTATAGCCAACAATAATGGCTTCACATCTCATCATTAGAGTATATATATATATAACCAATTGCATTGAACATACATTTTGAATGATCATCATATCTTTCACATTATGCAAATCATAATATTAATCAAATGTATCAACAATGTAATAGATCACTTAGCACATTTATAACCAAATGTGTTAAGTTCCAATGTCATGTAAATGTATGCAATAATGTAGGGTTTGTACTTACCTCAAGTGCACCTCACACAACACCAAACTCCTCTTCCAAGAATCCTCAACACTAGGATTAGGGCAACTCAACTCTCTTCAAAACCTAAACCAAAGGTGATCATACACACTCACTTAGAGATACATATGAGATAAAATGGATAGGAACCAACTAGGGCTAACTCTAAACATGACACGTTCAACAACACGGGCGTGTCCCTGACCGTGCCCTAAACTCACAACACAGAAGCTTTGACACGCTTAGAACCACGGGCGTGTCACTGAACGTGTAATACATTCTGTCTCATAGAAACATTGACACGTCCAACAGCACGGGCATGTTCATGGCTCTGTCAATCCACCAACATCACAGTAGCTATGACACACTCAGTGACATGGGCGTGTCACTGGATGTGTCAATATTACTACAACACAGAAGCTGTGACACGCTCAGTGACATGGGCGTGTCACTGCTCGTTTCACCCATCCAAGAACATAGAATCATTGACACGCCTAAAGAGCTGGCCGTGCTCATGGGCGTGTCAGGCCAAAAATCCTGATTCCGGCAACAACAACAACACATCCAACAAACCTCTTACTTCCACCATTTTTCACTTCAAACAAACTTAACTAAACACACCCATAAACCATAATAACTTGCAAAAACACCAAAACAAATCAAAACATACATCAAACACCAATTCATAACCATCACATACACACAACTCAAAAACAACACTTGCTCTTCCACCAAACCTAACACTTTCTCTTCAATCCAACCCCAAAAATCAAAATCAAATAAACCAAATACTCTCAAACACACCACAATCAAACATACTCATACCATCAATAATCAAACACCAAACTCAAATGCAACTCAAAAGAAAACTAAGGATTCAAATGGAAACTTACCAAAAATGATGAAAACTCTTAGAATTCCAATTTGATCACTTGAAACATACTTCAATCTTGAGTTTGGAAAATCAAAAACTCTCTTCCTCTCTTGCTATTGTGATACCCGGCCAACAACAAAGAAAGAAGAAGAAGAAGAAGAATGAATGAATGGCAAAGTCAACTCTCCCTCTTCACTTAACCACTCAATCTCTCTTTTGTTCTCAACCAAGCAATTATATTAATATAATATTACAAATATCATCATCCACTTTCCACTTAATTTCCATTTCAATTAATTTAATTAATTTAAAATAATTAATTAATCTTCTTTGACTTCTATTTCTTTGACTTGTATATGTTGTATATATCACTATATATACAACATATACACTCTTCCCTTACCTCATTTCTCTTTCCATTTAAACATATACATTTAATCCAAATACAACAATAAATATTCCAAAACTTTTAGGGTATACTTTGGGATATTACAATTCTCCCCCTCTAAAAAGAAATTTCGTCCTCGAAATTACCTGATCTCAAGTCTGGAATAATTGAGGATACTGATTTCGCATCGCTTGCTCACCCCAAGTTGACTCTTCCTTTGTATGATTCTTCCAAAGAACCTTGACAAGTGGTACTTTCTTATTTCTCAACTCTTTCACTTCATGTGCCAATATAGCAACTAGTTCTTCTTCAAAAGTAAGATCCGGACTCACCTCAATAGATTCAACGGACAAAACATGAGATGGATCTGATCTGTACCTCCGCATCATAGAAACATGAAAGACATTATGAATTCTATCCAACTCAGGCGGCAAAGCAATTCGATAAGCAACTGGTCCAACTCTTTCCAATACCTCATAAGGTCCAATAAAACGAGGACTTAGTTTCCCTTTGCGGCCAAATCTTAAAATCTTCTTCCAAGGAGACACTTTCAGAAATACTTTATCTCCAACATCAAACTCTATGTCTCTCCTCTATAAATCTGAATAAGATTTCTGCCGATCTGAAGCTGCTTTTAACCGATCCCAAATTATTTTCACTTTCTCTTCCGTTTCTTTTATCAAATCAGGACCAATCAATTTGCCTTCTCCAACTTCATTCCAACATAGAGGCGTTCTGCATCTCCTACCATACAATGCCTCATACGATGCCATTTTAATACTAGACCAATGACTGTTGTTATAAGCAAATTCCATCAATGGTAAAAATTTGTCCCAACTTCTAGAGAAATCAATGACACAGCTTCTCAACATATCCTCTAAAATCTGTATCACTCTCTCTGACTGCCCATCTGTCTATGGATGAAAAGCAGTGCTAAAGTGCAATCGAGAACCCAAAGCACCATGTAAACTTTTCCAAAATCTCGAAGTAAACCGGGGATCTCGATCAGACACCAAAGAAATTGGAACTCCATGCAACTTCACTATCTCACTGATATACAACTCAGCCAACTTCTCAAGAGAATAGTCCATTCTAACTGGAATAAAATGAGCTGTCTTTGTCAACCGATCAACAATCACCCAGATAGCATCATGCTTCTTATGAGTCAAAGGCAAACCAGACACAAAATCCATTGTCACTCGCTCCCATTTCCATTCAGGCACTGATAAAGGTTGAAGCAACCCTGTTGGAACTTGATGCTCGACCTTCACTCTCTGACAAGTGAGACATTTGGATACAAACTCCACTATGTCCCTCTTCATACCTGACCACCAATAATGCTGCTTCAAATCATGATACATCTTAGTATTTCCAGGATGCATAGCAAAAACCGATTGATGTGCTTCCTTCAAAATAATCTTTCTTAAACTAGCATCATCAAGAACACACAATCTATCCTTGAACCAAAGGCTACCATCACTTCTCACATGAAAATCTTTACTCTCTCCATTTTGGCAATCTGACACAACTTTCTGAATTTTCTCATCAACCAATTAAGCCTCTTTAATCTGATCCAACAACACCGGTCTCAAATGCAACTGAGCTAACAATGTTCCATCATCACATGATTCAAAACTAGCATGCAACGTTCTCAACTCAACAAGCAACGAGAGCGAATAAACAGTCAAGCCTGCCAAAGACTTTCGACTCAAGGCATCAGCAACAACATTTATCTTACCAGGATGATAATCAATCAAACAGTCGTAATCTTTAAGCTCTCTCTGAACCCCCAAATATTTCAAACTCTTATGATCCATGTAAATGAAACACTTCTCCCCATACAAGTAATGTCGCCAAATCTTCAAAGCAAACACTATGGCTGCTAACTCTAAATCATGCGTCGGATAATTAAGCTCATACGGCTTCAACTGCAGAGAAGCATAAGCTATGACTCTACCTTCTTGCATCAAAACACAACCTAAACCATTATGTGAAGCATCACTGTAAATCACATATGGTTTATCTTCCACAGGCAAAGTAAGAACAGGAGCTTGAGTCAACATCTTTTCAACTGCTCAAAGCTTGCTTGACACTGATCTGTCCACACAAATCTAACTCCTTTCCGAAGTAATCTGGTGAGTGGAGTAGCTATTAAAGAAAAATCTTTCACAAACCGTCGATAATAGCCTGCCAAACCCAAAAAACTTCTAACTTCAGTTACAGACTTCGGTGGACTCCAATTCAAAATAGCTTCAACTTTACTCGGATCGACTCTTATACCATCTACTGACACCACATGACCCAGAAAAGTCACTTGATCAAGCCAAAACTCACACTTCGACAGCTTAGCATACAATTGCTTCTCTCTCAAGGTCTGCAATACAATCCGCAGATGCTTGTCATGATCCTCCTTATTATGCAAATATACCAAAATATCATCAATGAAGACCACCACAAACTGATCTAGATAGGGCCTAAACACTCTATTCATCAAATCTATAAATGTTGCAGGTGCATTCGTCAACCCAAAAGGCATCACTAAAAACTCATAATGCCCATATCTTGTGCGGAAAGTTGTCTTAGAAACATCTTCAGCTCTGACTCTCAACTGATGGTACCCTGATCTCAAATCAATCTTGGAAAACACTGCTGCTCCCTTCAATTGATCAAAGAGATCATCTATCCGAGGTAAAGGATACTTATTTTTAATAGTCACCTTATTCAATTGCCTATAATCGATGCACAACCTCAAAGTACCATCCTTCTTCTTCATAAACAAAACAGGTGCTCCCCACGGAGAAACACTAGGGCGAACAAACCCTTTATCCAACAACTCCTGCAACTGCACCTTCAACTCTCTCAACTCAGCAGGTGCCATTCGATAGGGAGTAATAGAGATGGGAGTGGTACCAGGCAACAAATCGATACCAAACTCAACCTCTCTCTCAGGGGGTAACCCTGGCAACTCCTCCGAAAAAACATCTGGAAATTCAGCAACTGTGGGTATACTATCAAGTTGAGAACCCACTATTCTGGTATCCACAACATGAGCAAGATAAGCATCACACCCTTTTCTAATCAACTTTCTAGCTGCAACAACTGACACAAACAAGGATGTAAGTTGTCTCTGCTCACTAGATACCATCACACTTCTACCATCACCGGTTCTCAAGGTAACACACTTCTTTTGACAGTCTACCACAGCTCCATGCTTAGGCAACCAATCCATGCCTAAGATCAAATCATACTCCTTAAAAGGCATTTCAATCAAATTACCCAAAAACTCTTCACCTTGCACCACAACTGAACTATCGCGATGCACCTTACTCACCACAACACTATGTCCTAAAGGATTTGTCACCAAGACATCAAATCCTAAGGACTCTGAATGCAATTCAGACACAAGCAAGATAGATGCACTTATGTATGAATGAGTAGATCCTGGATCAATCAAAGCAGAACTAAAATGCCAAATAAAAAAATGTACCCGCAATTACTGCTGAAGCATCCGACTGTCTCTGCATCACATAAACTCGCTGAGAAGACCCAGCCTCATCTGGCCTATTGCCTCCGGATATAGAGCCTCCTCTCTGACTGATCTCGGGTCAACCGCCTCTACTGAAACCTTTGCCTCCTCGACCTCCCCTGCTAACACTAGGTCGAGAAGCTGCAGTATCAGTCTGTCTATCCTCTTGTAGCTCAGGGCAATCCTTGATAAAGTGAGCTGGTGACCCACATCTAAAACATACTCCTGATCCACCCGTCTTCCAGCAAGTACCCCCATGTGCCCTACCACAATGGACACATTGTGAGCGGGGATTTTCACCCCCGCTCCCGGTGGAATGGTTCTTGCGACTTTGGCACTGTTTAGGCTCGGGGCCTTAGAGAACATGGACCTAAGTCCGGAGAAAATGGAGTCGCCACCGGGACGGGCAGGGAAAAAGAAAGGGGTGGATGACTCGATTCCTAAGGAATACCCAACCCCTTAATGGGTTCGGAAAGTTGGGTACGTGTGGGGAAGGTGAGAAATGGCCCAGCACCCCCACAATACCCGGTTCATTGGAACCGGCCTCCTTTACAGGTCTTAATATTATAAAATTCTTAAGTATAATAACATTATCCATATTACACACAATAATTAAAAGAAAGCATTATTATATTAAAATCAAAGCAATGTCCAAACAAAGTATATAAATGGACACCCATCCAAGGATGGAAACATGTCCTTACATCACATGCCTAAATAGGACACCCACCAAAAGGTAGAAACATGCCCTTTACATAAGTTCTAAAATATAAAAGCAAATTAAATTACATGTTGTTTAAATAATGAGGTACCCACCAAGTGGAAACATACCTCTTACAACTTTTGGAAATCTAAATTGATTGATAAAAGTAAATAATCATTCATCATAAATAAATCATTCATCAAAAGTATTTAAATAAAATAAACATCCATCCATGATAAATTAAATAAATCAAGTATTGAAATTAAATAGATTAAAGTATAAGAGATAAATCAAGGTATAAATAAATATGGAATTGAATAAAGCAAATAAAAATTCAATTATAGCTACTGTGACTTTTTATGGAATTAAAATAGATTAGGGTTTTATGTTTTAAAAGGTTGGTAAGACTCTTTGATTAACCAAATTAAGGTTTGAATGGTGAAATCATGAAACTAGGGTTTTAGACACTTTAAAGTACTTTGATTTGTGATTTTAAATTGTATTTTTAAGCTACTGTGTAAAATTAGCATATTTGTGTTTTTATGTTTTTTTTTATGTTTTAAAGGATTAAAATTTAGAAAAAGTTAGGGTTTAATGTTTTAAAGGTTTAGGGTTTACTATTTTAGGTTTAAAAGTTGAATTAGGGTTTTATGCTTTAAAATTAGGATTCTCGGGTGATTTGTTGAATTAGGGTTTAAAAAGACAATTTAATAATTTCATGAGGTTTTATGAATTTAAACACACGGATTGAAGATTTTATAAGTATAAAATATGTTTTTGAAGGCTTTTGAATGAAATAGAACATAATTTAAAATTTTGAAAGAAACAGAATCAAGTTTTGATTTTGTTAAAGAATTTGTTCAATTAGGGTTTTGAGACTTTTGAAGAAGCAAAAAATAATAATTTTAAATCTTTTTGGAAAATAAAGTAATGTATTAGTATTTTAATCTTGGAAAAATTAAATTAAAGTTCTAAAGTTTTTATTTAAAAAAAACCTTAATTTCATAGGTTTGCTACTGTGAAAACATAAATCAAAAAGAATTTAATATACCTTCTTTTGTTGATTCCTCCAAAAATAATTCTTCTTAGATGAACTATCAATTCTTCTTGGATGAACTATCTCCAAAGACAAGCCTTTGTTGCCTTTGAATTCCTTAATTCGTGCTGCTGCTGCTTTAAAGATCAATTGAATTGAGTTTCCCTTTTCCTTCACTAATTTGGTTTCCAAAAAATCAAGCTACTGCCTCTTTTTTTTCCCTCCAATTTCATTCTATTGGTCCTTATTTATAATGGTTTTAGGTTGTTTATTCCTAATTACACACGGCAAGTAATAATAATAAAAAAAGAAATTAAAACCTAATTGGATTAGGTTTCAAAAAATTTGCGTCGAAAAATTTTGTGCTAGCGAAAACTGCGGCAGCCGGGCCCGTGGCTGGGGCTAGTGGGCGTGCCAGCCCGCAGGAAAATTCTGAGGAAGTTATTTCGCCCACAGGAATTTCCTGCGGGCAAAAAGCCCACGGGCACGCACGACTGCCTTTTAGCTGCAGAATTTTCCGACTCCGATTTTTATTTTATTTTTATTTTTTGATTTTTATTTATTTATTTTTATTTTTTATTAATAAAAATTAGATAATAAAACAAAAACTATTTAATTAAAATTATTTTGGACCAATTAGACAACAAAAATCATTTTGGACTAAATAAATCATATTGGATCGGATTGGGTCAAAAATTAAGGGTCTACAGTTTGCCCACTGCTTGAATGATCTGAAATCTTAGTGAAAGAGAGTGAAAAGCAATAAGATTTAATTTTTGATATGGCGACTTGTTTTGGATTCTGGACCCGAGATTGATTTGATTTGGGTACTTGGACCCGAGAATGGGTGCTTGGACCCGAGATTGAGTTTGACTGACCTTTTATCATTTGAGAAGTCTGATTGCTCCCATTGTTTTATGCATTGTGATTATTCACCATCAAAATGGATCTTCACCCTTTGAGATCGGGTCTTCACCCTTAAAAATGGATCTTCATCCTTTGAGATTGGGTTTTCACGCTTGAAAATAGATCTTCATCCTTTGAGATCGGGCCTTCACCCTTGAAAATGGATCTTCATCCTTTGAGATCGGGGCTTCACCCTTGAAAATGGATCTTCATCCTTTGAGATCGGGTCATCACCCTTGAAAATGGATCTTTATCCTTTGAGATCGGGTCTTCACCCTTGAAAATGGATCTTCATCCTTTGAGATCGGGTCTTCACCCTTGAAAATGGATCTTCATCCTTTGAGATCGAGTCTTCACCCTTAAAAATGGATCTTTATCCTTTGAGATCGGGTCTTCACCCTTGAAAAGTGGATCTTCATCCTTTGAGAATGGGTCTTCACCCTGGCTTCAGCTCTGTTAGCCGGATTGGTCTTTTGTCTTTTGCACCTTCATTCTTTTGAGAGTTCTATTGTTCCATTCTTTTGTTCTTTCTTTTTGCAAAGATTTAGCTATTTTTAATTGGACCTTATATCCTCTCCTTGCCCCCCCTGTGTGGCAAAATATTTGTAAGTGAGTTTAAAAATATTTGGTATATAAACTCAAAAAATTGAAAAGGAGAAACTTTGCCCCTTGTGTAGGCTCAAACCAAAGATTTTATCCATGCAAGCTTTGATTGATGCTTTTGTCGTCTTGTTCTTCGCATAAGCATGCATTTCTTCTCTTTGCAAAATTACTGGAGCTTTCTCAAGCAATGGCTTTCCATGCCCTCCTGATTTGACATCTTCTTTTGATTCTTCACTTCACAGAGTGTTTGCTGTTCACTTTGATAAAGAATAGACAATACAAGACAAGAAAGTATGATGTGATATGCTCATGTATGCATGATATGCATGAATAATACTTACAGTTGTTCCATCGACTCACAGACCGAGGTGATCAGCAGAAGTGTTCTCATTGGTTCCGTTTTGACGCTTGTTCAAGTCTTGCATTGGAATGATCGAAAGCTTTGCATTTATGGCTTTTATCTTCTATATGTTGAGAACATGAGTGGTAGAGACCCCTAATGGTAGAGTCAGGGATGCATCCATTTCAAAATATGTTTCAGCATGTCAATTGGCAGCTTGCCAATAATCATTTCCTTTGCCCAATATGTCCTTTGGAGGTTCAACATACTTCCCTTAACTTGAAGGCTTTGTATGATAAAATATTTTTTTTTTGAATTTTGATGTTGAAATCAAATATTGGCTTTGCCAAATTAATGTCAATGTACCTCAGGACTTGATTTTTCCAAATTAACATATCTATAACATGACAACCCTAGTTATCGTACTAAACTCGGGAATCATTTCTATTTAAGCAAGAATTGTTGCACTTCAGATAAGCACATACACATTACTTGGCCAAAGGTCTCATTTGAGTTTAAATATTGTCTATCTCATATGCATGCTTATTCAAACTATCTCCACTAATAGATTCTACCTACCAAGATAGATCAACAGGTCTTTGATAGGCTTGAAATGGGGTCTACAAGGGACATGGGTTAAATGAAGGCCATTTTGAGATAGGAGCTGGTGTGACACAATGGACAAACCCTCACACTATAAATTTCTTGTTTGAACTTTAGGCAGTTGGGAGAAGTCTTGCTAGACTCCAAATTCCTTCTATATCTTCTTGGCATTAATCTGGATATTGACTAGGACAGTTTTTTTTGCCCTGCAAAAAGTTTGGTTCCCAAATTCATTTCTTTTCTTCTTCTCCCTTTTATTTATTTCTCTTACTCTTCCCTTTTCTTTCTCTTTGTTTTCCTTAATCTTCCATTTCTTTGAGCATTTTATCATTTTGTCCTTCTTTCTTGTTGGACTATCAAGTACAAAACTTTCAAGAACTGGATGGTCTCCCTCCTTTTCTCCAATTTTGATTGAATCTTTGGTTGCGTTGGGCCAATTCAAGTAAAAATGTCTTTATGAACCAAATGGAAGCCTTTTGCTGCTTTAGGTAAAAGATAACTCAGTTGGCTTTATGAACCACCTTTTTAGGTTTTATCTTCTTCTTTTTTTTTAATTCTTTTTCTATTCTCTTTTTTCCTTTTTTCCTTTTTTTTTGTTCTAGTTCAAACATAGTTGTCTTGTTTGTACCAACTTGGGCTTTCAATAATGGATGAGTGGAGTAACATAAATCTTCTTTAATAGGGATAAATCATTTGTTACTCTAATGTTGATGTTGTCTTGATATATTGGAGACATTAAGGGAACTTCAACTACCCTTAAGGTTTTGAGAACATCAACTTTCCTTATGGTCTTGAAAACATCAACTACCCTTATGGTCTTGAGAACTTCAACTATCTTCATAGTCTTGACTATTCATTTCTTTCTTTGATCTTCTTGCCTTTTCACCTTTGTGATCATAAGACTTGTCAAAAGTATCACAACAGCTCAAGGTAGGTTGTTGAGGTTATATGCCAATGAAAAGAAAGCTAAAATTTTATGAAGGCTCAAAGGGACAACTAGGGATTAATATTTAATTGGGTGGATACTAGTTGTTGGCTAATCAAACAATGCCTAGATCATCTCTCCCTTAAATAAGCAGAGTTCAATTTCGCCTTGAAAGTTTGTCAAAGCATGTTCTAAGACTGACTAAGACCTAGACAAAGATAATTATGCAGGAGCCCTCTTTAAGTAAGCATACACAACTCAATGCTATCTAGTAAAGTCATTCGGGTCATGATGCCTAGACACAGTAATTTATAAACATCAAGCTAAAGTCCTCATTGGTTGAGCATTAAAATGAACAAAGACCAACAAATTTTTTTGATAAAAGTAATTTATTCAAACAAATTTAAATTTGAAAAACACGATAGTTCCAAAATATTAAATAAAGTACGATTGAAAAGCAACATTCAAGCTAAGGAAAGTTCATTGAGTTAGGCTTTTTTTTCCTTTCACATCTTCAACATTCTCATCTTGAAAAGAGGATAAAACAAAATCTTCTTCCAATCCTTTTCCCACTATAAAGGTTGCTGGTGGTGGCACTCTTCCAAATTTAGGCAAAAGGTTGTCTTTGGTATTGGGCTTATCCGGCTCGGGTAGCTTGCCACTATCAATCAAATCTTGGATCTCATGCCTTAATCGGGTACACCTATCAGTCTCATGTCCTTGAGTCTGATGAAATTGACAAAAAGCATTAGTATCAAATTTTGGGGGTAATGGACTAGGTAAAGGTCGAGGGGCCAATGGTAGTAACAACCCTTTCTTTTGTAGCTTATCGAAGACCCAAGACAAAGGCTTCCCCAGATCTGAAAATTGCCTTCTATTTGCTTGACCGGTTACATTAACATCAACTTCTTTTGTGTGCTTTGATTGTTAGGCTGGTTGTTCCCTTTCTCATTCCTTCTTATTGAAAAGCGATTCTTCTCCCTTTCCCACTCTTCAATTTGTAGACCAGCTTGGAGAAGATCTTTGAAATCATGGATGAGTGTATGAGACATCCTCTCACGAAGATTAGGTAACACCCCTCTCACAATCATCCTTATTTGATTGGATTCATCGGGCATCTTCTTGAGTAAAGCAGCCTTGTTTTTCCATCTCTTGACATAGTCTACAAAATTCTCATTCGGCCTTTGCCTAATGGATTCTACTTTCATCAAGGTAACTTCCAATTCAACATTATATCCATATTGTTGGATAAAGGCTTTGTAAAGTAGATCCCAACTCTTTTGTGTTCCATCATCTAAGGTATTGAACCAATTTTGGACAACAGGGTCCAATGAGAGCATAAAGTACCTTAGGGTTTGAGCCTTAGTAGCTCGGACAGATTGCATGGCAGTGATATATTGCTTCACGTGGAGATGAGGATTTCCGGTGCCATTGTACTTAGCAAAGGAAGGCATCTTGAATTTATAAGGGACTTCTTCATCTTGTTCAAATAACTTGTCAACTTCGGACATCTCTTCGGTTTTCAGCTTCTTCTCAAATTTCTTTTCTAAATCAGCAATCATCTTTTCAACATCAGATGTCTCGGTCTTTTCAATAGTTGCCTTCTCGATAGCCTTCGGTTCTTTCTTCTTTTCTTGAACCTCTTGGTAGTATTGAGCCCAATCATCATCATCATCAATGACCACCTTTTCATCATCAAAAGCTACTTCATTAATTTTAGTCTTCCCTTTGTCCTTTGGTTTCTTAGTGCTAGCAGATGCCTCAGCATGGTTTTCTAATATTGCAGTCAATTGGTTCTTCATGGTCTCAGCTAGGGCCTCTTTGATTTCTTCCATCTTGGCATTGAGGGCCTCATCCACCATCCTTTGAATTTGTTCGGGCTCCATTGTTTTTGGTGAGCAAGTAATTGAGTCGTTGCTAGATGCTTCGTCTCCGGCGTAGGTCGGATTGATGTAAGCTTTAGAACTATCGTAATCCAAGGCTGTGAGCCAGAGAGGATCAATGAGATGAGATGCATATGTATGCATGTATGCACCAACAACAAATAAGGATAAATAGGACGTTCCTTCCAACCTTATAACATCCACACACGAGTGGCGAGTCTCTTTTCCTAGGTATATGGTTAGCAAAATACCAACATGGGGTACCTTGCTTTCGAATAATTCCCTCGGACATTTCAACCAATAGTTATATTATCGAAAATGGAAATCAATCCATGATAATTCCCATTAATTAGGTTTTAATCCATTTATCCAACTAAAGTAGCTTTTATGCTATGCTGGATTAAAACGAAATTAAGAGGTTTATTATAAATAGATTTCTCACTTGAAAAAAGGTAACTAATGATTCATGCCAAAAACAAGCCCATAGTTAATTTATTATAGGCCCACAATTGATTTTTGGTATTTCATAATTGACCTAAATATTTTGCAAGCTCTTTGTAAGAATTTTGTTTCTAAGCCCATTATAAAAAGATTTTTAGAGAAGTGGATTTCGGGCTTAGTATTTGGGCCATGGGCCAAAGAATTTATTTATTTTTTTTAGAAAAGTCTTATGTCCAAAGACCATCTTGAAAAAATTTTGAAAATAGTTTGTCTTTTGGATTTTAAGGAAAAATTTATTTTGAGCTTACAATATACTTAGATCATATTAGAAAAAGAACAAACCAAATAAGCTATGATTTAGACTAAGATAAACTAACCATAGTCAAACAACATGCATTTGGGGTAAAACCTAAGGAAAGTAACTAGGCCAATTACATGAGCTTTAATCTTTGGGTAGAAAGGCTTAGGTTCCCATAGCAAGTATATACCAAACGATACAAGGCTATGAGTGGTTATGCCATACTCGATCTCCATACCTTGAGTGAAAGTATGGTATCCCTTACATAACACAACACGGGTAACACGGGCATCCTAACTCACGCACACGATGCAAACTAATATGATGCAATGGATAAAATCATTATAAGAAAGAATAGAATAATATAAAGACCAACGGAATCAACTTCTCTTGTCCCTAGTGGAGTCGCCACTGTGAGCGGGGATTTTTGCCCCCACTCCCGGTGGAATGGTTCTTGCGACTTCGGCACTGTTTAGGCTCGGGGCCTTAGAGAACACGGACCTAAGTCCGAAGAAAATGGAGTCACCACCCGGACGGGCCGGGAAAAAGAAAGGGGTGGATGACTCGATTCCTAAGGAATCCCCAACCCCTTAATGGGTTCGAAAAGTTGGGTACGTGTGGGGAAGGTGAGAAATGGCCCAGCACCCCCACAACGCCCGGTTCATTGGAACCGGCCTCCTTTACAGGTCTTAATATTATAAAATTCTTAAGTATAATAACATTATCCATATTACACACAATAATTAAAAGAAAGCATTATTATATTAAAATCAAAGCAATGTCCAAACAAAGTAAATAAATGGACACCCATCCAAGAATGGAAAGATGTCCTTACATCA
Source organism: Garcia nutans (assembly GCA_947685225.1). Lineage (NCBI taxonomy): Eukaryota > Viridiplantae > Streptophyta > Magnoliopsida > Malpighiales > Euphorbiaceae > Garcia > Garcia nutans. The sequence continues at coordinate 3,031,648 of CANTUV010000051.1, read as the reverse complement.
CATGCCTAAATAGGACACCCACCAAAAGGTAGAAACATGCCCTTTACATAAGTTCTAAAATAGAAAAGCAAATTAAATTACATGATGTTTAAATAATGAGGTACCCACCAAGTGGAAACATACCTCTTACAACTTTTGGAAATCTAAATTGATTGATAAAAGTAAATAATCATTCATCATAAATAAATCATTCATCAAAAGTATTTAAATAAAATAAACATCCATCCATGATAAATTAAATAAATCAAGTATTGAAATTAAATAGATTAAAGCATATGAGATAAATCAAGGTATAAATAAATATGAAATTGAATAAAGCAAATAAAAGTTCAATTATAGCTACTGTGACTTTTTATGGAATTAAAATAGATTAGGGTTTTATGTTTTAAAAGGTTGGTAAGACTCTTTGATTAACCAAATTAAGGTTTGAATGGTAAAATCATGAAACTAGGGTTTTAGACACTTTAAAGTACTTTGATTTGTGATTTTAAATTGTATTTTTAAGCTACTATGTAAAATTAGCATATTTGTGTTTTTATGTTTTTTTTTATGTTTTAAAGGATTAAAATTTAGAAAAAGTTAGGGTTTAATGTTTTAAAAGGTTTAGGGTTTACTATTTTAGGTTTAAAAGTTGAATTAGGGTTTTATGCTTTAAAATTAAGGTTCTCGGGTGATTTGTTGAATTAGGGTTTAAAAAGACAATTTCATGATTTCATGAGGTTTTATGAATTTAAACACATGGATTGAAGATTTTATAAGTAGAAAATATGTTTTTGAAGGCTTTTGAATTAAATAGAACCTAATTTAAAAATTTGAAAGAAACATAATCAAGTTTTGATTTTGTTAAAGAATTTGTTCAATTAGGGTTTTGAGACTTTTGAAGAAGCAAAAAATAATAATTTTAAATCTTTTTGGAAAATAAAGTAATGTATTAGTGTTTTAATCTTGGAAAAATTAAATTAAAGTTCTAAAGTTTTTGATTTAATAAAAACCTTAATTTCATAGTTTTGCTACTGTGAAAACATAAATCAAAAAGAATTTAATATACCTTCTTTTGTTGATTCCTCCAAAAATAATTCTTCTTGGATGAACTAGCTCCAAAGACAAGCCTTTGTTGCCTTTGAATTCCTTAATTCATGCTACTGCTGCTTTAAAGATCAATTGAATTGAGTTTCTCTTTTCCTTCACTGATTTGGTTTCCAAAAAATCAAGTTACTGCCTCTTTTTTTCCCTCCTATTTGGTTCTATTGGTCCTTATTTATAATGGTTTTAGGTTGTTTATTCCTAATTACACACGGCAAGTAATAATAATAATAAAAAAAGAAATTGAAACCTAATTGGATTAGGTTTTGAAAAATTTGCGTCGAAAAATTTTGCGCTGGCAAAAACTGCGGCAGCCGGGCCCTTGGCTGGGGCCAGTGGGCGTGCCAGCCCGCAGGAAAATCCTGCGGGAAGTTATTTCGCCCGCAGGCCTGCGGGTGAAGTGCTGGGCCTACGGAGGTGCCGCCCGCAGGAAATTACTGCGGGCAAAATGCCCACGGGCCCGCACGACTGCTTTTTCGCTGCCGATTTTTTTTCGACTCCGATTTTTATTTTTATTTTTATTTGTTTATTTTTATTTTTTATTAATAAAAATTAGATAATAAAGCAAAAACTATTTAATTAAAATTATTTTGGACCAATTAGAAAACAAAATTCATTTTGGACTAAATAAAGCATATTGGATCGGATTGGGTCAAAAATTAAGGGTCTACACACATGTAGGTAAAATAGATCTCTGAACCACTGGAGTCGGAGCACTCGCTACAGAAACTGTAGGTCTCGATCTCTGCCTCTGATACTGAATTGATCTACCTGACTGCCTCAGGCTCCTACTGACTCTCGGAACAAAATTCCCTCGGCCTCTCTTCATATATGAAGTCCCTGCCTCAAACTGAGGTCTCCTAACTCTGGTCTCCTCTTCAGTAGCAGCTGGTGCAATACCCTGTGCTCTCTCAACACTTCTAGTTGCGGCAACTAACTGAGAAAAGTCTTGGTACCGAGAACCAGCAACAATAAACATAATAGAGGGCCTCAATCCCTCCTCAAATCTCCTACACCGGTCAATCTCATCAGAAATAATCCCACCGGCATAGTGACTCAACCGGATATACTCAATCTCATACTCTGTCACTGTCCGGTTATCTTGTCTCAGGTTCAGAAATTCCATCTTCTTGACATCCTTATACTCCCTCGGAGTATATTTCTGCTCAAACTCCCGCAGAAAATCACTATAAGACAAAGTAGGTGGATCATCCATGGCATGTGGAACTGTCTTCCACCAATCACAAGCATCTTTCTGCAGAAGGGATCTAGCATAATCAAATTTCTCTTCAGGAGTAGCTTGCAACTGGATAAATACCCTCTGAACTCTATCCAACCACTGCTCAGCTACTGCAGGATCTGTAGTACTAAAGAAATCTTCAGCCCCAAATTTTCTCAATTTATCATAATGCCTCATCGGTACTTGTGGCTGTGGTGGCGGTGGCAGCTGCACTGGAGCTTGCCTCAACAATTCTATCACATGTCTTAGCCAAACTGGCGGAACCTCATCAGCAGCTGGTCTCTCTGGCACAGGAACAGGTGCCTCTCCAGCTCTCTCAACCCTAGCTCCATCTTTACCCTCTTCAGGAGCTACACTCTCAACACTATTTTCTATGGACTGACGTGACTGAGACGTCATCACTACCTATATTTGTAAACACAGCAGAATATACCTCATCAAAGATCAGAGACTGCCAATACCAAAACATGTATCTTATTTAAAAACCAACTTTTAGAATCAAAATGTTCTTTTTCTTACAATTTACCTAGGTTGAGAATCTCAAACATAGGCTCTGATACCAAAACAATTGTAACACCTCTATACCCCGTATACGCACACTACATACTACTACATCTGTAATATACATATACCGAATACAGGAGTGCCACGGTTTATAATAAGCAAACCAATCTTTTAATTTAACAACATTATAAGAAAACTTAAAACATTCAAATTACATTATAAACTATACCAAATAAAACATTTGTTCATTATGCAGTGGAAAATGTAGTGGTATTTACATATATAAATACATCAAAATCCATGTTTACAAAACATAAAATTTATACATGTTTGGCAGCTTGTCTCTGATCTTTAAACCCACAATCAACACTTCAAAGTCTAAACTCGACTCGGTCTAGTTGAACTCTCCGGTTCTACTCTGTCACCTGCGCGATGAACCACAATCGCGCTAAGCCATAGGCTTAGTGGTACAAACCACAATAACAATATGCTTTAATGTAATGCTAATGTCACACATTCATATATCATATTTCAAACCTTACATTAAATCATATTATTTATTTTATTTCACCATTCATGAATCACATTTAAACAAAGACAAGCATGGGCCCAAAAGAAACTAATATGCCATTCAACTTTCACAGTTAATGTTTTGATTTAATTATCACATTTATCATCATCCCAACTAGGCTTCAAGGATTAGGCTCAACCAAGCTTCAAGGGGAGCAAAGCATGCTAAGCATCAACCCAACTTGGCTTCAAGAACCAAACCCAACCTAGCTTCAAGGGTTGTAACATCTCAACTAGGCTTCAAGGACTAGACCCAACCAAGCTTCAAGGAGAGTTAAGCATGCTAAACTTCAACTCAACTTGGCTTCAAGGATCAAGCCCAACCCAGCTTCAAGAGATTGTTACTATTAGGCATGCCACCAACAACAAAACTCTGAAAAATGAATAACACATTAGGCACACAATTCTTTCATTATTTCATTATCAATTCCATTCTCATTTTTTCTTAATCATCTAGGCAACCATGCCTCAATTATTTCATTTGTAATATTATAGCCAACAACAATGGCTTCACATCTCATCATTAGAGTATATATATATAACCAATTGCATTGAACATACATTTTGAATGATCATCATATCTTTTACATTATGCAAATCATAATATTAATCAAATATATCAACAATGTAATAGATCACTTAGCACATTTATAACCAAATGTGTTAAGTTCCAATGTCATGTAAATGTATGCAATAATGTAGGGTTTGTACTTACCTCAAGTGCACCTCATACAACACCAAACTCCTCTTCCAAGAATCCTCAACACTAGGATTAGGACAACTCAACTCTCTTCAAAACCTAAACCAAAGGTGATCATACACACTCACTTAGAGATACAAATGAGATAAAATGGATAGGAACTAACTAGGGCTAACTCTAAACATGACACGTTCAACAACACGGGCGTGTCCCTGACCGTGCCCTAAACTCACAACACAGAAGCTTTGACACGCTTAGAACCACGGGCGTGTCACTGAACGTGTAATACATTCTGTCTCACAGAAACATTGACACGTCCAACAACACGGGCGTGCTCATGGCCCTGTCAATCCACCAACATCACAGTAGCTATGATACGCTCAGTGACATGGGCGTGTCACTGGACGTGTCAATACTACTACAACACAGAAGCTGTGACACGCTCAGTGACATGGGCATGTCACTGCTCGTGTCACCCATCCAAGAACACAGAACGATTAACATGCCTAAAGACCTGGCCGTGCTCATGGGCGTGTCAGGCCAAAAATCCTTATTCCGGCAACAACAACAACACATCCAACAAATCTCTTACTTCCACCATTTTCCACTTCAAACAAACTTAACTAAACACACCCATAAACCATAATAACTTGCAAAAACACCAAAATAATTCAAAACATACATCAAACACCAATTCACAACCATCAAATACACACAACTCAAACACAACACTTACTCTTCCACCAAACCTAACACTTTCTCTTCAATCCAACCCCAAAAATCAAAATCAAATAAACCAAATACTCTCAAACACATCACAATCAAACATACTCATACCATCAACAATCAAACACCAAACTCAAATACAAACTCAAAAGAAAACTAAGGATTCAAGTGGAAACTTGCCAAAAATGATGAAACCCCTTAGAATTCCAATTTGATCACTTGAAACATCCTTCAATCTTGAGTTTGGAAAATCAAAAACTCTCTTCCTCTCTTGCTATTGTGATACCCGGCCAACAACAAAGAAAGAAGAAGAAGAAGAATGAATGAATGGCAAAGTCAACTCTCCCTCTTCACTTAACCACTCAATCTCTCTTTTGTTCTCAACTAAGCAATTATATTAATATAATATTACAAATATCATCATCCACTTTCCACTTAATTTCCATTTCAATTAATTTAATTAATTTAAAATAATTAATTAATCTTCTTTGACTTCCATTTCTTTAACTTGTATATGTTGTATATATCACTATATATACAAAATATACACTCTTCCCTTACCTCATTTCTCTTTCTATTTAAACATATACATTTAATCCAAATACAACAATAAATATTCCAAAACTTTTAGGGTATACTTTGGGATATTACAATATTTTAGTAATATAGTTTTTATAACTTCTATTTTTTAATTAAAAACATACTTTTTTCATTTCACAATAGATTATTATATAAATAAAAATAAATGAACTATTTCAATATATCCAGTATAAATAAAAATTAGATAACAAATTTGGATTTTGACCTTTGAATTGAAGTTAACATTGGATTATTTCTTTTTAAGTTAAAGAATGTTTTTTGTCAAAATCAATCCAAATTGGCCATAATTTGATGAATTTGTTAATTCATCTAATGGTTCACTATAAGAATGTACTGAATTACTAACAAAAAATATAATCGAAAATCCTTATTTTTTTATGGGTAAAATATCTTACCGTGAGATTATAGATAAAAAATTTATGTGGTAAATAACTTTGCCAATAATAGTATTAACGACATAAAATATATTTTCTTAGTAAATGTCATGAACTTCCAAAAGAAGCAAATTGCCGGTAGCTACAGAGAAAGTGTCAGTTGGTAATTACCGAGAAAAATTCGATCAATAAATACTAAGAGAAGAATGGGTTTGTCGGTAGTGCAAACATAAACTATATCAACAAATCAACCGGTAGATATTTACAGACAGAAAAACTATACAGATTGAATATGATTAAGTGAGAGATATTCACATTTTTCGGCACATATATTAAAAAATATTTAGATTAAATTGACTATTCAGTTAAGATTATCAAGAGAAAATGACACTCTCTTAGTTTTTTATTTACATTATCGAGAGATATGAATGTTCTCTCGGTAAATTTTTTAATTATTCAGTGTAGATTTTCTATTTTTTCGAGAGCAGTGAGTGCTCTTTTGGTACTATTGAGAGACATTCATATTTATCGATACATATGTTGAAAAATATTTAAATTAAATTGATTATTCAATTAAGGTTACAGAGAGAACATGATCTCTCTCAGTATTTTGTATACATTTTCAAAATAATAAATTATCGATTGGTAAATTTACTAGTGGCGCCATAATTTTACTCTACCATTTTACCGACGAATATACTGTATCTCAGTAAATGTAGTGGGTAAATGGCGGCATCATAATTTCGCGCCACCATTTATTGACTATAGGGTATAGTTATCGGTAAATGTAGTTGGTAGAATATAACGCCATTTGTTGACACTAGTTAATGACATGTTATTCTGTTGAAAACTTTTTATTTAGTAATCTATTGGTAGTATCTCGATAAATACTCTAATTAGTTTTTTCCCCTAATTTCTCTCAGTATTCGATCAATAATTAGGGACATACATAGGTCTCTTTATAATACTTCATCGATAATCTGGTATATTTCTATAATGATTGCAGACGTGGCAACGTGAAATCCATTGAATAAAAATTATTTGGATTTCACATTAATTTTGGGTAAAGATAAAAGTGGAAACTAAACTTTTGTCCTATTTTTATATAAAGCAAAATTAGATACACTTCTAGTTTTAACATTATTAACATTTTAATCTCCAATGTTTTAAAATTAACCATTTAATTTTCCAATTAATTTTAGTGAAAAATAATAAAATAATTAAAAGACTATATAAATTAAATATTAAAATATAATAAAAAAATTATAACTTCATAAATATGATTAAAATATTAATTCTACAATTAAAAATTTTTATAAATTTATATTATATTATTATAACAACATTAAATTACTATGTTCCCTTATTAAATATGAACAATATTAAAATTTTCACTAAAAAAATAAATTACCTTAATAAAATATATTTGGGTAATTTGGAAAGATACTTTACTCAACCTATATAATCATACCAAAATTTGATTATAATTCTTGGGTGCTATATGAATGTCTACATATATATATATATATATATTTAATTCTTATATATTACATTATTTTTTATTTAAATATATTTTTAACTTTTTAATTATTTTATTTAAATATTATAATAATCTACTTAAGATATTTTAATCTTATATAATTTTTTAATAAAAATCATAAAAAATTAAATATAATAATACTATAAAAAATATTTTTTTATACAAATAAGAATTTGAATATATTTATTTTTTAAAAATATATATTTAACATTTTATAATATTATTTTTTACCACAATATTAATTAAGAGAATGGATTAATTTTTAAATTTTCATCACTAATAGATAAATAATTTATAATATTTGATACATTAAAAATATTAAAAGAGATGTGTGCCAATTTTACTTTTGATCTACAATAATTATAAGTTTAATGACAACAAATTTTATAATATTTGATAAAATAAATGTATTTTACTTACACATATGCTTTTAGTAATTAAAATTATTTCACAATAATTTAATAAGAGGGTTATAATATTTTACTATTTTATAATATAATTTCATAATAATATTTTTTCAATAGTAATAATTAATATTTTAATATTGTTAAATTTATAATTTATTAATTTATTAAAAATATAGTATATTCTATAATTTAAAACTGAAGTAAGATTTTCTATTTTTGTTATAATGTATTTTATATAAAATGTCAAATATATCCTTATTTATATTAGGCTATTGCATAAAATAATATGTTTTATATGAAATTTTAAATATACACTTATTTATATTAGATTGTTTCATAAAATAATTAGAGTCTTTTTTTATCTGTTTATTTCTATTAGCGAATATAATAATTAATAACTTTATATAGCATTTTTATTAATAATTTTATATTAATTTATTTTTTTCTATTATCCAACTAATAAAATAAAAATTTATTTTAATATAAAAAATTTCATATAATATTTCTAATAAAAAAATAATAATAATAATATAAAAAATATATAGACATGCTAAAGTAATATCAGAATTTTCGGTAGTATAATTAGAAGGAAGATGCGCTTGCTCGGTCCAACTAATAATTTTTAAAAAGGTTAAAACTATTAAAAAATTAAATTAAGGTTAAAGCAGTATAATTATAATAATTGATAAAAATGAAAAAAGTAAAGTAAAATGAATAGAAAATTCAAAATCTATCAGCACAGCAAAAGTTTTTACTAAGGCCGTATGCTTGAAACGAAGAAACCTGTCAAGTAGTGCTAAAACTAATAAATCAGACACATCGTTATCCAATTTCCGTTTCTTTAACACTATTTTTTATTAATTTTATTTTAGTACAACACCGGACAAATGTCTCTGCCCAGAACTCCGATACGCACCACGACGGAGTCCACCTGGGACTGTATGCTTCCCGGTCCACCGTCCCGGAATAATTTCGGTTCCGTCGACCTTTCCCCTTCCGGTCTCCTTGCCTTTCCGTCTGGATCATCCATTTCCGTCGTCGATTCACGTTCTCTTCAGCTTATTTCCACGATCCCTCTTCCTCCTCCTTCTAATTCCTCTCCTTCTCTCTCTCCTTTCATCACCTCCGTTAGATGGACTCCTCTCCCTCCCCGCCGTGACCTTCTTTCTACTGAGCCTTCCTCTTCGCACCTTCTCCTCGCTGCTGCTGACCGCCATGGTCGCATCGCTCTTCTTGATTTCCGTCTCAAGTCTGTTCTCCTCTGGCTCGATCATGACCCGAATCCGAAATGTGGCATTCAAGACCTTTGTTGGATCGTCTCCCGATCTGACTCTTGTATTCTCGCTTCCATCTCTGGTCCTTCTTCTCTCTCTCTATATACGACAACTTCTCCTGCTCGTTGTTTCTTCAAATACGACACGTCGCCGGAATTCCTCTCTTGTGTTCGCCGTGATCCCTTCGATTCCCGGCATTTTGTTGCAATTGGTCTCAAAGGAATTCTCTTATCTGTTAAAGTGCTTGGAGATACAGAAGATGATATTGCGGTAAAGGTGCTTCGCATTCCAACTGATTCTGTTGAATTATCGAGGCTAGAGAGGGATGCGGCGAATGGATCTTCTTCTCCGTCGCCAGCGTCAGCGGTATTCCCTCTCTACAGCGTGAAATTAGCGTTTTCGCCGCAGTGGAGGCACATTATCTTGGTGACGTTTCCGAGAGAGCTGGTGGTGTTTGATTTGCAGTATGAGACTGCACTTTTTAGTGCAGCATTGCCTAGAGGGTGCAGTAAGTTTTTGGACGTGTTGCCGGATCCAAATAATAAGCTGCTGTATTGTGCTCACCTTGATGGACGTCTCAGCATCTGGCGGAGAAAAGAGTGAGTGATCTATGAACCTGAATTGTGTTCTTACTATAATCAATTAGTTTTGCAATTGTTGTATTTAGTTTTCATATTATTTAGTTCAAAGTCTATAAGCAATTATCTTTTGGCTCCCCCTTTAACCAATCTTAGTTAATGAAATAACTAAAATCTGATCAGCTGATGATCATATAAATCAAAAGCATTATTCATAAATGGCATTGCAGTTCAGGATTAGCATTTGAATACATTGGCACCATATGGGCGAACAATATTATTTACAAAGGAAACTGAAATTGGTTTCATATAGAAGTCTTATAGAGATTTGAGATCAGAAGTTCATTTTATAGAAACTTGAGGGAATCAGTTTGGTCTGCTAATTGGAGAGATAGAAGGACAAACTAATCCAGTGACACGAACAAATACTGAATTGCTTATTGCTAAAGGTTGTCTTTAAGTAACTTCCTTACAAAGTCTACAAGGTCTGCTAAAGGTTGTCTTTAAGTCACTTCCTTACAAAGTCTACCTGGTACAAGGGAATAGTTTGATGGGAGAGAGACTATGCAAGTGCTACTTTGAACGGCTCTTAAAATGTGATTTTGTATTTGATGCTAACTAATTGTGCCAATTTCATGCGTGGAAGAGATATCATATTTAATGTTGTAAACTTATAAAATTTTAATCCTTTGTTTGATTCCTTAATTGTGTAGTGCAAATGAAAAGAAATTAAACAAAGGAAAAGAAAGAAAAGAAGTCTATTTTCCTGTACATTGTTTGATTACCTTAATTAAAACATAAGAAAAATAAAATAAAATAAAATAAACTATTTTCCTTTTTATTTTTTTAAATTCCTCTATTTTACTCCAAATTGAAGGAAAATATTTTGGAGCTTTGAAGGGAAATTGGAAAGCCAATTTCCATTTTTTCCTACTCTTTTCCTTTGTTTAATTTTTGTCCAAACAAAGGAAAATTAAAAAAAATTAAAAATTAACTTCATCTTCTATGGTTACTATTAGACATATGGAATGAGCTTTATCTAGTTTCTTTTTGGTTTGTAGAGCACATCCATAAATAATAATTAATGTAGATATCATAATTATTGGTAGCAATGGGCACTGAGAGGATCATATTTTCCCAGTACTTTTCTTTGCTTACCTTGTTATTAGTGTTAACTCGAGAAGCAGAAGCTTTATAATGTCATCTGATATCTTATAATTTACTTTTCTCTCTATGATATTTGTAGCCTGCCTGCATTTCATTTTATTGCTCTTTTTTTTGATGTTTGGCTGTAATGATAATCATATTGTATTTTTCCTGTAATCCCTGCCTCAAGGGAATGTACTTATTTACATATGATCACAGAGGAGAGCAGGTGCATGTAATGTGCGCAATGGAGGAGTTGATGCCTTCTGTTGGCTCATCTGTTCCTTCTCCTTCAGTTCTAGCCGTCACCATCTGCCAATCAGAGTCGACACTTCAAAATGTTGCCAAGTTATATTCTGATTCCCCTAACACTCCCTTGGCTGATGTAGATTTTGGCAATCCTTTTGATTTTTGTGATGATACACTTCTTCTTTCCAAGACACACGTAATATCCATTTCTGATGATGGAAAAATATGGAACTGGCTCTTGACTTCTGAAGGGACTGGAGACACCCAAAAAGATGTAAAGGATACAGGTGTGGTTTCTGATGGCCGTGAGTTGCTACTTTTACCGTCCAATGCCAATGGCTTAGCTTCTACTGACGGACTTACTGCAGAAGCAGACAAGCAACAAGAGAATATGAGTGGCAATAAAACCCGTCCATCATCCATGCTCAACCAGGCATGTGTATCATATAAGGTCTGTTAATAAAATTTCCTCTTCGATATTATTTTATATTAGGTATAAGAATTGTTAATTAGAATACAAGTAATTCTTCAAGTTTCTGTTCTTTGTCAAGATTGCCTCTTTGTGCAAGGTCATGTATTGCTTTTGCCTATTGCTTTCCTATGAAAAATGACTATCTTAGCAAAGTACATTATTCTTAATCTTCTCTGTAGACCATTGAATATAACAGTGAACAGGCTTATTATTTATCCTCCCCACATTCTGTGGGTTATGCATGCACACTTACATGCCAAAGTACATTGATGCAGGTCAGCTTAGTTGGACAGCTGCAGCTCCTTTCTTCAACAGTGACTATGCTGGCTTTACCCTCCCCTTCTTTGACAGCTACTTTGGCCCGTTAGCTTCATCCTGACTCATAATTTTCTGTTGAATTTCTAATTTCTTCAAATACACCAAGTTTGTTACTTATTAGGATTTAACTGGGTTTTGATAATGAAATAACATAACATGAAGGTGGAGGAAATCATCCTGCTGTAGCTGTTCCTCTGGTGGCTTTGGGAACTCAGAGTGGAACAATTGATGTCATTGATGTTTCTGCCAATGCTGTTGTTGCAAGCTTCTCAGTTCATAATGGTACTGTTAGGGGATTACGATGGCTTGGAAATTCTAGACTGGTTTCATTTTCTTACAATCAGGTATAGACATTTGATTGAAAGTCATTATTTGTTTAAATATATCATAATGAGTTTCATTTATTTGTCTTTTCATTTTCCCCTCCTTCTCTGTGACTCAGGCGAATGAAAAAACTGGTGGTTACATTAATAGGCTTGTTGTGACCTGTCTTAGAAGTGGCCTTAATAGACCATTTCGGGTTTTACAAAAGCCAGAGCGTGCACCCATTAGAGCTTTAAGGACTTCTTCATCTGGGAGGTTGTCTTGAAATCTATCTTTTGTGGCTTCAATGCATATAAGCTTTGCTATTTCATACATAACTGCAAGACTTGTACCTCTTATTTGTTTTTGTTTTTTCGAATGTTTCTTTCAGTATCTCTCCTCTGTACATCTGTTTGTCTTAACTGATATTGATAGACAGATCATAGCATAAGCTTTCATCTCTAGCTTATACGTGTTTTTTTCAAAATTTCCAGGTATCTGCTTATTTTGTTTCGTGATGCCCCTGTGGAGGTTTGGGCAATGACAAAAAGTCCCATTATGGTGAGTTGGCTAATTCGTTTTCTGTTTTATTTACATGAGATATTCTCCGCTTCTTATACAATTGTTTAGCTGCTTTTGTTTGAAAAAGGAATTGTATTAGTTACTGGCCTTTTGTACTGTATTGGTGAATGCCATGGCCAAGCTTGGGAGTTGATGTTGGACCAAGTGAATGCTTTAAATATTTCTTTATTTCTTATAATTTTTCCTTTTGAAATTAGTGTGAGGACTATGAATGTATACTTTTACAGCAAATGTGCGTGGATATTTATTAGCCAAAACATGTCCGCGTGGGATATTTATTAGCCAAAACATGTCCGCATGGGATATTTATTAGCCAATACATGTCTATCTTGTCAAACTTATTGCACTTTCGAAAGGAATTTATCTTTTTTACTTTACTATATTATTGGATGGAAGCAAATGTTGTGGTGCAAATGCAATTTTTACTTCAATTGATAAAATAAAATGAATTTATTTTCTTTTTTACAGTGGAATTGCTAATTTAAATGACAGGTCTCTGGAATTGCTGATACATTGGATTATAATTTCCGTAACCTTTGAACTATTGCTTACATTGATATTGGACTGCTTTGAAATCATATATCACGTCCATTGAACAGTTATTTAGTAGATTTGCTAATAAAATATGATTTCATGTTCCCAATAGAATTTGCCTATCATGTTTTGAGTAAGATGAGAAAAGAATTTGCCTATCTGGAAATGGTCTCTTTGTGTGGCTTCATCTCTTATACTGGGTAATCTCATTGGATTTTGGTTTTGACATGGATGATACTAGTAATGGGTTCACGGAGAAGTGGGATGTGAAAGAATTGGAGAAAGGGTTAGTTAACGTAAAAATTATAATCATGTTTTCTCTAAATATTCTTATTTGTTTTATTTTATTTATTCTAGTTCAGGTTATAAGTTTTCATTGCATCAAATATAATGAAGATTTTCCATTTATGGATGTCTTAGATTTTTCATCTATTCTTTGACTTGCACTTTTCAATTTTTTTTAAAACTTGTTTTTTCTATTTCTAGAATCTTTCATTATTTGACCCTAACATGATGACCCAAACCCATTAGTCATTTCCTTCACTTTCTTGGGATAATTACATTTCCATGTTTTCTCTCATTTCTAATAATACCCATTAGTTTTTTACTTCAAACATGAACAATGTAACCTGACCAAACATTTTTCTTCAAAATCTTGGGAACGTCCAAGTTCTCTCTCACTTGTCTCTCATTTCTAAAATACCAACTAGTTATGTGTCCATCTCCAAAACTGTTATCTCATTCTTTGCAAAAACTTAGATGGCTCACATATGCAATTTATCATACCAGAAAGAGAGGAGAGGATTGTTGAGTATCCCACATCTCCTTATAATGACTTGGACAATCATGACCTCACAAACTAGCTTCTGGGGTTGAGTTAGGCTCAAGTCCATTTTCTCAATGTGGTATCAGAGCTTGGTATAATAATATATACGGGAATAAAGTCTCATATTGAATAAATATAAAGCATGTGGGTAATTAATATAGAAATAAGATTTGCAATCTAAACAACTAGCTTTTAAGGTTGGCTCTGCCAAATCTATACTAAGAAATTTATCCAAGTATTAGAGCAAACATTAATTGTTACAACCCTATTTCTTATATATTTGGACTGTGATTTCAATTACTTTCAATTTGCTCGGTGATGGGGTTTCAGAATTTATTCTTGTCCCATGGTGGGCTTCTTTCAGTTGGTGATGGGCTTTCGGAATTTGTTCTTTTCCCTTGGTGGGTTTCTTTTGCCCAGTGATGGGCTTTCAAATAATTGTTCTTTATCTGGTATGGGTTGTTCCTCGGACTTTTAATCCTTTTGCCTGATATGGGATGTTCCCAAGCTTTAAAATTCTCTTAACCTAGTTCGTATTATAAAATTGCAAGTGTCAATTAGATTTATCAAAAATTGCCTTGGTTCAGTTGCCACTTGAGGTGCGCTAATAAGAATATATATGAAAATATAGTTTCACATTGAATAAATAAAACATGTGAGTGATTAATATAAAAATGAGCTCTTTAACCTTAACGGCTTGCTTTTAGGGTTGGTTCTCTTAAATCTATATTAAAAAATTTATTAAGGATGAAGCAAATCTAAAATTTAAAAATTGCTGAAATTATTGAAGTAATAATTGATTATCGTTGGCTAATGTCAATGGAGATGGGAACAAGATTGCCTTGGTGGCTATAAAAATTGTTGCTGGTATTGCTGTAGAAGGTTACATAAATTATGCCTTCTTTTTTCCTTTATTTCCCCCAAGGAACTCCAGATAAGCTTTGCCACAAACCGAATATTGTTTTGTTATTATTCGTTTGTTTTTTGCGTGTTCAAGCATAATGCTGTCAGAAATTGGGTAAAATGGTCCATAGAAGTATTTGCCCAATTAGTCCAGTTCAATCTTTAGGGCCTATGGCCTTTATTCCAATGTATTTCCCCTTCATTAGCTAATAGAACTAGACAATTCTTTTATTGCTTTTTTAGATTCGTGCTGTAATTGAACTTTTTATGATATCTTTATTTTAATTTATTTTATTTTTCAGATTTGAACTATTTGTTTCTGCATATAGATAATTATTATGCTTATGCCTCCATGTAGCTTAGATCATTGGCTCTTCCGTTCACGGTATTGGAATGGACTCTTCCAACAGTTCCACGTATAGTTCAAAATGCTCCTTCTAGGCAATTTTCGTGTTCATCTAAAGATCTGCAACCTGTAGCACCAGATGGAGCATCTACACCAAAGGCAGCTTCATCAGAATCTAGTGAGCTTTTTTTACTTTGATTTATTAAAGTGCTTATGACATGGTTGTTATTCCTATCATTTGTATTTTTGACAACGAAGTAGCTTTTATGTGCAGTGGCAGCAAGCTCAGATGCATCTCAGGATGAGACAGCAGAAAGCTTTTCATTTGCATTGGTAAATGGTGCACTTGGAGTTTTCGAGGTCTACGGGCGAAGAATCCGGGACTTCAGGTATATATAAATTTCTAAACATGATGGAACCACTATTCTACTTTTCCAAGTTATAGAAAAAGCAAATGGTCTAAGAACATTCTTAACTTTCTTTTTTCTGATGTACCATGATTGATACCTTGACTGTTGCACCTGAAATTATGCTGTCCACCTTTGTTTTATGTGGAATAAACAAGTTGTAGACTTCAAATCCTTTTCCAATGTTAGCTTAGATGAATGGATATTGTTTTGTACAATTATATGATTAGGACTTTACAAGCATAGCTTTTGCATTTCAGTGATCAAAATTCAAAATTAAGTTGTGTTCTTAACTTAGTACCCTCAATCAGAAAAGAATAAACTATGAAAGTTAAAAATACCTTGTTGATGAGCCATGTATGGTATTACAACCTCTATTTGACATTAGCCCTATTTTTGCATTTATCTTTACCATTATAATCTGTCTTATGATTCATATATCTTTCCATCATAATTCAGATTTCATCCCCACTTTTCGATCATGGCTCTGAGATGATGTGATGGAGCTCACATAAGTTGATAAGTGTGATGTATCTTTATCACATATACAATACCCAGATATTATAAACAAAAACAACATTAGAAAATTACATGATTGAAGATGGAAATTTATATGTTGTCTGAAGTTTAATGACTAGAGCTGGCAATGGGGACCATTAGGTAGGCTTGAGTCCGGTATTTTGGGGTTTGGATAGCTGACAAGTGACAATGACACGATTCACCCAAAATTTTCAAGCTAGTTTTTTCATATTACTACTATATAAATAGTTTGTGCTCATTCTTATAATTTAAAGAAGATATAAAATATTTTTAACTATTACAACGAAAAATATAAAATCCAAAAAGTGAGGAATTTCAGAGGAAAATTTATAAAACTAGTAGCAAGTATCTTCCACAGAGTAAATAAGGTGGTGGAAAAGTGTGCTTTATTGAATTGACAAGAAGAAAAAGTCAAAATACTGGTAAAGTTATCTTCTTGAAATTCTTTGTTAATAAATAAAAAGCGAATGAGCATATGATACTCATAAATATTGGAAGACCCTTTTTGCATATCCTTATATTCAGAACCTGTCAAATAAACATATAACTGTTTTCACTGAGCGTGATTATAAATTAATTGGTTTATAGCAGTTAACCTTAAATTCCATAAGTTCAAAAGTAAAAAAATTACGAAAATCCTGCTGGTGTTTGGCATATTAAATGCTTGGGTGTTTCATTTTATTAATTTCATATTTTGCTCCTTGAGCTAATATGAACGCTTTTATTCTTCATTGCTGAAAAACTGTAAATAAGCTTAGTGTAAGTTAAAAATGGTGTAGATTTTTGTCTAAATATATCATTTTGTATTGTAAAAAGAGCACAAGTATTTAATTTTTATAAAATTGAAGGACTATATTAATCTTTAAAAAAATGCGCGAAAAAGGGTACTATTCATTTTCTGTAAAAAATTTCTATCCAAAATTATATCGTTTTGGGTAATCTGTGACCTTACCCTGAAGTTTCTATTGTTGTGGGGCGAAAGTGATTCCGTTGACCTATTCTTGAGTGGATTGGGATGGGGTGATTGCTACCTCTATTAATAACTTCAATTTTTGCATGGCCTTCAACTCACTTCGGGGTTTCATATCTCTTTTCTCACAAACCTAAAATAACTCACTTCTTATCCCTGAGTCATTTGGATTTATTGGTGAGCAAGCATCAGTTTGCTATATCTAACATTTATACTACATGACTGTATAATTTATCTTGTTCACTTTATCTCATACAACATTTCGCTTCCCTTCTCTGCAGACCAAAATGGCCTTCTTCTTCATTTGTCTCCTCTGATGGATTGATTACAGCCATGGCTTACCGCTTGCCCCACGTTGTATGTATATCATAAAAATTTCATTTCAGTGTTCATCTAATTCAGAATCTTGGTTCTTCCAAAAGTTGTATTATGGGAGGCAGTGACTTTACTATTTCTCAGGTTATGGGAGATAGGTCAGGGAACATAAGATGGTGGGATGTGACTACCGGACATTCTTCATCATTTAACACTCATAGGGATGGAATCAGGAGAATCAAATTTTCTCCTGTTGTTCCTGGAGACCGTAGCCGAGGGCGTATTGCAGTGCTTTTTTATGATAATACCTTTTGTGTGTTTGACCTTGTAAGCAAGAAAATTGACAATTAGCACTCTTACTTCTTTATACATTGGGCATATTATTGTTTTCACTTTATATATGATTTACATGTACATGCTATGTGTTATAGTTGAAGATATGCTTAGAAATTTTGAAGTTCCCTTCTCTCTTGCTGCCTTCTTTTTTAACTTGATGGTGGCACAGGGTAGAATCGAGGGGAAATTTGAGAACTTACAGATGATTCCTGAGCCATTTTTGTTAAAATCTGGCGTGCTTCTGCTATATATAAATGCTTTTGAATTTTATGTTTTAGCAATAGTAATTAAACACCTTTTGTTGATTTATATTTTTTTAGTGTTTCTTCATTTAATCCTGATACTCTAACTGTTCTCTAATTGCAGGATTCACCTGATCCACTAGCCAATTCCCTTTTGCAACCTCAGTTTCCTGGAACCCTTGTGTTGGAACTTGATTGGCTGCCTTTGCGGACTGACAAAAATGACCCTCTCGTATTATGCATCGCTGGAGCTGATAGCAGCTTTCGTCTTGTTGAGGTTAACGTGTAAGTGTTTTAAATGAGTTGATGGACTCCCTTTTATGCTGTTATTACTGCCATCCTAAAATAAATAGTTAAAGGAACCTATCATGACTAATTTTATGCAAGCATCCGTGATAAGATCTTGAACGGTGCTATAGTGGTGGAGGTGGTAGCTGCTTCTGTAATTTCATTCAAGTATGTAATTGTCACTTTAGATGAGTTAGTCAGTCAGATACCTTTTTTTTGCTATTGCTACTGGCAGATATGGGACAATGTGATATATGTGGCTCCGATTTGACAAGAAAGAGTTTTAGGTGACTTAACAAGCAATTGATGTGTGCTCATTTTCTCTGATACTAGCAATTGATGTATGCTCATTTTCTCTGAAACTCATCAATCTTACTTCAACAAGAAAGAAGGATATATAAATTGGAGCTGAAATATGGAAATTAATTTACTCTTAGGCAAAGATCTTCCTTCAACTCCATTTTTTCATGTCCTTGTTATACATTTTGCAGATCTGAGTTGACAGTATCAAATTTAGATCATAGAAAAGTTATAGGTCTCTTACGGGTGTTAGGCATTTGAGATTGAAATGTTTGATGTGTAAATTTGAGTTCAGTCCGCTGTAAAGTCTTAATGCGGTGGTAGAGTGACATGTTGCCAAATGATGGCAGAATTCTTCCACATCATAAACCAATCTGTATCACATTAAGGTGACCCAAATACTATAATTCACTTCATTGGTGTATGAATGTTGACATGCACCTTAAGGATTGTTAATTTAACCATGAATGCTAAATTAGCTTTTAAGTTTTAAATATTATGTATTTGTCGTAACTTTTTGGTTGATAAGCTGTTTTAAATGTTATATTTGGTGCTTTGATTGCCGTGCTGTTCTATTAATGCAGAAATGACAAAAAACTTGGTTATGAACTTCCCCGAGCTATAAAAGAAAGGTTCCGGCCTATGCCGATATGCTCTCCAATACTTTTTCCCACACCACATGCCCTGGTAATTATCCTGCATTTTTACTGCTGCTTAATTTAGATTCTGTGTGACATGTTACACCTCCCTGTGTTAATTGACTCACCTGTTATTAGTGTGTTCTTTTTTACATCATCTGGTTAAATTCTATATTTCCTGAGTTATGTGTTATCATCAAGAGGAGGGTTGTATTAGAAAAAAAATAGAACAGGCTTTACTCTCTGCCTCCTACTCCTTTCTTCTTCAATTGAAAGAGCAGGAAAAATCTTCAATCAAAATTAGGACGATATTACTGGCTTTGGAGTTTTACCTCCTGTCTTTGTGGAGGTGATGCTGAATATGCAGAAATGCTTGAAAAAAGGGGATATTCTCAAAGATGAGATTAAAAGTTACCATGCAGAAGGGATTTCTGTCCTGATATCACACAGCTGCTGCTCCTTTGCTACAGGCATTGCGGATGATCTTGCAATTGGGTGTGAAGCCCTCTTGGTTTAACACTAGTGGCACAACCATTGATAAGAGGCTCCACTCAATTCCTGGAACTGCTACACCTGATGCAGATTTGCGGAGTTACATGATTGATATACCTGCTATTGGGGACTCTGTAGTGCCAGAAATGCTTCTTAAAGTATTAGAGCCTTATCGGAAAGAAGGTGGGTTTCCTTTCTTATTTAATGTTAGGAAAGGCTTTCTCATATGACTATTTAATTAATTTGATTTGTATTCACCTGTTCCAAATATTTCCCATTCTTCAAGGCTGCATTCTTGATGATGAGAGAGCAAGATTATATGCTACCATTGTCAACAAAGGTTGCTCTGTGAGGTTTTCTTTTGCAGCTGCTATTTTTGGTGAAACCTCGGAAGCACTTTTCTGGCTGCAGTTGCCTCATGCTCTGAAACATTTGATGAATAACTTGGTAAATAAGTCTCCAAAGAAAGTACCTACCACAGATTCAATCGTACAGCTTGATGATGCAGCTATGCTGAATAGAATTACATCAAAGGGAAAATCAATGAGTGGTACTGTGAAAAGAGACTCATTGGTAAGTCAATTGTGTATTATTTGTTTTCATTCCTTTTTCTCTTCTTCTTTTTTATGCTGCTCACTCTTCATGTAATCATTTTTTATGCATGAACATCATATTCTATTGTAAATTGAGCTACTTGTGTAACAGAGCAAAGGTCAGCTTGGATTGATGGCTTTCCAGCAAGAAGAATTATGGGAGAGTGCTAATGAGCGAATTCCTTGGCATGAGAAGCTAGAGGGAGAAGAAGCCATTCAGAATCGTGTGCATGAGTGAGTCCTCTATTTTATGTTCATTGCTGTATGTTCTGGTTATTATTTTATGCTAGTCAATTGCTGCTATGTGAGTGGACAATTTTGGTGTAGTTTGTTCCATCTAAAGCTTGAGAATATATAAATTGGCTTTAGTTGTTAGCATGCCTGAGGTGCGTGCTAACCCTGGTAATTCTACTGGGAAAGGCAAGGCACCTGCTTTATGGCTTAGGTTCCCTCCTCCTTTCAGGCGCAAGTCCCGGGAAAAGGGCAAAATTGCCACCTCCTCTTTCATCACCAAAACCAGCCACCACCAAATTTGGAACTTGCCGATTTACCAGAAACCAGTATGACCCACTGGAAGATTATTGGAAGTGCTTTCATTGGAATCCTGTTGAACCACCACCTGTGGTATCGCCGGTCATCAGTGCTTCTGTTCAATGCCCATGCTTCTCATTTCTCTCTCCTACCTTGTTTTGGGTGCTCTCTTGTTCTCTCTCTGCCTTCTTACTTTGGAAGCTTCAATATCGGCTTCAATATTTTTGGGTTTCCTACGTTTCTTTTATTTCTTTCTCATAGCAACAATTCCAAGAGCATCTCAGAGAAATGGTGCTTCTGGACTTGTGTCTGATAAGAATCACTCTCGTTTCTGGATGCTATTACTGTGTTTGTTTCTCTTTTGGGTGACTTCTCCAATTTCTGCCTTAAACAAGTGATGGAAAAATGATATTTTGGTTGAGTTATATTTGTTTTGTGTTTTACTTCAGTGGTTAGGTTGTTTCTTTGGTTGTTAGTTAAACAGTGCTAGTATCTTAGTTGGTTATGGATAGTTGGATCTTAATCTTTTGCATCTTGCAAATTTATATTTTTGCACCTGAACTCTTTGGCATGTGTGCCTGCTTCAAGGCTCCAAGATCCTTTTGCTCCTTTTGCCTTTAAGAAGTATGAATTGGCTGTCATTTTTGTTATGCCTGGTATTGTTTTGTTCTTTCTGAAGCTTGATAACATTTTGGTGGTTGATGAAATAAAACTGAAGATGGATGGTTCTTTATGTTTAGGCGTAATAAGTCTTTTAATATTCCAATTGACAATCAAATATTTTCATAATCTTCATGATTTTATCTTTGCGTAAGACTACTGTCTTATGGTGTCCTGAGTAGTTGGGAATTTGGGATTAACTTTGTTCAGCAGGCATCGAGTATCTTCTATTAATTTTTCACTTTCATGAAGTGTTTCTACTCAACTTAATTCTGCTTTAATCTTAATCTAGTTGAGATCAGCTTTACAAATTCTTTTCCGGCATTGCAACTTGGTTTAGAGCTGTCTTGCTAAATTCCCACTGCATCACCTTTTTCATACTAGATATGCCCCTTAATTATCCTGCAATTAGATATGCTTGACCTTCCCAACTGATGCATTTGCTAAACAATGATGGATTCTGAATCATCTCAATTGTGCCTGGATTCAATTTTTAATGTGTAACTTCCACATTATTGTGAATGCACTCATTCCTTATCCGGAATTTCCTTTCATGAGTTTGAAAGCAACACCTCTCAGATAGGTTGATAAAGAGCATGCATGTAAATGTGCAATTCCGAGAAAAAGTGTTTCTTTTGATTCAACTAGTTCTACAGTGTTGCCTGTATTTTAGGGCTCGAGATTCACTTGGATAATAATTGTATCTCATTTCCATAAGCAGGCTTGTGTTAGTTGGGAATTTGGAAGCAGCAGTTAGTTTGTTGCTTTCCACCTCTCCAGATAGCTCTTGTTTCTATGCAAATGCTCTACGTGCAGTTGCTCTTTCTTCTTCTGTGTCAAGGTCTCTTCATGAACTTGCAGTTAAGGTGAGCATTTACTTTGACTGCATATGTTTCAACATCAGCAGAAAAATTGTGATTGGCATACAAGATTTATATTTTCCTTTTCCTGATTCTTGATTATCACATGATTATCAAGGTTGTTGCAGCTAATATGGTCAGGACTGACAGATCATTGTCTGGCACTCATCTTCTTTGTGCTGTTGGAAGGTATCAAGAAGCTTGTTCTCAGGTTAGACTTCATATAAATTTCTCTTGTTTTCATATTTAATGTCTTTGGTGTTAGTGATGAAAGAGTGGCTTTTGTTTCAAATTCAGAGGCATTTTTTAATATTCAACATCAACAACCTCTCAATTTAAATATGCTAAATTTTCTCATAAAAGAAATGAGGGGAGACTGTTGATTTCATGATAGTCCAAAATATAAAAGTATTTCACTGTTGGTGAAGGGAATATATTTGACAGATGACTAGGAATTAGTCTGGGCTTTTGCAAATTAAAAACCATTATCTTGATATGGACCTGTCAAAGCAGGGTAATCAGGAAGTGATCTGTTTGAGATAGTCACAATCTTGAGCTTTGTATTTTATTTGGCCAGCATTTTATTTTCCCACTTTTAAGTTCCTCTTTTGTGCTACTTGTTGGATGGCCAAGCACCGGTTACTCGTTTTTTTTCTGGCAGATGAAAGAGAAACAGCTTTTAACAAACTACAATTGTAAAATTCTGAGGCTAATGCATATGTTATTGTTAAATTATCAGGGATGAGCAGAGCTTCTATCATTAAAGTGATTCCTATAGATCATCACTAATTTTCCATTAAGAGTTCTCCCCCCTTTTCTGTTTTTTTAGAGAAGTATGGAGAAGTTCCTTACTCCCTGTTTATCTGCTAGGAAGACACATCTATTGATTCTGAATCTGGATGTGGGGCATGGGGCATGGGGCACCATAATGACCCTAAAGAAGCTACCTTATCCAAATAACTGTAAAAGGCAAATAATGATCTTTCAAAGCTTTTGCATTTCCTCCATCAAAATACAACAGATTTTGCAATTTGCAAAAGGCGTTTTTAGGCTTGTACAAAACTTTTATATTGAAATTGTAAACTCAACACAATAAGTCCTAATCTCAAGTTAATTGGGATCGGCCGTATGGATTTTTCTTTTCTTTAAGCGAGTATAGGCTATATCTTTGGAGATATATAGAATTATAAGATAATTTCTGAATCACTTTTTCTTAGGATAATTTAGGTCTAACCCTACTCCTTTTAATTACATCTACCTTGAAATGTTCTTTGCTGCACATGAAACTATCTCAATCCATGTCCCTTTATCTTGCCTTCAGGAGTTACCTTCACCTTTTCTCTAATATATCCATTGCAAATTTTATCCATCATGGTATATCTACATATTCATTTTAGCATTCTCATTTTGGCAACATTCGTCCTACCAATATGTTTCCTTTTCAATGCCTGATACTCACCAACACATCATAGCAACCCATACTGCAGTATAATAAAACTTGCTTTTCAATTTAACTGATATCTTACGATTACATAAAACTTTTATATAACTTCTACGCTTATCCAACTTGCTTTAATTCTATGGCTAACATATTCTTCGCAACATCATTCTCTTAAAAAATTGAACTGAGGTAAAGATCATGGAAAATATTCTTGGACTTATAACTCATCAAATATCCCCAAACAACTAATGCCTTCCAAGTTAAAGGACTAGTAAAAATTCATGGCCTTGAGTCTTACCAGCTATGAGAATACTACAAAGTTACACACATGATGCATCACAAGATAAAGTTTTGTCCTGTTGTATATACTCATGATGGATTATTTGTGTTCATGGGAAGTTTCCAATAGTAATGGTGAATTAGAGAGGGTTTGTATATGTATTATTGCCTATACACTCCTTAAAAATCAAATTGGGTGGGAGGGAGAGGAGAGCAGGGCAGGGGAATGACACACTCTGAGAAAGTATCAAGTGGCCTCTTAAAGTTTAGCGATGATGGCTCCTTTATTCGGGAATGGACTTGTACTCCCAATGGTAACGGAGAGTTTTTTATAGCGTTTGGTAGGCGGACAGCAAATTCTCTTTCCAGCATCCCATCAAGCTTGGAAAATTAATTTGTAAACTTGACTTTTTATTGACCGGTCAATGTCTTTTGCAGCTCCAAGATGCTGGATGTTGGACAGATGCTGCAACTTTAGCCGCTGCACACTTGAAGGGCTCTGATTATGCAAGGTTCTGATTTTTTGCTTTATCATAAAAACCCTAAAAGTTCCCCTAAAAACTATGCTATTCTTGCATTTTGCAGGATTCTGTATCTTTTTCTAGTAATTAATTTTCATTTTGTGTTGTCATTTCCAATCTGGTGGCTTCCATTCGTGTGATTTTAGTTAATATTACATGCTTGTCTTATCATTTTTGGAGCAACATTATAAATTCTTATCCCATCTAACTAGAATTGCTGGGGACGACTAATATTTTGTTATCCAATTATGTTGAAAGCCATCTTTTGCATTAATCTCTTAGGTTCTGTTTGGTATATTGTAAATTGTAATACAATGTAATCATATGAAATTTTAGTTCATTGCTTCTATTATTTTTTGTTGCGGTTACATTCCATTAGCTCCAGTACAACATGGCTTTAATTTTTATTGCCTTCACACATTTACCTTGTCCTTTTTTGCTTTTATTTTGCATCAACTTGTTATTGTTAACCATTATCATTGTGCATCATTTGCATGACTCTTGAAGTAGACATCCTCATCTCTTTTCTAGTTTGTGTTTCTGCAGGGTTTTACACAGGTGGGCTGACCATGTTCTTCATTCTGAACACAACATCTGGAGGTGCTATTTCTTGAATGTCTTGTTAGCATTCTAAACATGATACTTGCTTGTTCTCTATTTAAGCTTTAGAATGGCCCAATGCAGGGCTGTAATTTTGTATGTTGCGGCTGGTGCACTGCAAGAGGCTCTGGCAGTACTCCGCGAAGCACAACCACCTGATACAGCTGCAATGTTCATACTTGCTTGCCGTGAAATACATAGAGAAATTGTTACTGATTTGAGAAATTCAGATGATGAATCAAGGCCTACTATAGTCAACTTAAGTGGGTTAAACCCAGAGAATGAAGATGTTATTGCAGTTGGTGAATATTTTGGACAGTACCAAAGAAAATTGGTGCATTTGTGCATGGATTCACAGCCGTTGTCTAACTAATTGAATGAATATGTTGAGTTCGCATAATTTTATTCCTTGATGTTACTGAAAGCTAGATGTTTCACCAAAAGCTTTCATGACGAGTTGAAGAGATTGCCAATTCAAAATATATCATTCCTACATCAGATCCAGTTGGGGCTTGGAGGAGCAAGGAATCAGTGCAATCTTTATCCCAACGGAATGGCTTTGTGGCAAAATTTGCTGTCGAAAGTGGGTCGACGGTTGATGATGTTGTAGATCACAACTATTTAAATCAACTCGAGCCACAAAAAGTACGAGAAGCACATTGTGATACCCATCCTTAATGATATCATTAATTCATATTGGCACAATGTGAGAAAACCAGAATGATTACGTTGTTGATTCTTGAAGTCAAAATTTTAGGCATTTTTATACAGTAGGAAGTTTTGTTTGTTCAGTGCTCTGATTGTTTAGCGGTAAGTTTCCTTTTTGTTACTGCGGAATATTGCTATTTTGACTAATTCCTAGTTGTTTCTTTCACGTGAGGCGCTGCATAAAAATTCTGGGGGTTTATGTTATTTCTATTTTTTTTTTTCTTTCATGGTTCCTGATTACCAAAAAAAAAAATCTTTTCTTTTTAGATTAAAATTTGTATTGAACAAAAGTGGGAAATGCTCAATTCAGGCCCGCAATTATTTCAATTAATATCTTTAATTATATTTTTTTAATATATAGATATAATTGGAGTCCTTATGCACTTATCTGCTTGTCGTTCAGCAGGTTATATTTTGTTTCTTTGGGATTGTTTCCTGTTTTTCGGTTGTGATTTTTTTTTTCTGGCTTTTTGTCGAATTTTGTGTTGGAGGAATTTTTTTTTAAAAAAATCTGAATTATTTAAAATTTTATTTTTTTAAAAAAATTAATATTTTTTATTAATTAAAAATATAGAGCAGGTTTTGTTTTTTCATATTGTCATATATTCAATTAAAAATGTTGGTATAATTTAAGTTGATCCAAATTAAAAAGAAAAGAACTTGATTAGGAAAAAGATGAATTAGGATTAAACTTTTGAAAATAATACTAGATGTTGGTAATTAAATTGGTTTTTTTTTAATTGCCCAATGGTAGAGCAAATTTGATAATTAACGCTCGAAATTTTATTAATTAATAAAATATAAATTACAAAATTTAAAGGCAAAAATCTCACATCTCAAACATATTATGTGTTATTTTATTGAAGCCAACACCGTAATAATTTTTCTCACACTAAAATTCACCATGCACCACTCTTTTTATCTCTTTTTTAAACTCTTTCTAATCACAATTGACATAAATGGCCATAAATTCATATTTACAGTTGTGTTAAGGGCGGTTTATGGACTAGCCTCTTTAACCAATATAAATTTTATTTGATAGAAGCCCTGAATTAGACATTTTACGACAAAAGCTGAAATAATTTTATGTGGAAGTGTTCCATTGTCTTATTAATTCCCGAATTCATAAATTAGCTATTTACCTTTAACACAAATATCTCATAAGTATAAATCTATCAAATTTATTGTTTTGATGTATATATGTATAATCATTTGAACGGGCAAAACCATAACTATTACAATAAAAATAACAAATCTGCTCCCCTTAATTCAGATTTTAATAATTCGAAAAATATATGATGGTTGCATTTTTGTAATTTTTGTGGATTGATTTAGCTGATAAAAGAGTTTATTTATTTATTCATTTATTTTATCAATGCTTAATGCATTTTTATATTCGACATGTAAAAGAAGTCTTTTCTTGCAAAAGGCAATGTTTTTCTTTTCAATTATTTTTCACGTCAATTAGTTGGCAATATACTTCTCAGTTAACATCTTGGATGATTATTAATTATACTGGCCCTTGGCTTTGAAATGCTTGAATAATTCTTTTCTTTTCTTTTCTTTTTGGTAATTACGGATCCCTTTTTAATGAATGATATGGTGTAAGAGCCACTATTCTTGACTATCGTCTCAATTCCACTTATGTAGAATGGCAAGAACACATTACTTGAGCAAGCAAATAAGAAATAGAAAAGAATATTATTTGCGATTCAAATTTAGAATCCTAAACATGTTTCGACCCATCCATTTTTAGATTACAAAATCTATAAGAGAACAAGATTTCAACTGCGGAGCCACCCCACCCTGCCACTTTGACCTGGGTGGGTGGCTCGACACTGCTTCATAGTTGACATTCGCATACGTCTGTAACATCTGATGTAGTTGCTTCCCTGGTTTACCCTTAGAGCAAAAATTGGGAACCGTTTGGCACCTGAATACATTAGCCATCAATCAATATCAGCACTTGCGAAAATTTATCAACAAGAGTCCTTCAGAACAGCACCTAAAAGCCAGGATTCAGCACTTCACCTTGTCAAGCTGATGCATAGAATCAGGTAATTGCCTTCCATCAAGCAAATATCCAACCTGAGCCATCAAAGCTCAAGAAGAAAGAAGAAAGTCGAGTGCCAGATGCATTTTCCTTTGTGCTGCTTAATTATCACACAACTGGCAGAAAAATTAACACAATTTATGAATATCAACTTGAGTAGCAAAAGATTAATTTCATCTGTAATGCTCCTGAACTGAGTTGCACAAAATTTCTATGCCAGCAAGGACATTGCATACCTTCAGCATTTAGAGTACTTAATGAAAGAATCTCCTACGGCATCAAGCAGATCCAAGTTCCTCGTACTCGGACTTGGCGGCACACATTGCTTCAAAATCAGGACTTGATGCTAAAAGTGATCCACCTCTCCATACACCTAGTATGGGACTGGACAAGTATCACAACATTTTATCAAATGGTAAGCTTTGGCATTGATGGTCAAAATGAAAAATTAATATTTTGCACGAGTGAAAAATTTACTCTTGTTGTGTGCTTATCTTCACTTGATACTCATCTGGAACAAGAGGGCAGAGCTCCATTTCCCTGCAATTTCATCCACAGACGTGATGAAATCCAAATATCAAAATACAATTTACAGCATACAAGAAAATGGGAAAGGATAGCAGCTTACAGTCTCTCAGCAAACCGAGGAAACAATGTGCTTCCACCGGTTAATATGATACTGTGCAAACGCAATATTTAATCAAATTGACTACTGATAGAAAGCAAAAGGTTGAAATTTGTTAACTACTTGGTACCGTAGGCTCTCTGCAATTACCTCTCATAGAGCACAGGGTGGAGAAGAGGATGGCAAGAGTTGACAGCTCGCACTATGCACTCTGCAAGTCCAGCCTGGTTCATACCTGAAAAAAGAGCTCAAATTCACACAGCCTTAAATTTCAATTAAAAAAACTGGAACAAACATCAAATGCTTTCTTCTGCATGTGCCATCACAAAAGAGTTCACAACATGACATCTGCATGTGAGCTCAAAATATTTCCTAATTCCACCATGTCATAAAATTTCAAAGTAGCCACTTAATTTTACATCACATCAACTTCCATTTGTGTTTCAATAAGGTCGTTGTTGCTTTGGAAGAAATTTGACCTGATTTGGGGTACAACAGTAAAGCAAGAAAGTTCAAGTTCTGTGGGCTATCTTTCATTTTATGACTGACAATAATAATTGATTGCCGCACGTACCATGTGGCTGAATTTACATAAAAATTTGATAATAGTGAGCCTACTGAAACACATTGTAGCACATGATTTCTATGTGACAAATTAAAATTAAGTAATTCTGTTGAAATTTAATGACAAGTCTAGTGAGCACGAATAAAATTTAATCCCCTGATACTCTTTTCTTTCCCCCTGGCACTTTCCCAAATATTATAATCATTGTAATGACAAATTCTCAAATCCAGGAAGCATCAAGCAGTCCAAAGAAGTTTATCTTGTTCATAGATTGAACTGAAAATATAAAACGTGCATCATTCTTGAGGATACTAGAATAAGATACAAACCCAGAACTGCAGGATGGAATATCATTTCTGGAACAAGAAACCATTCATTTGTCAAGTCAAACTCCTGCAAAGAAAGAAAAGAATTTGAAAACCAGTAGAATTAAACTAGAAAACACTCTTCCATAAACAAGAAGCTCACATTTTTTGTTAAATCAATTCTTTTTCTGTCCTCAAGCTTATCTGAAGCTTCAGGCTGATCTAAACCCTTCACTGTTTCAAAAGATGGATTGAGATATCTCTTTGCTTCATCCGGGTCCTTAAAAAAACCTTTAGTGTGATTGATGCCATCAGGAAGGACATATGTACTGCGAAAAAGATTGTCCCTTGCACGTTTTCTATAAAAAGGGTTCTCAAAATCATAAGTGAATCAAAAGATGCAGTAGCTCTGCTAACCAAGGAAAACTGAATTTCTAAGCCAATATTCATCAAATCCCTATAAAACAATAGAGAAATGAATGCAAGAGAGATTTGTGAAGACTCAGAGCAACTTGAGAACGTAAATTTAATGAATTGCAAAGTTCTCAAATCCTAATAGATTCAACATAGATATATACCCATTAACCAGCAACAAATTATTATGTTCAAATTCATTACCTGGCAATCTGGAAATCGCGAGCAACATCAAGGGAAACAAAACACAATTTCTCTTTAACATCATCAATAATAAAGCTCTCATCCATCACATTCACAGCGCGATAAGAAACCAATTCCTTCAAGTAATTGGTAAGTGCTTTCCCGCCCAAATCAATCTTCTTCACACCAAAATTGAGTGTGAAGTTCTGCAAAACAGGAGCCGCATGAGTGAATAAGAATCCACAATCCACCACAGACTGCACTGCGCCTTCGAGACCAACCCATAAGGCCTCCTACTCGCCTCATAAAGATGAACCAACTTGGGCGAATCGGTGATGAAGAGAGACTTGAAACCGAAATCCTCAAAGACAATTTCATCTGTGGGGCGTTGAATTGATGGGAGAGAAAACATAGGTTCAGTTAAGAGAAGAGAGGAATTGGAAGGAGTAATATGAAGAAGAGAAGCAAAGAGGTGGTTCCAAATGTCTCGCTGGAGGTCCGGATTTATTAAGTAGCCACGGTCGATTGGACGGCGAACGGCGGCGGAGGTTAAATCTTCGGTTGCAGAGGCGGTTGCGGGAGATGGGTGAGGAATTTTTTAGAAGAGAGGGGACGGTAGAGACAAGTGGGGATAACAGTAACAGGGTCACGTTCGCCACCGCGGCCGGCTTTTATGAAGCCGCCGCCATTGTCGAGGACGATGACGTTTGACATGTTGGAGAAAGGGGATAAATGGGTGGTGGTGCAGACGGAAGTGCGGTGGGGTTTAATGGTTTGCATTTGGGGGTTTTTGATTACATTAAACAATTTAAAAATAAATAAATAAAAACAAGCAAACAAACAAAAGTGGGGATTGTTATTGTTTAGTCGATGGAGGGAAATTGATTAATTTTCAGAGAAAACGAAGCCATGAAAAGATATCAAATATCAAAATTAGGGTTAAACAAAAGAAAATCTTCTTTTTTTTTTCATTGAATGATGAAAATTTGATTGATAAAGAGAGTGACCTACAAAAATGGTGGAAGAGGAGTAAGCTTTGCCCTTCTAATGGGCTCCCTGTTCCTTTTTTTTTTTTTTTAACAATTCTTATGTCCAAATTCCTAAATCTTTATTTGTTTTGAGAAGAATGGATGGAAAAAAAAAATGGCTTCTTACAAAAATAACCTATAAATAAAATCATTTTTCAAAAATACTGTATTAAAAAAGCCTTTTGATTTTTACTGCACTCTCATTTTATAATTACTGATTTTATAAAATTATGATGCGGTGGCCACGTTAATTTTTCAGCTTCTTTAAGTTTATAGTGATAAGGGCGAAGCCACATATAACAAAGTGGACAATTACTCTCTTCTATTTTAAAATATATATATATATATAGTAAAATTTTTTATTTACTTTCCTTTAAAATTTAAATTATTTTCTATTTCTTTTTTAGATTAAGTAAAAAAAATTTTAATAAATTATTTTTTTACTCAATAAATATGTTTTTCTAAAAAATTTTAAAAAAAATATACTCTTTAATAAAAATAAGAAATTATAAAAAATGGCAAATTTCTTTAACTAAATTAACTTGAATTCATCCAATAAATCAAGAGATTAGAAAAAAATTAAAAGCAGAATAAAAAGTAAAGAAATTAAAAAATAACATAATGTTATAATCTTTCTTTTTTTAAAAAAAATTCTTTTAATTTCCTTCTTTTTGATTTTATTATTTCTACTTTTAATATTACGTGATAATTTTTTTATTCAACTTTTTTTTAAAAAATTATCTTCATGAAATAATATTATTTTCTCTTTATTTTTTCATATATCATCAAATAAATTTACAAGTGTGTGTATATATATATATTATTAATTTAGTGAGCATTAAGATAATAATATAAAAAAAAATTAGAAATGAAATTAAAACTATAAGTGAAAATTTACATTTTTTTTATTAAAAATTTAACTTCGCCCCTGACAGTGGTAAGAATTTTTAAGGCACTCTTATTTTCATAATTACAAAACTATAATGTAGTGGCCGTCTTAAAGTTTATCAGTGGTCGAAAAAACTTTGATCTTAGAGCATCCGTAACCGAAATTGAGTATTGAATTCCACTAAAATATCACATAGATATTTTATGGGATAAATAAAAATAAAATTTAATCTTCAATAACAAGAGTCAAATCCTATTTTAATGAATCTCATTTTTATTATTATTTTTTTAATAATTAAATTTTAAATATTAATTTATTTTATGATAAAATAATAAAATTATTAAATAATAAAATTATTTCTATTAAAAAATTATTATTCTTATTAAAAATAAATTATTATTTTTACTAAAAATAATTATTTTTATTAAAAACAGATCATTTAAAAAATTATTATAAAATTATAGAAAAATTATTATTTTTACTAAAAAATAATTATTTTTATTAAAAATTATTAAAAAATTATAAAAATTTTATTTTATTAAAAATTATTATTTTTATTTAAAAAATTATAATTATAATTTTTTTAATAAGGGGCTGCCACTTAATGGGGATACTCCTTAGAGGGACGTGGATATAGGTCAGGTCCCACGGTATCAGTCCCTTTATGGGACTAAGACCAAGAGCATTCCTACATTAAAGATACTCTTATGAATATATATTTTATTTGCTAATTCATATAGATTGTCCAAATAAAATATATATTAATTCATCCAATTTCAATTATTATTTACTTTTTATATATTTTATTTAATTTATATATTTTAAAATAATTTTAACATATGGTATACAGAGATATAGATAAAAATATAAAATAATTATATATCGACATATATTCATATATATTCACATATACCAATATATATTTATATATATTGTTATTGTTAGTTAAAATATATGAAATATATAAATATATACTAATATAATATTATAATATTTTTAAAATTATTTTTTAGGATTTAATTATAAATATTATAAATCAATTGATTAATATTAACAAAAGTTTAATTTATAAAATTATAAAATATTTAAATTGAAATAAGTTTCATAATTTTTCATAAGAAATTTTATTAATTAAAACATGATTAATTAATTAATTTAAAATATAATTTATGTTATCTATTTTTTTGTAATATTATGTTAATTAATTTAAAATTATATTTTATATACATATTTTTATATATTTTATTTTATTTATATTTTTAAAATAATTTCAACATATATTATAAAAATTATTTAAAAATATTTTTTAAAAAAATATTTTTTTAATATATAACATTATTCACATATTAGGTAACTATGGCCACGGTTCGGTTGAACCGTTGAACCGGACCGGCGGTTTCGGTTCGGTTCAATGAACCAAACCGTAAACCGTAATTAAAGGATCAAAACCGTAACTAGAACCTTCCTTTAAGGTTCTGGTTCCGGTTATAAAATATTTGAACCGGAACCGAACCGGCGGTTCCGGTTCAAAACCGAAAAAAAAAATACTGTGCACTGTGCAGCATGTGCTGCACAATGATGGAGGATGGAGCATGTGCTGGCAGGTGGCCATTGGCTGGCCACCTGCCAGCAGCACACTGCACATGGCAGTGTGCCGTTGGCAACAATTTTTATTTTTTTTTAAATTTTTTTAATTTATATATATTTTACTAATTTATCCCTACTAACAGAAAAAAAAAATATTTTGAGGGGTATTTTATGGAAATGAAAAAATTTTAAAAACTATAAATACACTATCTTTTTACTTCATTTTCTAATTTTTTCACAATTTCTCTCAATAATCAAATTTGAATTATCTAATTTAACTCTAAATTCTTTAACTTTCTCAATTCTCTAATTTCTACTCTCTTAAATTGTTATTCTTATTATTTTGTTACTGTTATTTATTATTATTAGTAATATTTATTATTTATTTTTATTATTATTATTATTTGTTGTTGTTATTATTAGTAATATTTATTGTTTATTATTAATTATTGTTATTATTATTATTTATTAGTATTGCTAGTAATATTTATTATTTGTTGTTAATTATTATTATTTTGTTATTGTTGTTGTTATTATTATTATTATTAATCGTTATTATTATTATCAATTTATATTAAAATGACAAGTTCTAGTCATTTTGATAATATAAATGATGAGCAAATTTCACAACATATTAATATTTTGGATGACGAAGAAGAAGTGGATTGCCAAGTGCAAGTCACATTTGATCAAAATCAATCTAGTAAAACAAAAAAATTAAAATCTAATATTTTTCTTTTACATTTTTCTAAACAGATAAATACGGAAGGCCAAAAAAGAGCACACTGTAATTATTGCTCCTCTTCATTTAAATTTATAGACGGAGGAGGCTATGGAACATTATGGAGACATCTTCACAAAAAACATCCTGTTCAAGCTGGTATGGATAATACTCAAACACAATTGGCGGATTTTGTACAATCGGGCTCATCATCTGCACCTCCTAAAAAATAAGGTATTTTTCACTATGACAAAAATGTGGTCAAAGAAGAATTGGCAAGGTGCGTTTGTGTTGATTAATTAACTTTTAATTTTGGTGAGAAAATAGGATTTACTAATTTTATTCAAAAATATGTGAATCCTGCATTTCAACGTGTTCCCCGTTCAACTTTATCGCGAACATTGCGCAAGCTTTATGAAAAAAGAAAAAAAGATTTATGCACATTATTTACAAATTGTCATTTTCGTCTTTCAATTTGTAGTGATATATGGAGTGATCATTGGCAAACACATTCATATATAGGTGTTACATGTCATTGAGTTGATGATCAATGGAATTTACAAAAAAGATTGCTTGCATTTCGACTCTTTGATGATAGACATACTGCCGATAATATATATAAAATAATAAAAAGTATTTTGGAAGAATATAATTTAGTTCAAAGAATTTTTTCAATTTCTTTTGATAATGCTTCTGCAAACACTGCTTCTATTAATGATTTGGAACAAATTTGTAGACCAAATTTAGGAGGCAAATTTTTTCATGTTAGATGCATATGTCATGTTATAAATTTATGTGTTCAAAGTGATTTGAGAACTTTAAATTTTTTGTATGAACCAATTAAAACTGCATTAAATTATTTATGGTCACATCCTCAATTATATAAAAGTTGGGGTAAATTTTGTAAGCAATATGGTATGCCTTCTAAACGATTCAAACGAGATGTTCCAACCCGTTGGAATTCTACTTATGATTTACTTTGTAATTCGTTTCCATATAGTGAATTATTATGTAGATTTTTTGAACTTAATTCTGTACCTATTACATTATATCCTACTCAATGGAATTGTTGTGAAAAAATGATTGATCTTTTAAAAGTTTTTAATGATGCTACTGAACATTTATCTGGTGTTTATTATCCTACATCCCATTTAGTAGTATTTGAAGCTTTGAATATTGCAATTGTTTTTTATGAGTATAAATATGATATTGAATTAAAAGAAACTGTCATTGCAATGAAGAATAAATGGCTTAATTATTATAAAGATTTTTCTGCTCTTAATCTTGTTGCTTGTGTATTGGATCCTCGTGTGTGAATTGAAATTTTAACTGATTATTTAAACAATTATTATCTTCTATTAGATTTAAAAGATGTTAATATTATTGGAATAATAGATGGGGTTAAAAGAATTATTTTGGACTTATATAGAGAATATGAATCAATATATGCATCAATGATTCCAGCATCACATAGGTGTCAAAATGAGGATATAAATTTATCATCTAGTGTAAGTAAAGCTGGTAAATTTTTAATGGAAAGACATAAGAGACCTAAAACTACTACCTTAAGTAATATTGAACTTGATGCATATTTATCATCTAGCTTTGAATTTGATGGTGTTATTGGAGACTACAAGTTTCCTATTTTGCAGTGGTGGAGTCAACATACAAAAAAATTTCCAGTGTTATCTATTATGGCTAGGGAAATTTTTAGTTCTCTAGCCTCAACAGTAGCGGTGGAGCAAATATTTAGCACCGGAGGCCGTGTGTTGAATGAGTGTCGATCAAGACTAACACCTCCCTGATTGCAAGCTCAAATGTGCATCAATGATTGGTCCAAAGCATCAATGCGTATACAAGATTTAAAGTATAATGATGATGACGATCAAGATTTAGATTATGATGCAACAGACGGAAGTACGACGGGCGGTGAAAGTGGAAATGGTGAAAGCGAATAAGGGGGCACTATCAAATTTTTTAATTAAGTTTAAATTTTTTATGTAGTTTTTTTATATTTCAATTATTTGTATTTATTGAATATTTCAAATGTAATATTAAATATTTATAATTATAATTTACGTAGTTAAATGATTTTTAGTAATTATGTTCAAACATTTTTTTAATTTTTTCTTTATATTTTAATTGTAATATTAAATATTTATAAATAATATTATTTATAAATAACTTAAACAATATTATTAATTTTATAAGTGGTGTTTAATCTAATAAAAAATATTTTCATGTATTAATAATATTATTTTTTTAAATATAATTTTTATAAAAAATAATTTGAACCGGCGGTTCAAACAGGAACCGGACCGATTTTTAAGGGCCTGAACCGTAACTGAACCGGCTCATACCGGTTAAGGTTAAGGTTCACAAAAATTATGAACCAGAACCGGCGGTTCCGGTTAACCGAACCGTGGCAATGGTCAATATTAGGTATTGTATTGCATTACAAAAGAAAAGAAAAAAATATATATCTATTATTATTTTAGTATATAAAATAATATATAGCATATATCTACATATACTTATTTTATTGGAAAAATAATATTAGTATGTATCTCTTATATTTTAATTTTTATAGATATATGATAACTATAACTACGTATATATGTTGTCTTTCAAAAAAATGTCAGAATACAACAATAATATTTTAGTATATAAAGTTATATGTAGTATATATCTGCATATATCTAT
Source organism: Garcia nutans (assembly GCA_947685225.1). NCBI lineage: Eukaryota > Viridiplantae > Streptophyta > Magnoliopsida > Malpighiales > Euphorbiaceae > Garcia > Garcia nutans. The sequence continues at coordinate 2,994,579 of CANTUV010000051.1, read as the reverse complement.
TATCTTTAAAAAAAAATATCAGTGTGTAGTTGTTATATTTTATAATAAATAATATATTAAATGAAATATAATTTATTTTATTAAAAATAAAAAGGTATATAATAACTTGAATACTGATACATATAATTATTATTGTTAGGACTCGAGCCTAGCTATCTGCAAGTGCACAGGTCATATTAAGTAATAAAGTGATAAGTAAAATATCATTTCCACGAAGAGGGTTGTTCTAAGTACTAAACAATTAAACTGATTATTATTTGATAACACAATTTGATTTATGAATTAACTAGACTTAAAAAAATAAGTTGCTTGAAATGAAATCTAATAATATAAAGCCTAGGGTTAAGTCATGTTTATTGATTTATTATGAATTTTCTAAAGTATTAATTTAATTCAGTTTTCTTTTCGATTAATGGTTGGATTATCCTAAATCAAGCTTAAGTCTTTCTCAAGTATTAAAGCTAATATTAATTAAATCATTACATCTACTCTCGTAATCATAAGTAATTAAATCAATTCATTAGTATTTTTTAGAATCTTAAATTAACCTTTTAAAGATTTAACCTTATCTCTAAGTGAAAAACTTCCTTAAGATTATTATCTCCTTGGACAAATATTGTGCTTCCACTCTTGCTTCATCACATAATATCTCAATTCAATTAATTATTGGCTAGATAATTAAAGCATTAAGATCAACGATAATAAAATAATCAAGGATAAATTTAAATTAAATCAAATAAAATATATTATTTCATATTAAATTTAATACAATGGACCAACCCTCATATTTGAATTGAAAACACAACAAACATTAATTGAAAACATAATTAAAATAATAAGAAAGATCAAACTCTAATTCTTTTGATTGAAGAAGAATTCCACTTGGATTCTTGAATCTCTTCCTTAAACTCTAATTTCACACCTCTCAAAAGAAAGAATAGAATTTTCTCAATATAAACTATATTCTAAACTAAATTTCTATCCTAACTTCAATCTCTCTATTTTTTTTCAATCATTGAAAGAAGTGTGTTTATATAAAGTGCTTGGAAGCTTCTTGATGGTGAAAGGCTGGCAAAAGTTGGCATATGATTGTTTACAGCTGTTTAGTTCTTCATTTTTCAATTTTTCAACTTGAAGTCATAAAAATCAACCCTACAGCATGGCTTTAAGTGCCACGGTCGTGGCATGGGTAGATATGAGCTGTTTTGAGAAATTTTCAGGCCTGGAAATGGCGATTTAAGGCCCACGGTTGTGGTTTTTGAATGCCACGATCGTGGCTTTTGATTTACTTCTGAAATATGCAAAATCTCTTCAAAACAGAGCCAAAATCAATGATACGGTTGTGGCCTTCAAAATGCTTTTGTCTTTGTAATTTTTATCATTGAAAAATTTGGACATATTTAAATCAAATCCCATGGCCCTAGCTTTTTGACATCCATGGCCTTGTGGATTTAAAACAATTCTGAACCTCTTGATTTCTCATATTTAATTTCATTTTTAAGTTCATAGTCATGTACCGTGTTTTATATGACCATATAAATTTATTTTCTTTTATTTTTGAGCTTGTTTTGGCCTTCTTTTTATTTTTCTTCAATTTTTTCATGATTTTTAGCTAAAATAAGCTCTTTCTTCATACTTGTAACTTTACACTTAAAATGATAAATATTCTCACTTTCACAATAAAAATTGATCAAATTCAATTGATAACAATAAAAATATAGCTAGAATAATCATAAAATTATATAAAAAATATGGTCTTATCAACTCTCCAAGCTTAGATCGTTGTTTATCCTCAAGTGATAAAAATAATTTTATTCACAATATGCCTCGTTATGTGTTAAGCATTATCATGATTTCGATATACAAAAATGTAAACGAATAAATTTGTAGCCTTTGTCCTTTTTATAACAATTTGACAATGCAACTTTTATTTCTCTTTTTTTTTTTCTAAAGAAGAAGAAGAAGAAGAAGAAGAAGAAAACTTAATTATATCTTATCCCTAGAAATTACATCAAAAAGAAACTTCGAGCATTCAGTCCATATGAGGCCTTCTGTAAAAAGGGAAATGCAATAATAATAATAATAATAAGTTAGAATCAAAACAAAAAAAAAGGGCATATGTGGAAATTAGAAGACGATATGCACTTAATCAAATTGAGATTTGGTATATAAACACATTAAAGTTCCAATAATTCTTTTAAGTACAGAATATGACATAAAAATAAAAAATAACCAAAGATATACCATAAAAGTAAACAAAAAAAAAACAAAATTAACAAAAAAAAATCCAACTATGAACTGATTCCTTTTTTTTTAATCATCAAAAGATAATTTCATTAAAATCAAATAAATCATGGCCAAACAATACCCATTTTTAATCTGGTCAAGAGTCAACAATACTAATTCTTATTTTTATTATTTTGATTCATGCCAAATGTTTTTCCTATACCAGATGAAGTTGACTCGTTCGAATAAGAATTCTTTTTTACTCTCCCAGAGAGTCCCAATGGTGAAAATTTCATTTACTATTTTAATACTAAAGCATCGATTAGAAGAAAGACCAGGCTTTTCTATTCTAAGGTTCCAACACATCTTCCTAAAACAAATTTTATTAACAATGGAGGCTAGGAAGAACCAGAAAGATTCATAAAACTTGATGGTTTTAATTACTTTGCGAAAATTGATGGCAAATTGGATACAATATTGCAGCATACTATTTCAAAATCTTGTCTCTCTTTCCACCTGATGCAAGTGATTATACATACAGAGAATCATATTGGAAAATAGTAATATAAGTTACATAAAAAATCTTCAGCAAAAATTGGGAAAATAAGTATATGTGATAGTAATTTGCATTACATTATTACAAAGCAGCAGCATGTTCGTTAATAAGATGTATAGTGGTACCCTCCTGGCTGCTCCATCCCACTAATCTGTGGCATCCCATAAGGCATCATCAATGGTTGAGGATTAAGACCATTGTACCCTGAGGCACCACTAATCTTGGCTAAACCCACTTGGCCTCGCATCCCATCTCTTCCATATTGTTGCCAGAGTTGCTGTTCCTGAACCAGTAAGTGCTGCTTTCTCTCCATCTCTGCTATCTGCACATAAGAAGGGGGTGGAATTGCAAGAGATGCAGCAAATGGGTCCTGGTTCCCAACTGGTTGCACAGTCCCATCAGGCGCAGGCAATGCCAACACTGGTGTTGCTTTCTTCCCTGTGCCAGGCAATGCTACGCTACTTGCACTCCCACCACTCAACTGAGTAGTGTTCACATGTTGTCTCACCGCCCCCTGATCATACATTCCATTCAACAGCAGTGAATCCATACCACCTCCTAAAGCAGCTTTCTGCTTTGACAGATTACTTGCTGATTCAACCAATGCCAATTCCCAATCTGCTCTACCATTCTCAGCAGCTGGTGTCTGCCATGCTGAAGTCACTTCAGGTTCTCCATCTGATGGGAATGCTTCCCATGCACCATTTGTATTTGTAACTGCAGGTCCAGAGAACAAAGCCAGTGCCAATTTATTACCCTGCTCATTGGCAGAAACTGCATCATCTCTCAAATTTACCAAATCATCCGTTACTTGCTGTGGTTGTGGCTTAGGCTGTGACTCGGGAGGGGGTGGAGGGGTATAATTTTCTGGTGGTGGAAGTGCCTTGACCTCATTCACAACTGTTTCTGGATCTTTCTTAATTGGAAGCTCCTCCTCCTCCTTAGTTCTCTCGGGACTCCTAGATGGTCTGTTGGTCATTTCTTTTAAAAATCCTTCAAGTGTCCCTAGCAGCTGATCAGTAATTTTCTTCACAGCAGGGAACTCAGATGATCTTGCAATCCCAGTATCCTTGCACCAACCATAGAAAATAACAAGCTCATCTATCATCTGCGCTGCACCAACATACATATCAAAACCCTTAACACAATCTGAATACTCCATCTCAGTAAATCTATCCAACAATATCCCCAGTGCCTCGCAAATTTCAACATACAGTCCGAAACTCTCTTTCACCACCCCATATAATGCCGTGAGCATCAACCTATTATTCTTAGCCATTCCTGTTGGCCTACAAGACAAAACTCTATCAAGCATCCTCAACAATTGGTTCAATTTGTCCAAAACCTTCTCTGGCCTCATTTCTCTAATTGGTGTGACCTCACTCTTTTGTTCTCTCCCAACTGAATCATCATTCAAATCACCATAAGACCTCGATCTCCCAGACACCCTGTAATCATAATCATCCTTATATTCTCTTGATCCAAATCCATCATCTCTCTCATCAAATTTCTTGTCTCTTCCTTTTAATCTACTCTCAGAAATCGCAAATTCAACTTTCTCATCAAGAAACAAAGCGTAAAACCTTACAAACGAAGAATGATCCCAAGAATGCGAGTGCGCCTCGTCTCTAAAATCCGACATATTCAAGACCCGCATCCCTCTTCTAGAGGCATACACCATTTCCTCCTCAAACGAAGGGTGCCCATCAACCAGAAGTCTATGAACAAGCATCAAGGCCTTAATAGCCACAATCCAATCACGGGTTTTACTCAGGCGTTTAGAAACTGCAGCCACACAAGCACTGACATAACCTCTGGAATAAGAAGTGAGATTTATAATCTCTCTAAAGTACTTATCATCAGCAGGCTCTTCATCATGAGTAGTGGCTTTAACAACCAAAACTTCAAGGTCTGGTGCTATATTGCCAGCCACTTTAGCTATTCTTATGCTTGTTTGATCTTTTACAGCTCCAATCGCTTTACGGATTGTGCTGTATGACATTTTTTTTTAGTTTTTGTAGTGGAAGTGTTTGATGAAAGGGGAAAAAAAAGGAAAGTATCTCTGAATTTTACAACGATTTACCGGCGGAGAATGGGAGATCCGATGAGCAGAGAAGGCAGAATTGAGGGTGGAGATGGAAAAGTAAATGAAACGAGAGGCTGAGGAACGAAGACGACTTGAATCTGAGAATCCAATGAGAGAAAGTCTCACTGTAACAGACTAACAGTTGCCGTTACGTGACAATGAGTTGCTCTTTTGTTTGTTTTGTTCAGCTGTTTATACGCGTGGGTTTTTGCGTGTTACAGAGGGCGGCGGAGCTGGGAAAGATTGGAAAAGTACCTAATGAATGAAACGTCTTCGTTTTATTGATTTCGGTTTTGCGTATTAATTCAAAATTTAAAAAATTAACAGTGATAACCATGCTTAAACCACTCGCCTTATCTTTATTTTTTGGTCATTTGCAAATTTAATAATAATAATAATAATAATGCATTATTTAAGTGCATTGTATTGTGCTGATAAGGTCTCAATCTGGAGCTAGTCAGTGTAGATCAATCACAATTGAATTTCCATGTTGGATATATTTTAAATTTTCAATGGCAAATAAAAAAATTAAATATAAATGAGCTTATTTTATAAATCTAAAATTTAATATTTTTTATCAAATTTTATCGATTGTAGTGATGTTAACGAAAGTATCAAATTCCATCTATCTAAATTTAATTAATATCTATTTTTTATAAATTATTTTTTAAAAAATCTAGTTAAATAGAACTATAAAAATAATAAAACACTTAATAAATAATTAAAATTAATTTTTAATAAATTCTGAAAATTATTTTTATTTATTTAAAATTATTCAATAAACAAAAAATAATTAGATTGATTATTGTAATTTAATTCTAATCCTTCCAAAATAGGTGCTTTTTCTGTAAAATTAACCTACGAATAATATTTGCATAGTCTAAAATAAATAATATTTCAATCTTTATTTGTTTGGTATTATTTATATATATATTAAAATTTTATATAATAATTTTTTTTGGATAAATAAAAAATAACCTTTTTATATATATGGCTTAAATATAGTTTAATACGTGATTTTTAGCGTATTTTATATATTTATCATATTTTTTATTTTTTGATAAATAAATACGTGACTTTTAAATTATTGATAATTTAATACATTCGTTAAATAGATTTTAGCGGATGCTGATGTGATAAACGATTTATTTTTATGAGTCAATTAATAAAAATACATAGCATTCAACGTGAAAATAAATTTTTCCATATTTATCATAACTTTTTTTTTGACAAATAAATATATGACTTTTAAATTATTAATAATTTGATATATATGTTAGCTTTATCATAATGATTATTTATATGACAAACAATTCATTATTATGATGATTCACCCAAATAAAAAAAAAGTGACATTCTACATTAAAAAAATATTATTTTGTGACTTTTTCATTAAATATCTACAGTATAAACCTTAATTTTTGAATTAAATAATTTCATTCCTCTCTACCTCTAACTCATATTCCTTTATATAATCAATTAAAATGAATTCCAGTTGGTGATATTTTTTTTAAATGCATACTTACTCTTGTGGCGAGTACAAAATGCTCTGATAGTTAGTTTAATAAAATTTATATAGTGAACATTTTTAAACAGTTATATTTTTTTTTATTTAGAACAACTTTGTACAGTTATATTTTTTTTTTTGTTAGTGGTGCACTGCACTTTTTGTAACTCACATAGTTGTATATTATAAAGAAATATTTTTAGTATATAAATGGTGTATTGCACCTTAATTAATATATGATATATTTAGAGACAAGTGATTCACAATAAAATTTAAAAGCGTTAAAGATTGAAAATTGTCTTCAAATAATATCATATTCACAAATGAATATAAGTTGTCAACATTCACATTGATTTAAACTTACTATAAATATGGTGTCTACCATATAAAAATATGACACGCACTATATAAATTTCATTAAACTAACTATATGAACATTTTATACTCCTTGCCACAAATAGCAAGTATACATTTTTATAAAAATAAAATAACACTAACTAGAATCTATTTTATTGACTATAAAAGAAGATGAGTTAGGGGTAAATATAAATGAAATGATATAATTTTAAAATTAGGGTTTACATTACATATATTTAAAGAATAAGATAATATCACAAAATAGTTCTGGTATGAAATGTCATATTTTTTTTCATTTTAGATGATTTGTACTAATGAATTATTTGTCAAAAAATAAAAATATCATAATAAATATTTAAAATATTATTTTGAGGTGGGATGCCACATATTTTAATTTTAATTAGTTGACTAGTATAAATAAATTATTTATTATATCAATATCTGTTAAAGTGTATTTAACATATGTATCATATTAGTAATGATTCAAATGTTATATATTTATTTGTTAAAAAATAAAAATTATAATAAATATGCAAGGTAGTGTATTAAAATGTATTTAAGCATATGCGGATATATACATATATACATATCTATATATACATATATACATATCTATATTGTGCTGTTATCTTATTGCGAAAGGCCCTCCGGTTTCTGGAGTATATTCCTTTCCTGCTGTTTACAGCCTATTCAACTCAATTTACAGCAAAAATGTTTATCCTCCGAGTTCACTCAGTGGACAGCGATCATCCTCTCGCTCTTGAGGAGACCACCTTCTCCACCGTTTCAACTGCCGCCGCCCGATCAAGCCCTACCCATAAACCAAAATACAGTGAAAGGAGAGGCGTTGTGCACCTGTATCGAAACTCGTCGCATAGTTCATTGCCAAACCCTAGTTCCCGATCCACTTCTCTCTTCGTCGTTGCAGTTCCTAATTACCTCTCTGCTGACGACTTCATTCGTTTCTGCGAGTCCCACATAGAAAATGTCGACGAGCTCCTCTTCATCAGGTAAAATTGATTTTGATTTTGCCAATGTTAAGTTTATAAAATTTGGCATGCGTTCTTGATAAATAGCGGAAATTTAAGCAGAATAAGATTTTTGATTAAATGTAAATAAGAAAGATAACAAACTGAGCTTGCTCTAATTTAGTGTTTCTTGATAATTTTTAAGGAATGATGGGATGGAAGATCGGTACAGTGTTCTAATAAAGCTGAACGATCAATTGACAGCTGATGGGTTTTATGGAAACTTCAATGGGAAACGATTTTCTCCTGCAGAGGTACGTGACCTTTACTTTTTTTGTTTTTTAGTGATTCATTTGTACAATATCTTTCTCCTTTGTGAATAATGAAGATAATTCTGGGCTTCTATTATTGTAGGCTGAAGTATGCCATATTCTATTTGTGTTTTCTGTGGACTACACTGAAGTGGCAGAGATAGCCAGCACGCCTCCAGAAGGATTTACCGAGTTGCCTACTTGTCCAATATGTCTTGGTTGGTCATGTGCCTTCTACTAGCAAGAGATTTATTCTGGTTAACATGGCAATAAGGAATCACTTCTCAGTTGGTTTTTGCTTATAATATGCTGATTTCATGTTTTAATGTCAGAGAGATTGGACCCAGACACTAGTGGAATACTCAGTACACTTTGTGACCATTCATTTCAATGTTCATGCACTTCAAAGTGGACCTATTTGTCTTGCCAGGTGATAATTTTTTCTTCACTTATATACGTATATTATAAAATTTTATGAGGGGATGAGGTGGCCGAGGCATGGTGAATGATATCCATGCTTTTGGTGGTCAGCAAGCAACTGAATGTATATAGCTAAGGACTGAGTTAATATGCTTCTATGACATATTGTTGGTTTGTTGAGTGATAATGAAAATATGAAAAATCTGGTATGGTGTATAAGTTTCTTAAGAAATTAATACTCTAAACCTGGTTTTTATTTTTTAGTTTTGGTTGTATTGGATTGAGCCCAAATGCCCAATACATTGCTGCTCTTCATGAATTTGCTGTGTTAGACATCCAATCTTATTATTTAATTTTGATCTGAGCATAGTAACTCTAATGGACTTCAAGAGAATATTTTGGATTGCACTAGGAAGATAATAACACTCGATATGTTATTGATTCTTTCATCATTTGCTGCACAAGAAAAATCTGCAGCCACACCAGATAGAAATTGCAATATTTAAGGAGTTTTATAATCTTTGATATTATTTTGCATCTTGTTTGAATTGTACAGAATTACGTGGATTGCTCATAAAAATAAGAAATTAATGCCAAACAACTATATTGACAGAGGATTTTGTCAGGTCTGTCGACTTTGTCAGCAACAGGATGAGATACCAACCTGTTCTGTATGTGGAACGTTGGAGAATTTGTGGGTTTGTCTGATATGTGGTTTTGTGGGATGTGGAAGGTAGTGTATTCCTTCTGACTATTTTTTTAAATATTCCGACTTCCTGCTAGTTATTATTTGTCATTAATAATTGATATGATAAATGATATACTGTGTTGAATCATTTTCTGTACTCAGATACAAGGAACAGCATGCTATAAAGCATTGGCAAGATACACAGCAAAGGCATTGTTATTCTCTGGATTTAAGGACACAACAAATTTGGGATTATGTTGGTGACAACTACGTACATAGGCTGAACCAGTCAAAAGCTGATGCCAAGTTGGTAGATTTGAACTCTCGCTGTACGTCACTTGTAGGACATTGTGGCACTTGTGGTTATAGCGAGGACTCTGGAATCAGTGGGGCTCTTTTTAGTAGCAAAGTTGACACGGTTTGTTATTCCAATAACAGATTGCTGAATTGTATTTCTAAAAATTTATTTGATTAACTCCTATATGCTTCTACTGGCACTTCACTTCATTGGTATTGCCTGGATGGATGGAGTTGGATAAACTTTTTTATACAGATGGTTTTCTTTTCATGAACCATGCATAACATGATGGGTTTCAATTCTTATTTTATTCTTAGGCATGCTTATTACTGGAATTAACATTTTTAGTCTTCCCATATACATATTTGATCCAAGGTTTTTACATGGTAACAGATTGTAGATGAGTACAATCATCTTCTTGCAACGCAGTTGGAGGCTCAAAGACAAGTGAGTACCCTGTTTACATCATCTCACTCCAACATCTCTTCTGCCCATTCTTTTCTCTTCCCTATTTGATTTTCATTTCGTACTTATATAGTTGGGAGTTCTTTATCATTGTTGCTTTTCAGTTATTTCCAATTCTTATAAAAGTTATACTGAAGATTCTGCTATTATGGCATCTGGACCCATGCTTTGGTTATATCTGTAATGATATTAACCATATGGGAATAGAAGCAAACCTTTTGCTTTGATATCTATATATTTGACACTGAAAATCATATGAGTGTTTGTGTTTCTTAATTTTATTATTGGATTGAGGACAAATTTCAAAAGGATACATGCCTGCCATCTTGGGAGATGAATAGGGGCAATTTTAGGGACTGCCCAAAAATCTCCATTTAATATGTAGTTCCCTAAAAAAATTCTATTAAATTATGTGCGCATTTTGTGTTTAACCCCATTAAATAATTTGAATTTTCCCCACAAGAAAATTAAGATTTTAGCCATTGGAGATGAATATAGTGGATTTGATGCTTTTATTTTGGAATTTTGTCCATCCTCATCCGTTTGGACAAGTGATTATTTGAAATTTTTATGAATTTAGATTGAGTTTAAGAGTGTTAAATCATAAAAAGTACACATGATATCAAATTCCAGAATCATTTCAAATGACTAGATATCCAAATGGACAGACATTACATCACAGATAAAATTTTCTAACTTTCATGTTTTCTTTCAGTATTATGAGTCTCTAATTGCAGAGGCCAAAACTAAACGAGAAGGTTCCATTCTAGAAGCAGTGGAGAAGGCTGTGAGTTCGACAATGCAGGATATTCAAACTAAATTGCACAAATATGAACAGGAAAAAGATGCTATTGCAAATGTAATTACTTGATTATCTCTAGACAAGCTACTGGTATTCAGATGTGCAAATTTTTTGGTTTTGGCTTTTTGTTTATATCATTTTTCTCCATCCTTAGGTAAACCGAGATCTCATCAAGAATCAAGAGATTTGGCGTAAAAAGGTTAAGGAGTTCGAAGAAAGGTAAACGGTTCCCTTTCTTCTGGATTCACAGATGTGATTGTTTTATTATCTCGTTAACTATATGCTTTAATTATTTCATTTATGTATAGTTTGTTATTCCTTTTTTTTTTTTTTGTGGTCTTCGTTTTTTTGGATGGTGGTGGATGGGGGTAGGGGGAGGGAGTCTACACTTCTGCAATCTACAGCATGTGGGGGCAGAAAATATTTATCTGTTCATGCTAATGAGATACAACCATCACCTTTGAGGAACATGCTACTTTGATAAATGTATTAAATCATCTAACTTAATATGGGTTTTTATAGTTACAGGATGATATCTCTTCATCAATATAATGAGGTACAATATTCATTGAAATATATGGTTAGAAGTTGTGGCATGCATTAACATTGAAAAGAAGTTCTTAAAATGTTGACACAATGCTGGTAAAGTTCAGATAAATCTATGAACCGTTCTTAATTAAACAAAGTTAAGGAATGCTTACCTTATTTTTTTTGGACTGGGGAAATTAACTTGCTTTTTTTTTTTGGCACACTGAGCACAGTTCCGCTTTAAAATGCATATTCTCCTAGAAAATAGATCTGGGATTGATTCTTCCCTTCTCCATTCCAATACTAAAAAAAAAACCTTGCCTGCATGAGTTTTTACTGGTGCTGCATCTGTAAGATCAGTGACTTGCACAAATTGTTGACTGGTATTCCATTTTCCCTTTTAACGCGAAAAAGTTCACTGTTGTTTTAGGGAAACTTCATCCTTGTGCTCAAGGGACGAGAGGATCCTTGATCTTGAAGAACAGGTGCTGTAATTACCTTATATATGTATATTATTAGTTTGGGTGTAGTTTGATTGAAAATACTAGTCTCATAGTAGTAATGGTGGCAGATTCGAGATCTTACAATCTACATTGAAGCTCAGAAGACGCTTAATAATATGACAGATACAAATGATATTCAAGGAGGGACAGTGTTGCCTGTACCTTCGAATCAGTCGTCTTCAGCTAACAACAAAAGGCACTCAAAGCCAAGTAGAAGACGAAATTAGTTATCATCTGTTTCAGGCGGCACCTTTTGTATTCTGCGTATGTAGTGGAAAATTTGCTTCTTTTCTTGGAATGTTAAATAATATCAAATTTAGATTGTAGCCAACCATAGTGAAAGAAAAAAAAAACGTGAATATAGCCAAGTCGTGTATAGCACTAAAACTATCAAATTTTCAATTAGATTTTTGTTTTTTGAAAAACTTTCCCTTTTAAGTTGATTCAAATTAATAAGCTTTATGTTATTGTAATATTGATTTGGCACGAAAACATTAACTCAATTTATCAGGAAAAAAAAATCATTTAAATTGCCATTAAATTAAAAATTGGTGTCTTTCTTGATTTTGATGCCATTGGAAAATTGAAAAAGCCCTGCATTGATTTACCCTTCCATTGATAGGGGGATGCTTCAAGCATGCTCTCAAGTATTTTTGGCAACAAAGCAAAGGCAATCTTAATTTGAAGAGAATTTGACCATCACCATAATAAATCTTTCTCTTCACTTGGTGCCTATTTTCATGGCAATGTGTACAAACTCGGGCGAAGAAAGAATATCTGTGTATTAGTGTATGCAGCTATAACAGAGCAGTAATGTTTATATACGATGAATGACAGCTGGAAAAAAAAGTCAAACTACGAATGACAGTGAATGACAGCTGGAAAAATAAAGTCCTCTTTTCTCCTTGTGTATTTTAGGGGTGTTTGTTTTAGCTGTTTGATGCAGCTGATAGAGGTTTGAACCCCAAACAGCAGCTGTTTAGTAAAATTTGATGTTTGGTAAAATTTTAAAACAGCAGCTAATAGCTGTTAGGAACCCAAACAGCTACTGTTTCAATAAGCTCTTACTCGAAGCTTTTTCATATCAGCTGATAGCTGATTCATATTGAGACTATATTAACCCTATTAAAATAAAATAAAAATTAATATTTATTAGATAATGATATGCTTATTGGTAATTTTACATTCAAACTGCAACAGCTATTGTATTTTTACCAAACACTAAACCGAATCAGCTATCAGCTATCCGCCACCAGCTATCAGCTATCAGCAACCTCTATCAGCTACCAGCTGCTATGAACAGTTAAACCAAACAGGCCCTTAGAGATGTTTAAATTATACTCAGTAGCCGAATATAGTATTTGCATGTGTTGTGAATAAGGTATTTGTTTATGTTAGTGAAATATACTGAATATTTGATTTTTTTCCTAGGCAATGATTTTAAACAATGCCAAACTTAGAAAAGAATTGAAATGTCACTAAAGTTTGTTTTTTAATTCTAAATTTAAGTAAAGTTTGATATTTGAATAAGAAACTCAATCATATTAAAAAAAAAATTGATATAATATGAAATGTCACTAAAGTTTATTTTTTAATTCTAAATTTAAGTGAAGTTTGATATTTGAATTCGAAACTCAATCATATTTTTTTTAAAAAAATTGATATAATATGAGTTAAACTTACAAAAAGTAAAAATATCTTTTTCTTTTTAAAAAATTTATACTATCCTCTCGTAAATTTAATTTTTTTAAATGCAAAAATATACATATCTCAAATATAGTTATTATGTTGGCCTTTTTTTTTTCTCTAATCACAAATTTCTTTGTATATACATATTATCAACACATTTAATCACCATAATCTGATAGTTAACTAACTCAGTAATTTTTTAATGGTATGAAAGTGTGTCTCTAGGAAAGAAATACAAACCGTAGGGAAGTCACTTTTTTCCTTACTAATCACATAGTATTTGCCCCTACATTTTATGAAAAATTATAAGTCATACTATTTGTTTTATTTATAAATATTACTATATATTACATATAAAATTGTTAAATGATGTTCTCAATTTAATTCCACCCAACCACTAGTCCCACAATTTCATGTTGATAGACCTACAATTTCATATTTCATTAGAGGTTATTTTTGTCATTTGATCATTCAGTGTATCTGATCTCACAATAAACTATCTTATTATTAATGGTTCAAATTTTTCTAAGAGATATAAAGACTACTAATAATCTCCACAAAAAACGAGTTTGGTAACTCCATTTCATGGAGTCAATAGAATAAGCTAAATACATATGTAGCCTCTTAAATTTATATCATTTAGTCATTTTATCATTTTAACATTTATTTTAATCACTTTGCTTTCATATGTTTATCTATTTTATACTAACAGAGATCTATATTAATAAATATTGATCACTTTATTCTCTTGCATTTATATATTTTATGCGAAATAAATATTTTAGTAACTTGATATAATTCAACGAGTTTATATTTTTAAATTACGAAGAACATGAATTTAGGTATTATAGTGTTAAATTAAAAATTCAATAAGCAAAGTAACTGAACTCTATAAAATCGGAGTGTTACATGTGTATTCAACCCTATAGGATAAGCTGAAGTTAAAGTGAGATTACGAATCATATTTGCTATTATTCTTTCTTCCAAATTTATATATGAATACCATCAAATATGAATTATTGCTCCAACACCCTAAATAACCAAGTTCATTAATTATCAATATGATATGCCTTGAAAAATATTAATATCGAGGAGTGTAACAGAAAGAACGCCTTGTCTAATTCCTTTCATTTTTGGAACACATAGATCCAATATATATATATAATGGATTCGTATAGATAAGTCCAGAAAATGAAAAATACTTGTCATTGAGAAATTGAAATAAAGAATTAATGGGTACATTATAGACATGTACACAAAGGCTGACAATATATTTTTATTTTATTTATATGTTATTTACTGTATTGAGCAATATCCCCACAAGCTGCAGAATGGAATAAGAGTAGAATTGATATTTAACAATCCTAGCTTGGAGAAGTATACAAGAGTGGAATTAAGCTGCAGCGACTTTGTGTAAGCATCAACCAATTGATTGCTCTTCAAATTTGATCGGAAGGAGGTTTAAGTAGAAAACGTTCTTCCCAATAGCGAACACTAAGTGACAATTACGTATTAAAACTTTCCATGTATAAATGGGTTGAAAAAAAAATATTGAAAAACATAATTATCTTAAAATAACAAATATATAAAAAACATAACCATCATATTAAAATAACAACTTCAATATCTTACATGAAGAAAAAAAAGAGCCTATTCTCTAAACATATCTATATATATATATACACATACACTGAAAGAATAGCCAAAATTTGTTTATTTCACTAAAAAAAAACTCTCGTTGTATTGAAATTATTTATTTTTTGTATAACAAAATCCTAAAACATCTCATGTAATACTCAAATACTTTTTGATACATGCATTTTTCTCTCTTTAAATTGGTGTATCCATCTTAACCCTAAGTTGAAAGAAGGATATTGTTGAAGAAAAATAGGGAAGGGAAAATTATATTTTAACACATTGTTGAATTTTATTTTAATGGAGCCAGAATTCAAATTAAAACATTACGTGAAATTATTTTTGTACTATTGAATCAAATATATATATGTTAGTTTAATATGTTAAGGTTATGTTTTCTGAAACAGAAATATTGCAGTCATTACTACTAAAAAATTAAGTTAAAATTAAATAATAATAAAATAAAAATACATGCTGGTACTAGAATGTGGGCATAATTGTTCATTCAGGGGTACAAGTGACATAAAATTTAATTTTTTCTTTTCTCTGTTTAATATACGTGAACTAGTTTTTCAAAAATATTTTTTTAAAAATATTATTTCTTCAAATTTAACTGAAAATATACAATATATACCTTGGATATATTAAATTTATGCTAAACAATAAATATTGTTAATTTTAACAAATGCCTTCCTTGGAAGAGTTGCATTTGTTTGATCTTACGTAATTTGATTAAACTATTTTCAAATAAAGAACCACAACTGAATCAAATAAAGGTCAATAATCTAATTATCAAAGGTGAATTAAGTCAGAAGCAAGAGCAGAGCATCACCAATTGTCTGAAGCCAAAATTTAGTGTTGACTTGGAAAGAAAAAAATTCCCTATATGCGTGTGTATATATATATATATGCTTATAATTAGAGAAGCAATGGTAAAATTTAATTGGATCACTATCCTCGAATCTAGATAAAAATGAACATATAAAATCAACAAGTGCTCCCACCCCAAGCTAACTCTTGTTCCCAGTACCTCACCTTTATAATTCTATTTGGACTTGTAAATTTACACTATAAGCAAACTCGTGTTTCTCCCATCATCCTGATCAAGGGGTAACCAATGGTACCATCACTTGGGACGCATTATACCATCTTGAATCAGGTTGAGCTGAGGTATAATCTAAAATAAACTAAACCTTTAACACCTAATTGCCACAGCTTCCCCTTCAAAATCACATTTGGATGGCCCCGGGGGAGCGGGATCAGATCAAGATACAACCCAGGTCCTCAGGTGAAACTCACACACAGCTAGAGTGTCACCTTTGAGCTTGATCTGAACCAGCTGCACCAGAAGTGGTGCTAGGACCAGCACCGTTTTCAACTGGAGGGGAGCTGCCCCATTTTCCTTCTGACTCCAATGGCTCCAGCACAAAGACACCTCCATCCGTTAGTCCTAATGCAAACTGATTTGGCTCGGATGGATGTGCAGCAATGACAAGAGGATATACCCTCAAGCTGTTAAACTACCTCGTCAGATGTGTCGAGCAAAAGATATCACGGAAATCATAAAACTTATAATTTATAAAAGAATGTGAAAGAGCCTACCTAGGATTGGGAGGTAAATAAGCAGCTGGGTTTATTCTGCATCTCAATCTCAGTGAAGTAGTGAGAACACCCACACTGCCGTCTTCAAAGCTAACATATATGGAGGAGCTATCACAGGAATATGTGGCATGCGTGATTGGACCAGTCGCTTCCCGAGGAAACCACTAGTGGAGAGAAAAAAAAGTCTATAAGTATGTCATCTGCCTTAGCAAAAAACTAGATCCCATATCACATTAGTAAACAGGAAATTTTAGACCTAAAGATGGCTAGGTTGGGAATTGGATATTTTGTCAAATCTTAAAAAGGGGCCCAAAAATAGTAGCTTGTACCTGTTTAAGGCATTCTAATTTCGGTGCTTCATATATGGCTATTTGTGATTCATGAACTGCCAACAGTTGAGTCTGGTCAAGGTGGAATTGAACGCGTGTATCCGCATGAGAAGCTAAACTCCGTCCCTGTGGACCTTGCAGGAATTTACTAGCCTGCTTTTCCCACCCATCTAAGCTCCAAACACACAACTGTGGAGAGAAAATAAGCAGAAATGAATAACTTGAACACGCAACACTTTTTTTCCAGCGGCACATAATACTTGCTCATTAAGATATATAATCACAGTCCCAAACCAAATCAACATGGGAGCTAAGAAATTTGTGAGAAAACATTATATTATACTGCTAAAAAAATTCTCACCTGAGAGTCAGCTCCAGAAGACACAAGCACATTTAGAGAGTGAGAAAAGGCAAGGCCTGTAATTCTTTTCTGATGACCTTTTAACTTTGTTTTGACCTGAGAAATGGAGCACACAAATATTATCAAAACTTGAAGGCTTCCTAATTTCAGTGAAAATTTCATATTCAATTGGACGGTTTAACACCTCGTCAACGCGGACATTATAAATTTGGATAGATGAGTCCTCCATGCCAATAGCAATGATATTATTGTCCTGAGGATGAAAAGCCAGAAATGTAGCAGCTGGTGGTGGGGGCATGAATGTAGTCATTGTCTGCGATTAAAAGGCATTGTAATGAACACAACAATAGGGCATAAAACTTCAAAAATCATGAAATACACACCCTAAAAACCAATTCCCAGAAGCCAGTAACAAAATAATTCAGAACTATTACATTCCACTTAATATCTTTTGCAAAAAATCCTTATTTTGACATTTATAAAAAAAAAAAATTTCTTTTGCATGTGTCATAAAAAATTTTGGATTACCAACCCCAAATGTCAAAGGTAGATATTTAGCCCAAAAAGAAAAACACTGACTGTAAGATTCCTGGACTTTCTCCATAATAAAGTTATAGATACAGCACAAAAAAAGTAAAATGGAAACTCAGAATTAGTTCAAACAGGAACGGCAAAAGCCATCTACCTTAAACGTCATCATATTGAAAAGAGAGATTTTTCCTCCAGAAGCAGACATAACATAAGAGTCATTCTTTGATAATGTGAAGCATGGGACAGCATCTTCAGGGTTTGTGTCACTTATATCATTGGTCATTAATATTCCACTAGAGGGTTGCCATAATTGTGGTACTACATTAGCATTGGCCTACAAGAGAAAAACCTTATTTAGGTACTTCTGTAAACACCACCCCCAGCCCAAACCCAAAAGGGCACAAAAAAAGGGAAAAAAAACATTACCTTCCCATTTACATTTCGATCATTTCTCTGCCATTTCCAGAGCTTGTGGACTGCATTTGAGGCTAATGCCAAGATAGCAAGTCCTGAATTAGTATAAATCAATCTAGAAACCTGAAAAAATTTGTCACCAAAAAAGGAACAAATGTGAGAAGTAATGTATTTACAAGCAGTGTAGATCTAATTCCTAAGAAAAATCTTGATGCCTAGACCACAGGCTGATGTGTCAATATCATATTCAAATGTGAGTAGAAGCTGATGTTATTCTGATAAAATTGAAGAAAATGGACCATACCCTCATGGCTGTCAAATTATCAGGGAGCCTCAGAGATCGACACTGTGATGGCTCATTTATTTCTGTCATTTTCCAGATTCTAGAGTTTTCTGTTGGCTCATCTTTAATTCTAGGTTTCACATCAACCAAACCTCGGCTATCATTATTCTGTAGAAACTCAAAAGCAAAATTAATTGTCAGTAAAGATAATTATAAGCTTCAACATATTACAAGGGGAAGATATATTGACACTCACTATTCCAACCACAGGCACCACAGAAGGAATTCTGTCCCCGATGCTGGTTCCAACAGTAGCATTGGAAGATGTGAAATTGCCTATTGCAGGAGCCTACATGTAAATAATGTATTAAGCAACATAACTGCGGGAGCAACTTCAGAAAAACTGAAGACACTGTAAATTTACCTTCACAACAGCTGCAGAAGCAGCTCTAGAAGGATCAAATGTACGATTCTCCACCGTTCGTAGCAATCTAAGACCATCTGAATTAGCTAGAATTTTAATGCTATTGTCATTTGTTGAGACAGCCAACAATGCTCCTTCCTTGTTGAATCTAATACAGGGAGAAGCCTGCAAATTTATGACAACCGAAAAATTATCCAGTTAGAAGACAGAATCAGATAGAATGGATCTAAAAAGCAAACGATGCCCATAAAATTTACCGGTAATCCACCATCTGCATCAATACTAGTTAACAGGTTCTTACTGTCCATGTCCCAGAATTTGATGGTGAACTCATCACCAGCAGCCAAGAAGCGATTCTTAGTAGTATCAAATTGTACAACCCCCACTGATCGCTTCCCAAGACCATCATAAGTACGCTTAACAGTTCCTTCACTTTCATTCCATTCCACCAAGAATGATTCTCCTTCTTTGCTTGTCCCACAGGAGAATAACCTTCAAAAAGCTCACAATCATGAGACAAATATTCGGTAAATGCTAAAAGATGACAATATCAGAATAAAACAAAGTATGAATTATATATGAACCTTGTTCCATCAGCACTATATGCCATTTTGGTAGATGAGTGGCCTGGTGCATCATAATCAACTCTAGAACCCAGGTTATCATACAACCATGCCTTTATCTTCCCATTAGTAGCCGTTGAAAAGATAAACTAAGACAGGTAGAAAGAAAAAAATTTAAAAAGGGTGAAAATGGAACTTTTGAAACATAGTGATTATGTAATCATATAATCCATGGATGCCAAAGATCAGTGTACAGAATTGAAGAATACCAAAAAAGAAATTAATAAAGCTGGTAGATGATTTTTTTTAGTATAGGAGAAATGGTAAAACAATTCACAGAGAAGATACAACAAATTGCATTCTTAAGATCACATCTTCTTATGAGAGAGAGATAGGAGATGGAAAAAAGGAATAATAGAACACAAACATAGTTACACGCGTGCCCACACATGCACACAAAAGCAGCACCACTTATGTATACTAAAATAGTACACTTCCAAGTAATCTGCAAAAACAGCAATCTACAATTTGTAAAACAAAATTTATTATGGCTATATGGCTTTGTCACCAGAAATTCGCAGTTCTGTTCTCTATGTCATCCAAACAATAACCAATAAAATTGCACCTGACAAATCTTTTCCATTTAGTTCCACTGAGAGCCTTCCAAGTATTTCTCACATCTCCACATTTGCTACCCTATTCGCCCACTGGATAGGAACACCAAAGGAGGCTCATTCACAATGAAGCAAATGATTTCAGGATTCACCTTCCATCTAGAAAAGCACCTTATTTAGTAAATGTTTTCCCTTCCTCTTCAAAATGTCAAACATTGGAATTATTTCTTGTAAAATTGTAATATAACAGCAACAATTAAGATAGATGCTAGCTGAAGAATAAGGAAAGAACAGATTAGAATGAGAGAGACATGAAGAATGTAGGAAGAAAAGAATCAGAGGAAGATTAGACAGAGGGAATAGAGTGAGGAATAGGAGAATAATCAGTGTATTGCATAATAAGTCATCATTCAACAGTACAATCCTCCTCATACAGGCTACTACAGTACAAAAACAACAATTCCTATCCATTCTCTCTCTTTGTCAGCCGTTATTCCTTCTTGTCATTATCTACAGCACATCCTCCAGCCCTATTCAACACATTCTCTTCCATTCCTCTTCCTCTTTTCCTCCTTATATGTAACTAAAACTTCCAAAAAGCAAATCATCTTTAGAGGTGCTTCAATCCTCCAAATAGCTTTCCAAGGAGTGTACTGCCTTCTTGTTTCTACTCCATTCCAACCATCAATAATTACAAAATTTTACACAAAGCCCCTCAGTTCCTGAATCCAGTCTTGCATTCATAGAGAACTCATAATGATTTTCATTAAATTCCTGAACACCATCTGGTTCCACTCTTGTTATTGGCTCCTATAACAGCGAGCCTACGTCCTTATCTGAAACTATTGAAGAAGGCCCTAAGAATTGATTTTTAAGAGAGATTCCCCATTTGACTACCTCAAAATTCATCCAGGAAAAAAGAGGTTCACCATCCCTTGTATGTTTCTTTAACTTCATATGTAAATATGCCACATCTAGAAATCCAAATGATTTTATCTTCACCATATATAGCAATCAATCCTCCAGATAATTTCCCATATAATGATTTTCCATGACAATTTTTCCAGAAGAGCACCACTGAAAAATTTTAAACTAAACCCTCCATTGCAAATAGAGATGGTCAACAGTCCCTGTGATACCAAATGGTCCTCAAATATATCCTCTATCTTCTATACAAACTTTAATATTTTATGATCCAAAGTGGGCCAGTCCCCATGAGTCTATGACGCTGAATGTTCCTTACAGAAAATGAAATTATTTGATTACTTCAAGTACAAGGGATTTAGAAATCATTCTTAGCCTAGAAGATCAAGTCCACCATAGAATATGAATTACACATGCATATAAAAAGAATTGTATGAGTTAAATGTTTGTTGCAGATGCAATTGAACAACCAAAATAAGTAATAGATGAACATATTGGAAATATCTAGAGAGCAAATTGCAAGCTTGCTCATTAATAATGAACTCTGTCAATAACAGACAATAGAACATAACCACCATTTGTTTTTCAAAAGTAATTGACAATGGTATTTCTTATTTCATCATGCATAAAGAATCAAGAGCAAGGGTGCAGCAAAGCCTTAACTTAACATCAAGATAATCAATTACCTGAATGTTTTCCTTGTGATGTGGACATACGGAATATACAGGTGCTTCATGACCCTCAAAAGTCAATTTTGGATTTCCTGTAACTGGATCCCAGACCTGACAAATTGAGGACTCTTCTAATTGTAACTGTGCTTAAACAAACTGTCAACTTGATAAGGAACATAACTAAACAAACCTTAATGACCCTGTCCTCGCCACAAGTAACAACACTTAGCCGCTCATTTGGATAAGAGAAAGCGAGATCATTAACATTCCCAACATGAGCTTCAATCTAAAGAAAATAACATTACAGAAAAAAAAAATAAGTCCATAACTTTTATAGCAAAATCCAAATATTGAATATAGATGATATTTTAACTAATAATGACTTGACAGTGAACTTCAAAGGATTGTCTGTCAACACAAACCTCACGGTAGTTCTTTACATCGTCTCCAACATGGTAGGAATACAGGTGCACTATGTGCTTGGAATATGCAACACCTGACACAAGATGGAAAAAGTAGCATATCAAGTGACCGGCTCCATTCTAGCTATTATTTAAGTGCAACAGCAGATTCTGAAACATTGATAGCATTTGAACAATACCAAAAAGAGATCCATCAGGACTCCACACCACACGGTTAACCGATGCTGTATAGTCATTGGCGAGAGATGCCTGTACAAATATCAGACATTAAATTTAACCAACATAAACCTTGTTTAACCACAAAAAATTACTTCATGTTCCTTGAGACTTGCTTAGAATTGAGCCCAAACCTGCAAACCCATTGAGCGTGCACCAAGTTCCCAGACTTTAAAATTCTTTATAGCAATCCTTTCCCTGCTACCCAATTCCCACACCATGACATCACCCATGTTTGTTCCAACTGAAATAATACAACCAGGCAAATGAAGCATCAAAAAATCTGTTGACATGCACACATGTAGATAAAGCTAAGAGTCAAAAACAGAGATTCTGTTCTTTATGGCCACAGGGGCTCACCAAGAAGTAGAAATTGTTGTATTGGATGGAAATCCATGCTCTTGACTGCTGAACCTTGATTTAAAGACATAACAACAGACTTCGGCAAGTCTTCAGAAGAGCAGGAACTCTGACCATGGCTCTGGCTAGCGTATGCAACAGGCAGAATATTTACTGGTAGATTATTTACCTGAATGAACAGCAAAAGAGAAAAAGATGGAGAAGATTAGAACTTGACATTTGAAATTAGATAAGAGAAAAAATCCTAGGCTCTAGAATGGAAAACTTAATCCTACCTTTAGGATGTCAAAAAAACACAAAGGTACATACATAAGTTTACATACAGCAGAACTTTCGATCATATGAAACAAACTGTACCAATAGGCTTTACCTCTCAATCAACCCTCAAATGTATAGAGTCAAACTTAGGTGGTAAGCTTAACCCCTCCAAGGAATGACAAGTTTCATGTTAATCCGAACATAAAGCATCCAAACAAGAAATTTAAAACAACCCATGTTATAAGACCTACCAAGCGCAACATCCCAAATCATGCTAATATTATTTTGCAACAGATGAACATAAAATATATTTCATTTGCAAATAAATTTTATTAGTTAATTTATAAGTGAATTCTATCTAAGTATTAAATATAAACTTCATTAAAATTTTATTAATTTTAGTCATGTCAGGTTTTGGCCTTGCTAGTTTAAAACTCTGCCGACCTTGATAGCACTTGGCTCAAGTATGACCAATTTCATACAATTAAAGATGTTAAATTTCAAATGAAGTACATGCCATTATCAATTACATGGAAGTCGTGTCTACCTCATCAGATATTCCAAATGGTCTTGTTCTCTTCAATACATGTTCAGAATCTGCCATTTGATAATCCAAAGCTGGGTTACTCGTAGGAGGTGTCCTAGGACGCTTTATGATTGCTGCTACATTAGGAGATGGAAAAGAGAAAAACCATAAATCAGCGATCACCAAACTAAATAATACCAATTTGAGGAATATCATACTAAAATATGCAAACTTCCCTTAATTAGTTAAAAATATAATAGCATACTCCCTCAGTACCAAACTAAATGCCAAGAAAACAAGTTCTGCACATAATAAGCTGACAAGAATTAAACAGTCTAATTCCTTTTCTTTCTCACCATTTTTTGGCAAATACATATTTTATAAGAAGGGAATCACATCTAGTAACATTTATAAGTGGGTAAAATAGAAGCCAGATTGACTTTATACTCACATGAAAAAATAATCGAACAAGATGTAAGAATTGTAAGGTTATTCCAGGTGGGACCTTGACTACTCAACATAGGTTAGTGGTGTTGGATGTTAAGTTTAAGAGTTTGACTAGTAGGCCAAGGAGAAATAGAATTTCCAAGACTAGGTAGTGGACTTTAAAAGATGAAAAACAGTTGATGTCTAAGGATGAATTGGTTAAAACCGGAGATTGTGATGTGGATATGAATATGTCAGCAAATGATATGTGGGTGGGCATGTCTACAATAATTAAAGGAGTAGCTAGAAAGATACTTGGAGAATCTAAAGGGTGTGGGCATCCCTCGAAGGAGTCTTGTTGGTAAAGTGAGGAAGTGCAAAAAGCAGTAAAAAGTAAAAAGGAATGGAATAAGAGTTTGCCAAAGTGTAGTGACAATACTGCTTTTAAGCATTATAAACAAACAAAAAAAGATGTTAAAAAAACAGTTAGGCAAGCTAGAGCACAATCTTTGGAGAGTTTGTGTGAAAAATTTAGAACAAAGGAGAGAAAAAAGACTATTTATAAATTGGCTAAAATAAGAGAAATGAAATGTCGAGATTTAAACCAAATTAAGTGCATTAAAGACGAAAAGAATAGAGTTTTGGTTCAAAAATAAGATACCAAGGAAAGATGGAGAAATTATTTTGAGGATCTTCTAAATGGTAACCGTAATGAAAACATTAAGGGCCTGGATGACATAGTCGAGAAAAGTGTGAAGTACATTAGACGGATTATGTTCTTCGAAATAAAGAAAATTTTGAAGAAAATGAAAATAGGTAAAGCATGTGGACCAGATGGAATACCCATTGAGGTGTGAAAATGATTGGAAGATATAAGAGATGCGTAGTTAACGGCTTTGTTTAATAAGATCCTAAGTACAAAGAAAATGCCTGATGAATGGAGACAAAATAGTTTGATACATATTTTTAAGAATAAAAGAGATATTCAAAATTGTTCAAATTACAAAGGTATTAAACTTATGAGCCACACCATGAAACTGTGGGAGATAGTTATGAAACACTGTTTACGCTTAGACAATTGTATCTCTCCAAACCTGTTTGGTTTTATGCCTGGACGATCAACTATGGAAATTATCTTTTTTTATTGGAGATTTAATGGAAAAGTATAAAGAGATGAAGAAAGATTTATATATAATTCTTATTGACTTGCAGAAAGCTTATGATAGTCCCTAGAAAAGTTTTATAATGGGTCCTAAAGCGTAGAAGGATTTCTATAAGATATATTCAAGTCTTGAAAGATATGTATGATGGAGCTATCACTAATGTCCATACTGTTGGAGGGAATACTAAGAAATATCTTGTTTCTATTGGGTTACATCAAGGTTCAGCCTTGAGCCCATATCTCTTTGTCTTGGTCATGGGTGAGCTAAGAAGGCATACACATCATAATATCCCTTGGTGTATAATGTTTGTAGACGATATTGTGTTAATAGATAAGACCCAAGCAAGAGTAAGTCAAAAGTTGGAGTTATGAAAAAGTACTTTGGAATCGAATGGTTTTAAGTTAAGTAAAACTAAGACTGAGAATACGCATTGTAGATTTAATAACGCGAATGGAGAATGTGGCAAAGTTGTTTTAGACGGAATGACAGTACCTCATAGTACTCAGTTTAAGTATCTTGGCTCAATTACTCAAGAGGAAGGGGATCGTAAAGAAGATGTAAGTCACATGATTAAAACTGATTGGATAAAGTGGAAGAGTGCTAGAAGTGAAGGAGTGCTACAGAAGTGTTATGTGACCGAAAGATGCAGTTAAATTGAAAGAACAATTCTACCGTACTGCAATATTGTCTGCAATGATGTATGATAGTGAGTGTTTGATAGTGAAAAGACAACATATGAGTAAGATGCATGTTGCGGAAATAAGGATGATAAGATAGATGTGTGGATGCACAAGGATGGATAGAATCCGGAATGAGTGCATTAGAGAAAAAGTGGGAGTAGCGCCAATCGAAGATTAAATAAAAGAGCATAGATTGAGATGGTTTGGCCATGTAAAACGTAAGCCTAGTGATGCGTTGGTCATGAGAACTGAACTAGTTAAAATAGAAATAGCTAAGAGAGGCAGGGGTACACCTAAACTAACTCAAACAAAATTAGTACAAAATGATCTTAATATTTTGAATTTATCAGAAAATATAGCCCTAAACCGAACTGAATGAAGAAAAAAAAATCCATATAGCAGACTCCAATTAACTTGGGATTAAGGCTTTGTTGTTGTTGTTGTTGTATGATACCCAAGACATGCAGATGGCTAAAAGCTTGCTAGCCAAGACATCCTTCTTGAGTTCATTAATTGAATTTTCAAGCTATTAGACAGATTTCCGCATCTAATTCGCCCAACCAATTAAAGCGTCTAAAAATTACCCATCTTATAAGTATTTGAGAGTTGGCTACCTGCATTATTAGGAGCAGATAAACCAATTGGACCAGCAGAAGCAGATGGATGAGGGACAGGAGACGGATTTGCCATCCATCCAGCAAGAGATGTTGGAAGAGCAGCTGCAGGTGTGGGCTGAAATGGCTGTAAACATTTAAACAGAGTGTTAAGACTTCAAAATGATAAAATTTCCCAGAAAATAAACTGTTTCATTTTATTTCTTTCACTTACACCATGAGCACTCAGTGGTGGGAAACCCCCTGCCTTAGGCACAGCACCCATTAAAGGATTGGTGACAGGGGATGGGGCCCGTGCCCCATTTGGTTGTCCACAACTGTGGTCCACGAATAGGGTCTTTATATCAGGATTAGGCCTTGGATTCTTACAAAGCTGATGCTGCCAATTTAAACTGCAATACAGTGGTGACGATTGTGAGTACAATATATAATTAGAACAAAATAATAACAAAAGCACACAGTAAAGAAGAATTTCTAAGTCACCTCTGATTAATAAGAGTCCGTAATCTTGAATTCTTCAAAGTTGGAAACTGAAGCTTATCTCGAAAAAGAGGATTAGCCTCTATTAATTTTTTTAGCTCAGCAAGCATTATTCCTCTTGCAGACTTAGTATCTCCATATTTAGATAGCTGTTCGTTGTCTCTGCAGTTAAAGAAAAACCATGAGGTCCCAATAGACAACAAAAAGCATATGCATAATTTGAATATCAGAAATAAGATTGAGCAAGAACAACAATAAAGATAATATGTACCTAAAGTTTTCCAATGTCAGCAGTTGTGTAATTTCTTTAAAAAGCTCTTCATTGAATGCTGCAAACACTTTCAAGTCCTTCACTAAAATTTCCACTGCTTTTGCACGATCCCGCCTAAAATTAATTACTCATTTTTAGGTAAAAAAAAAGGGAAGATTTGCACGTCGATTCCATTTCCAAATCCACATTGGAATCGCAGATACCAAAAATACATAAAAAATGAATTTGAATAAACATTAAAAGCACCCACTTGTCTAAAGCTTCAAGATATTTCTGCTTTCGAATTTCGAAGAAAATCTTCATGGAATATCTGTTATCATCAACCTTAGTGAACCCAGATAGGTACTTCTCCACCTCATCCCACTCCCCATTTATCACCATATCGTCAAAATACCTCATGTTGAAGAAAAACCCTGACTCTTGCTCCAGCCTCCACATCCACAATTAAACCAAAAAACAACTTAAGACACTAAATTCCAACAAAATACTTTGAATATCAAATAAATAATGCAAATAAATAATAAGATAGTTAAACGCCTACTTGTGAACAGTCTCTTTGAATTTCTCTTCGTCGAGAAATTGAAGTATAAGAAACACAAGCTCTCTGCTAAGCGACGACATGATTTATTATCCTTCCTTTTTTTTCCTATAGCTGCATAAAATTCAAAATATAACCAATTAAGAGATCTAAAAACCCCTTTAAATATCAAAAAGTCGAAAAACAACTAAAATCCTCTAAAATCCCAAAACCAAAATGAAACACATCACCAAAGAAACAAACAAACAAAACCAGAATTACATATTCAAGAAAGCAAAATTAAGAAAAAAAAAAAAAAGGGAATAAATTCAAAAATTTTCAACAACGACGAAACAGTAAAAAAAACAGAACCAGACAAAATCACAGAGAGAATTGAGAAGAGAATGGTACGGTACCAATACAGATCGGAGAATTTTTGGAGAAAGCTTAGAGAACGAACGAGATGTCGTTTTTAGTGCGCTCTCTCTTATTTTCTTCTTCTTTCTTTTTATCTCTCTCTCTCTCTCTACTTGTTCTTCTGTACTTTCTCTCTCTTCAGCAATTCTGGTAAGTATTTATACAGAGAAAATGGCTAGGGATTTGGAAGAGAAATAGGTATCAGACAAATTAAATACCGTGAGCGAGACGATATAAGATAGATTAGTGTGATAAGTACTTAGCTTTTATAACTTTAGTGCTTATCAGGTTGATATGTTTTTGTGCTTATATGATATGATAGGCCTGAATCTTATAGGCGTTGTTAATACGCTGGATAGTGGATTTATTTCCGGCTGGATTTGCAGAGTTTAATTACTGTGTTTTTTTTCGGTGAGAGGCGCACACATTCAATATAACTCTCACCTCTAACTAAAATTATCAATTTCAACTCATATATACATATTAATAAATTATTAAATTTCTTAAATATTATATAAAATTATTTTAAATAAATTAAAATATTTTTATTAATTTATTAATATTATATTCTTATTTTATTAATTAAGTTATTAATAATAAAAATATAATTAAAAAATTAATTAATTTTTTTATCATATAAAATGACAATTTAAAAAGAAATTTTTTTTTTAAAAATAATAATTTTAGCAGAACGAAGAGAATACTATTTATTTATTTTGTATTCGAACAAATCTTAGATGTAATAAAATCTTTCTTTGTTTTTCACTTAAGGCGGTCAAATAATAATAATAATAATAATTCATTTGTACCATTAAAATCTTAGTCGTCACTTTATGTTCATCTATTAAAAAAATTATTAAATTATTAAATATTATATAAATTATTTTAAATAGACTAAAATATACTTTATTAACTCATTAATATTAAAATTAATATATTTTTATTTTATTAATTAATTCATTAATAATAAAGGTATAGTTAAAAAATTAATTAAATTTTTATTTCATAAAATGATAGTTTTTAATAGGATTTTATTTTTAATTTTGCAAAAGTGATAATTTTACTGAGAAGAATGTAGCAATATTTTCTATTATTTTACATATAGTTTTTATATTTAGAATGATAAAGATAAAAGAATTTTGACTCGTGAGATAAAAAAAATAATAAGATTAATATTCACTGAATATATCTTATAAGTGGGGATCATCCATATTTTTATTAAAATAATCTATTTTAATATGATAAAAAGAGAAAATTTTGAGAACTCTCTGTCCTTAAAAGTTAGTCCTATTTAGTTTCATTTATTTTCAAATATAGTTCAATTTATTATTTAAGAATATAATTAAATTATTAATTTTCTAATGCATCCGTATTTAATATTTATCATTAATTATCAACAATTATATGTTATTAGGACCACCATTATTTAATGTTCTTGAACTAGAAACAAAAATCAACTATAATTAGTTTTTGGCAAATAATCATTATTTGGAGTAAATTTTTGTATGCGTGCTGTCTGGTTTGGCAATTTTATATAAGTAGTCAACTTAAAAATATTAATTGAACCAATTAAAAATTAGGCAATGATTATTTTCAGAAAATGTTAAAATTATATTCACAATCATATTAAATAGTAGTATATAGATAAAATCTAAATAAGATTTATTGTTTTTACTAAATTTACTATTTTTTTAAAAAACAAACAGAATATTCGAAACATAATTTATGCTAGTTGCTAAAATGTGAATTATATTATGAGGATTGTTAAATAATTTAAAGAAATAAAGATAAATACAAAAATAAGAAGAAAAAAAAAGCCTAAAATTTCATTATGTGATTTAATATAAAAAAATCTAAATATAAAAAGACTATATATAAACAAAATAAATGAAACTAAAAAGAATATTTTATTTTAATAAACAGTAAAATAAAATAATCATATACTATTTCTATTCCACTAAAATTATCGCATTTAATTAATATATAATTATTAAGATAATTATTATAATTATTTAATTTTATAAAAAAATTATTTTAATTCACTAAAATTATATTCTTTATTAAAATTATTATATTCTCATTTCAATAATTAAATTAATTCAATAACAATAAAGATTAGTCAAAAAAATTAATTATTTTTTTTAAAATTTTATAAAGTTATAATTTTAATAAAATAATTTTTTTGAAAGTAATAATTTGAGTGGACGGAGGGGTATGTTTCTTAAGAAGGATTATTATTAGCAGCTCAGGAAGAAGGTTTCATGTTGAATTAATAGGTTTGGATTGATGTGCTTATTCAATGTCATTGGTCATTACTCTTAGTGCAGGAAGTGTCGAGAGATCGGCCAATAGAAGCAGCATATTATTCATATTGGTTTATGAATATTGCTCATTTAATAATATCAAATGTTGACAGCGTAGCTGATCTTTTTCACTTAGCTTTTGTAGTATATACTTTTTCCATTTACGTAACAAAATAAAATTTTGGCTTTGAGTTATCAACTTATAATTTTTTTTGTTCAACAATTATTTCTTCTCCAACCCAAATAGATAGACCAAATTCTCATCTAAAAAATTAAAAAATTTTAATTATTTTATTAAAAATATAAATTTATATATTTTTATTTTAGTATTAAATATATTTAACAAATAATATTAAATATGACATATTATAGAAATTTAATATGTCAACTTACTTATTAAAATATTTAATAAATTATAATTTAAAATAGATGAAAAAAAGGTGAGTTTATCTATTAAGAATGGAGGAAATATTATGCAGTGAATAGTTGAATACATAATGGATTTTTTTTCTTTTTTTTAGCATCATTACAAAAATGTCACAGATTATTGATAAAAAAATTTATCGGTAATCATAATATTTTTGTTGTTAATAACATTTACCGATAAATTACCGACAGAATATTTTTGTAGGTAAGATCTTTGCCGGTAATAAAAATGGCGAGAGAATAAATATTCTATTGGTAAATTACCGACTAAAATATGTTATTGGTATTTTACCGATAGAAAAGCTATCAGCAATATGTTTGGGCAGAAAAGCTATTCTGTCGGTATTTGCAACAGAAAATTAATCAATCACTAATACCGACAGAAAATTTCTCGGCGTATAATTTATCTGGCCGATAATATTGGCGATAAAAAATAATTTTATCGGTAAAGTTTTGTCATAATTACCGACCGATAAATTTTTTAATACCAATAAAACAAATTATCTGTCAGTAAATCTATCGGTATTTGCAACAAAATTCCTGTCAATAATAATCTGACGGTAACATTAAATATATTATAATTTTAATTATTTAAATTTTAATTTTTTTTTATAATTATATTTAGAATAAAATATTAATTTTTATCGACAAAAATTTTATCGGTAATAATCTGACAGTAAGATTAAATATTAATTATAGTTTAATTATTTTTCATTATAAAAATATTAACTTTTTATTTTTTATGTAATTTTTTTATTTTTTATATTTTTATAATTTTGTATATAAAATTTAATAAAGAAAAAAAACTTAAAATTTATATGTAAATGAAAATTAAATGTAATCAATTAGAAAGTATGAAATAAATGTATGTAAACACAACAAAATGTTCATAAAAAGTATAAAAAATTTTGAGAAAGTACATAAATATAATAAAAATTCTAAAATCAGATAGAAGTATGAGGCAGCGGCGGAGGTGAAGGTGGATGATGAGGACCACTTGAAGGATGTTGTCGTGATAAATCGAAAGTTTCTCGCATAAAATTGGTAATAAACTCATTCAGCTGCTACTGGACCAACTTCTGCACCTCGGTTTGCATCTGCTCCTGAACCCGAGCATGCACCTCCTGTTAGATCTGTTGTTGAACAGTCCGATCACGTTCTACTAACTATTCCTTCAAATGTTTGATCTCCTTTCGTAGAGCAGACGAGCTAGAAGACGAAGAAGAAGAGGTTGTGCTGCAATACTGGGAGTCAAGTCCATATAACTTCTTCTTCTTTTCTCCACCCACAGTAGCTCTAAATAAACTGTCATCATCAACAGTTGTTTTCAGACTGAGTGACCTCCTCCCAAGATATAATATAACTATCCTATACAATAAAAAAATATTATTTACTTTATATTATAAATTCTATTGTAAAATTTAAGAAAAATATTATGAAATTACGTGCATTTATATCCTGAGACTGACGATCCATAAATGAATGCTCATTGTGATTCCTAGTATGTGTATGCACAAATAACTTATAGTTGATCAGCGGCCGACCCAGGCTAGACTCATATTGAGAAAAAAATATTAATTTTGCAAATCAAAATTAATACAAATAAAAATTTTTAAAAAATATAATCATACTTACAAGTGCATGGGTATGAGCATGATGTGATTTGCGGCCTCCTGTATGTGTGGATGGATCAGCACCATCTACAATACTAGACATCCTATTTCAAAAAGCTACAGCAGAACGTACTTACTCTTCAAGAGAGTTCTACCGGGACTGCAGGTTAGCCCATAATTGATCATCAATAAATGAAGGCTGCTTTCCTGCAGCCTTCATCTTGCTCAGCATATCGCTATAGTGAATAGCTATCTTTTTCATGAAGGCAATTCGGACCAGGTGATCAATGGTCCGGTTCTAATAAAAATATTTCTGCAAAAAAAAATAAAGATAAATTAGTATATGATAATTGTAAAATTTTAGCTTTTACATATTAAATATTAATATGTAGATAAATTTTTAACCTTAAACTCTTAAAACTAAAAATTCATCGTCTCTGGAGAGACGGCCTTCCAGGAAATTCAGACAGAATTTATCTTCTCTGTCATGATCTTCCGAATATATCATACGGAAGACCCAAATAGATCCATCACGTAGCTGTAAGAAGAACAAACAATAATTAATTATAAAATAACAATGTTTAAAATTTTAATATTTAATATAAATAATATAAAATAAACAAAATAAAAAATACTTACTCTTCCTCCTAAACTTGGAGATTCTCCATCTTGCCGTCTGGACCCATAGCTAATGTTGTTGTACTAGAACTAGCAGCATCAATGGGGGCATCAGTAGAAGGCAATAATCAGCAATATCGCGCAACTGTAGACTGGTGGCTCAGCCACTAGAGCCTCGACCTCCACTGGATCGACCGCTAGATCCCACTTGATCCAAATGTTTGTCAGGTCCGCTATGCATATCTAAATAAATAACATTTTATAAAGTTAATTTACATATTGCAATTAATACTAAAATTATTAAAATAATATTATAACCTAAATAATTTATTGATATTATGCATACTTATTATTTTTATTCATCGCTTTTATCTGATTGAGATGATTTAGATTCATATATAAGTATTGAATCATCTGATTCAAATTCTCTGTCTCCAGAATCAATGTCCATGAGTTGTCCATTTGGATCATTCAATGGACCTAGATCAACATCATTCGTCAAATCTGCAGCTTGTATATTTTAAGAACTATCTTTCTGGAAAGCAGTATCTGACTCCTGATTATTGACAGATGATTCGGGTAGATCAAATATTGATCTAGCTTTTATTTTATATACCGCCAGCCAATCAGAAGTATCACGCCTTATGCTAGGGTAAGGAACGTAGCACACATGGGCAACTTGACTGGTGAGAATGAATGGTTCATATTTGGCATATGTTCTTCTTTTGTTCACATCCACTAAATTATATTATGGATGGACTCTTATACCATTTATAGGGTCATACCAATCATATTTAAATAATACTGTCCTCTTAATTGGTAGAGCTGGATATTCATTCTCTACAATA
The DNA here is from genome assembly GCA_947685225.1 of Garcia nutans. Lineage (NCBI taxonomy): Eukaryota > Viridiplantae > Streptophyta > Magnoliopsida > Malpighiales > Euphorbiaceae > Garcia > Garcia nutans. The sequence goes on along the minus strand of CANTUV010000051.1, from coordinate 2,960,666 downwards.
TCTACTAGCCGACTGTAAAAATCATATGAATTTTTACTATAGTTTGACCCCTTTATACAAACACCACTATTCATAGTTGCTCTCATTGTATAGTGAGATTTAGTGTAAAATTCATAACCATTGATGAAATATATTTTATAATATCTAACAGTCGATAGTAGACCATGAGCTAGATCCTTCAAACATTTATTAGGAATCATTTGATTATTTTCGGTTGCCTAAAACAAGAACAAAAATATTACATAACTTGAAATTCTAAAAAATTAAACAAAACATAATGAATTAATTATATTAACGTAACAAATTAATACTTATATATTTGTGGAACCATAAGGAAAAATTACTCTCTACCTCAATATCAACGTGTGAATTTATTATATTTGCATATAACTCTTGTAAATATTCAATGAATATGCTAGAGTATATTAAAAACACATTAATATCATATAAATTAATGATGATTTTATGTTTAAGGTATATTTTTAAATATTTTTATAATTAAAATTTGGTAACTTACTTGAGAAAAGATGTAACTTCATCACAATTCAACAATATATAAGTATGACATGCAGAATATTCTCTTTGATCCAATCTTTATTTTATTGCTTTACCATATGGTTGGCCCGGAGGTTTGAAAATAGATAGGAGACCTTCATATTGGTCTTTCAATCCTCCATCATCATTCGAAGGGACTTGACGCAATTTTGTTATGACATGAGGCTCGAAGTAATATGAATAGAAAGTTGATGCCTCTTTCACTATAAAAGCATTACAAATTGAAGCTTCCACTTTCACTTTGTTTTTTACATTTTTCTTTAAATGTTTCAGGTATCTTTCAAAAGGATACATCCAATGGTATTATACCGGTCCATCAATTTTAGCTTCATATGGCAAATGAATAGGCAAATGTTCCATTAAATTAAAGAAACTTAGAGAAAATATTTGCTCCAATTTACAAAGAATAATTAGAATTTCTTCTTCTAACTTTTCAACTTGGAAAACTTTAAGGGATGTTGCAGTAAGTTCTTTAAAAAATAAATTTAATTAAGTAAGAGCTTCCCAAACTTTTTTGGATAATAACTCCCTAAATACAATGAGTAATAATCTCTATATAAATACATAACAATCATGACTCTTCATTTCAAATAATTTATATTTTTGTATATCAACACACCTTGACAAATTCGATACATGTCCATTTAAAAACTTTAAATTTTTAACCCACTGGCATATTATTTGTTTCTGATTACGATCCAATACGTAATTAGCTTTTGGATACCTGTCGGTCGTTTCAACTTGTTCCAATTCTGGCCATTTACAAAAAATCTTCATATCTTCTCTTGACTTAGCATTATCTTTTGTTTTACCCGAAACATCTATAACTATATTGAATACATTCTCAAAAATATTCTTTTCAATATATATCACATTTAGATTATGTCTTATTAAATTTGAACTCTAATAAGGTAAATCCCAATATATACTCTTTTTTTCATCCACAATTTCGACAAACATTGTTATGGGAATTTTCATTAATTTCAGTTACCTTATATAACTCCAATTTCTCAATCTAAAATAATAAATCATCCCCATTTAATATCGGTGGAGCATCTTTCCTAACTATACTATTTTTCTTGAAACACTTACGATTTCTTCTAAATAGATGATCTGCCTTTAAAAACTTTCTGTGATTATCAAACCAACTTATTTTTTTCCCATTGGGTAGAATAAATGCTTCTGTATTATTCATGCAGCAAGGACATGCTAACTTTCCCTTCAGTACTCCATCTAAATAACATTGCGTATGCAGAAAAATTACTTATAGTCTATATAAGTGTCGCTTTCGAGATAAAATTTTATTTTTTTTGAACAATCATAAGTCATAACTCCTTCATTCTATAATCGTTTCAACTCTGCTATCAACGGTTGTAGAAATATATCAATTTGATATTTTGGATTATTTGAACTAGGGACAAATACAGAGAGGAATAAATATTGCTCATTCATATACATCCATGGTGGCAAATTATAAGGAGTAAGTATTAACTGCCAGCATGAGTATTGTTGTCCCGATGACCCAAAAGGTTGAAAACCTTCTGTACATAGACCCAGCCTGACATTAAGACAATCAACTGAAAAATCTGGATGTATTCAGCTGAAATGCTTCCATGCCTCAAAGTCAGACGGATGACATATGATTCTATCTTCTTGTTCATGCTCAAAATACCATCTCATATGTTCTTGTGGAAAATAATACATTCTTTTGAAAGGCACAAACTCCTGTCTCCCTGTAACTCGACTTTGTTTGAAACTTAATTCAGAAAAAAAACTTAAAAATTATATTTTCTTCATCATCACCCCAATATAACATATAACCATTTTTACAATAGTCGATAATTTCCACTAGAAGTCCAAGACCTTGAATAATTTTCTTTGTTTGATAAAAACTATCAAACATTCCATTATCTTCAGGTAAAATCTCTTTTATAAATTGAATTCATTGATCAAAAGTCTTTTCTGATATATGTTGCTCAGACTTCATGTTTAAACATCATGCCATGGCTGAAAGCAAAGTATGTTTTTGACATCCATGCCACAACTCTGTATCCAGTGAATTTAATAAATTATAAAACTGTTGAGCTTTCAAGTTAGGAGTCTCCTCAACTGGTTCATACTGGACATCACTAGATCCAACTCCAACAGTATCCGGCATGCCCCAGTCAAACACGTTAGGTTCAACAACATCATATACCATTTGTTGATATAGATTTTCAAACACTGGTTCGAATGTATTGTATTATTGTGGAACTGGTGACTGAACTATGTTTTTTCATCATGTCTATTCTAAATGAAATAATCCGGTGTAAATCCTCATTTTACTAAACGAAATTTTACTTCTTCTGCTTCATGAAATTTTCTATGATGATATTTTATACATGGACAACGAATCTTATTGCCTTGCATATATATCCTTTGACTTGACGCGAAATTAACAAACTCTTCTAACCTATTGACAAATGCCATATTGAGAGTGCGATTTGAATTTAGCCGCTGATACATCCAAGCACGAATTGTATTCATATTTTTCTAGGAAAATAAAAAAATATAATTAAATATTAGTGACTAAATCTCTTTATTTCTCCTTTCTAAATGGTAAGGCCCTAACCCATTCAGAAAAATTAATATATATATCTTAATCAACAACATGCAAGACTTTAAACAAATTTTAATCAAAATCCAGCAGTTTTTCCTCAAAATTCTCTAATTACACAACACCAAATAGCATAAATATTCAAATAAAGGAAAAAATTTTGAATATTTATTCTATTTGGTATGCAATCAGAGAACATATTTGGTATAAATAGTACCGAATTAAGAAATAAAAAATATCAAAAATTATCTTGCATTTATGTTAATTTAAATAGATATATATTAAAATTTTTAAATTGTCCAAATTAGACAATTCAGTGAATTCTTGTTTGCAATAAAATAAGTAGCTCACCAAATGAGTACTAAGATTTATTTATGAAATATTTATTCAATTAAAATGCATTTACATGTTATTATACCTTATACTATAGCAACTATTATTATACCTTATACTACAACAACCATTATTATACGTTATACTACAATAACAATACATATAACACAAATATATCAATAAATTTTACACGTTTCATAAAATAATAAAACAAATACAAAGCTAAATTAATATTTTGCGCTATAAAATATTATGGGCCTAAATACTTCAATAGGATATTTTTTGGATTTTAAATTTTAAATTTTATTATTTATTATGATATATTTGGGCCAAAATAAATATTTTTAGTACTTAGAAGCAAAAGTTTTATTACTAAGTACAACTATTATAGGTCAATATATGCTTTATAGATTTTAAATTTTATTTCTCGTTATGAAGATTTATGGGCCTATATTTGCTTTATAAATGTTAAATTTTAAATTTTATTGCTTATTGTGAAGTAATATGGAACTACGTGTATTTTTTAGATAATAAATTTTAAATTTTATTACTTATTATGAGACCTAAAAAATTATTTTCTTATATTTTTCTATAACAATATTATTAATTATGAAATATTATGATCCTAAAAAATAATTTTTAAAATTTTTATTTATAATGCTATTAATTATGAAATAGTATGGGCCTAAATATGTTTTTTGAAAATAATATTTATACATTCATTACCTATTATAAAATAAGCTTTAAATAATTAAATTTATATATCAACTAACGTAATAAATACTAACTTTAAGATTTGTTATGTTATTTTTTTTAAAAGGAAATATTTTTCTTATGATATTTGGGATATTATAATAAAAATATAGTCCAAATAATAGCTGAATAAGATAAAATAAACTATAGTATCAATTATTCACCAAAAAATAAATTCAACAAATAAAATTTTTCATTATAAATATTAACAATAATTTTCATAAAATAAAAATAAAGTAAAAGTTCTCATAAAATTACAAAATTTAACTAAATCCTTAACAATAACTAAAATAACAAATATATTATTCCATTTAACTAAAACCTAAAAATTATTAAAACAAATGAATTGAAAAACTAAATTAATATAAATTATTAAAATACCAAAAAAAAATTATTTTTTACTACTATTTCTCTACAATTTCACAAAATAAAAAGATATTTTTAACACTAAAACACCTAAAAATTTCTAAAATCATAAGAAATTTATTTTTTTAGCTAAATTCCTAAAAATATATAAAAGCAAAAAGAATTTTAATTTTAAACACTAAAGACAAAAAAATTATTAACTGAACCAAAATTTTTAATTTTTTAAATAAGAACCTAAAAAAATTCCTAAAACCAAGAAAAATATTAATTTTAAACATTAAATTCATTTAAACTAATAAAATACATTATAATATTTTTAATACTAATTATCAAAAAAGAGAATAAAATCACATTCATTATATATATATATATATTTTAAAATTAATCCACAAAAGTCCTTAAAAACTAAATATTTGCATTTTTAATTATAAACCTAAAAATCCCTAAAATCTAATAAAACATTTAGATTTTAAACACTAAATTTGTATTAAATTAATAAAAACTTATATAAATTATCATTTTATATTAAAAATTATTATTTTAATTTTTACACATCCCCTAAAATCCAAAAATTAATAATTTTTCATAATTTTTTAAATTTTATAATCAGTAAATTATTTTAATTTTTATACTTATAATATATAATACAATTTATAAATTTATAAAAAACCTATTCCAAAATCACAAATTTATAATTTTACCTAAACCTTTAAAATAACAAAAATTAATAATTTTTCACATTTTTTTATATTTTATAATCAGTAAATTATTTTAATTTTTATACTAATAATATATAATACAATTTATAATTTTATAAAATAACCTAAAAACCCTCAAATCACAAGTTTATAATTTCACCTAAACCTCTAAAACAACAAAAATTATTAAGCTTTTTTACAAAATTTTTTCATATTTTATAAACAGAAAATTAATTTATGTTTTATTAAAAAAACAGAAATTAATGTTATAATTTTTTTCAACTAACAAATTAATAAAAAAACAAAAAACAATATATAATCACATCAACACATACACATATAAATAATAAAAACAGAGAATTAAAATAATTACACTAAAAATCTAAAAAATTCAAATTAATTCAATAAAAAATACAACAAATAAACAAAAAATAATTATATATAAATTAATTATATATCAATCAGCACATCAATTATTTATAATTATACACAAATTATCAACAAATAAATAAAAAAAGACATCAAAAGTTCATAAATTACGGATTTGAATAAGAAAAATTCCAAAATAGTCCAAAGACGCCCAAAAAAAAATGAACTAAAATTTCAAAAAAAAATCAAAAATTTTAAATATATATATATATAAACGAAAAAGAAAAAAATAAATACCTTAAAATGTTGTTGCCGGACTAGAGAAGGAAAAAAAACCGACTGAAGAAGGAGACAGAGACAGAGAACCAGAGGGCAACAGAGAACTAGAGACATAGATAGAGAAGAGAAGAAGAAGGAGAGAGGAGGCGAGGTGAGGAAGAAAGAAAAAAAATTTTATATCTAGGGTAAGTTTATCGAGAGACAAAAGTGTCTCTTGGTAAATTTACCGAAAGAAAAATATTCTCTCGGTAAATAAGATAAAAAGGCGAAAAAAATTACCGCCACTATTATATGGTTACTGAGAAAATATTTTTTCTCTCGATATTACCAAGAAAAAAAAATATCTCTCTGTAAATAAAATAAAAAAGGCAAAAAAATTACTACCACGAGTTTACATTTATTGATAAATTAATTTTATAGGTATTACCGAGAAAAATATTTTCTCTTAGTAAATTAAATACGGTTAAATAAAATCAAATAAAAAAATATTTACCGACAGAAACTCAATTTTATCAGTATTACCGAGAGATAGTATTACCGAGATAAACAGTTTCTCTTGGTAAATTAAATAAACTTTATCGACAGAGACTATTTTCTGTCAGTATTATCGAGAGAAAAGAATTTTCTTTTGGTATATTTAAAAAAATTATCAATATTATTTACCGAGAGCAACAATGTTCTCTCGATAAATTAAATAGGCTTATTGAGAGAATCATTTTTCTCTTGGTACTGCCAACAGAGAGAATTGTCTCTCAGTAAATTCTGTCGGTGCTAAAATTTAGCGCTATAAATTACAGATTAATATTTATTTATCGATAAATACCGTCGAAAAATTATAGTGCCATTATCTTGAGCTAAAATTGCCGACAGAACTTCTTAGTAATTTTCATTCTCTGTATTTGGTCGGTAAAAATATTTTTTAATTTATTATGTTGATTTTTTCTCTTGATATTTTATCGGTATCATCAAGAAAAAAAATTTTATCGGTAAAATTTTATCGATAATATCATACATTCTTGTAGTGCATGAAGAATAAATACATAATATGGAATCTAATAAATTTAATAATGATGATAAAGAATGCCTAATAACACAGTGACAAAATTAATTAGATACAATTATCATCTTAAATAATAAAGGAAAAAAAAACAATAATGATTGTCCTATATATATATATCACCTTATTATAATTAAAAAAAGATAATCATTATGGAATAGCTACATCCTCTCTTACAAAAATGAAATAACTTTTAGGAATAAAAAAGAATGAAATTTTATTTTTAACTCATGGAAAATTAGCATAAATTTAATAGATTAATTATTAGTTTAATTATGTTTGTGAGTTTAATTGAGGTTATCATTTAGTGATGAGCATGAGGGTTAGTTGTTGTTCCAACTTTGCATATATAAATGTTATTCAAAAAAAACTTTGCATATATAAATGGAAAGAAATTTTTCTATGAGTCAATACATAATTATGTATAAAGATGAATTTTTCTTCTATAAAATCTTAAATAAGTTGCTTCTTATGCACAAAAATTCCAACTCAAAACTTTCATTGTCATAGGAATTTTTTTTAACTCAAGTGAAAGAGAATATAAATTTTAATCCTAATTATATAAATACAATTGAATATGTTATTATTTAATTTTAGTTTTTAGCATCAAAATGATAAAAAATATATGTCGTATATTTTTTATGATAAATTAAAGTTTACCATATTGATGATTTCATTTTAGCTATTCACATTGTTCCTATTTTATTCATCACTAAATTTTTTAAAATTTCACTATAATACAACCTCATTATTTTATTTGCCTGATAGTCTTCTCATATATGGGAAGTGAGATTTGTGGAGTTTATAATTTTGCTAGTTTGACCTAATATATTTATAGCCCCTGAACTTAATATATTTAATCATTTTGCTCTATGTATTTATACATTGCCTTTGGTATTTATCAATTTTGTTCCAATAGACACTTATATAATCATATATTGATAACTTTCTCATTATATTTGTCTATTTCATACTTAATAGATTCATAGATAAAGATAATACTACAAGTATATGTAAGTATCTATTTGATATAAAAGATAAAAGTACAAAGAGTAAAGTGGTCAATATATGATTATATAAGTGTCTAATGAAATAAAATAAATAAGTACATGAGGCAATCTAGCAAATGTATAAATATAGGTGAATAAAATGACCAAAGTTTCTAAATTCAGGAGATAATTGACGTATTAAGCCATTTTTCTACATTTATAAAACAAGAAAAACACATACATACATGCATATATATATATTGTAGAATTATATGAGTTTTGAAAGTGTTGAGTCTGATGTACAATGGCCATATGAATGGAGTTGAAACCTCATTTTACACAAAATCAATTGATTTGTATTAAGATCTAATCTATACTACTTGTATGTTATTATATTTTTTTTATATTTTTTCAATGCGGAAATTATTTATATTCTCCAATACCCTCTTTCAAGTACAAATGAGCATGACTCCAATTGTTACTTGTCAAATATGAATGGCAACCTACTATTTAGGTACTAAGATAACAACGAGTCTAGATTCTCTGCTAGACCAAACTTTAACTTAGGATCATCTGACGATTAGCTCCTTACTTAGCTAACTTTGATACCATATAAAAACTACATAGACCTTGAAAATGTTAGATCTGATACACATCAGTGACCATATAAATGAAATTGGAATATCATTTTATAAAAAATTAATTAACTTGTGTTAAGACTCAATTTATATACTTTACATATAACTATTTTTTTTTATAGTTTTTTGAGGTGAGATTTATTTATATTTTCTAATATATATATCTTCATACAAGAAAAAATATGTAATAATCAAAATTTTTTATTATATTTATATTATTGTTTGTTGTGAAATTAACAAATCAGGCCTTTAAATTAATTTGGGAGTGTGCCAAAAGAGTTGATTCCTCAACCAATTTGCCCTGCAAATTGATTGACTATTATCAAACGATTGTGTTAATTCCTTTAAAGGACCAAAAAGGAATAAATTATCAAGCTCCTTGAATGTAATTTGATTAAATTCTATAAGAACAACTGGAAAACTATAATTTGATTAAATTCTATAAGAACAACTGGAAAACTATAATGTGTGTGACAATTGATTGAAAAAACTTATAAAAAAATAAGAACTAATGCTTATCGACAAATATTTATTTGATCATTAAAACAAAATGAAAGTCTAAAATTAAATAAGAAATTGAAAGTATAAACCGAAGGAATAAGACTTCTGTAGTTAAATTGATTTGTTGAATAGTCTGGGTATTTTGAAGTTATTTTTCTGTCTCTTTTTATTGATTATAATATGCTTTTTAGGCTTTGAAGAATGGCGGTTAATAGTACCATTTGCACCAATTACTCCACTCATTTTCATATCTCTAACCCATGTTCTAATAATTGCTCCAATGTTCTAGCAACTGCTTCACTAATTACACTCCTCCAGTGATTTTAATTTTTGTTGTAGATATGGTTTCATGAATTTTATTTTAAGTACAATTATAAATAATTTTTTTATACTTTTGTATTTGTCATTTTTTCAAGTAAATTTTTTTTTCTTTTTTCTTTTAAAAAATTTTTTTTTTTTAAAAATTATTCAATCAAATAATTTTAATTGTTTTTGCAGATATGGTATCATAAATTTTTTTTAAGTGCAAACAATTATAAATAATTTTGTTTATACTTTTGTATTTGTCATTTTTTTCTAAGTAAAAATTTCTTTTTTTTTCTTTTTTTTTTTGTAAAATTTTAAAAAAATTATTCAATCAAATAAAATACTAGTAAATTATGATCCTACCAACATTAATTGTAAGGCAAAAAAACATTTTTTAGTATGTTCACATAAAAATATGTTTTAATTACGGTTCTCACTAAAATATTAATTTTACCAAATTATAAGATTAAAATAAGAGGGTATAAAAATGAAATTATCATGCACACACTATTAAAAAATATTTTTTAAAATTATTTTATTATCTTCAATATATAATATAATGAAAGGAATTCAAATTACTATTTTTATTTTTCACATAATAAATAATAATTTGTAATTATATCTCAAAAATGATATTATATGTAAAGATATATCTTATGAAAATTATTATCTTATTTAATTTAAAAATTACATGGTGGTACAGGGATTTGATATTGATATTTATTACAAAATAAAAAATTCTTGAATTTTCTTTTAAAATGAAGAAAAATTAAACTGTATGCCATTTTTTTTATTTTTTTTTCAAAAATACCTTATAGTTTTTGTATATATCTTTAGCATATTAAATATATATCTCTGAAAGTAGTGTATCTCTTTAATATATTAGATATATATTTTAAAAAGTGGAGTTTCTTTAAAATTAAAAATTAAAAATGAGTATCTTTCAGAGGAAAAAAAAAAAGAAAAGTGGATTTTTTTTAATGTATTTTTACTTTTTGAGGTATTATTTAAAAAATTCCTAAAATGAAATACTAATAAGCAATAGCTAATTACATATTTTTCCCTTTTCCACTAGGGATTAAATTAAGCAAATATTGATATTCTAAAAAAATTAAATTATATTAAGGATAATGAGGATAATATAAAAATTTCAATAATATATAGAGAAATTTGGGTGCCAAAAATTAAAAAAAAAATGAGTGTCAATATTGCCACTTCAAATTAAAAAGAGAAAAATGAAAAAAAAATTTCTTATTAGGTAGGGTAGTGATGATTTTAAATGAATTATATATAATACTTCTGAAACCACTAATTAAATTTTTTTTTTTAAATTTACTGTCCAATTTCGTTTTCAAAAAAAAATATTGTCTAGTTTCACATCTTATCATAATCTTATTTCAAAAAATAATTTTAAAGTGAATAATTTGTATTAAAGAAGTGAAAATATACAATAACCAACATTTATTTGTCAATATCACCTTACTTATTGCTATAATAATGAGAGAAACAAGAACAAGGACTATAATTTTATCAGTACTTCTTTATAAAATAAAAATCATTTATTAAACTGGAGAAGAAAGAAAATGAATAAGCAAACATCCCAAATTAGAAATTTTGGGTAATAAGATGGCACAATTATTTTGGCGTAGTTGAACCAACCAAAGTGGCATGCCAGGGAATGACAATCATCCAGTAAAAAAGCTTTTGCAACAAATAAATTTCTTAAATTCTTTGAAAAATATGATAAATATAATATTTTCTTAATCCCAAAAAAGAATATTTTTTTTAATTTTAAAAAATATAATTAATATATTTTTTTATCCTTATTTATATAATAAATTATTTTTAAAAATTTATCTTAAAAATAGTATAAACTATTATTAATTTTTTAAAAAATGTAAATTTATTAAAGAGTAAAATAGAAAAAAATTAATATATACTATAAATAAAAATGAATAATTATTTTAAAATAAAATAGTGGGTAATTTTTATAAATTAAAAAGAATATAATATAATAAATATGATTATTATTTAATTTCGGATAAGGCTGGGCAACAACTAAGCATCTATGAGTAAATTCTAAGACGAATGAATGCTCTGAGCAAAAAAAATAAAAGACGAATGAATGCTGAGCCAGAAAAACCCATCACTTAATGCAAACGTGTCAATTTTTCTCGAGTTGGAAAAACACCAGAATATCCTTTTTGGGTATGGACAAATTAGTATTCAAATCTTTACTATTAAAAAAACATAATTTAAGTTTTAATGCTCCAATAATTTTTAATCAAGTTTTCAGTTATTATCATAAGAAAATTTTGATATTGATAAATTTATATTGTACCACTCATCGTTTAGTTGTGCATTCATGTTTGTGTGAGTTTTAATATTTTCTTATTCAATTTGAATCTCTTTTAAATATCTTATCATGTATTAATTATTATTATATTTTCTTGAAAACTAAAATATTAATTATGATAATTTCAAATATTAATATAAAAAATATAAACCAAGTTTATTATAAATGGATCATTTGAAAACATAATAAAACACCACATATATATGTATAAATTTTTAATTGAAGCGTGAAAATGTAATATCTTTAATTTAAAAATAATTATAATAAATATGAGATATAATTTGAAATCTGACAAAATAATGAAAAAAGAGAAAAGAAAAAGAAAACTTTAAGAGAAAAAAAAGAGAGAGAGATATCCACTGTCTACTCAGTTATTGTTTTTGATCTCCGTTCACATTAAAAGAATTGTCTGTTGATTACGAGTCTAGAGAGAAATGACTAACCGCCAATCGATGCCTGAGCACGCCGTAGACATTATCCTATTGAGATGCCATAGTTAGGTTTTGAGCTATTCTCCAACCTCAATTCCATCAAGACAGATACCATTAAACTCATCTCCTTATAAGCTTTTATTTGATATTTTATTTATAAATTTCAGGATAAAAAAAAAGTTTACAGCTAAAATTAATTAATTAATTTAATTATTAATACAAAAATTGATGAAATTTACTCAAGTTAGTCTTTTATCTAAAACAAATTCTCATTTAATTTTACAGAATTAAAAAATAATGTACAAATATTTATTATTTTTTTAAATTTTATGAATCATGTAATAAAATTAGGTAAGGAGCTCACGTCCGTTTTATACAATGAGAGACAAAGACAACGACAACTCATCTGCAAATTACTGTGTACCGAAGCGAGTAGACGTAAAGAGTTCTTTATTTCAGTGATTATAATATAATAATATATTATTATTATATATTAATAATAAATAATTTTAAAGAATTTATCATATAAATAACTTTTAACAAAATATTAATAAATTTTAAATTTTACTATTTTTAATTAGACCAGTTTTTTTCTCTTTCATATTTTCGAATTTCATCTTCTCCTTTCCGAACTCTCTGTTGTAGCAAGAAATCTTCAATCCATAATAGCCGTATCTTCACTATTTCTTCATTATTTCTCTCTATTTTTATCGTTTTAAGGTCGAGGCAACTGCTATTTCTTCACAGTAGCCTTCTCGATCTCAGTAGTCGTTATTTCTTTACTGCTCCTCACTACGATATAAAGGTATTTATACTGTTTCTCTTTTGATATTTCTCTTCTAACTCGTTGTGCTTATTTTAATTTCGAGAATGAAAATTTATTTGTGAAATGTTTGGTATTCGACGAAACATTTGATTTTAATTGCTGATTTTCGCTTTACTGTTGCGGTGATATAAACAGTTCAGATGGAAGAACAAACTGTGCATGATATGAGTTTGATATGAGTTGGTATGAGTTTGTCTTGAGTTGATATGAGTTGGTATGTGTTGGTATGAGTTGGTATGAGTTGATATGAGTTTGAAATTAATTGGTATGAGTTTGCTAAGAGTTGATATGAGTTTATATGAGTTGATAATAAGTTGATAAGAGTTGGTATGAGATGGTATGAGTTACTATCAGTTAGTATGAGTTTGTATGAGTCTAATATGAGTTTGTATTATTGATATGGGTTTTGATATGAGTTGTTATGAGTTTGTTTAATTGGTATGAGTTTGATATGAGTTTGGAATGAGTTGACATGAGTTAGTAAGCGTTGATTTGAGTTAGAATTTAGTTGGTATGAGCTTGGTATGAGTTGGAATAAGTTTGATATGGGTTACTATTAGCTGTTATAAGTTGGAATGAGTTTGATATGAGTTTGTATTATTGATATGAGTTTTGATATGAGTTGTTATGAGTTAGTTTAATTGGTATGAGTTTGATATGAGTTAGTATGAGTTTGATATAAGCTAGTTTTAATATGAGTTGGTATGAGTTGATATGAGTTGGTATGAGTTTGTCTTGAGTTGATATAAGTTGGTATGAGTTGTTATGAGTTAGTATGAGTTGATATGAGTTTGATATGAGTTGGTATAAGTTTGTCTTGAGTTGATATGAGTTGGTATGAGTTGTTATGAGTTGATATGAGTTTGATATGAGTTGGTATGAGTTTGTCTTGAGTTGATATGAGTTGGTATGAGTTGTTATGAGTTGATATGAGTTGGTATGAGTTGGTATGAGTATGATATGAGTTTATATTATTGATATGAATTGCTATGAGTTAGTTTAATTGGTATAATTTTGGTATGAGTTGGTATGAGTTTGATATGAGCTAGTTTAATTGGTATGAGTTTGATATGAGTTGGTATGAGTTTATCTTAAGTTGATATGAGTTTTGCTTGAGTTGGTATGAGTGGGTATGAGTTGAGATGAGTATGATTTTATGATGAGGTGTTTTGATGTTGACTTTGTAATGAAAAATCAAGTAGGAAAAATGGCAATAGGTTCTCATACTAGCCAACTTCTCAAAATGAGCAATCTCCCTTAAGCGGGGACAAGCCCCCAATGCTCCATGGAAGTTCAGGAGTAATATCGTCAACTTCTCCTAAAGGCTGGAGGATAAAAAGAAGAATTTTTCTGAACCAGGTGTGGCAGGTAAGGCAAAGAAGGTAAGATTCGGTGTATTTTATAGTGACGACATGCCAATTTTTGAGAAGAAAGTGGGAGGTGAACATAGTAATGAAGAACGCATCAGAGTAAGTAATTATAAAAAATTATCTACTTCATACAATTTTATTTGAATTTGAACAAGTCAATGATTGAGTAGCTAATCAATAGAATATATACCAGGATATTGATTATATCATTCCTCCAAGTAATTGGAGGTACCACCAGGTCAACAGGGCAGGCCGTGGATTGCAAACAATTCAGCTGATAAAGAATGCAATTGGTTCTAATAAAGATAAGTTTTGTTTGATTTACAATATGTGACTCATTGTGATTTAGGATGCTACTGTGTTCAATCTCATATAAAACTTATTGACAACACTCTTTTATTATTTTGGTGTAGATGACTGCCTTTAAATGATACAATATCAGCCACCTTCTCGGGCTTGATGAAGGAAATTTTGATCATTGGTCTGGGCTTTTTCATTGGCTTTTCATACATCAAGTTCCAAATAAAAATAAAAATGAGCTTTCATTTAAGTTTGGAAAGTCAATCCTGAAGTTTGGAATTGTTGAGTACTGTTTAATAACTGGACTGAAATACAGTGACGTGAAACACCTGGTTGGGAGGACTAAACTATTAGTTCATCGCTATGGTGGATGAACATGGGAGAGATTGTACGATGAATTTAAAAATGCTAGGATGCTGAGCTGCAAATCAAACTAGGAGTTGCTTGCCTAGTTGACATGTTGATTTTGGAAAGACTAAGTCTACAAAAGTTGATTCCAAAATTTTAGCTCTTGTTGACGATGTTGAGGCATTCAACGTTGCATGGGGATTTGTGAGCTGAAAATTTCTGTATTCTAAGTTGACAGAATTCTTAGAAAAATTGAAGAACAGAGTGGTGGGCACCTACTCTGTCATTGGTTTTTCTGATGCCATAACCATATTTAGACTGGAGGTAATTTCAAATTTACAAGAGATAGGGGTGGAAAGGTGCGGAAATGGATTTTCACGATTGATGAACTAGAAAATATCTGCAAAATATCCATACCCACAAATTTGTTCGAAGTTATCCCAGCAGGTATTTTACTTGATATGAGCTTGTTATTTTGTATTTTTTCCAGTACAAATGCTTTTATATTTTTAACACATATTGAATCAATATGTTAATGTATAGGAGCTGACTGTTGTGGAAATGAAGATAACAAATGTTGAGGCTGATTCTCCAAATCTACAAGAAATTTTTCGAGAGAAAATGCCCATACACTCGAAATAGCAAAAAATTACTGACCCTATGGTATTTGTTGCATCTCCCTTCGTTTATGGGATCATAATGCTTATCAATTGAGTAACTAATTTGGCTGCTAATTACTGTATAATTTTTCAGAAAACTCGAGTTGATAGCAAACCAGTCAGTAAAACCGCAGAAAAAAAGTTCAAAACATTTGAACGCAGAAGCAAAAAGAATCAAGATCCGAGTATCATGCATGAAAGAAAAATGCATGTGGATGTAGATTTGGAGAAGAATAAAATGAATTTATATTTATCGAATCTGGAGTCTAGATGCAGTGCATTAGAAATTGAAAATGCACTACAAACTCAGGTGAATAAAGAGTTGAATGCTACCCTTTCTCGGTTGAGAGACAGACTCACGGTCTTGAAGGAAATTAAACATGAAATGGCCGCAAAGAAGAGAAAAATTAAAGAAAATGAGGTCTTAGGATGTCAAAAGGAAAAAAGAAGAGGCAAAGGATGAAAGAAAAAAGATTCATAGAGAAAAGGACGGTGAAGATGCAGAAAAGGCAGAGGGTGTGGAAGAAAAAGCAAATGAAAAAGAAGCTCAGGGATTGGATTTTACATTTTGTACACCTTTGGATGAGTATGATGATTATACTAAATCCAGGTTATTTATTATAAAATTTCATAAATGCATGTATATCTAATCACTTAAAATATCTCCACTTGCAGAAAAAAGTCTCAATGGCAGCCGAGGACATGATGCAGCTCAGCATGTCATTGGTTGAAGTGACGGAAACCACGTATGAGGAACATAAGAAGAAATATTTACAGATGCCGAACACTAAATATATTAGTGATGAGTGGACTCCTGAACGAAGAGGGCAGCACAAAAAAAAGGAGCAAACGTCTGCTAGTCTTGTGCCGAAAGATGGCGGATGAAGTTAGAGATGCACTTATTTTGTCCTTGGATCCTTTCTCACCCCATCTGCTGATCAGTGCCGAAGTTTTGATAAATGGTGGTATATGTATTTTGATAACTATAAGCAGTAAGCTACGCATTAATTACAGATTTATACTTTCACATTAATTATATTTAGATATAAATAAACTATTCTTCCAAGCAAATAAACATAATATTATTTTGATGTATAACAGTAATCCAAAAGTGGTTCAACCTTTTTCGGAGGGCGAGACCTATGATTTTACAGTGCATTCCACGAATTACAAGAATTTTTGGCATCGATTACGAGTACCCCATGTTTGGCTGTCTAATGATGTAAGATTTTCAATATAAATGCATCTTATTGGATATTACATTGCAAATCAGTGTATTATCAAATTTATATTAATGTGTCTTTGTGTTAATTGTAGGAAATTGATATTATATTATATTATGTGCGATAAAAATAGAAATATAATATAGGCTTCTTTGACCAAAGAAAGAAATGTGGTTCTTGTTATGTCCATCAAATTTCTATGGCATGTCATGAAGATTTCAAAAAGAAAAACTGGATGACTTCCAGCTATTTATCAGATTTTCTGGAAGGCAAGCACCAGTATTGTAAACATGTCAAGGACATTGACATCATTTATCTACCAGTCAATCAATCCGAACAACACTGATTTCTTATAGAAATAAATCTACCGAAGTGGTCAATAAAGATATATGATTCGTTGTATGCAGACGCCCGCAAAAGCGATAGAATAAAATGTGTTATGCCAATTGTAGAGATATTGCCCCATGCTTTTAATGATGTTAGATTTTTCAACCATAGGCCCGAATTAGTTTATAAAAAGAGTACGAAACTGACAATAAATTATGAAAAAGATGTTTGTCCACGCCAAGAAGGGTAAGCTCCGATCTTAGTCATTGTGTAATGATAATTATTTGTCTTTTACAGTTGCTAATGATAATACATTGTAACAGTAAAGATTGAGGAATGTTTGTTGCGAAATTCGTTAAATTTTTAATGACGGTCAGCCTCAACATATAGGACTGAAATAAGAAAAATATAAAAATACTTAGATATAATATGACAGTTCATTTATGGGTGCATGCTACAAACAAGAATAATAACGCTTATTATAGCGAATAACATTTTGATATTTTTGTACATACTATTGTGAATAACTTAAGTGGTATATATGAAAAACTTTATTCTCAATTATTTTATTCGCAATAAGATATAAGTAATTATTAATTTACATGAGATTTTATTATTTGTGTCAGATGCAAGATGTTAATCTAAGTTAATGCAAGTATTTATCAGATAAATTAGTTTGGCCTGAGTTGTGAAAGCCTGTTTATCCAGGATGATAAGAAGATTGTTGACACAGGATCCTCCAAACTCATACTAACTTATACCAATAATTTATAGTCATACCAAACTCATACTAACTCATACCAATAAAAATACACTCATTCCAAAATCATACTAACTCACATTAATAAATTTACACTCATACCAAACTCATACTAACTCATACCAAATATTTTATACGCATACCAAATTCATACTAACTCACATCAATAATTTTGCACTCATACCAAACTCATACTAATTCATACCAATAATTTACATTCATACCAAACTCATACTAGCTCATACCAAACTCATACTAACTCATACCGAATATTTTATACTCATACCAAACTCATACTAACTCATACCAATAAAAATACACTCATACAAAACTCATACCAATAATTTTACACTCATACCAAACTAATACTAACTCATACCAAACTCATATTAACTCATACCAATAATTTTATAGTCATACTAAACTCATACTAACTCATACCAATAAAAATACACTCATACCAAACTCATACTAACTCACATCAATAAATTTACACTCATACCAAACTCATACTAACTCATACCAAATATTTTATACTCATACCAAACTCATACCAACTCATACCAAACTCATACTAACTCACATCAATAATTTTATACTCATACCAAACTCATACTAACTCATACCAATAATTTTACACTCGTACCAAACTAATACTAACTCATATCAAACTCATACTAACTCATACCAAATATTTTATACTCATACCAAACTCATACCAATATTTTTACATTCATACCAAACTCATACTAACTCATACCAAATATTTTATACTCATACCAAACTCATACTAACTCATATCAAACTCATACTAACTCATACCAAACTCATACTAACTCACATCAATAAATTTACACTCATACCAAACTCATACAAAATATTTTATATGCATACCAAACTCATACTAACTCACATCAATAATTTTACACTCATACCAAACTCATACTAACTCATATCAATAATTTTACACTTATACCAAACTCATACTAACTCGTACCAAACTCATACTAACTCATACTAAATATTTTATGCTCATACCAAGCTCATACTAACTCATACCAATAAAAAGACACTCATACCAATAATTTTACACTCATACCAAACTAATACTAACTTATACCAAACTCATACTAACTTATATCAATAAAAATATACTCATACCAAACTCATACTAACTCATACCAATAATTTTATAGTCATACCAAACTCATACTAACTCATACCAATAAAAATATACTCATACCAAACTCATACTAACTCATACCAAATATTTTATACTCATGCCAAACTCGTACTAACTCATACCTAGCTCATACCAACTCATACCAAACTCATAATAACTCACATTAATAATTTTACACTCATACTGAACTCATACTAACTCATATCAATAAAAATATACTTATACCAAACTCATACTAACTCATACCAATAAAAAAAATACTCATACCAAATAGATACTAACTCATATAAAAAAATACACATACCAAAGTCATACTAACGTACGTCATTAAAAATAATCTCGTATCAATAACATAATAAAATCGGCCTTAGAAATTTGTCTGCGCCAACAATCTCAATCTGTAAGAAATTATCAACTTATTCTGAAGTCTGGATCATTTTGCATCAAATCAACATTACAAATAATAAATTCATTGAACAAATAATTCTCGGATGTGAAGATGAATATTATTTCTATTTGTTATCCGTCGATGCTCCCGAGCCACTGTGCAAACGAATGAAATTTTGGCAAATAGATCTATTGTGACCACGCTCGCGACAGCGGCTGCACCTCGGATGAGTTTTATCCTCACCTAGTGAATGAATTCTACATTTTTCCGCCGTCTAGTTGAGGTGCGCACATCTAGAGGTAAACGAGTGATGGTGCGAATGTGATCTGGGATAGACCAATCACTGATATGAGAAATTGAGTTTATGACTTCTTTGTATGTTTGAAACCAATACTCAAGCGAGTAATATGGAGAACACAACTCATAAGTGTCATAGCTGCTATTTTTAATAACCACAAGAGCATGAACACATGGGATTTGATCTAACTAAAACTTCCTGCAACAACAAGTTCTCTTATCCATGTCAACAACATAATTTTTATCAATGTCCCTAACACGTATTTGTTGTTGCTAGAAGGCTCCATCTATGATATAAAAATAATGACATGACATGACAATATCATAATAATGACAGTTGATGTATCAAAATTAAAAACCATGACACTTCAAAAAATAAAGAACTTACATTCATTTTTTGTGCTTTCATCATTCTATTCCTCAATTTTTTACATCTATTGACATTTTATCCGTGGACTGCTCTGCCTTATTTCGACGTTCATAAAATCATCTTTGATATATCTTTCTAACTTTATCGACAAAAGCAGTTATAGGAAGCTCTCTCGTCTTTACAAGCGCTGTATTGACTGATTCAGATATGTTAGTCGTCATGATGTTATATCTCTTTCTATGCAATGAGACCGCGTCCACCTATCCAGCCCAATACATTTTAGATATTCTTTAGCATCGTAAATACTAATGAAAAATCCACCAAATAGTTTAGTGAAATCATTTATTGTGTAGGCTTTAACTATTTTGTAGTAGTGCTTCTCAAGGTCCTTGATTATATGTTTCAATTTATACTTCAAGTTATTTAACAAGTGATACATGCAAATTCTATGGAATGCATTTGGGAAAACCTCTGCTATAGCCTTCTGAATGCTTAAATATCTATAAGATATAATAACATTATCCGGTCTTTCGTCGAAAATTTCCTTCAACCTCATAAGAAACCATGTCCATGAGGCATAATTTTCAGAATCACCAATATCGAATGCCAAAGGAAATATCTGTTGGTTTGCATCGTGACAAACAGCAGTGAAAAGCACATCTCTATACTTTTCTTTCAAATGAGTACCATCAATACTAATTACATGTCTGAAATTTTGGAAATCTTTTATAGCAACATCAAAAACAAAGAAAAGATATTCAAATTGATCATCATATGTGCATTGCAGAGGCATAACCGTATCCAAATTAATTTCTCCTAACATATGCAAATAGGCTGGTAGAATTGAGAAAGATTGTTCTGGCGTTCCAAGTTTGATATTCTCATATGCATACTCTCATCCCCTCCATGCAACAGAATAACTAATCTCAACCACAAATTTATTATGCATATCTTTGATAATATCCTTGGGTTTAAAAACTTTCCCAAGATTTATGAATCACTTCTTAACACACTCTGCAATAGCCCAACTAGTTGCTTGTCTGTGTCTACTCTGACCAAAATCGGTCAAACATACATGTTGAGTGATATATTTTGTCACCATCCAACAACCCTTCGAGTCTCCAAGACTTTTTGCTCTCAATCTTCACGTGCAACTTTTATCAATACACCGCACGGCAAAGAAAGAAGTATTGGACTTGAATACCTTAAACTGAAATTTCTCCCTAATTGCAATAAGGGACACTGTTGTCTTAATATCATCTCTTGACTTAAATATTTTTCCCTCCTTAATCATTTCAAATATATAACTTTCGCCTAACAACTCTGGATTGCTCCTGCATGCTAACTAGTTTGTCACTGTTTCTTCATTGACAGTAGTCGCATTTTTTGCCTCATTATTGTAATTAAAATGCAACTCATCACTGTGAGCTACCCCAGTATGCTGAAACTCTGGTCTAGGTTCAGTTTCAAAATATTCCGATGCTATATGGATAGATCCAATAATTAGTGCAACCCTTGCATCTGCATCTTCTAGTTCTGATCAAAAATTCGGAACCTTTACTTGGACAATTTTTTTTTCATTGATAGGATCATTACTGCCATGTCTGAATTTATAGACTCCTTCTTCAACACTAACAATTAATGGATGCTTAAGTCTATCCTCCATTACGATGCCCATGAATATCCTAAGTGACCTATCATCTACTACATCATAAAGAAAATGTGAGTCATTACCAGTAACAAATTTAAATTTCATATTTGAGGTGTTGTCAATATGAAGCACCTCTGATACTGAGTTCTTAAGTTTATTAAAGTCAGCCATTCTATTTAGGAAAATATATTCAGCACCACCGCCAACATATTTCCCAATGCTGACATCAAATGTTCAACCATAATATATGAGAATAATTATTCCGTCCACAAATTGAATTCGTCCTCCAACACCTTTCATGCTATCCATCAATACCCTGTAGTCAGAACTATCAATATCAAACTTATATTAACCACAAATAATAAAAATATCAATAATTCTAACACATATCAAACTCATATGTAAATAGTACACTCATATCAATGACAACAACTAATATCGCATGTATTTCAATTAAAATATCCTATACCAACCTCATACTATTTATACTAAGTCATAACAACTCATATCAAAACTCATACTAACCCAACCAATCAATATTTATACTCATACCAAACTCATACAAACTCATATCAATAATAAAAACTCAAACTAATATCAACTCATACCAAAATCATACCAACTAATTATACACTCATATCAAAGTCATACTAACTGATATCAAACTCATACCAACTCCTCCCAAACTCATACCAATTATACTAACTCATATCAATAATATTTCAAACTCATAAGAGCAATACAAACTCATATCAAACTCAAATCAATAATACAAACTCATACTAATTAAACTAACTCATAACAACTCATATCAAAACTCATATCAATAATACAAACTCATATCAGACTCATACCAACTCATAACAGCTAATAGTAACCCATATCAAACTAATTCCAATTCATACCAAGCTCATACCTACTAATTTCTAACTCAAATCAACACTTACTAACTCATACCAAACTCATATCAAACTCATACCAATTAAACTAACTCATAACAACTCATATCAATACTTATATCAATAATACAAACTCATATTAGACTCATACCAACTCATACTAACTGATAACAATTCATACCATCTCATACCAACTTATTATCATCTAATATAAGCTCATACCAACTAATTTCAAATTTATATCAACTCATACCAACTCATATCAACTCATACCAATTCAAGATAAACTCATACCAGCTCATATCAGCTCATACCAACTCATACCAACTCATATCAACTCAAGACAAACTCATACCAACTCATATCAAACTCATATCAACTCATATCAAACTCATACTAATTAAACTAGCTCATATCAAACTCATACTAACTCATATCAAACTTATACCAATTAAACTAACTCATAAGAACTCATATCAAAACTCATATCAATAATATAAACTCATATCAAACTCATACCAACTCATATCAACTCATAACAACTCATATCAACTCATATCAACTCATAACAACTCATACCAACTCATATCAACTCAAGACAAACTCATACCAACTCATATCAAACTTATATCAACTCATACCCACTCATATCAACTCATAACAACTCATACCAACACATATCAACTCAAGACAAATGCATACCAACTCATACCAAACTCATATCAAACTCATACCAATTATACTAACTCATATTAATAATATTTCAAACTTATAAGAGTAATACAAACTCATATCAAACTTAAATCATTTATACAAACTCATACCAAAATGATACCAACTCATACTAACTCATAGCAACTCATACCAACTAATTTCAAGCTCATATCAACTCATACTAACACATATCAACCTCATACCAACTCATACCAAACTCATATCAGCCCCATACCAATTATACTAGCTTATAATAACTCATATCAAAACTCATACTAACTCATACCAACTCATATCAAACTCATATCAATAATACAAATTCATATCAACTCATACTAACTCATATCAACTCATACTAACCCATGTCAAACTCATACCAACTCATACCAAACTCATTTCTACATCATACCAATTATACTAAGTCTTAACAACTTATATCAAAACTCATACTAACCCAAACCAACTAATACAACAACAACAACAACAACTAAGCCTTAGTCCCAAACAAGTTGTGGTTGGCTGTATGGATCCTCAACAAAATAAGCTCAAAAAACACCAAAAAAAATACTCCAGCCTTAGGCCTCTTCCAAGACACGGATTTTAATCAAATCCGCATCAAGATCTAAGGCACGTAAGTCTCTTGCTATCACCTCATTCCACACAGTTCTAGGTCTTCCACGACCTCTAGCCCCCTCAATCAACAAATTCTCATACTTACGAACCGCAGCATTAGGAGGTCTTCTTAAAACATGCCCATACCACCTAAGTCTTCCTTCCCTCACCTTTTCTCTGACATCCGCTACTTAGACTTTTTGTCGAATATGAACATTCTTAATTTTGTCCAGTCTGGTATGTCCACACATCCATCTTAGCATCCTCATTTCTGCCACACTCATCTTATGCAAATGTTGTCCCGTTGGTGCCCAACACTCACTACCATAGAGCATCGCAGGTCTAACATCCGTCCTATAGAATTTACCTTTCACTTTCAGAGGTATTTTCTTATCACATAGAACCCCAGTTGCACCCTTCCACTTCAACCACCCTACCTGTATTCTGTGAGCCACATCTTCATCTATACGGCCATCATTCTGGAACACCGAACCCAAATATTTGAACTGCTTGGTTTTAGGAACCAAAACTCCATCCAACTTAACCTCATGTTCCTGCTTCTTCCTTAGACTGAACCCACAGTGCATATATTCCATTTTACTCCTACTTAACTTAAAACCCTTGTCCTCAAGGGTTTTTCTCCACACTTCCAACTTATGGTTTACACCAGCACTAGTCTCATCAATTAAAATAATGTCATCAGCAAACAACATACACCAAGGAACATCGTCTTGTATGCTTCTGGTTAGCTCGTCCATAACCAGGGTAAATAAATATGGACTCATGGCCGAACCTTGATGCAATCCGGTAGTAATAGGGAAAGCCTCAGTGTCTCCACCAGGTGTTTTCTCACAAGTGGATGCATTCTCATACATGTCCTTGATGATGTTGATATATTTGTCGCTGACTCCTTTCCTCTTCAAAACCCACCATAACACTTCTCTTGGCACTCTATCATAGGCTTTCTCCAAGTCAATAAATACTATGTGGAGATTTTTCTTCTTCTCTTGATACAATTCCATTAGTCTTCTTAGAAGAGAAATAGCCTCCATGGTAGATCTCCCTGGCATAAACCCAAACTGATTCTCCGAAACTCTTGTAAGCTTCCTCAATCTGTGTTCAATAATCCTTTCCCATAATTTCATAGTATGGCTCATAAGTTTGATACCCCGATAATTTGTACAACATCGAATGTCTCCCTTATTTTTATATATGGGTACCAGGATACTCTTCCTCCAGGCATTCGGCATCTTACGTCCTTTCACAATAGCATTAAAGAGTTTAGTTAGCCAGACAACTCCTACCTCTCCAAGGTTCTTCCAAACCTCTATAGGAATACTATCCGGGCCACAAGCTTTACCAACTTTCATATACTTCAAGGCTTCTCTTACTTCACTATGCAAGATCCTCCTAGACCAGCTGATATAACCATTTGTTGCATGAAGACCTTGAAAATCTTGTTCATGTTCAGGGTTGAATAACTGCTCAAAATAAGCCTTCCACCTCTCCTTAATCTCAACATCTCCTGTCAACACCCGTTGATCTTCGTCCTTTATACATTTGACTTGGCTTAAATCTCTACTTTTCCTTTCTCTCATCCTTGCAATCTTATAAATGCCCATTTCTCCCTCTTTAGTACCTAACTTTTGATAAATCCCTTCTAAGGCTCTGCCACGAGCTACACTAACAGTCTTCTTTGCCTCTTTCTTAGCCCTCTTATATTCCTTAAAGGCCTCGCTATTAACCGCATTCGGTAACTTTTTATACCATTTCCTCTTAGCCTTAATAGCCTTTTGAACCTCCTCATCCCACCACCATGCATCGTGCGGTCGAGGCCCTGCCCCTTTAGAGATCCCAAACCAACTAATATCAATAAAAATATACTCATTTCAATATCATATCAATAACACTATCAATAAAACTAACTCATATTATAATGTTATTGATAATACTGACTCTTTTTCAAACTCATATAAAACTAGTATCAGCCCATATCTACTCATATCAATAACACTACCTCATATTAAACTCGTATCAATGAAAATATACTCATATTATACTAAAAATATACTCATTTCAATTATACTAACATTAAACTAA
Source organism: Garcia nutans (assembly GCA_947685225.1). Lineage (NCBI taxonomy): Eukaryota > Viridiplantae > Streptophyta > Magnoliopsida > Malpighiales > Euphorbiaceae > Garcia > Garcia nutans. The sequence continues at coordinate 2,934,412 of CANTUV010000051.1, read as the reverse complement.
TACCAACTCATATCAAATTCATATCCTTACCAAAATAATTCATATATACAAATAACGAAAACATAGGAAGAATGAAGGAAGGATGAAGACAAAGATCTGTCATACCATCATTTAAACAAATAAAAAAATATTATATTACTGTTCAAGTATAAGCCAACGTCTTTTTTGACACTCAATATCTGAATGTTAGCTCGACATGTTTTTTAAAAGGAAAACAAAAACTAACTCGATTTACCTTTTTACTTGGGTGAGACAATGCAAATCGGTCGCCAATAAATGGACTTGCAGAAAATAGAAAATATCGACACTGTGAAAGATAAAGATGAGATCGGCAAAAAGAAATAGAGAAAAATGATAAAAAAAAAGAGGAAGATAAAAAATAGATCAAAAAATAAAAGAGAAAGAAAGAAACACAGTAGGCGGTGAGAAAAAGAGAGCTTAGGAGAGAAAAAATATTTTTTATATATTTTTTTAAGAAATTGAGAGGAATATTTTTATTAAATAAAATTTAATTAAGATTTCTAAGATTTATAATTTATTAATATAATAATTAAGGGTATTTTTTTATCAAATTCACATAATTTTATTTATTTAGCGTGCAACGGAGGTTTGTTAAATGGACAAAGTAAATAGTGAGAGCCATGAAAAGAAGAAAGAGTCTTTTGCTATCGTTTAGTTTCTATTTTATCGTACTTTTAGAAATTATCGTGTGATAAGACAAACTCAAATAAGAGTAATTTATCGGGCTTGCGAGAAACAACTGGACGTCAAATTCGGTGTGACGCAAGACAATTTAAACGGTTCTAATCAGATGGGATTGTATTCATCTAGAAAAAAAAAAGAAAAAAGAAAAAGAAAAAGAGGAGTTGTGGTCACATGTGGACGCTCCCTTTTTAACTACGGTGCGACACATATGATTTGAGAATCCTTTTATGATCTGTGATCACGTGCACTGACTTGATTAAAATTTTTATAAAAAAATAAAATTAAAAAAAAAATAATCTTGTGTAAAATTTATTATCCCTAGTTTAGAGAAAGCAGCTATGCATGTATACATATATTCCCTCCATCTCACTCGTACTGAGACAGTCGCTATGATTATTTTTTACGAATAAGATAATCATTAAAAACTCTAATTTTTATAAAAAAATAATAATATATAATTTTAAAAAAATTAAAACTCATATATTTTTATAAAGAATAAAATTAAAAAAATTAATTATATCTTAATTTTTATAAAGTAATAATTTGAGTGAGATAAAAAAAATTTAAAAATAACACTTTAGATAGGACAGAGAGGATAGTGGATAGTAGAAAAATAATTGAAAGTAGTTATTTACAGAATTAAATAGATAAATCAGTTCGGGTAGCTCAGCTGGCCACCTGTTGTTACTTTCAATTGAGAGGGTAATGATTCGATTTCCATAAAATCATATTTCGGAGATCGAGCTTTAAAAAAAAAAATAGACTTAATTAGATTTGGAAAACTTTTTTTTTAATTTAGTTTGAATTTTGTATCTGAATATTAATTTATAGTGAGAGTGAAGGAGAGGTGGTTCAATGGTTTGATCTCATCTTTTATTATTTTTCAGCTTTTCAACAATGCTTCCGAATCTAATTACCACTTTCAAGGGCCTATTTCTACTTATTATTATCTACTTAGAAACATTTCAACTTTAAAAAAGATTTAAAATTTTAAACTAAAATCATAAAATATATATCTTTTTCCTTATGAGTTACATAATCCTTCATTATTTAATTAACTTGATATTAATAAAATTACAATAAAACATTACTACTTTATAACTCAGCATCACAATTCAAATTTCATCTCCTCTCTAATATTAAAAAAAATAATTAAGACTAAAAAAATATAATTGATACATTACAAAATTATAAGACATGAATTTATTATTGTTTGAAAATTAATTAATTAATTAATACAACGTCAATTAGAAAGGTAATTTTAAAAAAATAGACTTGACTATCCTAACAATTAATATAATAATTCAGCAATAAAAACAATAACAGTTACCCCCAAAGTGAGGTTTGCTTTGTATGTTATACACAGTTCATATGAGACCCCATTGGCACTCGGCAGCCTTCCCTTTTAAATTTCTAATGTCTACGGCTGGTCTGATTTTTTCATATCTAACGTTGAAAAATTATTAATAATGAGTAAAACATTAGTAATGATTTTTTTTAATTTTTTTATTTTCTAACATTAATAATTTCTTTAATGTTGAATTTATTATGCAGCATGTAACATATGATGTTTAAAATTTATAATCTTAGTTCTATAAATGATATTATTAAAATCTTAAAATGATTAAAATTAAATTAATTATGTAATATGTAATTATGATGTTTTAAATTTAAATATTAATAATATTATTTTTATATGAAGCGTTATTTATCATTTGTTTTGTGAAATGTAAATTCTGATTTTTAATGGTTTTATTTTACTATTGAATTAAACTCATCGTTTAGACACTATAAGTGGTACCACGGCTAGTGAATGTTACGAATAGGCATCTTGACAAATGAAGAGTGGTTCAATCATGAATAATATAATAGAGTTGACTCATTAACTCTTTTTTGCTAAGATTAAAAAGAAATGTAATTTTGTAAGGCATTAGATTGAGCTACAAAAGAAATAAAAATAGAGAATTCTTTCAACTAATAGCGAAGGTTCTAAGAGGATAAAAATAAGTTCCAGTGGAACATACTCATCATTATCAAATCCCAAAATGACGGTGGCCTTGTAGAGTCTCTAATTCATCCAAAAGCATCAAAGTAGCTAAGAGAAAGAGTAAAAGAAAATCGAAAGCGATCGATGTTGGAGCCTTCATAAAAAAAGAGATTGAAACAATTAAATCCATTACAACAAGAAAATTATCTATGAAGGAGAATTGAAAAAATTTCAAGCAAAATGAGATAGACATGAAGCAACATGAGATAGACATGCAACAATAGAAGATAGACATGCAACTCCTTTTTATAGATATATTCTCAATGAACCTAACTCAACGAGAGATTTATGCTAAGTTGCTAGAAAAAATTAAGATACTGTACAATATCAATTAAATTAAGGCTTATGACTATGTAGCTTTTCAATTTTTTTAACATTATGTAATTTTTTAATTATGTAATGTTATTTGCCATTATAATGTATTTTATTATTTAATGTAATGTTATTAGTCGTTAAAAAATATTCGTTAAAAATTAGTCATTACAAACTCATATCTTATTATCTATTTTAATGCTTTAATCCCATATCCATTAATCATCTACCCTGAAAATATTTTCCCATCTACAACCAATAGTAAAACATCCATTACTTAAAATGGCTGGTAACTCTGATGAACCTAATATGTCTTAGGATCCCGTTAACGATTGAATTGAAGAGTTTTTGTTAGATGATTCAGAGGAGCAACATCTTTAACTTGCTCTCTAGACGTATACAGAAAACTCTTCATTTAGATCTCATAGGAGGATAGATAGAGACTTCGCACTAAATATAGTGTACCCTCTCGAGACATTTCAGCGAATGTTTCAAATGAGAAAGCATATCTTTTCTTAAGGTTTTAAATGAAAAGGCATATCTTTCTTCACATTATTAAAGCTCTCTCAAGTTTTAATCCATATTTCCAACAAAAAAGTCCATGTAGTAGGGATAAAAACTATTTCCCCCTATAAAAATGAACAACTGCTATTCGAATATTGATGTATGGTGTATCAGCTAACACCGTTGACATATTATGTGCAAATAAGAGAGAGCACCACAATTAAGTGCTTAAAGAAGTTCATCAAAGATGTGATTTTGGCATTCGAGATTAAATATTTACATAAGTCAAACTCAGGCAATGTCTAATGGCTGCTGTAGATTGGGGAGGCCCCCGAGGCTTACTTAGTATGATGGGTAGCATTGACTGTATATATTAGTAGTGAATAAATTGCCCTAAAGCTTGGAAGTGATGTATATGAATAGTTATAAAGGGATTCCAACTATGATCATTAAAGCTATGGCTTCATCTGATATACGGATATGGTATGCATTTGTTGGAGTTGCTAGTTTGAACAATGACATCAATGGTGTTATATCGATCACCAGTGTTTGATAAAGTGCTTACAGATTGAGCTCCACAGGTAAATTACATTATGAATGATAATAATTACACTATGAGGTACTATTTGACAAATGGTATACATCCCGAATGAGCAACATTTATCAAAATAATTAGCCGACAGGAGGGCGATAAGAGGAATTTATTTGTGCAATATTAAGAAGGTCAACAAAAGGATGTGGAGCGAGCATATAAGATATTGCATGCTCGATTTGCAATAATACATGGCCCTTCACAATTTTGGTACAACGATGATATAGCAAGAATAATGACAGCTTGTATCATATTGTATAATATGATTGCTGAGGATAAGAGAGACACATATGCTACAAACTTTGATTAGCTCATTTCTTATGATGATATCGCACATGACTTATCACAACTGGAGTTGGGCAAGAAACCTTAATGCCAATTAAATTAAAACTTATAGTTATATAACTTTTCAATCATGTAACATTATTTGTCATGTTAATGTATTTTATAATTTGATGATTGAAATTATAATATATTATTTTTAATCATGTAATTTGTTAATATAATGAAAATATTATTTTATTTATTGAGAATTAATTTTCAATTAAAATAATTCAAATTTTTTTAATCATTTATTTATTATTCAACGCCAACAATTATATTACATAATTAAAAACCAACTTAATAAGAATTAATAAATTAATTAAATAATTTAATTAAATAAATTATTTACATAATTAAATAAATTTATTTTTAAATCATAAAATAAATTAATAGTTAAAATTGAATTATTAAAAATAAAATAATAAATAGTGTAAATATAAAAAAGTGAGACTCATTAAAGTGAGACTTGATCCTTATTATTGGAGGACCAAAATCTACCTTTTTTGAAGTTCCATTTTATGACTCAAAAAATCTATGTGGCATAAAGATGGGTCATATTTTGTGGGACTTGGGACTATTGCATTGAAGAAGCTCTAAATCCCCACCAATTAGGAATGAAAATTCCATGCTTGATTAGGCTTAGCTTAACCAGTAAAACAAAACAAATGCAATAGCACAGTGGAGATTACTGCTGGATAATCAATAGGTTTTCTCTTCTGTTACTCAACTTTCTTTTATTTTCTAGTTTTTCATAATTTTGAAAACTTGTTGATCTTTTTCATCTCTTAATGAAGGTTTTCCTTTTTCTAAATAGAAAAAAAAAATGGTATTCATTACACAAATATTTTTACTAGATTCGGATAGACGAAGAAATTGTTCTATAGAATTTCATATCATGTCAAATAAAAAATTGTTGTATAGTTTTAGTACAAACAGGATTTAGAATAGGTGCAAAATAGATGTTTGTTGAGTGCTTATTGCACTAATTACTCAAGTTGTGTTAGTGTATGTCTTCTTTCTTGTCAATAAAATTTACTTTATCGATCTAACAAATAATTATCCTCATATTTTTTAATCAGAACAATAATTAATATCTAAACTGAATTTTGGTTATAGATTTTTTTAGCATAATAAAGAGATAAATCATTAAAACAACATCTGCCAAAACAACAGAAAGCAAAATTCTTCCCCTTGAAGCAAAGAAATAGATACCAGCCATCGCAAAGAAATAGTCATCCCAAGGGGGCTGCAAGAATTACTAAAAGATCATCTTCCTTTACCTTGATTAGAGGAACCATATGTGGGATTTGAGCCATAAACTGTACGTAGTAGCTTGTGAATCGACTGATACATGTCTAATGTTCATATATGTCTAGAATTCCAATGTTCCAAAAAATTTTAAATTTTTAGTTATATATATAATTTAACTTTGAGTGGGCAATATAAGTTTTTTCAATTTAATATGACATATATATAATCTATATTAAGAGATTTTTTTTTCTTAAATGTTGGAGAGATGAATGCTATCCCTAGACTTCCACCACTACAATAATATATGTGTATATTATAATGTACTTACTAAAAGTTTTAAAATAGTTTTCAATAAAATTTCCTAATAATTAATTTTTAATTTTTGTAATTACGTAAATTATCAATAATCGAACTTGTTAAAAATATTATTAATACAATAGCAAAAGATCCAAAATATAAATATAGTTAATGGACAAAATTCAAAAAGTTTAAGAATTTAAAAGTAATTTTTTTCTAAAAAAATATAATAGTTTCAATATACTACAGTCATACATTTATAAAAATAATACAGTCATACATTTATAAAAATATAATAGTTTCAATATACTACATTTATAAAAATACAAAAATTGAAGATATTTGTAAATATTGATATATTTCTTCAATTGCAAACCTATAAATTATAGCTAAAGAGATATAAAATATATATATATATATATATACAGAATATTAAACTGCTTACTCTAAAACCAACATATTATGTCATATCATTAATTAAAATGAGGAAAAAAGATTATTTCATTGGATTTAATGAAAACAAAATTAGGAAATTGCAAAGCACTTGCGTTGTCTGTTTTATTCTTGGGTTTATATTTTTTATTTATTTTTCTAAATTATAAATTTTAATTGAAAAAAAAAATAGTAATTTGTGGGACCATATAGTGATATTATGTCCCCTTTAAACTTTGGACGGTGGACAAAGCACTTAATTTGGCCTTTATTCCTTCTTGCAAAGGAAAGATTTATTATTTTTACTATTATTATATGTGGCAAATCGATTGTATCTTTATGTCTTTTTTTTTTTTTTTTTCTCTCTGATTGGTACTTGGCCGGTATCCACATAAAATATAGAGAAATTATACCTTTCACACTATTTTATAATTTTTTTTATAATATTTTAGCCATTTATAAAAATATATAATAAACTAATAATAATTTCATAATAAACTTGTATAAATTATAATATGTATAATAAATCTATAATAAATTATATAAATATAGAAAATTTATAAATTAATCACAAATTTTAATAAATTTAAAAATATTTAAAAATATGATAAATTTTATAATTTTTTTTAATTTTTTCTATAGTTTTGTAAAAAAAAATACAAAGATCATATACCTAATATTTTATAAGCTTGTAATTGAGTTTTTATTTAGATAATTGGTAGTATAATTTAATAATTTATAATATTGTATAGTATTATATGATATAATATTATAATTGATGTTTATTATGTTAAAAAATAGCATGATATTTTATGGGTATTGCAAGTCTAGTTAATCTACATGTCTAAACTGCATTTGCTGTGTCAAATTGTTGGATTTGTTTTGAAAAATAAATTATTAGATATTTTGTGATTAAAAATATATATTAATTTGACTTCTTAAATTTTTTAATAATTAAAAAATTATTATTATTATAATTAATTTGGTCAAAAAAAATTACCAAATAATCTGCAACTTCTTATTTAGCCAATTTAATTTGTTGTGATAATGCCTATGTTTTCTCAATTAATGCCGTTGGAGCATTAACCAACGTGACCTACTCTTCCACAGATCTTTTGCCTACTTTCTCCAACAAACAAAAGAAGGCCAGCCGCTCAAAAACAAAATAACACAGTAGAAAATAATTCTGAATTCTTTGTTTTTGACTTCCGGAAGAAAAAATTTTGCTACACTGTAATACAATTTACAATTAAAAAAATATATAAAAGTATAATTTTTTTTAACATAGAGAATAATCGATTTAAAATTTTTTTTCTATATACAAAAATTTCAATATATTAGAGTATCTCATGAAAAAAACATAGTTAATTTAATACTCGGTGTAATTGTGCTTTTTTTTCTCAAATGATAACGTTAAAATTGACGTACTTTAATTCATAAATCACATACTATTTTAAATTTTTTATGGGTTTAATTATTGTTTATTGTTTTATTATTATTGAATTGTTTGTATTAATTTAATTTAAAAAGTTAATATTTATTTATTTAAAAAAAAGAATACTTTAATTTAAAAAGTTAATATTTATTTATTTAAAAAAGGAAAAAAGTTTTATTGAGCAGAGCTTGACCACACCTTGTATGTATTAAAATTTCAACATTTAAGGGTCAAAAATGTTGGAGTAATGCACATATTCAGATCCTTTTTAGATATTTTCCTTGATATATAGCTCACCAGTTTGATCAATTGCAAATAGTTGTGAAGGCAGCAAGGCAGCAGCCAATAAAATCAGCACCAAATCTGAGCTGCACATTGCAATGCAACACATATGAGGTTGGCAGAGGATATATATCTATGGGTAAAAATATAAGAAATTCTCATCCAAAGTTAAATTGACAATTAAAAAAAAACATATAGCAATGAATCGGACTATCAACAACTTAATATTACATGAAACTTTTACTAAAATTGCTATTTAGAATTCTAATTCCTAGCCAATCTCAATCTTGAATCCCAAAAGTAAAAAAAAAAAAACATCACACAAATAAGCTTGAATAATCCATGGCCTCAATATTCAAATAGCAAAACCTAAATTGGAATTTCAACTGATCAGTTGCTTTTTACCTGACTAACTTAAAAAAATATTCAATTTAAAAAAAAAAAATACTCCACTTCAAAAAATAAAATTTTTCAAATTTACTCCAAAATTTTTTTCATTTATAAAAATATTTCATCTCTCACTTCAAATAATGTTTATTTCAATTTTTATTCTTTTTGTAAAATTTTACTATTAAATAAATATATTTCAATAAAAATAATAAAAATTAGTATTTTAAGTTGCATCTTCAATGGATGAAATGTAGAGAAAAACTTACCTAGACCAAGTGTCTTTATACTCGGCCAATAAAAAAAATACCAAAAGAGTGATTATATAAAAACTATAATTACTCTTTTGATATTTTTTATTGGCCGAGTGTACAGACACTCGGTCTAGGTAAGAATTTACTATAAAATCTATTATTTTTTATAAATATAAAATTTTAATTTTGATTTCAAAAAACTCACAAAATTTATATAAAAAATAAATATATAAAAATATAAATATTTTAATTAAAATATAAAATATATTTTTAAATAAATTTTATATATTATACACATAAAATATATAAAGTTAAAAATTAAGTTTGTCTTGTATATGTATATTGTGTGTAAATCTATATTCATTGCATATAAATATACTATGCATGCTGTATATGTATGTTATATGTATGTCAAAATATGTTGTGTACATGTTTAGAAAATGTTGAATTCTAATTAATAAAATATGTATATTTTTTATATATTGTTTAATTAGATTGTATATAATGTATATATGTATGTATTTATTATATATATACTATATATATGTTGTATATATGCCATGGATATGTTTATTTACATTATATTTATGCTGTGCATATTAAATATGTTAAATTTCAATTGATAAAATTTTAAGTTTGTTTCATGTTTATAATAAAGTTAAATTTTATAAATATTGTTTATTATGATTATTAATTTAATATTTATATAATTAATATTTGATATTCAATCACTTATTAGACTTAATTTTCAAAAAGTATGAATAATTTAATTAATTAAAAGATTAATCAATTAAATTTTTTAAAAAATATAAGCAATTTTATCAATTAAATTAAATTTCAAAAATAAAATAATTTTATCTAAAAATTAAGTTTATGATACTTTAATATTCTCCTTATATCAAGTGCACAATAAATCATGATCATGGTTCGGTTAATTAAAACTGCCGGTTTCGGTTAATTAAAATCATGAATCTTAACATTAACAAGCAATAATCGTTTCAGTTAAGGTTCTTACACTTAAAAGACGGGTCGATTTTAACTTCAGTTTGAACATCCGGTTCAAATTAATATTAATACTTATTTTTTAATGAAAATAATCAAAATTGATAATATTTTTCATGAGATTAAATAATTAACTCATAAATTTGACAATATAAGTTAAGTTAAATAATATTAATTGTTAAAAATAATAATAAATTAATAATTAATAATAATAATAATAAATAATAATTGTAATAATAATGGTAATAATAATGATAAATTTTTGCAAATATAATTTTTTCATTATAAATATATGTATTTAATTACATAATTTAATCAAGTTTCAACTAAATGATTTTCCATGATTTTAAAATTTTATTTTTCAAAATATATTTAACAAATTTGTTAGATACTATATATATTCTTAGTCTTTTTTTTTCATTTTTATAATATATTAAAATATTACAAAATAACATTAAATTAAATAAAATTTTTATTTAAACTGAAGTTAAATAAAAAAGTTACAAAAAAGACTTTAAATAAAAAGTTACAAAATATGCTCTTGTCTATTGACAAGTTTTCTCTCTTATCGTGGTGATAAGTTTTTCATTTTCTTTCTATGCTTGTACAGCATTGGAATTCAATTTAGCTGATCATTGTGCACGTATGTCGCTAATGGAGGAGGATAGGGATGGTGTGGACATGGATGAAGGCTCAAGAGTGTCGAATGCTGATTATTCTCTGTTTGTTGTGGTGGGTCGGTTGTTGACAGCTTGCCATGTAAATTTCCAAGCTATGAAAAACCTGATGGCGTCTGTATGGCAACCAGTAAAGGGTATCTCTATTAAGGAACTGGACACATCAACTTACCTTTTTCAATTTTTTCATGAAATGGATGTGCAAAAGATTCTTAAAAATGAGCCTTGGACTTTTGACTCTCATCTCCAAATCCTGGCAAGAGTGGGAACAGGGATCCAGCCACTATCTGTCGAGTTGAACATAGTTTGTTTTTGGATTCAAGTATATGATTTACCGGTGGGCTGTAATTCTAAAAGAAAGTGTAAGAATATTGGTGCGTCCATGGGAAACCATATTGAATCTGATCCTCACAACTTTGCAGGGGTATGGTTACCTTTTCTGCGAATTAGGGTGGCTCTTGATGTTAGAGTTCCATTGAAACGACGAATGAGATTACGGAAACAGGATGGAATTTGCCTGTATTTTGTTTCTACTGTGGTATCCTGACACGTTCTAAAAAACCATGTTTGAAATTATATGAATCCGCAGAGATCCCTACTGAATTTGCGTAGGTGTTTGGATGAGGGCACCAACACGTAAAGCTAATAGGCTAGGAGAATGGAGGCTGCGTGATCTGCCCTCTTCAGTACCAATAGACAGTACCTCGATGATGGAGAATGGTCAGCTTTTCGATGACAAAGCTTCCGGTGGGTGTAATGCTGCTGGTGATGGATTAGAGCAGCATGTACGTGACCATGTGTCCGAGATTTCTGGCCACGATCTACATACAAATTTGCAAGTAACTACCACACAGGTTAGTAGGGAACCACTTTCAAAAACTGATACTTCGGCTACTTTCACTAAACATCGTCGAATTGCTGATAATGGAGAGGAACCTTCAACTGTCCATAATATGGACGCTACAACTGCTGATCCGAAAAAAATGACATTGGCAGGCTTTGGTATAGGCCAGACCTGCCAGGCCCAACTGCTGTGGGCTTGGGAACCCATGGATAGTTCAAGTGCTAAAGGACCTTGTCCTTTTTAAGAAGCCCAACTTCATCTTCCTCTTTGAAACAATGGTGGATCAATTAATGATAGAGAGGATTCGTGTACTGCTGAGGTTTGAAGGGTGTTGTGTTGTGAGGGGGATTGACTTTTCTTTGGAGGTATCGAGAACTGGCTACTGTCTTAGGCTGCTCCCGGCATTTTATTGACCTTGAGGTTAGGTTGGATTCTGGTTTGCGCTGGAGATACACTGGCTTCTATGGGCATCCGAATAGAGCTCATCGACAACAAACATGGAATTTATTACAAGCTTTAAGGCTTTGTTCTTCCTTACCATGGTGTTTTATGGGTGACTTTAATGAGCTCTTATCTCCACTGGAAAAAGAATGGTGATATCCCTCATCCCCCTTATCTTTGCTTTTGGTTCTGTGATGCTTTACAGGATTGTGACCTACGAGATTTGGGTTTATTTGGGTACCAGTTAACTTGGGAGAGGGGTAGGGGTACTGCTAATTGGGTGGAAGAGAAACTTGATCGAGCTGTTGCTACCCCCTCTTGGACTAATTTATTTGCCAGTGTTCGAGTTTTTAATTTGGAAGCTCCCTCATCAGACCATTCTCCTTTGTTCATCCAAGTTCATATAAAGTGTTACATGGCCAGCATTCGTAGATTTCGATTTGAGAATGCATGGGTGCAGGATGCTTAGTGTGGTTTGATCATTGCTCAGAGTTTGAGTCGTTATATTTGTTTGTCTATAGTTAATAGAGACTGGGTTTGTGTGGTGAAGAGCTAAGTAAATGGGAGAATCCGATTATTAAATATTTTGAAAAAAGATTGGACCCTTGCAAGACTCAATTGCATTTCTTGCGGTCACGAAGGGATCAGACTTCTGTGGCTAGATTCAATAAAATTCAACAAGCTTATCTGAATAGACTGCAGCAGCAAGATCTATTCTGGCGCCAACGTGCTAAACAACATTGGCTGAGGTATAGTGATTATAACTGTAAATTTTTTCATTCTGCTGTGTAAGATAGAAGGAGAAAGAACTTGCTTACCAGCTTAAAGGATGACTCTGGAAGACGGTGCTCTTGGAATTCTAGTCTTGATTCTTTACAGTGGGATACTTTGAGAATCTTTTTACCTCTCAAGGAGCTGATTGTGATCCAATAATGGAGAACTATAAGCCCTGTTGTTACTGTAGAGCATCAAAATCATTTAGGAGCTGAATTCACTACAGAGGAAGTACACAAGGCAGTGTTCTCAATCTCAAAAGATAAATCTCCTGGGCCAGATGGTATGGGTGCTGGTTTTTTCCAGTCTTATTGGCATATTATTGGAAAGGATATTACTCAAGCTTGTCTAATGGTGCTGGAAAATGGTTCTCTTCCGCTGATTGGAATCTGTGACTAATTTGGTCCTTATTCCTAAGAAGCCCAACCCAGACTTTGTGTTAGATTTGTGACCTATAGCACTTTGTAACATGTTATATAAGATTGTGTCGAAAATTCTAGTCAATCATATGAAACCAATACTTCCTGACATCATTTCAATTACACAAAAGTGCTTTTGCTGCTGGGCGTCATACTACTGATAATGCTGCAATTGCTCTGGAACTTGTTCACAACCTGAAGCGTAAAACAAAAGGGAAAGATGGATGGGCTGCTTTGAAGCTTGATATGAGTAAAGCATATATCAGATAGAATGGGCGTTTCTTGAAAGAATGCTGCTACGACTGGGTTTTGATGCCAGGTGGGCTCGTCTAATAATGATGTGTGTGCAGTCAATGAAATTTAAAATCATTGCTAATGGTTATGAGCTAGGGCCAATTATACCGAAGCGAAGGCTTCGACAGGGCGACCCCTTTTCGCTGTATCTGTTTATTATATGTGCAGAAGGACTGTCAGCGATGATTTGGCGATATGAACCAATGGGGGTTACTTCAAGGTTGTCATTTGGCAAGGGGTACTCCATCTATTTCGCATCTGTTTTTTGCTGACCATAGTTTCTTATTCTTTAAGGCTAATGTGTTGGAGGCCTCTACTATTCAACATATTCTCTCTGTATGAGAAGGCCTCTAGGCAGGTTGTGAACTAACATAAATCAGTTATTTTTTATAGCACTAACACTTTTGCTATCCCTTATAGGAAGAGACAAGAGGGAAGTTTTTGAATTTATTAAAACACAGGTGTGGAACAGGATTACTAGCTGGATAAACCGTTTTCTTTCTAAACTGGGAAGGAGGTGTTAATAAAGGCTGTGCTTCAATCCATTCCATCTTATGTTATGAGTGTATTCATTTTACCTGAAGGACTGTGTCAGGATATTGAATTATTTTTGGTGGACATCAAAAACACAAGGGAATGGTATTAGATGGATGCGATGGGAACGGATGTGTAAAAATAAGTGTGATGGAGGTCTGGATTCCAGAAAATTCACGAATTTAATATAGCTATGCTAGGGAAGTTGGTATGAAGATTTATTACATGTCCTCATTCGTTGGTGGCTCAGGTCTTTAAGGCGAAATACTTCCATGTTTCTTCTTTTCTGGATGCTGATCTAGGAAGTAACCCAAGTTTTATCTGGCGTAGTATAATGGCTGCACAAGCTGTTCTTAAAGAAGGATGCAGGAAAAGAATGGGTTCGGGCTCAGATATACATATCATGAAATACCCTTGGCTGCCTGATAATGAAAACCCATTTATAACTTCAATGCTTCCAGAATCTTTGCATCAGTCTATGGTCAGTAGCTTGATTCTACCAAATGGGAAGGAGTGGAATATAGATATGATCAAGCAAAACTTTAATGATCGTGATGCTTCTTTAATTCTCCAGATTCCTATTAGTTTTTGAGTTTTTGAAGATATATGAGTCTGGCAATGGAACAACAAGGGGGTGTTTACTGCAAGGGGCCGCTATTGGCATTTAATGCAAGCCGGGAACAAGTGTTCAACAGGAGCAAATAACTATTTTTTGGAAGTCCTTATGGCAACATCCAATTCCTCTAAAAGTGAAGTAGTTTCTATGGAAACTCTGTTCTAATTGCCTTCCTACAAAGGTGATAGGCGCCGAATTCACCATAAATAAAAATTTATTATTGGACAAAATAAAATTGTAAAAGCATTGAATAAGATATTAAATTTTCGAAGAATTGATTACTTAAATTAATTTTATTTGAAAACCTAAAGTATAACTTAATTAAAATAAATGGGGAGTTTGTAATTGAAAATTAAAATATGATTAAATCTGAAAATTTAGATTAACTAAATAAAAAACAGCAAAATTAAATTAGAAAATAATAATAGTAAATATTTTCAGCCAAAGTGAATAATCTTGGTTTCAATTCTTGGATCTGATCATTAATACAAAAATATTTTTTTTTCAATTTTTCAGTAAATTAGTTCTAGCTAACCGAGACGGTCGTATTAGCCATTCCTTCCTTAGATGATAAATTAGTTAAAAGACGCTCTATAACCAACCCTTATTATTGAATAATTCTATTGGGACGCCCTTTAAGATTTAATCTACTAATAACTTTAAGATTTAGAAAGACCTAATTATAATCAACAAATTCTACCATGAAATTTATTTAAATTAGATTATATATCCTCTTAGGTCTACGCTTAATTGTCATAAGTATCAAAAGCTAAAGAACAATTATGGACTCTTAGTTTTAAATGACAATATATTATTTAGCTAATCAAATAATGAACCCTATTATTTTACTAGCAAAATAATAATGGTAATAAGCTATAGAAGATACACAAATATTGAAATTAAAGAAAGCAAGTAAAAAGTTAATTAGATATCACAAATTTTGACGAATTGAAAATCTTAATTATTCCTTCAGCTGAATAGAGTTTAGTTGCATGTGCTCTTTAGAAAAAGAAAACTCAAAATATATCTAATGGTTGCTGAAAAAAAATGTGAACGAGAGATTAAAAAAAAGAAGAAGAGAAAATATTCTAGGGCTGTCAAAATGTTAGCTTTAATACCCTCCAAGTTTCCTACTCTAATTAAGAAAAAAAATAAAATAAAAATAAAAAAAAATAATAATTAACAGCCATTAAAATTCCTAATTAATATTGACTGATTAAGAAAATAATTAAGTCCTAATATCTCTAAAAATCTGTTCAAAAATCGTATCTCAAGTGCAGCAAGCGAATCAGGATTTTCAGCTGGCCATGTAATATTCAAGTATCAGACTCCCCTTGGACACAAGTCTTGTCCAATGGTTACACCCGAAGCTCTTTCCAATAACTTTTAGTATATTTTCTCTAATTAGTTTTATTTCCTTCTCAAGTTATAACCTATGCAAAAATACCTCAAATTTAGTAAAATCGCAAAATATCAGGCTGAATTATCCAAGCAAATATTAGCAGATTCTGCTCACTATCAAATTCCACCACACTTGAATTGTGATTGCCCTCGAGCACTTCACAATCTCAAACCATCATACCAACATTCATCCAATCATAACCCAACCTGTAATATTTCAAAGCTCAATTGAATGGCAATAAAAAACTAACAATTTATAACACAAGCTTTTCATAATTCCACAAGAATAAATGATTAATTTTATAAATATTATAAACATAAAATGAAAAAATAGTCTTGCAAAAAATAGTTAATATGTATTTTAGTTTTCACTTGAAGGTTAATCAATGCATAACAAAACAATACTCAATCCACCAAGATATATATATTTCATATGTTAGACTTATGTCGAGAATCAAGAAATTTCAATTTAGTTTACTTTGAGCACTTTTAAGGCTTGCCTGAAATGTAAACAATCTTATGACCCGAGGGCAAATATTTGTGATGCCGGCACCCAGTTATTTAATTGGTTACACTTTTAAGTAGTTACTAGCTCTACTCATAGTCTTTTGACTAGCGGAGTAAATTATTCATTTTTGAACTTTTTGTGCTCTTATTTTATATATTTATTTATTTAGTTCTCAACATAAGTCTTTTAAAATTTAAGCATAAATCAAAGTAAATCAAGTGAAGTCTAACTATGTATTGACTACTATTTAATGTTGATTAATTAGGTTAGTTAGAGTAAAACTCAAAATATTTTATATAAATAATACCTATAAAAAATAATCATTCATAACAGGTGAAAAAATAAAAATCAATTTAAAAAAGCTAGCTAAGGGTTGCCATAATAATTTATTTTTCAAAATATTACATTTGAATTATTTCAAAGACAAAATGAGATTTTTGATTAAAAATTATTAAGTGACAAAGAGGATAATAGCAAAACTCAAGGAATTAAAAAAAAATTAACCAAAAAGTATTAAAGAATAAACAATTTTAAAATTTTAAAACCAAACATTAAGTATCCTTCTTCCACACTTAAATCTTGCATTGTCCTCAATGCAAGAATAAATAAAAATAAAAATAAAAAACAGAAGACTCCCCTGAAATTCTTTAGAGGAAGGGTGATTCTGAGAGTACGTCAGTGTTGTTGGGGAAGTCAGACTAAGTTTTATGATATACTAATCAATATTTTCACCATTTGAATATCATCTTCTTCCAACCTTCTTATATTTTTTCTTTATAGTTGTCATAATTGCAACTGGAGCGCATCAAAAGATAGCCTAACATCACAACAGGTGTAGCAGTAGGGGTTGCATTTCTTTTAGCTTTTTTCTAAACACTTTTTGATCTCTTAAAGCAATTGGACTTGGTGGAGTTAAGCAAAAAACACAGTTCTCCTTGCACAACAAACTCATCTCATCCAAAATTTTCCAATCCAAATATGCAAGAGTGCAAATTGCCATTGTTAAATCGACTAACTTGCTCATGAACAACCACATGATAACTCAACATAGGATTAATGACTTTTTAAAAGAAATAACATTATTAAATTGTGTCGCTAACCAAATCCTAAGTTAACTTTCTTTTTTTTACTCATGCATCATAAGAAAAATAATTCAACTTTAAATATAATGTCAGATGCATCTTTCCTACTTGAAAAAATAAGTTAAAGACCCATGAATATTGTTAAAAGTTGGCTCTTTAAAATACATGTCTTTAAACTTGTTTGGATAGAACTAATCAGGTATATTTTTACAAAGTTACTATATATCTTAACAACTGCAAATCCTTTGCAAAAATCACAATAATCAGGCTCAGTAAAAAAACTCATAGCTTTATTTAAATCAATAATTGAGAGGCTAAATTTTTTACCCATCAAGTGAAATTTAAATAAGAAGTTTTCAAATTAAAATTTGTAGGTTTCATAAATTAAAAAGTATAATAGAACTCCTTAACTAATTCCATATATATAAAACAATCACTCACAAAGAAATATTCCCAATTGTTCCTCCAATCAATTTAATCTCATCAGTTACAAGATTTAAAGACCCAAGACTAGAGAAATCAACATGCTTAAAATGATTTGCAACCCATATATATTAGTAAACCAATTTCGTTCCTCTTGCAAATCTAACTTCAAATGTCCATTCAAATCCAATTTTTACTAGTGAAGAAGGTATTTTTCTTTTGAATTTTAGATCTGCTCATTTTTCTTTTAACTTTGATGTGGATGTTAGAGAAAAAAATGGGTAAGAAGAAAAATATGTGTTTGAAAGAGAAAGAATTGAGTACATATGAAGGTGATTAAGTGAGAAAAATGAGTATGGTTTTTTTGAGAGATAGAGAGCTAAAAAGTTTTTATGGTGGCTGAAAAAATAAAAGCAAGAAAAAGATAATTAACTAGGTTTTAAGCTCATTAAGGGTAAATGGATGAAATGACTAGTTGTCATACTAAGCCTTGGGCAAGGCTTAGTTCATTTGCTCCTTAACTGAATAAAATTAACTAAGTTACTATCTCTATATTTATACTGTATCAGACCAGAAAAAAAGTCAACAATGATTCCCTTGAAAAGAAGATGAACAGTAAAAATAAAAACAATAAAAATAAAAATAAAAATTTTAAAATGAAAAATCTAAGACTTAAAAATGAAAACAAGGTAAATTATAACAAAACAAAATGAACTAAACAAACCTTAAAAATAAAATGAAAAATGAAATAAGAAAGAAAACAAATTAAAACAAAATAAAATATTAAAGAGAATACTAAAATATAAAAAATTTTAGTTGGGTTGCCTCCTAATAAGCGCCTTTGTTTAAAGTCTTTGGCTAGACATTATCATCGTGCTCTAGTGAACATCATAAACTAATCTTTTTGGTATTAGGCGCATGAGATCTTTCATGACTGTTATACTAGAGTCTATTATTTCCTATTTTAGTGTCTCGATTATGCGTAAAGGCTCTAAAATTTCCTTTCCCTCTTTTTTCTTTTTCTTACTTTGCAAACCTTTGTGGGAAAGGGGGTGGATTCATCAATTATACAGATTAATCGGATTTGGACTTGATAGATTGCATCTCCTCTTGAACAACAATTTTAAATCCAAAGCTTATCCTTTTGTGTGAATTTTTCAGCAGCTCTTCTTCATTCTTCATGGTAATTTCACTGAAATTTTGATTTGCATTAACCACCATTTGAGAGAAAAATTCTTCTTGAGACTCCAGCTTGCATATAGATGATGCTAGTTAGCTAATTTCATTCTCTAAATTTTTAATACATTCTCGGGTCTCCTATTGAAATTCTTAAGTGTTAATCATGAATAATTCAAATATTTCGTCAAGAGACATACCTGGTGTGAGTGGTGGTGATCGTTGTTGCTGAGGTATCCATGACTGAAATTGTTGAAACTTTGATAGCTCCACTCCATAGTTGAAACTTGAATGATCTTCCCACTTCGAATTGTAAGCATTAAAATATGAATCATAATTCCATTGTGGTTGATCATATTGAAGTGTAGGATATCTCATATATGTGTAACTTTCATAGACTTTAGCTTGCTACCTATTACCTGCAACCATTCCTTGCACCCAAGTGGTTAGATTAAAAATCTTGAATTTAAGAGAAGATATATTTACCTCATTTGAAATTTAGCTCTTGTATTCAAATTGATGCAAAGTGGCATCTATAAAATTTATGGTAATCAAAAGAAATAAAACAAGTTAATAACAATTTTTTGGCAACCACACCAAAATTTAATGTGTGTCGAATTCACCAAAAATAAAAATATATTCTTGGACTAAATAAAATTGTAAAAGCGGCAAATAGAGTATCGAATCATGAGAAAATTGATTACTTAAATTAATTTTTCTTGAAAACCTAAAATAGAACTTAATTAAAATAAATGGAGGGTTTGTAATTAAAAATTAAAATATGATTAAATCTGAAAATTTAGATTAACTAAATAAAAGGCAGCAAAATTAAATTAGAAAATAACAATAGTAAAGATTTTCAGTCAAAGGGAATAATCTTGGTTTCAATTCTTGGATCTGATTATTGATGCAAAAATAATTTTTTTTTATTTTTTCAGCAAATTAGTTCTAGCTAACTGAGACGCTCGCATTAGTCAATCTTTCCTTATATGATAAATTAGTTAAGAGACGCTCTATAACTAACCCTTGTTATTGAATAATCCTATTGGGGCGCTCTTTAGGATTTAATCCATTAACAGTTTTAAAATTTAGAAAGATCTAATTCTAATTAATAAATTCTACTATAAAATTTATTTAAATTAGATTGTACATCCTCTTAGTACTACGCCTAATTTTTACAAGTATTAAAAGCTAAAGAATAATTACGGATACTTAGTTTTGAATGACAATATATTATTTAGTTAATTAGGCAATGAATCTTATTGTTTAACTAGCAAAATAATAATTATAATAAGTTACAGAAGATACACAAATATTAAAATTAAAAAAAAATAAGTAAAAAGTTAATTAGATCTCACAAATCTTGAGGAATTAAAAATATTGATTATACCTTCAACTGAATAAAGTTTAGTTACACGTGCTCTTTAAAAAAGAAAACTCAAAATATGTCTAATGGCTGCTAAAAAAACATGAGCTAGAGATAAAGAAAAAGAAGAAGAGAAGATATTCTAAGGCTGCCAAAAGGTTAGCTTTAATATCCTCCAAGTTTTTCGCTCTAATTAGAAAAATAAAAATAAAATAAAAATAAAAATAAAATAAATAATAATTAACAGCTATTAAAATTTTTAATTAATGTCTACTGAATAAGAAAATAATTAAGCCTTAATATCTCTGAAAATCTGGTAAAAATTTATATCTCAAGTGTCCCAAATGAATCAAGATTTCCAGCTGACCCATGTAATCTTTAAGTATCAGATCTTTCTTGGGCACAAGCCTTGTCCAAGGGTTACACCCCAGACTCTTTCTAGTGGCTTTCAACACATTTTTTTCAATTAGCTTTATTTCCTTCTCAAGATATAATCTATACAAAAATATCTCAAATTCAGTAAAATCATATAATATCATGCTGAATTTTCTATGCAAATGTTAACAAATTCTACTCACTATCAAAAAGATGTTCTTTTACATAAGCATGTTGAGGTTAATCCTCTTTGCTCTATATGTAATGGAGAAAATGAATCTTCCACTCACTTATTTCTTTTTTGTCCTTTTACATTGGAGATATGCAAGGCTCACATCGATTTTGGACTGCCCATACATCTCTTTAAATCAAACCTGGTTGATTCGGGCTTTTTAAAATTGGGATTGATTTTAATTCGAGTTTTAAAAAATGAACCAAACTAGGTTTAGATTTCATAAAATTGGATTGAACCTAACTTGGCCTCTTTTAATTGAGATTAAACTTATTATGGACCAAAATTAAGGATATATAATATCCGTTATGATATATTCTTTAAAATTTAGTAGATTTCTTCGGGATCTAGTTGCATACAACGAATCATCGATATATAATTTTATTTAAATTCAAAATATAAGGTGTGTGGACTCTTCTGGAGCCTTTAACCATATTTGTAGAACCAAATATCATATTAATATTAATTTCAATTAATGATAACAATAACAAATATTTTATGATCATGAAAAATTATGGGAGTTGTTCCAATAATATATCTTTTTTAGCACTTTTGCTTTCAAAATTAGTAGACAAAAAATTTCAATCACGACCCTTTTTATCAAGATGTCGTCTATGGTCTTGAAAAAAATTATATTCACTTCAAAGTGTGATGTTAAGCCAGTTAGACGAGCATAATGATTTTTCATAAAAAACTAAAAATTTTATTTAAAATATTTTATAAATTTATACTCTCAATATTGCTACTGCATGAGTACATTCGATACGTGAAAAGTTTAATAATTTTCATAAATGGTGTAATAAATCTTTAATAATAAGATAATCGATTTTCAATTTCTCTTATAAATAATTAAAAGAAAAATTATTACTTTTAAGCAATTCTGCAGGGCTGTTTGATTTTTTTTTCATAATATTTCTATGATTTACAATATTAAGATGAATCTTATTATCAAATATCCATAATATATAATTTTTTTAAAAAATATCAAGGATAATAAATTTAAGTTTTATAAGGTTTAACATTGTAAATATACCAAATTTAAATAAAAATCATAAATTAGATAGATTATAGAGCTATCAAACAAATAAGAACTAAAAATTATAATTAGAGTTTAAACATCATAACTCTAAAATTATAAATAATCATATTAAATTATAGTAAATATCAATTTATTTATTAAATTAAATTTAACTTTGGACAGTAACAATAAATAAATAACTTAATGACCTAAACTATAATTAGATAAAAGAATTAAATTGCCATGTATAAAACTATAGAAAACAAATTGTAACATTAACAAGCGAACCGAATTGATAGAATTGAAAATGTAATTTTTTTTTTCAAAAATCACTTTTTTCTTTAAGATTTTTTCCCTTTTCTCGTTCGTTCAAAAATTTTTTTTCTTTTGTTTTTTTAAATTATGAGTTTTTAAATTCATATCTTCATAGATTCTTAGAAAAAATTCATGATTACTATATTAAAAATAATTAAATAATTATTAACAAAAGTATACCTTAATTTATGATGAATTTTTGAGAGATAGAATAAAAATTCTCTTATAAATTAGAAAAATTAAATATTTCTCTATTCACTATTATAACTTATGGAGAGTATTTGTGTTGATAACGTGTTGTAAATATAAATAAAATAAATGGAGAAAGAGAAATAAGAGAAATTTATTTATTATAAATTATATCTCATATACCACATATAATAAATATATATGTGTAATAAACTTTTAATAAGAATGTATAACTAGAGTTTAAATAGAAAATTACAACTAGAATCTAGATAAATAAAATTCAATCAAATAGTCACCCACATATTTTTTAACAATAATTTATTTTTTTTATTTTTATAACTTATTAAAATTTTAATATAAAAAGCTAATGAAAAAAATTATTGGCCAAAAAAACTAAAATTAAAAAAAATATTTAACCATATTATATCAAATTATCCAAACAATTATATAATATTATATCATATAACAATAGACAATATCCTATATTATTAAATCACATTATTTTTCATCCAAGCATACTCTAAAATATCAATTGTTTAACACCAATCAGTTATGGGGCAGACCAGGTAACAGGTCTACCTATGTGGCCTTAGTAGGCATCTTAGCCATTCCAAGGTCTGCAAATAGGATGAAAAACTGAGGCTGCAGAGTCAGAGCCCATAGTCCCTCTAAGATGGGGCAGATATTGATTGTGTTCTGAAAACATTTAGATATTGTCACAGAATGAAATTCAAATATTTGATTATGTTCTAAAAAAGATTTACATATTGTCACAAATTGAAATAAAATTTGAAGTTACAAGTGAATCTAACAAAGGCCAGATAACAAATGAATAATAAAAGAGATCCGTCCATGAGATCAGTCTTTCCATGATCTGCATTATATATTTATAACTTTTCAAAACAACCAATCCCTACAACAATCAGCTTCCATCTGCAAAGAACTGATTATCTACAAAATCTTATCAAAAATCCTAATTATTAATTGCAATACAATGTGATGAATTACACAATTTTGACATCACCTGCAATTATATATTCGAGGAAGGCCAAAATGGAAAATAAAGCAAGAGAAACTTTAGTTCTGCACTAATACTAAATATTTTCTGCTCATTATTTGGAGCTCACCAGAAACCTTCATTCTGGTGATCGTAAACATCCTCCAGGAAGAAGAAACCTAAACTTATCTGCATTCTGTATCAAATACGCAGGAAGATGAACTGCAGAAGCTGAACGGGGTATTGAACCCATCTTCTTAATCAACTCCTGAAATGTGTACTCCTCCGGTAGCATATCAAACAGATCATCTCCACTGCAAATGCGTTTCTGAATCCTAGAATAATTTAGAAAATCCTTTCTTCTCACTCTATCTGCATGGCTATAAGCAGTCATCTTAAATGCAATTTCCTGCAGTCGTCGAAAGCAAAAGCTACAATGCCATCCAGCATCAGAAAATATAGCATCAGTTTGGCGTGAATGCCGATATCTGGTCCATGGGCCATAAATATGTATTGTGGCACGCCAGCTACTGTAATCTACAGGGAACTCAAATGAGTACATGTAGTGCCTCAGTTCTAGATGCAAGACTGGAGGTATTCCGTCACACCATTGTAGTAGTTTCACAGTATGTGGACTTGGTATCTCATCAGTGTCTGACATAATAAGCAAGTCACCATGTGAAATCCCTGCACGAAGGAGTAAACCATTCATAGCTGCCCGCTGCTCAGACTCAAGTACAAAAGGGTCTTCATTTGACCCATGGACAACGGTCCGGCCCGAAAATACATCATGGATAATTTTGCCCTTGGCAAATGCAAACCGGCCTGGATTTGAGGCAAAGAAGAGGGGTTTTGGAATTCCAGTGAAAGTGGTGTTAGACTCGAGGATTACAAATTTAGTGATGTAGGGATGAAGCTCACGCCATCTGATCTCAAGAATGTCTACCTCATTGCTGAAGATGATGCCATCAAAAACATGGCGGGGCTTAGTGCGTAGGGACCAACCATGAAGACTACAAAGATGTTCCATTGAAACATTCTCTGCATAATAGTGAGGCAGGCGCTTGAAGGGAGGTGGGGGATTGTCCCAAAGTGGGCGGAAAAAATAGGAGATTTTCCAGGCATGTGGGAAGATTCCAATCACACAAATTGGCACAAGTACTAGGAGTATAATAAAAAAGATAAGTCTGCGAGGAGGTCTTTTGGAGGCCGAGCGGAGATGTCGAGGAGGCATATTTCAGAGTAGAAAGATCCTGAGTTGAAGTTGCTAGCATATTAGTCTCAATTTACAAAAGGATCACAACTCTAATCTTATGGATAATAATTAGGAGTTAAATTAAAGACAATCATACAATAATAGTCCAATTCAATAAGCAAAGTTGCAAAATTTTATATTGAGAAAGCATAAAATTCTAATACAAGTTTTAAATACAGTATCAGATAAATGCCATTAAAGGTCTCACATGAAGGCAGTGTGGTGAAATTTGTTTGGATTTTTACATATCTCTGTAAACCTATTTAATTTCCAGTCCTGTAGGACCAAACAAAACAACCCATAAATTTCAGATAAATATAAAGTCATGCACATCAGGAACACTACAAACTGTTTAAAACTGACCAACAATAAAGTAGAATGATTCTTGTTCCTTTTAGATAAAAAAATCATCAGCATTCACCATGTTAAGGGCTGATTACTCTTTTGGTTGTGGAAGCATTAGGCTAATCAACAATCAACTGCTACGTACACAAAGATATGCATAATATGTACATTGACTTTCATGCTAAAATCAATGTGACTCATCTTATCAAAAACAATATAGCACATAATAACCTCGGCTACAAGCATAAATGTAACAAGAAGAAACAGATTAAAAAAATGTCGCTGAAGTAAACCTGGTCAGGAAAAAACAGCTTGTAGCTGACATCCCAAGAAGATTATCCTTGAGACATTCAATCTACAGAGAACAATCTGAGAGGACAGCAAATGTGTCATCATTTATTGATAGACTCAACAGTCCCCAACAGTCACCTTTGCAAGGGTAAAGCATATAGCATTAACAGCTATCAAGATCAATTAACCAGAACGTTAGGCGATTCATGATGCCCAAGTAACTCAATTCTTTTCTCAAAAGCCAGGGCATAATCCAAGAGTAGAATACAACTCCTGAAAGGGAATATACAATATTATCAGACGACCTATAATTGTATAATACATCACTGAATATAAGAAAGTAAAATTTACACATGGATTGAAATGGGTAGCAACGACGAGGAAATAATCAATCGACAAAAGAATATTTCGTTAAATGATGAAATTATATTTAAATTATATATATATATATATATAACTCATGCATATAAGATTCTAGTCTCTGCAGCAATATAAAATTTTCTTTAATTGGAATGCATAATATAATAATATATAAAGTTGACTATTAAGCAAATGCATTAATTGAAGCTTAAGAAACCTAACAAGGAATGTTTAAACATAGAAATCTATTACAAAGCACAAACTAAACATTATTTATCACAATAAGACCACCAAACCTCTCTTTGGATATACATAACACGCAATTAGACTTTCTGGCCAAAGAATCTTATTCATAACTAAAAAATCGAATCATTATATAGCAAAATAAACAAAACCCAAATTTTATTCCCAAAAAAAAATACAAAAAAACATAATTCGAACAAATAAAAGAAAATTTAAATTTAAATTTAAATTTAATATTTAATATTATGGTTATTCGCCTTAAAAAGAAGAGTTCAAAATCAAATAAAATACCGAACCATAATTTAATTAAAAAACGGATATTTATTTCTAAACCGAATAAAAAGACAGACAAAGAAAGAAACAGACCACGAAACAAGAAAAACGGCCAAATACGGAAGAGAATTCAAGCATGCAGAAAAAAAAATCAAAACTAAAATCGTGAAATAAAATAAAAAAAAATCAATCAGAGAAGAGATGAGAAAAAAATAAATAAATTAGAAGGTGAAAAATTCAAAAATAAAATAAAAATAAATAAAATACCTTAATGAAAACTCAGAATTTCCAGATTAAATAATTTCTATGTAGTTAATACAAAATTACTATTGAATCCCTATCGCCATTGTTATTCGTAAAGAAGCAGAGCCACTCGTTCGAGTTTTAAACCTATATCTAATCTACATGCCTTAATGCCTGGGTTGGTTGTGCGGTGTTTCAATAAATAAATAAAAACAAGACTCCTTGGTTTTCTCTGCTCTTCATTTATTATTTCTTTTTTATTTTTACTACTTTTATAATATAGAAAACTGGAGCGTGAATCACACTTTCCTCGTCAACTTCTTAGTGAGTGATTTGCAGGCGGAGGATTAATGAGAGGCTGTTTTTTTTTGGCAATTTTGCTAGTGTAAACATCATCAACGTTAATCATTAATTTAACTATAGTTTAAAAATTGATAATAAATTTATCAACATGTATTGACACAAATAATAAAATATTTATTGCCTTTTAAATAAGGTTTCAAATTTTAATCTTATAAATAAAAAAAATTATGGATAAGAAAAAAAAATAATAAAAAATGGCTACAAAAGTTAATAACTGAAATCGAATTTCCTACTGTTGGCACGAGTCAGCTGATGTGTGATAATAAGGCTGCAATCAGTATTTTCAAAAATCTCGTACAACATAATGGCACTAAGCATGTTGAGGTCGATAGACATTTTATTAAAAAAAAGCTTGAAGAAGAAATTATCAGTCTACCATTCATTCGGTCAGGATACCAGCTGGCAGATATACTTACAAAAGTAGTTCCAGCTCGAATCTTCAATAATGCATTGCTCAAGTTGGGCGTTGATGATTCTACAACCCATCTTAAGAGGGAGTGTTAGAAATAAAAAGACAATGTTAGAAATAGAAAGTTAAATAACTTCCTTGATTAATTCCTTGATTAATGCAGCCATCCACTCTTTCTTGATTAGTGGCAAGATTAGTGCAAATTGATATATTTGCATATTGTAATTCTATATATACAAGTAATAATAACAATGTGAAGTGTGCTCAAATTAATAATACTTTGAATTCAGATTAATAGAATAATACCTCAAATACTATATGGATAAGAAGAAAAATTAATAAAAATTTTAACTATAGTTTAAAAATTTTAGGCTCTGTAAAAATTAAAAACGACATATAGATATTTAATTTATTTTTGCTTTTTTAATTTTTGTAATCTTAAATTTCTAATTTATCTATATTCTATAATTTAAAAGAAAATTAAAATTATTATAGATAAGCAGTTATTTTACTTTGCTTTTATTATTTTACCCTTTATTTTTATTATTCTTTTACCATTTTATCTTTTATTATTTTGTTAATTACTATTTTATTTTATTTTAACTTATTATTTTTTAATATATTTACATTTGTTATTATGTATATTTTTAGAATTTATATTCTTTTGGATAATTTAATTAGGTATTTCTTTTAAATATCAAATTTTTCATATTTTGTATATGAAATTTTTTAATTATATAAACTAGAGAATATGTGATATTTTATATTAACTTTTACAACAAATTATAAGTTTTAAACATTATTTACTTTAAAAAAATTTATATTTTGTATCTTTAATCATATTGAAAAATGAATTAATATTAACAAATTTAAAAATAGTAAGAAAATTGTTAGGCTGCTTAAATTAGAGCATCATAGATAAAGTTGATAATACACTAAATGGAAGAATTTCCTTAAGAGTCTCCTAAAATGATATTTGAAAAATCACAAATAATTATATAATTTACTTATTGGCACTCAGTTAATAATATCTTATAACAATTATACTAATATTTTACTTATTTATACTCAATTGATAATATTTTATTTTTGATTTTTGACTTTTCTCCTCTTTTAAAAAATACTAATCACATTTTATATTATTTATAAAAACCTACGTATATCTCTAAAGCAATGTGAGGCATCATTTTAGTTTATTTTAAAGTAGATGAATATATCATTGCATAGAATTATATGTAATTGTAACATGTCAATTAAATTGAAAAATAAATTTTACTTGATACCGAGTGCTTGGATATCGAAAAAGGAGCATATCAATAAAATAAGCTACTAGAATGAGAATATTAAAAATGTATGTGTGGATATATTAGAATGAATATAAATTATAGTGATTTTACTAAAGATAAGTCAAGGGTAACTCCTATTTATATAAAATAAGAGAATACTAATTAAGGTTGTTTGACTGTATAAAGTGAATATCTAATGACACATTTGTCAAAAATAATGAATATTTTAAAATAGATATATTAAAGAGGAATAGACAAACTAACTTGGAGAAAAATAGCTCAAAATCATCTTATGGTCCTATATCTCTCCGAAAATGTAGCTCATAATCACTTGAAATGAAAATAAAAAATCCATATAACTAATTTCAATTATATTAAAATTAACACTTAATTCAATTAAGTTGAGTTGAGGGAAAATTTATTATTTCTCATTCATTTTGAGATTAATGTGATTCTTGTATTTGCTTTTGCAGGTTGCTAGTCTTATATTTTTGGTGCAAGTTATAAGTCCAAATTAGTCTTAAGAGTGGCGTTGTTGTTGGTGTTTACAATATGGACATTGCAATCTCTATGGTGGCCTCCTCTATATGTAGTTAATGGCTTGTTGGGTGAAAAGGCAATAAGGTATTTTGTTGATATATTTGTTCATATTGCTAACGCTTTTGCCTTGGTATGTTGTGTTGCTAGTAATGGATGTAGCGTTGTTGGCGATTTGTTGTTGGTTGAAATAGATGTTGGATATGAAATTCTATGAGTCGTGCTACTTGCAAATGTTGGTTCCTCTATCAATGTGTAGATATTTGATTTTCAAATCGGCCATAATTTTTAAAGGCCTGGATTTCGAACATCTTCTAAAAAAATGAATATATATATATATATATAATATCAAAATATAGTAAAAAATGATGAAACTAATCTTGAAAAGAAGATTTTAAGCTAAGATCAATGCGAATCGTTATCTAGGCTAAAATAAGCTTTTTAGAGTTTTTTTTATTAACATTTCTCCAAAACTCATTTAAAACAAATTCAAAACATTTTTTTTACCATTCTAATAGATTCAAAGTACGAGAAAACCATTAGGAAGCCAAAACACTTAAAATTAGCTCCGTCAGTTTTAGTTAAAACTAAAATTGACACTTGGTCAGTCTTGGTCAAAACTAAAACTGATAGTTAAAATTAAAATTGACATTTGGGCAATCTTAGTTAAAACTAAATTGACACTTGGGCACTTAGTTAAAACTAACACTCACATTTTATTTTCACACTAGCCTTAATTTTGAAAAGACTCAAGTCTCGAATATTTTCTAAAAAATAAATATTAAAAAATTTATTTTAGAACATGTTAAAGATGGTGAAAAAGACTTTAAAATGAATATTTTAGAATAAGACTGGCACGAGTTGTCAATCTAGACTAGGGGTATTCAAAAAACCAGTGGCCCGAGCAACCTAGCCCGACCCAACCCAACTCGAAAACATATTTGGGTAGGGCTTCGAGTTCAAATTCACAGCCCGGTTAAAGTTCGAGTCAGATTTTGGGCCCGAGAAAATGTTCTTGGCTAACTCTGCCCTGCTTGATATTTATAATATATATAATTTATATTATATATATTATATTGTTTATATATATATTATTATATAATATATATATATGTATATAAATGGAGAAAGCTGCTAATGAAGTGCAACAACTTTCTTCTTGTATTTATATATATATGTATTATATATAAGGTAAAAAGTTGTTGCACGAGGTGTTTAATATATTATATTATATATAATAAATATAAAAAATATATTGCCTGACCCATTGGCCCGCCCGACCAGGTCAAGCACAAGTTGGCCCAGCCCAACGGGCCTAGGGTAGGGCCGTAGGCTAAAAATTTCAGCCTTAGTCTCTCTCAGACCGGGCTTTAGGCTGGTGTAAAACCCGACCTAGTTGGGCCCGAGAACACCCATAATCTTGAATAAAATTGGCTTTTTAGGATTTTTATCAAAATTCTTTCAAAACTCATTAAAATAATTTAAAATGACTTTTTAAGTATTCCGAGAGATTCGGAAGGCGAAAATTCCACCCGAAAAGCTAAAAATTGAGTTTTTCAAGTCAATTGGCGGATCGGCCAATTTTAAATAGTAACACTGGTGGATTTGTCAATTTTGGAACTAGCAGATTTGCCAGTCTTTTGCTTAGGGCTCCTATACTTATGCTTAGAAGGGGGATTTTTTTTTGTAATTTCAAAGGGAAACTCTACCAAAATTTCTCTGCAACCATTCCAAAATCTTGAAAACCATTTTTAAACATTTCCAAACACATCTAAAATTACAAATTTGGGAAGAAATCCCATAACATCTCAAATCCACAGCTAAAAATCAATATTTTTGGGATTTTAAAAGGGTTTTTTTTTTCATTTTTTTTTGAAGTGTAAAGAACAATAGAACCTACTCGTTCGTTTGTTTCTTTTAAAATTTGATTTTTTACCTTTCTATACAAATCTTCATCCTTCTTCATCTTGTTATTTGTGATTTTCTTAAAAATATGATGATTAAAATGGGTTAAAATTATTAAAACATGATAATATATTAAGATGAGCCCTAAAATGAGTTAAAATGTCATTTCTGTGATTTTAATCTTAAATTTCTCCTTGGCAGAGCCTTAGGCTAGTAAAATTGGATGAGGGAAGTAACTTAGGGACATTTTTAGGCTCCTTTCTCTTGAACAATTATGTGGAGCTTCGATCTTAGGACTATATTGAATTAATCTTTAAACCTTTGCTAATTATATGATCTTATTTTGGACTTAAAAATAAAACTTTTGGACATGGTTTTGGCCAAACATGAATATAGACCTCGTGGAAAGTAGTAACATGATTTGAACACCAATTGCTTGCTGGGATTTCGAACTGTAAATGGATTTGAACATCAAAGCTCCGCCAAAAGCCAAAAAGTCCATTTTTATAAGGATTTAATATGGTTCTTTGATCCATTTTTTAAAATTAATTCATCATAAAATTATTTTCATAATTCCAAGATGTTTTAATGTATTTAAAATTGATTTCTAGAATTTTTAAGTAAAAACCAAAATTTCAAAATTTTGGACAGGCTTTTGCCTCGATTTTTATGCCATGGGAATTTGTGGACCAGATTTGAAAATTAATTGATATAAGCATATATTTAACTCATTTTAAGATATTGGAAAATGAAAATTTAGCATTTTGAATAAAAAAACATAACTTTTCTTAATTAAAATCGATTTTGCTTCAAAATACATGCCATGCTTAATTTCACCCCGATTTTGTTCTGATGCATTTTATTTGGGTATAATATGATGTTTCATGATGAGTAGAATTGCGTATGAAGGATTTTAGTATAAAACATGATCCGATTAATGATATTATTTTTTACCTTGTTTCACGTACCATGCATGATTTTATCCCCATTTTATCTATGAAGCATTTATTTAACCTTAACATGATGATTAGTGATAAACTAGGATGTTTTTGAGTAATTATAGCATGATTTGTGACTACAATCATGATATTAATATTTACCTCAATATGCATGCCTTGTTAGGTTTGGCTTCGGTTTTAATATGAGCATGTTTTAAATAATTCACTATGATTATTTGTGATTAAATATGAAAATTCTAAGTGGTCTATGATATATGTGAATATTGATGTGTGGTTTATCTATTTGCTCGGTTTCATTCTAATTTTGATATTTTCCTTAAAAACGATATGGTAGGTCTTCAAATATATTTTTTATTCCTAAAATGTTGTATATAATTTATTCTCAAGTGTAAGGGTATGTTTTTGTCATCGACGGGTGCACATTTATATTTTATTTTGTTTCTTTTGTAATCTCCGAATATTTTCATACCATGTATATATCTTATTATTTGATGCAATGAAACGTCTATGTTTGCCCCTTTACATATCATTATTGTTGGTGCAATGAATAATACTTTTGATATTTAAAAATAATATAATACTATGACCTGAAAATGAAGCTGATTCCAATAAACTAAGTATATAAAGATAGTAAGATACGTCCTATTACCGCTATGTATATCCAACTTTTTAAACCCAATAGAGGGTTGTGGATTTTTTAAGAATTGAGTCACTATCCCTTTCTATATTTTTCCAGTCTATTTTAGGTGGCAACTCCCTTTCTCTGGACTTAGGCCCTTATTCTCTAAGTCTGTGAGCCTAAATAGTATTGAAGATGCAATCGCGGAGTAAGAGCTGAAATCCCTAGCTCACAAGCTGTAAGTGGGATTAATTGAATATAGTTATATAGATGGTTGTACTCAGGGGCTACAAACCTGGGTTGTTGGAATGCTGAGAATGGATGTTTCATGGTGTTGGCCTCATTGTTGAAGTGATGCAAGTTGTTGGGTACTTGAAGCCTTTTTAATGTTATAGAGTTGAGTGACTAGAGGCATGTTCATTGCTATTGGTTGGGCTGTTGGGACCTGGTTCAATTACTGATTGATGTATTGATGTAAGGAAATGTATGATTTTATATTGGATTGCTTATATTAGCACATGGTAGGTTGATAATGTTTTTGGCTAAGTGTTGACTGAATGGGTTTTATGCATGGCTACTGGTTCTGCTAGATGTTACTGAGATGATGGGTTTGCTATTAGGGGCCAGTTCTAATTGTATATACAAATGGAGCTTAGCTTATTTTTTAGGTGTTGAGAGTGAGTTATGCTAGTTGACATCATGTTCTGTTATGTTGATGATGTTGTTGGTTGAGGATTGACATGTATTATTTAAATTAAATTTTTTATTAATGCTTTAATCTAGTGATTTTTCATAAATAATCCCTCCCCAGTCCCTCCATATTCATTTTCTTTTTTGAATTGCTTAAATGTGACAAGAATATATTGTTGTTAAGATTAATAGCAGAAGAAGATGTTTTAATTGACTTCTTGCACATATTTCCCATTGTTGCAATAAAATCAACATAGATGGCCACAAAAGGAAAGATAAATTTTGAAGTCTTTGAAACAGATCTAGAGTTAGGATGACATAGGGCCACATATGATTTTATGATATTAGTTTTAATAGGTTGATTGAGATATGATAATATTACGATTGGCATGATAAGAGAGGGACTTGACCATCACTTGACAATGCTATTAGTTAGTGGCACTGCTTGGCTATGACCATGACAATGGGCCCTATATATTAGATAAGAGAAACATTTGGACAAGAGAGTTAGGTATAGGGGATTGGGTCCCTTAATTGAGGTTTAGCATGGTCCTGTTAGTTTATTATTATCCTTGAATGATTATATAATTGTTCGCTTGTTGTTATGTATAAGTATGTTTGACATGATAACTATACAACTAATTGAGTAGAACGCTCACCTTTGTTCATTATTTTTTTCCCATTGTACAATATGAGCTTAAGGAAATATTTTAATCAAGTTATCTGTGTCATCTCCTTCTTCGGTAATGAAATGCATTTTATTATATGAATATGTAAAGGGTATCATATTGGCATTCTCTAAGCAACAATAAATGTTTTATTTTTTTTTATTGAGATGCACATCATTTTTTATTGGAATTTATTACAATAATTTTATAATGTGTATAATTTTCTCATAAATTACTTTAAAAAATTAATTGTAACAAATTTCAATAAACTTAATAAAAAATAAAGTATTTATTGTTGCTTAAAGGATGCCAATATGGCATGCATTAAAAGGACCTTTATTTATTATTATATAATTATTTTTATATTAATTTGTATTTTATTACTCTGTGTTATCTTTTCATTTTTGTTCTTTGCGTGAGTAGCTGAGTTTCTTTCTCAGTTAGTTAATGAGATGCTTTGTCAAGAAACTTTAGCTGATAGATGTAAGTGTTTGTCGCTAATTACCAACAAGCAACTTTAGCCCATCATACTTATAGATAATTTTTTTACTTTTTGCTTTTTTTATATTTTTTGCTCAGATGTGTTTTTTATTATTTTTTTAAAAATAATTTCAGATATGTTTTTTTATTATTTTTTTAAAAATAATTTTCTGTTTTGTTGCTTTTTCTATTAATTATTTGTTATATTAGTTTTGTGTGTAATTGTTTCTGTTAATTTTGTTTTCCTGTATTTATGTTACTTGAATGCAACAAAAATATTCAAATCAGACATTGGAAGAACCTAAAATGAGCTAAACTATCGAGTTGCTCAAGTTGGCCTATGACATCCTTATTATATCATTAATCCCACATCTAAAAGTTACAAACTTTACACCCCCCCATGCTTGGCTATAAATAGGGCTTAATCCAACATCTAAAAATTATCATCTTTACCCCTATTGAATTTTCTATAAATAGTGAGCCTTCCATAATTTACAAAACACAATAAAAAGTCAAGCAACTCTTTACTACATTTTCTCTCTTCTCCCTCTCATATTTCTATAAAGGAAAATGTCTTTGGACTGCATAGAACTAGCTTCATTAGCTTGTTCGGGTGCTATTAATTAGTTTAATTAATTTTGGAGTCAAATCAATGCCCAAGCCTTCTTCCAAGTTAAATCAAGGCCCGAGCTTTCCATCAAGCCCAAGTTAAGGCCTAAGCCTCATTTTAAGCTCAAGTCAAGGCCCAAGCATCCTTTCAAGCTTAAGTTAAGGCTAAAGCCATCCACAAAGCCTAAGCTAAGGCCCAAGCCTACCATCAAGCTTAAGTCAAGGCCCAAGCCTCATTTTAAACCCAAGTTAAGGCCTAAGCCTTCTATCAAGCCCAAAGTCAAGCAAAGGAAGAAGAAATCCTTAAAGGTAACTATTAAATTCATCTTTTTTCAATTTGGTAAAATAATAAGTCTAACTTAATCCAAGCCCATTGCAATCAATGGAATGAACTACTAAAGACTTTGATTCTCATTCAAAAGGATATGTAAGTACATCTTGAAATTTCACTCCAAATGGTGAGCTCACCTAAAAGCCACAATTGGTTCTTTCTCCTTCTCTTCTTTTCTCTATTATTTTATAAGTTTATTTTATAAATATTATTTTAAAAATTTGTGCCTAACCTAGAATTTATAAGCGCTAGAGTTCGGATTTCCCTTTGACTGGAATTTTTGGTATTTATGATTTGAATGGATGTCATATTTAATATTGCTCATACATAATTAATTAATGTCATTCATAAAAATATTTTTCTAAAAGTTAAAGTTTCTTTAAAGAAGAATTTTATGTCACTTAAATCAACTTGAAAACCTAGCCCGAAATCCATCGTAATTGGTTTTGGATTAGTGCCTTTTGGGTATAAAATTAAATATTTTTCACGGAGTCAACTAAGAGAGTTTTTTCGTTAAATTTTTTCAAACCAAATAAATTGAGGTGGTCATTTTCCAATCAAACTTTCAAAACAAATTCATCTTCTCTTTCAAATTAAAGATGAGTAATTCTTTTTAAAATAAAAAGATTACTTTTCAACCTGTGCTTATTAAACTGATTGAAGATTGTATGCGACAGTGTTATGTGAGTTCAACCAAAATAAGTATTTCGACTCCTCTAAGTGGGCTAGATTGGTACTTGGGTGAGACCTCACAAAATTATATTCCAAATATTAATAATATAATTATTATTAAGTGTTATTTTTAAATTAAAAATTAGTAAAAATATGTAATTGAATTTTTTAATACTTCAATTAAAAATAAAAGAAATTATAAAATTCAACAAGTGAAATATCATCTTACTAAAATTACAGGATTCATTATAATTTTATGCATATTAAAAAAAATTACATTTGGGGATGAAGGCCTCTTGTAGGGGCAAAACTGGGAGGGAGGGCTTCTTGCTGCTGAAGAAGTCTAGGCTAACCCCTGGATATTTTCACCCCTGGTTGCAGGCAACTCCTCTTTTTTATTATTATTATTTTTATTTTGACCCTATCTGAAATAGAGTCATTTCAGCCTGAGTTTAAATAAAAAATTACTTATCTCGGCTGAAACTACACCGTTTTAGTGAAGGTTAGGTAAAAAAATTCGTGAAGAAGAACAAATATGTTCTTCTTCACCATAAGTGGACCGTAAGAGGAGAGAGTGAGACCAAGCCAAGTGAGGCAAGACTGAGACTGCAGAGGTAGCGGCAACACACCATAAGCATTGACCGATCGAGCCATAGTTCCATCCTTAAAGGTAGGTACTCTTCACCCAAGCTATTTTTTAAAAATAAAATTGATTTGTTTTGTGATTTTGCTAGTTAGGTTTAGGTTTTTCTTTAGAAATTTAAAATTAGTTTTAAATTTTTTGTTTTAATGATGTTTTTGATAATAATCATTTATAATTATTGTTTAATTTATTGTTTTGATGATATGTTTAATTCATAAAATTGAAATTGAGTTTTTTTTTTATCTTTTTACAAAAAATTTATTTTTTCACTTAATAATGGAGAAAAAACCTAAAACTTTCTTTAATTTTGATAACAAATTGGTTGGCAGGTTGGAGGAATCTATTGGTTTAGCTTTCATGCTTATTATTGGTAGAACTAATTATTAATCAAAGTTGGCAAAGCTCAAGAAGGAAGTTGCAGGATCTGATGATTTTTAGGTTTTGATTTATTTTTTGGGTTGTTATTCTTGAATTTTCTGGATTTTCGTTCTTGTGTTCATATTTTTTCTTTTTTCATTTTTAAAATTTTTTTGAATTATTAATCAAAATTTATTATTTTAACGGCGTTATTGAATTCTTGTTAAGGAGGGGCTTAAAATTTTGGTTTTAGTAAATCTTGTATATAATTGAGCCTAAAATTAATTTAGAGGCTAATGTGTACCTTAGCAAAAATTTGAAGGATTTGTTTTAATATTCTCCCTAAATTAAATATTCAATTTTATCTCATATTCTCCCTAAATTAAATATTCAATTTTATCTCAATCCTAGCTTCAAAC
This sequence comes from Garcia nutans, assembly GCA_947685225.1. Classification (NCBI taxonomy): domain Eukaryota; kingdom Viridiplantae; phylum Streptophyta; class Magnoliopsida; order Malpighiales; family Euphorbiaceae; genus Garcia; species Garcia nutans. The sequence continues at coordinate 2,896,950 of CANTUV010000051.1, read as the reverse complement.
TTTTGATCCTCCTTCATCTAAATCATAGTTCCACCACTGGCCTCTTGTGATCCCCTTGTCCATGTGTGGATGTATAGCACTCAATTTATGAAAAATTATATATCATTATTTATTGAATGATAATGATCATGCTATGTACAATATATAGAATGTGGACCTATTGGCCATGACCAAATATAAGCTAAATAGGAATTTATACTAAAAACTTGTATATATTATTGAGGAAATTATATTATGTATTAATTTTAAAATTTTAAATATTTTATAATTTTATATATTTCTGGTATATTAGATGTACATCTCTAAAAATGGAAATTTTTGAAATTAAAAATTGATAAGTGGATATATAATTTTGATATACTATATATATACTTCTAACAGTAAATTATTTTTCAAAAGTAAAAAATTAAAAATTAATTTTTTTAATAAAAAGAATGGATGATTTTAAAAATGTTTTGAGGTGTACTCGGACAGGGGTTGAGCCGAACTTTATCCTAGCTCGAAATCTGATTTGAGTTTAATTTGGACTTCAGTATATGGCTTGTGGCTTGATCGTATGCCTGTAGGCAAAAAGTATATTTAAGCCAACTCGGTTGAATTGGGTTAGCCTCTCAGGCCAAATGGGCACATTAAGAATTAGAGACATTTGAACTCTACAAAATGTTGGTTTAAATATTATTGGGTTTAAATGTTATTGTTGTTGTTGTTATACTAAAAAAAAGCAAAAAATTATGAACTATGAAGATAGATTAATGAACACAAAACATTGAATCCCTAGATATGAGATTACAAGCAACAAAAAAATCATTAAATCCTATATCTAAAATCCCAAACAAGTGAAAACCAAAAATAAAAAAAAATACCAATAACTACAATAAAAATAAAGTAAAAACTAAAAACTACAATCACAAATTTTAGATAAAATATACAATCATAAAAAATGCTAAAAACTATAATAAAAGCAAAGCAAAAAATAAAAAACGGACATCTTGGTCGTTGATGCTTGCCAACCATCAACAACTTCACATAAAATGGTGGCTAAGATTTTAAAGAGAGATTAAAAGAGAGATAGAGAGGCAAAGAGGCATCGTTGCATTCGAGAGATTGAGGGAGCAATAGATTGAGTGAGTTACAAAGAGGTAGAGAGGCATAGAGTGAGGTTGAGGGAGAGAGAGTGTCACGACCCAAATTTGAGGGCACGTGACCAACACTAGGGAACGAGAAAGCACGTGGCTTTTAAAATCCGTAGTCAGCCTAACAACTCAATTTCTGAGAAAACTAGATTGAGACAGGAATCGCTATTTCAAACGAGGCTTACAAGCCTACTAATATTATAATATTAATACAATATCACATTATCATTATCTAACTTTGTTTAAAAACATATTTGATTAAACAACATAATTAATAGAAAGATAAATAGAGAAAGAAGTACTATGCGGAGTTCTAAAATACAACAAGGTGAATTAGATAAATGAGAAAGAAAATAAATAATTGTATAATTCCTGCAAAGGGATAAAAAGGCAGGATGATCTGAATAAGCAATGCTCATATGCAAACCCGGAAACCTGAGAAAAAATGATAAACAAGAATGAGCATTCAACTCAATGAGCTATATAGTAATTAATATAATACATCATTTCCATGCCAATAATGCTCGTGCAATGACAACCATACACACAAATCACATAAACATATAATGATAGGAGTAAGTCAATATAGCCACACTAAATCTCAAATTAGGGAGTTTATCCTCCCTATCTAGCTTTCTTGATCCACACGTTTCTCTTAGATTCCAATACATAGAGTCCGCTGTCACTTCCTTAGCCAAGCAGCGCTGAGCATGAGAATGCCCCCGCCGTCACGCCAGTCCAAATCTCATCATCATCATATAATATCATTGAGTCATAACTCAAATCCCAGATCATGTGTGGTCCCATATCATCATAACTCTGTCCAGCAAACATGGAGAATATACACCAAGCACAATCAACTCATACTCAATACACATTATGCTTATAATAATAAATTTATATATATTGCACAAGTAATTGATGCATTTATGCAAATGTAGCTATAAACATAAATTAGGAAAATGGTGTTTTATATTAATCTATATAACTCACAATAAGCGAGATCCAACAACTCTCCTCAAAGCACCTGATTAACAATGAAAAAACACCTATCATATCAGGAAATAAGATTGGAAATGGACGAAAACTTCATCTAAAGATCACGAAAATCATTCCGTTTGTGTCGTGCGTGAATAGTGCTCCAGTGGCAGATGATAGCATTCTTGGTGGGGCCGGATTCATCGGTCAATGGGCTACACGGTAGTACCAGCGGTGTGCATAGTTAATCACTGAACAACTGTAGATCTGAGAAAATGTCAGACGCTCTCTCTCCCCCTCACTTTCTCTCTCTCTCTCTCTTCTCTTCCTCTATTACCGACTCCCTCCCCCTTCTTTTCAAATACATACATATATATATATATTTCTTTTCTTTTTCTTTCTTTCTTTCTTTTTTTATAAAATATCAAAAAAATTGTTTAAAAAAAATTTCATAATTTAAATAATAATTATTTATATTTTAAAATATCATTTTAAAATAATTTAAAAATTGAATTATTACAATCTTCTCCCCTTTATAAAATTTGTCCTCAAAATTTCAAATTATAGTAAGCGCTCAAGTAGAAAAGCTATTTATTCTTCCCCGTGCACTCTGATACATATTATCTTAAGAACTATAACTAATATTCTTGGGTCGACTATTGTATCATCTCAAAATCTTACTCAGCTATTAATACATTTTAGACTTAACCCTTAAGTTTAATGTTTAATCATCATAATTGTTACCATCTTGCATAAACTCCGAATCACTCATAAGCACATTTTATCTTATATTAATTTTTGAACTTTAATTTTATACCTTAACCAATATCAAATCTTAATGTTTCTCTTTGTACATGTCTAAAATCTTTATTCATTTACCTCAATCATTTATCCTTATGAGTTCATTTCAAATCATGCTTTATGCTAATCATTTCTACATTTCCACATATAAAATATATCAATTCAGTTACACTTAATTTAATCACTTTAAACTCAAATTTCTAAATTATTCTAGAAGTTCCAATAATTTTTTTACAACCTCTAACTAACAATTTTACTTGCTTATTAACTAAAAATTATCTCAACATATATATAAACTTGTATAGAAAAATTTTAACAAATTACTAGGATTTATTGTCACTTTAACTGTTTACATTTCCTAAACTCCACAATTTCATCTCATTTTAATTCTACTGAATAACCTTCATTCTTTATCTTTCTATCCTAGCAAACCAAATACATTTAAAATATTTTACATCAACAAATACAATTATATTCCCATATCACAAATATTTCACATTCAAACTCTTCATGCACTATCTATTATCAAAATTTAAATTTACTCTACATTTACAATTCATAACTATTATTTGTCAATTTATCCAATGCCAAGTCCTAATGATATCCTTGATTTATAGATCAAAAACTACTATTAATGCATATCATAATTATTGTTACTTATTAATGTAAACAAGCTTAGCTATCTGCTAGCACTAGAAGTGTGATAATCTCCCCATAAGATTTTTAATTATGGATTTCAATCTCTTGGCACAACTTAAATATTCTAAATCTTTCATTAATTTCAACCATCTAGGCTCCACAGGTAAAATTAAACACATTACAATTGAATGCATCATTCATAACCTAATTATCTCATATGTTATACTGTACATTCGATTTCCATTCACTTAGATTCTATTTTTCACCAAATCATAGTTCAAGTAAAAATTTAGATATATCATGAATCAATTATCTTATTTCTTATGCTACTAGGTCTGCCTGAGGAACTACGTAAATTTAGCATTTCACACATTCAAGGGAAAACACACAATGTCAAGATACACAATCTCTAATTCAATCCACACTTCAGGAGCACATAAGTAGCAAAACTCATGCCATGTATTTATCAAACACATATAATATTCACATACATATGACAGCTGTTGAATCACAACCCACATATAATGCTGAATTTGAGGTAATTGAGACTCAATCAAAATGAAAAGGAAACCTATACTCCGCATCAGACAAGAACTTAGACCAACTATAACTCTTTTAATCATAGACATACTACAGGCTACAAGATCTTTGCTCTGATACCAACTTTGTCACAACCTAAACTCGAGGCACGTGACAGGCACTAGGGAATGGGAAAGCACGTGACTTTCGAAACTCATAGTCAGCCTAACAACTCAATTTCTAAGAAAACTGGATTGCGACAGGAATCATTATTTTGAACCGGGTCCATAAGCCTACTAATATTATAATATTATTACAATATCACATCATCATTATCAAACTTTGGTTAAAAACATATTTGACTAAACAACAAAATCAAATAGAAAGATAGATAGAGAAAGAAAGAAGTTCCATGCAGAATTTTAAAATACAAGAATATGAAATAGATAAATGAGAAAGAAAATAAATAATTGTATAATTCCTGCCGAGGGATAAAAAGATAGGATGATCTAAATAAGCAATACTCCTATACTCAACCTGCAACCTGAAAAAAAATGATGAACTAGAATGAGCGTTCGACTTAATAAGTTATATAATAATTAATATAATACATTATTCCTATGCCAATAATACACATGCAATGATAACCAGACACACAAATCACATAAACATATAAGAATATGAGTAAGTCAATAGAGCCACACTAAACCTCAAATTGGGGAGTTAACCCCCTTATCTAGCTTTCTTGGTCTACTCATTTCTCTTAGATTCCAATACATAGGGTTTGCCGTCACGGCCTTAGCCAAGTAATGCTGAGTATGAGAATACCCTCTCCGTCACGCCAATCCAAATCTCATCATCATCATCATATAATATCATCGAGTCATAACTCATATCCCAAATCACGTGTGGTCCCATATCATCTTATCCCTATCCAGCAAACACGGAGAATATACACTAAGCATAATGAACTCATACTCAATACACATTATACTTATAATAATAAATGTACATATATTGCACAAGTAGTCGATGCATTTATGCAAATGTAGATATGAACATAAATTAGGAAAGAGGGGTATTATATTAATTTGCACAACTCATAGTAAGCGAAATCTAATAACTCTCCTCGAAGCATCCGACTAACGATGAAAAAACATCTGTCACATCAGGAAAGGAGATTGGAAACGGTCGGAATCATTGCCGAAAGATCACAAAAATCGCCTCGTTCATGCCGTATGTGAACAGTGATCCAGTGGCCAATGACGTCATTTTTGGTGGCGCTGGACTCTTTGGACAATGGGCTATATGGTGGTACCGACGGTGTCGATAGTTGATCACCGGATGACAATAGATCTGAGAAAATATTTGATGCTCTCTCTCCCTCACTTTCTCTCTCTCTCTCTCTCTCTCTTCTCTTGCTTTGTTTCTGACTCCCTCCCCCTTCTTTTTAAATACATACATATACATATTTCTTTTCTTTTTCTTTCTTTCTTTCTTTTTTTATAAAATGTCAAAAAAATTTAAAAAAAATCATAATTTAAATAATAATTATTTATATTTCAAAATATCATTTTAAAATAATTTAAACATTGAGTTATTACAGCAAGAGATGAATATTGAATAAGAGGAGCGAGGAAGGGAAATTAAGGCTTCAAAACTCTAGGGTAAAGCTAGGAGAAATGGGAGTGGAAGGAAGGCAGCACGACATAATATAAAAGGTTGGAATATGGATGGAGACAATGCAACACAAAACTTATGAGGATTAGTAAAATGTGTAACACCCTTATACCTTATACTCCATATATGTATAATACATATACTCAACATATATAAAATACGCATACACAATACACGAATGTTAAAATTCCTATCTTACCAAGATTTTTATAATTCCAAGAAAAACATTTTAAAACCTAACTTGCGCTTCAATAAATAGACAAAACCATTCATTTAATAATTTTAAGTACCAAAAACACATATTTTAAAGAAAAGTCTCTAGAAAAAATTCGCCAGAGTTTTTATCTGTATTTTGGATATTCCTAAAAATCAATGACTCAACCTGCATAAAATTTTTGCACTTCCAAAAACATACATTTAACTAATTATCCTCATTCTCCAAAACATTTAGTCATATATCAACACACGCACACACACATATATATAATGTCCCTTGTTAACAGCCCTTAAACCAAAAACCTTTAAAGTTTATAAAATTCTCAAACATATGCATATAATGAACATAGTTATAATAAGTTTCACAAAATAAATATTTGCATGTTTCTACTGCCACTGGTCCTCTTGCAACCCACTCAGAACTTTTAGTATATCCAAACAACCCTTGACCTCGTAAGGTCTAGCAGGGCTCTCAGTATAAACTCTACCACCTGTGAGATAAGACAATGCATAATGCTTTTCCTTAAATCCAACAATACAACATGAAATTCCCTTTCAAAATATTTACATTTTCATTTCAGTTCATCACCTAACATAACCACATGCATTAGGCCCAAAAGACCTTATATAACATTCATATTCCAGAGATAATGTTTTAGACTTCTTTTGACACTTAGTGTCTAGCCTAAAGGCAATAGAAGTGACGCCCGACGTCTAGCCTGAAGGCAAAATATATAATGGTGATGCACAACGTCTATCCCGAAGGCAAATTAAATATCAGTGATACTTAGCATCAGCCCAAAGGCAATCATAAGCATGCCGCCAAATACACAACTCTGGAACTGAGCATTACATAAGGTAACACACGTTTTATATACCCTTTTATAATTTTCTCAAACATTGGCTTTTATACCACATTTCATTCTTTTTGCAATTTTTCCATCAATTTACCATGTTTTCATCATAAATATTAATTTCTTTGCTACTTTCCTAATGTGGCCAATTTATGCCCTAAAATTTGCATAAACACTTTCTTTCCATAAACACAATTAGCAATCTTAAAATGGCTTAACTATCCATTCATTATGCAATCAATACCTTTGAATGCATAACTATGCTTTTTACATGTGACTTCACACATTAAAGTAATGTAGTTCTAATATTAATATGCAATGTAACATGCCATTTTTAATGTATTACAATATAATTCTATCAAAGTATATACTAACCTCTTGGTACTGCCTCTTCTAAGCTAAAATGTACGCCTCCTCACTAACTATTTAATATTGTCCTTCACTACTAAGTTATGGAAATAACTATTTACTCAACACCTAATCAAAATGTGAGCATATAACATATATTAGAATCACATTTCTAGGTGTTTTAACTATTAAACACAATTTAAATAAAATTCCTCAAAATTTTCAAAATTTGACCTAATCTCCTTCTAGAACTCCATTCTAATCAATTTTTAATTGGTATTCTAAGTTCATTTCTATCATTAAAGGCATATCATAACATGATACAAACAATCATCTTCTTCAATTTTGTATTTTCATTTTACTCAATTCCAAATAGTCATTTAAGTTCATCTCTAACATTAGAATAATTTAATAACATGATTTAAACAATTAAATACAATTTACATCCATTCCTTAACCACACTTTTTCCAAAACCCTAAATTCAACACAACTTCGTCTAAACTACTATCAAACTTGAGCAAATCAATCAAATAACCATAAATTCTTTACCTGCTCATCAAAACAACACCTTTCATACCTATATAACAAATTAGTTCACCGTCCATCAAAACCCTAATTCTTGCATAATCCAATTTTCCAACATAACGTAACATTAAAGTATAAAGCTTACCTATTTGTTGAAAAACTACCAAAACTCCTATTGATTCTTGAAAATTCACTCAAAAATTGGTGTTTGGAAGAAGAGAAGTCCACCCTTGTCCTTCAATGGAGGTTTGGCCCAAGCTTGAAGAAGAGACGAAGAAGAAGACAATTATTTAACTTTTATTTTCTTTCTTCATTTAAGACCATATATGTATTATTTTAATATTTTAATTAGTTAATTATTTATTTATTTTTTTAAAAAAACTATTTTATATCTTTCATCCAAAAATAAATTGTTATATATATATATATATATATTTTAAAATTTTTCACCATTTTCCATTCACCTTTGACTTTTACCTTTCTACTTTAGACTTTTATATGTTATATATATATATTTAAAATATACATCACATATACATTTCATATTTCTCACTTCCAACTCTCCATTTATCCCTTAAATAAATTATTTTAATTTAATTAAGTTTTAAATTATTTTATTTTAATAATTGTGCGAATGCTATAATGCTCTCCCCCTTAAAAGAATTTCATCCTTGAAATTACCTGATATCAACTCTGGAAGAGTTGAGGGTACTGGATCCACATAATCTGCTCACTCTCCATGTTGGTTTCTCGATGGAATGGTTCCTCCATAACACTTTAACCAATAAACACCTTCTTGTTTCTTAACTCTTTCACCTTATGTGCTAAAATCACCACTGGTTCCTCTTCTTAGGGCAGATCCGGACTTACCTCAATACACTCAACTGATAATATATAAGATGGATCCAATATGTACCTTCGAAGCATTGAGACATGGAAGACATTATGTATCTGGTCTAACTCAGGCAGCAAAGCCAGTCTACAGGCCACCAGTCCTACTTCTCTAGTACCTCATAAGGACCAATGAAGCGAAGACTCAACTTTTTTTTGACCAAATCTCAAAATCTTCTTCCATAGAGACACTTTCAGGATCACCTTATCTCCCACACTAAACTCTATATCTTTCCTCTTCAAGTATGAGTATAATTTATGTTAGTCTGAAACTATTTTCAAATGATCCCAAATAATTTTCACTTTCTCTTCTGCTTCTTTGATCAAATTGGAACCTACAATTTTACCTTTTCCAACGTTATCCCAATACAATAGTATCCTGCACTTTCTGCCATACAAGCCCTCATAAGGAGTCATCCCAATACTAGACTGGAAGCTATTATTGTATGCAAACTCAATCAGAGGTAAGTGTCTATCTCAGCTCCTAACAAACTTAATGACACAACTCCTCAACATGTTCTCCATGACTTGAATCACTCTCTCTGACTGCCCATCTGCCTGAGGATGTAAAGCAGTACTGAAAAGTAACTGAGTACCCAATGTATCTTGCAAACTCTTCTAAAATTTAGATATAAATCCAGGATCTCGGTCTAATACCAGAGAAACTGAGACTCCATGCAGTCTTACCACCTCATTCACATAAATTTCAACTAGCCTATCAAGAGGTTAATCCATCCTAACTGGAAGAAAATGGGTAGACTTCGTTAATCTATCAATTATTACCCAAATTGCATCATTCTTCCTCTAGGTCAAAGGTAGTCCAGCCACAAAAACCATGGTTACTCGTTCCCATTTTCACTCAGGCACTGATAATGATTGTAGCAACCCTGAAGAAACCTGGTACTCAGCCTTCACTCTCTAACAAGTGAGACATCTGGATATAAATTTTGCTATGTCTCTCTTCATACTTGACCACCAATAATGTTGCTTCAAGTCTTAATTTATCTTGGTAATTTCAGGGTGTATAGCATAAGATGATTGATGTGCCTCCTCTAAAATCCTCTTCTTCAATTCCACATTTTCAGGAATACAAAATCTATATCTGTACCACACACTACCATTAACTCTCAAATGAAAATCCCTACTCTCCCTCTTTTGGCAGTCCTTTACAATCTTTTGAATTCTCACATCTATCTTTGATGCCTCCTTAATCTGATCAAGCAATAATGGCCTCAACTACAACTGAGCCATAAGTGCTCCATCATCACAAACCTCAAGTATAGCATGTAATGCTCTCAACTCAATAAGTAACGAGCGAATTGGTAATCAACCCTGCCATAAACTTTTGACTCAAGGCATCTGTAACTACATTTTCCTTGATGGGGGCAGTATTCAATCAAGCAGTCATAATCCTTTATCAATTCCAACTACTATCTTTGCCAAAGATTCAACTATTTTTGGACACCCAAATATTTCAAACTCTTGTAATCTGTGTAGATGAAACATACAAATGGTGTGGCCAAAATTTTAATGCAAAAAATAATGGCTGCCAATTCAAAATCATGAGTTGAACAATTCAGCTCATCAGTCTTTAACTGCCTAGAGGCATAAGCAATAACTCTACCCTCCTACATCAGCACACCATCCAAACCACTATATGAATATCACTGTATATCACATATGGTTTACCTTCCACAGGTAGAGTAAGGATTGGAACTTGAGTCAACATGTCTCTCAACTGCTCAAAGCTCGCCTGACATTGATCAGTCCACACAAGTTTCACATCCTTCCACAGTAATATGGTGAGTGAAATAACTATCATAAAAAAAACCCATCATAAACTGACGATAATAACCTGCCAACTTGCTTTAAACATATTTTAGGCATTTTTTTCTTAAACATATTCCAAAAAACATTCAAAATTGTTTTAATACACATTTAAGGTATTTTAAGAGATTTGAAATGCAGGAAAACATTTAGGAATTAAAAAACTCGAAAATGGATTGAAAAATCCTAAAATAGCAAATTTGGCCTAAACTGGCGAAACCTATAACTAGTGGTCTACTAGTTAAGGATTGGTTGACAGCTAGTCCCATTCAAGGGGCCTATTTCTTGGGATTTTATATAAATAGAGGAGCCATAAACCATTTTAGGAGGATTTTTGGCACTTTTAAAGAGAAACTCTACTAAAATTTTCACTCAAATCACTCAAACTCTTTGAAATTCATCCAAAGCACACCCAAACACCTCAAAAAAAGTTGATTTAGGGAGAAGTCCCAACAAACCAACCAAAAAGGTCCAAATTCGAAGCCAAAACTTAAGATTTCAAGAATTTCTTAAAAGGATTTTTCTGATTTCATTGAACACTTGAGTTTGAAGGAGCCTACTCGTGGGTTTGCATCATTTAAACCCTATTTTTGTTGATGTTTATTTTTTATTTATGCTTTCCTTTCCTCTACATTTCTTGATTCTTTGGGATTTGTAAAATAAAATGTTTAAGATGTGGCTTAAATATGTTAACATGAGCTTAAATGGTAATTTTATAATTTTAATCTTTGACATTTCCTTTGGTCGAATCATGGATGGAGAACTACATGCTTAGACATATCCTAGACATTCTTGGACTCCTTGGACCCTTTTTCCCTTTAATCATGAGTTGTGGACATGGATTTAGACCTTTTGAACTCATATTAGTACCTTGGTTGTGTTTGAACATTTGATTGAACATTAATCTTGCATTTTGGGATTGTTTTGAACTTAATTTGGACTAAGACCTAAGATTGGACATAAACAAAATTTTGACCAAATCTGGATATCTGAAAATTGCTAAAAATTGGACCTAAAATCAATTAAAACATTATACTTTCATTGGATATTTGAAAAACCTAGAAATCAGAGTAAAATGGAGCCTTAATGGCTAACTTTGTGTAACTGGCAGACTGCTAGTTGAGGACTAGAGATCTGCTAGTCTCCAACTAGAACTTTGCCGATGGAGACTGTTAATCCTCCAGTCTCAATTGGAAAGTTGCCAATCGCACAAATTTGGCCATTTTGCCTCGTTTTGCATCCTTTTCTAATGATTTTTAGTCCATTTTTCACCGTTTTCAATTCTAAAATTATTATTATTTTTAAAGTGTTATAAGATGATTAAAATGATTTTTCATGACTTTAATAAAAAAAACTCTAATTTTGGATTTTTAGAGCGATTTTGCCTCAGTTTTTATGATTAATGGTTTTTTAAGCCGATTATGAGCGAAACTTGATATAATCATATATTTGGAATATTTTAGGATATTTAAAAGGAAAAATGTACAAAAATACCCTTGAAATTGTGCGAAGATACATATTGACACTGAAAATTTTTTAGCTCATTTATACACCCCTTGTTGTAAAAAGCTAACAAATTAGCTCTTCATTTAAAGGAAAGTTAACTATCGTCAACTCTATGGTTAGTTAGCAGGCGAATGTGCAAATATGTTTCTTAAATTTGTTTAAAAGTATGGATTGGTACTGAATATTTTTTTACCCAATTATACACTAAAATGATATTTTTTAACTATTCATAAATGAATCAAATATATTTAAGAGCAATTTATACTAAATAATATTTCGATTAAAATTAGTATTTAATATTTCTTATAATGAACCTTTAAAATTATTAATTTACATTATATATATACATATTTGGATCATATGTTTTATGTCATTAGGAGGATATATTTAAGAAATTTTCTTACAAATATAAAAAAATTATTTTAAAAATATCTATTTTTTTAAAAAAAGATTTGCTTTTAATTTTCTCTTTCAAAATTTGAAAATTGATATTTTAAAATAAAAAATAATTTCAAATGAAAATTAAAAGCAAAATTTTTTAAATTTTGATATTTTAAAAATATTGTTATTTTCTTATATTTTTAAGGAAATCTTTTAAATGTATCTTCTTAATGACATAACACATCTGATGCAATATGTATATATATAATATGAATTAATGACTTTAAAGGTTCATTCGGAGAAATATTAAATAATAATTTTAATCAAAATATTATTTAGTAAAAAATGCTCTTAAATATATTTGATTCATTTATAAATACGTAAAAATATCATTTCAGTGCATCATTAAGTGAAAAAATATATCCAGTGTCAATCTATATTTTCGTGCAAATTATACATGAAAACTAGGTCGAGCGGCATAAGGGCTACCCAACCCAACCATTTCGGGCTTGGCATGACACGACTCAAGTGCCAGACACGATCCATCTTACTTGGTATGCTCAAGTGCCAAGCACGATCCATCTTTCATGGCACGCTCAAGTGTTCTAAGTTAGGCTAGGCTAAGACATTTAGCTTGTTAGGCCAGCCCAGCATGACATAACAAATGGCCTGACTCGGTACGATCTATCATGCCAAAGAAATATATTATATATTTACACCTACTTAAATAAAATTTGCACACATAATTTTTTTAGTATTGGAAAACAATAAATTCTTGTAAGTAGAGGTTTGGATCTTACCTTTGACGATATCCACGGAATATTAACTTGTGCTTGTACTACCAGTCTTGAAAAAAAATCACCAAAGAGGGAAAGTTCTCACATTTCACAGTCTAAGAATCAAGCTTAAAGCTCTCAATCTCATACTTTTAGAATAAAGAGTTATAGGAGAGAAAAAAAACATAGCAACCACCTTTTTGAGCTTACAAATACTCATGTATTTATAGTGGTAATATCATTCTCCTAGAAAGATTTGTGTTTTGATTTTAGAGATAAAATCAAACTCTCTTGGATTATTCTAATTATCTAAGGATATTATCCTCTCCTAAATATCATAATATTATCTTACTAATATTAATTATAATAAATATTATAATTAAATAATATTTATAATTATATTGGCCCATGGGTCTATCCATTGGTCATGGGAGGACTTGACCCAATACCGATATTTTTCACTCACACATGATGTAACACATGCTTAAAAGATGTCATGGTTTAAGGCAACTCGTACTAGATTAATATATTATGCGACCGACATACTACGAGAGCTCTAAGCTATACACATGTTAGGGATATAGAGCGTCTCGTTTGCTGAAATGACTTTAAAGTAGATATAGGATGCTTTATCCCAAACTACTTATCATATTTTCATTGTTCCCATAAGATCTCAGGACAATTTTCACCCATAATTATGTAACCTTACAAATATAATTGGTTAACCTGTGGGTATAAAAAAAGAAAGTGAAAATCCAATAATCTTTCTTTTAGTTCAGTTTCCTTGATCATGGTTAAACTCACTTTTCTAGAAATATCCCGTTTGGTCAAATCATTCATAACCTTCTAGTAACATCCTAAGATAGCAAATATCTAACCATATCTCAAGAACCATGCAACCAAAAGTCATAAGTGTAACCTTGAGAATCAGAATTCTCAAGGGTCTCACATTGATAAAAGTTGAGATCATATGCTTTTTTATCCACCATGTGGTTAAAACTTCGCACATGTGGTACAAAACATATGCCACAGTGTTCTTCCTATTACAATAGGGTGCATGTTTATCATAAAAACATATTTTTGAATTAAAAAATACCATGCAGATGATAGTTTAGATAAACTCAAAACCTCACTGAAGTTCACATATCTACTTAGTTTGATTTAGAACTAACATTTGGCGACTTAGACAGAATTGGACATAATCACATGTAACCAGCCCAAAAAAGGAAGTAAATAACAAATCTCATTATGTAAATGAGACGATCATCTCGCTTCACGAACGAGCTCATTATCACCTAGGTAAAATGCTTGAAACTGATCTCATCTTTACTTGCCACATAGACAAATAGAAGGAAATTAACCATGTGAGAAGATTAATTTGTATTCTGTTCAACATGCTCTTAATAAAATTAAATGCACCAAACTTTTAAACTCATGTAAATATAGAACAAACATCATGTTTAGTATTAATAAAAGAAATAGTCAAGTGAACATAGTCTCAGAGAGATAAATAGTATAAATACATCTATATCTATGCAATCTAAGAGACTTTGTATGCCTAATGAATACATCTCCAAGAATTGGTTAGGTAAAGAGACCTACAACCATATTATGCGTAGAAATGTATTTTGTGTTCACCAGTTTATGTGTGACCATGTCTCAAAAAAATTTGTACAATATGCTTCTAGCTACTTTTTCAAAGTGCTAAACCTATTACTATTTATTTGTCAACCCAAAGGGAAAGCAAATACCAAGTATTGTACACACCATTATATATAAATGAAAATCTAGTAGTACTTATATAAGGGATATTTTTCACATGCTCTATATCCTCTTGAAGATTTGGAGCATAGTTTATGACTCAAGCCTTTGCCTTTGGTAACTGGGGTATCCATAAGTTTATGATTACACATGTTGAATCGTTTAAGTACTTTCTAAATATATGTCTCTTTTAAAAGAGACAACAATTTCCTCAAACGATCTTGAAGTCTTTACTCCAAGAGTATATGTGACTTCACTCATGTCTTTTATCTTAAAATTGGTTTATAACTACTCTTTAATGTGGTTTAAGAACACCTTGTTTCCTGCAATAGTCCTCATCTATCATGGTAAGCATTATGAAAGCAAATGTACCATTATTTGAAAATTGCTTAAGGTCATGGATTGACGTTTCAACCTTCAAACTTTTTCTTGACCTTATTTGATAAAGCTTGTTGGTCATTCCATATAGATTTCTTCATCTAATTCTCCATTAAGAAAAAGGCAGTCATATTGCATCCGTTCGATACAATTCAAGACTAAGGTTTGTCACAATTTTCTATAATCAATCCTCATAGATATAAAAGTTACAATAGGAGAAAACATATCTCTGTAGTTTTTTTTTTTGTTGTGTATACCCCTTTGATATGAGAGAGCCATATGCCTCTCAAGAAATTTGCCGTTAGCTTTTGTTTCATTTTGATAATCCATTTATTCCCAATGGCTTGAAATCCTTTTGGAAGATATACCAATTCTTATAGTTAGTTTTATCGCAAAGAATAATTATTCTTCCAATGCATTTATTCATTTATTCCTTAGCAAGACATGAGAGCCTCTTAGATATTCTTTGGCTCATTTTTATCTTGAGACAGAACCATAACCATAAATACTTCTCCATTGCCTTCGATTTTAAATCATCAATGAGGTATTATTTCATAGTCGCTTCATCTCAAATAAAAATCTTAAGGAGTAGTCTCATCAAGTTAAATTAATATATGTATTAAATCAAGATCTATAGTGCTCCCACTAGAGTTGGGATAAGTACTCTCACTTAAACTAGGATCATTCTTTGTTTAGACCAGCTGGTGGAGACTAACCTACCAAATTGGTACTCCCACTCAGATCAGGATCACTTTTATTCGGACTAGTTGGTGGAGACTAACCCACCAAATTTCTTCCACTCAGATGAAGTGGTCCTTGCAAACTTTGATCCAAGGTCTTATACAAAGATCGCTCTTGATTTACTTTGCCTTGCTTAGAAAATTTATTGTGTAAGTGACATATATTATTCAACTTAAATTGTTCTCCCACTATTTTTCATGCTCATGAAAAACATATCCCTTGGATAGTTTAGAATATCTCATAAAGATACTCTTTTTACTTGTTGGGCTTAATTTTTCATGTTTGTAAGAGGTATTGAATTCATAAGCAACGCGTCCTTAGGATTTTTGGGACACAAAGGACATGTTGCCAACCTATCCATAATTTATATGGAGTGGAAATAAATAACTTGGAGAGTACTAAATTAAGTACATATGTGACTCTCAGTAATACATTGCCTTAATAGGCGATGGGTAGTTTGAGCCCTAACCAACCTAATTATTTTTAAACAACTAATCAACCTAATTATTTATAAAAACTAGAACACAAACAACTAAGGCTTTGATACAAATATTGGAAAAAGATAAATCCATATAAGTAGAGGCTCGGATCTTACCTCTGACGATGCCCACGGAAGATTAATCTTGTGCTTGTACTACTAATCTTGAAGGAATAATCACCAAAGAGGGAAGGTTCTCACTTTTCACAGTCTAATAATTAAGCTTAAAACTTCTCAGTCTCACACTTTTGGAGTAAAGAGTTATAAGATAGAAAAAAAAAAACCTTAGCAACCACCTTTTTGAGCTTACAAATATTCATGTATTTATAATGGCAATATCCTTCTCCTAGAAAGATTTGTGTTTTGATTTTAGAGATAAAATCAAATGCTCTTGAATTATCTAATTATCCAAGGAAGTTATCTTCTCCCAAATATCTTAATATTATCTTAATAATATTTATTATAATAAATATTATAATTAAATAATATTTATAATTACATTGAGTCTATGAGTCCATCCATCTGTCATAGATGGATTTGATCCAAAACCAATATTTATATTTAATAATAAATAACTGATGAATTAATAATAAAGTAGTATGTTCAGTGAACATTGTTTTTTAGTCAAGTAAATAATATCATATTCAGTTTTAAATTATAAAATTATTTAAGCATAATCATTATTGAGCTCATAATTTTTTACCGTATTTTAGATAATGATGCTCTAAGTAAAATTACATTGTTAATTTTTAAAATTAAATTTATCTTAATGTTTAAGTATTAAAATTTATAAATAATTTAATCTCCTAAAATTTTTTAAATTTTTTTTATATTTTTAATTGAGATTATATATGTAAATTAAATTATTAATTTGCTCATTGAAATTTTAATATGACTTTAGGCAAGTCAAGCCTTAAATTAATAATAAAATTCATTTAAAAAATTGAGCTAACCTATATATTGACACTATACAACGTGATTCAACATGGCATGACACAATTATATAAGGACTAATGAGTATTGTTGAGTCATTACTTTTTATGTTTTGACACAACCTAGCACGACACAACAAATTTTTAAGCTACACAATACAAAAAAGTCATAAGTACAATAGATTTGAGCCGAGTCGACATGACACGAATCAATTGTCTTGTATAACGTAAACTTAAGGGGCATATTTGCGTATTCTCACACTAACTAACCACATAGTCAACGAAAATTAACTTTCTAATAAAAGAGAGGCTAATTTTCTATTTTTTTTACAACATAGGGGTATAAATGAACCCAAAAAAACTTTTAGTGCTAATCCATAATCGTATAAATTTTAAGGATATTTTTTCACCTTCTCTCTATTTAGAATGATAATTGTACATTTTGAATAAAAAAAATCATAACTTTCATAATTAGACGTTAAAGCAGTACCACCCTATCACTTTGTTGCTCCACGATTAGAATTTGAACAAGGAATTCAGATTTTTTAAGCAAGCTTTGACTAAGAAGTGGTTCAAGTCCGTAAGCTTTCCAATCAGCCTAGTCCCTTTCAGCCATTCCGGCTAGCCCGTATATCGCTATTTAAAATAGTTCCCTATCGTTTTCTTGAATTCCTCTGTAAGAAGCCTTACCCTCCTTCTTCTCCTTTATATATATATATTTAGAAACACACACACACATACAAATGTTCGTGGGGTGTAGCCCAGTGGAAGGGTGCTTAGTCTTTGAGCTAAGCCACTCGGGTTCAAATCCCCACTTGGACATGGGTGGGGTGGGGGTAGGGTAGATTAGTGGGGGGTGGTGGGGGAAGGGTAAATTAAGGATAATAAATAAATAAATAAATATATATATATATAAATATTCAGAAACACACACACACACACAAATGTCCGTGGGGTGTAGCCTAGTGGAAGGGTGGTTTAGTCTTTGAGCTAAGCCACCCGGATTCAAATCCCCACTTGGACATGGGTGGGGTGAGGTGGGGTGGGGGTAGGGTAGATTAGTGGGGGGTGGTGGGGGAAGGGTAGATTAGGGATAAAAAAATAATATATATATATATATATATAATATTCAGAAACACACACACACATACAAATGTTCCCATCAAAAATTTAAAAATTTTTATACATACTTATTAAAAATTATAAAATTTCTAATTTGCCCCCTCAAAATAAAAAAACCCTAATAAATCTTTTTTCATTTAATATTTTTCTTCTAAAAAATTATTATTCTTCAAATATAAAAAAATATAGAAAAAAATTAAAAAATGGACAAACTCTTCAATCAAATTAATTTTAACTCATTCAATAAATAAGAAAATATGAAGAAATTAAAAGTAAACTAAAAAAACAATGAAAATTGAGAAAGAATACAAACTTAAAATTTCTTCTTCTAATATTATATGATAATTTTTGTTTTAACTATTTATTAAGAGATCATATTCATGATTTAATACTTTTTTCTCTTATTTTATTTTTTACGAATTATCAGATAAATTTTGAAGTATACACACACATACATATAATAATATTTTTTTATTAGTTTATTTTTTTGGATAAATAAGAATTATCTATTAATAAACTAAAAAATTTATAAAATAGTGATTATGTATGAATGGTATAAAGAATATCAAGATAAGAATAAAGATTGGTTATTAGGGATGAAGCTAGAACGTCAAGAGAATTTTTTTTTCTCATTCTCTTAAAGTCTTAGCTTTGCCTATATATATATATATATATATATATATATGTTGAACTAGGTTGGTCTACTAATTTTTAAGTCAACTTGAGACCTGACTTGAAAGTTAAAAAATTTTAATTATAAACTTGTAGCCCAGCTTTTTTTTTTTTTTTTAAATCTAGCCCAATTTAGTTAGGTTGACCAGGCCAAGCCAACAAGCTAGAGTTCATTAATTTGACAAATAATAATATTATCTGACAAATAATAATATTGTTTTCTATCAAAATTAATTTTAGGGATTATTATAAAACTAACCTAAAATAAACTTATCTTTTCAAATATACAATATTATCTTTAATTTTTCAATTTTACGAAATTCAACTTTCATACTAACAAAAGTACGGTGGCCCATGGCCCCACAAGTTCATAACTACAAAATCTACAATTCATTATAAATGTACTGGCTTTCTAAGCTTTTTTTTATCCAAGTGTACTAAATTGAATTATTTCTTTTTATTTTATTAATTTAGTATGTAAATTATTTGAGATCTCTTTAAATAGATAATAAATTATTATTATTATTATATATTTAAATCAGAGTTTCAATTATAAAATCATCCAAATATATGTTAAAAATGATAAATATTTTTAAAATTTCAAAATTTTTATTTTAAAAAATCTTTGATAAACGTCAAGTTTATTAAATAAAATCTATTATAAACCAATTTGCTAAATAAACAAAAAAAATCAATTGATTCATTTATTTTTAATTATCATTAAATCTTAAAAAATATGAAAATATGTTAACATTTTCTCTTTAAAACATTAGTAGTACTTCACGTAATCCAAATAATTAATTATATGTTCTTGCTAATAACATTTAAGATATTTTTTTTCCCTAGATAATGACTAATAATTAATTATATTAAGATTTGTTAAATATCTTACATAAATTTTTGCAATTGAGAAATGACTACACTCACTTTTTTTTTTCTTTTATAAAATATAACATATGCTTTAATTCTTTAATTAATTTTAAATACCCACATACATTGTTATAATGTAATGAAAATATTTATAACATATATCAACATATATCGATAGATACCAATATGTACCTACATATTTTTAATATATATCTAATTAAATGAATATATACCCTCATATAAATATATAAAATAGTTATATACTGAATACCCACATATATTATTATTGTTTAATTAAAGTATATATAACATATACCAACATATATATAACAATTATATATAATAAATATTGATATATCGATATATATCTACATATATTATTATTCTTTATTCAAAGTATATGTAATATATATCAACATATACCAACATATGTCTACTTATATGTATTATATACCGTTATTTTTTTGTAATATATACCCACATATATCCAGTTATATGCAATATATACCAACATATATTACTTAATGTTATTAAAAATGAATAAACATGTTCTTTCATTATGGCGTGAGTTTCTTTGATAATTTAATATTATATCTAATAATATTAAATTTATAATATGTTATATAATGACCAGTTTGATATTTATATGTAATATTTTTTACAAGAAAAGAAAATAAAAATATTTAATAGCAAAAAATTATTAATTAAATAAAACTAATCAATTAATTATAAAACTAAAATATAATTAATACTTCTTAATCCAAGTCAATTATCTTAAACCTCAAATGAAAAAAAATGGAAGAAATAATAAATTAATTAATTTTGAACAACAAAGCATTGAAACAAGAAAGATGAAAAGAAAGGAGAGTTTAGTACAAGTAACTGAGAATAGGGAAAAGAGAAAGAAAAAGAAAAAGGAGAGTGTAGCGTAGTTGAAAGTAAGAGAGTAGGAGAAAAAAAAGAAGAAAAAGCTAAAAAGGAGAGGAGAGGAGAGATGGGAGACCACATGTGGTAAATTTGATAAAAAAAAAAAGTAAAAAAAAAACTATAAATGAAAAATAAAAAGTTTAAAAGTGAAAAGAAAAAATATGAGTAGTATTTTTGAAAAAAAAATTTTAAAAATAGTAGATCATGTAATTTTTTCTTAATTTTAATATTATATTTTGAGTGACTTACATTTATTGTTGCTTAATAAGAATATACTAATGTACTTTAACATAATTTTTAATTTGAGTTTTATTTAATTTTTAATTTGAGTTTTATTTGTTTAATTTAATTTTATATATAGAAAACTATTTAATTTAAAGGCTTTATAATTGGATTAGTAAAGTATTTTTATTGTATGTAGGAGGTTTTTCATTAACACATCAACACATCAACACATGGTCTCTTATAATATACAATGTAAGCTTTTTCATGTATTGATATGGTACATGGTGTGGCTTCCACTTTCCATTAATGGTGTTGGCAAAAAATAAATTTTTTAGAGACAATAATTACAATTTACTCATTATAATTTTGAGACGTGATAAATATAATTTACTCATCTATTGAAATAAATAACAACAATTCCATAAATAAATAAATAAATAATAACACTTCATGAAAAAAAAAACCTTCAAAAGCATTTTAATTGGTATTTGAAGCGCAAACCATTCAATATTTTTGGAATTTTATAACATGATTTAATGATTTGAACTGGAAGACGTGGAGTTGAAAATTTGTACTATTAATTCTTGTCTAAATTAATTTTTATTTTTAATTCATGTCTAAATCAATTTAATCTATTGGACTTAATTTTACTTAAATTTGATTGATATTATGACTAAAAATATTAAATTTTTTATAAATCAAATAATATGATTGGGTCAATGAATGGGTCTAAAAAAACTCTCCTGCAAATTAAATGTTACCATATGATAAATCATAAAAAGAAAAATAAAAAAGAATTATTCTTTTGAATAAGTTGAATAATGTATTTTTTTGAAGAATAAAATATAAGAACAATAATAAATTAAGAAGTCGACACCACATGATATGGTGGGAGCATGCATGCCTATTAATATGACAAAATATTCGGAACCATTATTTTATGCCACTTAACTTGGTTGATTGAGCTTCCTAATAATACCACTATGATGATTTTTTCACTTTGAGCTTGCTTCGTTGGAATTACTAGTGATTGCCATTGATAATTAGATAGAAACCTTACTAATTGTTGGCTCATCCATCCCATTAAAATAGAAAGAAGTGGGTTTGATAAGTGTGAAATATTTGACAAGAGAAAATGAAAAGATAATAAAAAATATTAAACACATTTTTTAGCCATAATTAAAATAGTAGTTATAATTGAAATAGGAGCCGCAATTGGAATAGTAGCTGAAATAGGAATAGAAGCCGTAATTGGAATAGGAAGAGGTATTGGCTATAAATACTCCCTCTTTCCATGCAAAAACATACAAGAGAGAGAAAAAAAAAATTTAGTTCTCTTGGCTCCTTCTTTTATTAAGTTTTCATCAAAGATTTTAAATAGTTTTTGGGATAAACTTTGGAGAATTATTTTTTATTTTCTTGGTGTGATCATTCAAGGAGTGAATATTTGTTAAAGATGTGTTTATATATTTTCTCCATTATTGGTGATATTAAGTATAGTTTACTTGAGAATTTATTGTACTTGATTTCTTTGATTAGTGGATTCCATTTCAGAGCTTGTCTCATGGGTTTTTTTTCTCTCTATATTGAAAGATTTTCCACGTTGAATCTTATATCTCTTATTTTTATGGTTGTTCTTTGCTTACTACTATTATGCATTGATTTACACAATTGATTTATTATTATTGACAAGGAACTCAACAAGTGGTATCAGAGTCAGGTTGGTTCTTTGGGTGTGAAATTAATTGTGTAAATTAGAATGGATGAATTCACAGATACCATGATTAAATTATCAGCTTTAAATTATTTAATTTTGAAGTCAAAGATGAAAAACATTCTCTATTGTAAAGATCTATATGATACTATAAAATTAGGAACTACTAAGCCAAGTGAAAAATTAGATGATTGGGAAAAGATGCACAAAAAACTGTCGGTACTATTCGACAATGAATAGATAATAATGTCTACCATCATATAAGCAAAGAAGTTAATATGCAAAAATCATGAAAAGTTTAGAAACCATGTATGAGAGGAAAAGTGCTCAGATAAAGCTTTTATCATTAGAAAGCTTGTAAATTTAAAGCTAAGAGATGGACGATAAATTGCAGAACACTTGAGTGAGTTTAAAGAATTAGTAAATTAGTTGAGCATCATGAAGATAACTCTAGATGATGAATAGCAGGTATTATTGCTTTTGAGTTCCTTATCAAATAGTTGGGAGACCTTAGTGGTGTCTCTTAGTAACTCTGCTCCAAGCGGTATTTTGTCTTAATTTATCATTGGTAAAGGACAACCTTTACAATAAGGAGACTAGAAGAAAGGATATGAGTTTTGATACTTCACAGGCTCTTATTATAACTACAAAGAGTAGGGGTTGAAGTAAAAGCAGAGGTCCTAAAGGGTGTTATAAATCTAGAGGCAAGTCACAATCAAAATAAAAATTAAGTTATTATCATTATGATAAGAAAAAGCATATGAAAAGAATCTACAAAGTTTAGAAAAGGAGACAAAATAATGATAAAAATCAAAAGAAAGCAGATGATCAAAATACTATTGCAACTGTAACTGATGATAATGAAGAGATGGTTGTACTCTCCCTTGTTGAGGAACATGACAAGGTTACTAATTCTAATTGGAGTGGGTTGTTGATTCAGCAGTATCATATGATGCTACACTAAGGAGAGATGTCTTTAATGTGTGCAAAGCAAGTAATTTTATCAAAGTGAAGATAGGTAATACTAGCTATGCAGATATAGTGGGTATTGGTGATGTCTATATTTAGACAAATATCGGTTACACATTAACTCTGAAGAATGTACGACATGTACTGGATTTACATCTGAATTTGATTTCTACTCATGTCCTAGATATAGATGGTTATTACAACATCTTTGGTGACAAAAGGTGGAAACTCGCCAAATGTTTAATTGTGGTTGCTAGGGGTAGATTATGCTACACACTCTATAAGAATCAAGTGAAGACGATCAAAGGTACACTGAATGCAGTTGAAGATGATGTTTTGCCAGACTTGTGGCATAAGAGGCTGGCTCATATAAGTGAGAAAGGGTTACAAATTTTGGTAAAGAAATCTCTCATTCCCTCTGTCAAAGGAATGAGTCTAAACCCTTATGATTATTTTTTTATGGCAAGCAATATAAAGTCTCCTTTAATAGTTTCTCTAAAAAGAAGAATAATATATTTGAGTTAGTTTACTCTGATATATGTGTTTCTGTTGATGTGGAAACTTTAGGAGATAGTAAATATTTTATTACTTTTATTTATGATGCTTCACGAAAGGTTTGGGTGTTTATTCTTATAACAAAAGACAAAGTTCTTCGGTGCTATAAGCATTTCCATGCAATGGTGGAAAGAGAGAAGGGAATATTCTTAAAGTGTCTTCGCAGTGACAATGGAGGTGAATACATTTTAAAGGAGTTTGAGAATTACTACTTAAAGCATGGAATCGGACATGAAAAGAATGTTTCTGGTACTCCACAGCATAATGGTGTAACTAAAATGACAAATTTAACTATCTTGGAGAAAGTCATATCCATGCTGAACATGGCTAAACTCTCTATGTCATTTTGGGATGAAGCACTCTACACTGCCTGATACTTAATGAATCGCTCTCCATTAGCTCCTTTGAATTTTGAGATACCTGAGAGAGTACGGTATGGAAAAGATTTTACTTATTCTCACTTAAAGGTATTTGGATACAAACCTTTTATGCATGTGCCTAAGGATCATATTGATTCTTATAAATAAAAAAAAAGATAGGATTAACCAAGGCTATTCAAATTGGCACAGGTCAACTAAACAGCATTCCCATAGCGATTGGTGTTATGGATTTTCAGTTTATGGAGGGGGGGGGGGGGGGGTGGTAGTATGAGATCTGTAGTAGGGGAGAAAATCACTCTTTTGGTCGAGTATACTACCAATAAATTTTTATCGTAGAATTTGGATAAAGTTATGGGATCTAGTGAAGAAGAAAGTCATCAAATCTAGAGATATAATCTTTCATGAACACAAGACCTTGTTAGACTTTGAGACATTAGAAAAGATTATAAGTAGTGATGAAATTTCTCTCCTTTATTAATTTCTCTTTCAATAAAAAAAATGCCATAGATGAGGGTGAGTTGCTTGAAAAACATGGAATTGATGATATGTCAGTACCAGTTGATGTTGATGATGATGTTAAACAAGGGGAGTAGCCCCTTCCTCCTCAGACTGTAGAAGAACCTCAGGTTAAAAGGTCAATTAGAGCACGACATCCATCTACCAAGTATCCCAATTCTGAGTATGTAACATTTACTAAAGAGGGGGAGCTAAAAAGCTTCCAGGAAGTTTAAAATCATAAAGAGAAGACTCAATGGATGAAAGTGATGAAGGAGGAGATGGGTTCTTTAAAGAAGAACAATACTTATGAGCTTGTTGAACTTCTAGAAGGTAAAAAAGCCATGAAGAACAAATGGGTGTACAAGCTTAAGATAGGTAGAGAGAAGCTAGTGAAGTATAAAACTCGTTTGGTAGTAAAGGGCTTCAATAAAAAAAAAGGGGTTGATTTTAATGAGATCTTTTCTCCTGCTGTGAAGATGAGCTCCATTCGAGTGATCTTTGATTTGAATGCTAGCTTAGATCTTGAGCCTGAGAAGTTAAATGTAAAAATTGCATTCCGTCATGGTGATTTGGAGGAAGAAGTTTACATGAAGCAACCAAAGAGATTTGAAGAAAAAGGGAAAGAACACAGGTTTGCAGATTGAAGAAGAGTTTGTATGGGTTAAAACAGACTTTGAGATAGTGGTATAAGAAATTTGACTCTTTCATGGTGAGTCATGGCTATACCAGAACAAATGCATATTATTGTGTGTACTTCAAGATATTTTCCGATGGTAAATTTGTCATTCTTTTGCTATATGTGGATGATATATTGATAGTAGGGCAAGATACTACAATAATTAGTAGTTTGAAAAAGGAGTTGTCTAGCTCCTTTGATATGAAGGATTTAGGACCAACGCGATAAATTTTAGGCATGCAGATTACTCGTGATAAGAAAGCAAAGAAGTTTTGGTTGTCACAAGAGAAGTATGTTGAGCAAGTTCTAAGCATATTTAATATGAAGAATGTTAAGCCAGTTAGCACATCACTTGCTAATCAGTTTGCACTTAGCAAGAAATTTTGTCCTTCAACTCAAAAGAAAAAGAAAGAAATGACAGTTATTCCTTACTCGTCCACAATTGGGAATTTAATGTATGTTATGGTTTGCACCCGACCAGATAGTGCTTATGTTATTGGTTTGGTCAGCAGGTTTCTTTCGAATCCTGGTAAAGATCACTGGGAGGTGGTGAAATGGATTCTCAAGTATTTGAGTGGTACTTCCAAGATGTGCTTATATTTTGAAGGCTCAAAGCCAATTCTAGAAGGATATATAGATGCAGATATGGAAAGTGATATTGATGGCAGGAAGTTGACTTCGGGATATATGTTTACTTTTGAAGGAGGAGCTGTATCATGGCAGTCTAAATTACAAAAGTTTGTTGCTCTATCCACAATTGTGACAAAGTATAGCTATGACTGAAGCAAGTAAATATATGTTTTGGTTGAAAAGGTTTCTCGAAGAGTTAGGTTTGAAGCAAGACAAGTATGTGATGAATTGTGATAGTCAAAGTACTCTAGATTTGAGCAAGAATGCCACATACCACGATTGGACTAAGAATATTAATGTGAGATACCATTGGATTCATAAAGTGGTGAATAATCGAGAGATGTTATTAAAAAAGATTCACATTGACAAAAAATCAGTTGATATGTTGACCAAAGTGGTGACTCTTGACAAGCTTCAGTTCTGCACTAAGTGCTAGGACTGAGTGACAATTGAATAATGGATGTGTGAACATCTCCTCATGGGCTGAAGAGGGAGATTGTTGGCTCATCCAACCCATTAAAATGGAAAGAAGTGGATTTAGTAAGTGTAAAATATTTTACAAGAAAAGAAAAGGAAAAGGTGAAAAAAAATATTAATAAAAGATGAAAAAAAATATTAATCACATTTTTTTAGCCGTAATTGGAATATGACCCGTAAATGGAATAGTAGCTATAATTGGAATAAGATTTGTATTTGAAATAGCAGCTGTAATTGGAATAGGAAGAGATATTGGCTATAAATACTCCCTCTTCCCATGCAAAAACATATAAAAGAGAAAATTTTTTTTTGTCAAGTTTAGTTCTCTTGGCTCCTTCTTTTGTTAAGTTTTCATCAAAGATTTCAAGTAGTTTTTGGGATAAATTTTAAAAAATTATTCTCTAATTTCTTGGAGTGATCATTCAAGGAGTGAAAATTTACTAGAAAGATATTTATATTTTTTCTTCATTATTATTAGCGATCTGAAGTGTAGATTACTTGAGAATTTATTGTACTTGATTTATTTGATTAATGGATTCCATTTCGAAGTTCGTCTTGTGGTTTTTTCCTTTATACTGGAGAATTTTTTATGTTACATCTTGTATCTCTTATTTTTGTGATTTTTCTTTGTTTGTTACTATTGTACATTGATTTACACAATTAATTTACTATTATTGACAAAGAACTCAACACTAATAAAAATAATACAATTAGACTATATCGCACCAGGCCCTCTCTAAAGGGGGAAATAATGCTTCAAGGATCGTCATATTAATAGACGATTATACTTTATCATATTACAATGCTCCTTGGATTGGATTGTGGCTTGTTAGTTGTTATTAAGTAGGTTTTTATTAAGAGTTCTTCATGTGATCAGTTATCTCAGAATGATTTATCATTTAGAATCATCATATCATCGGAACTGAGATGTAAAATTTCAAATTGTGCATATATTTTTTCAATCATATTACCCAAACATTTTTGGATTATTTTCACATAAATCATATAAACCATGTTTATTCATTTTAGCCATTAATAATGGTTTTTCACAATATACATAACGCACATATATCATTTCACATTCAATATCACAATGCATATGCATATTCAAATAACCAAGTAGCTTAACATATTTTCTATCGCCAAATTAAAAGTAAAATATATTTAAATTATCAAAAGTATATACTTACCTCAATTAAGACTCAAATTCAAGCTAAAGTATCCCTCTAACTTCCACTTTCAAATTGCCATTCAACACTAAGGTTGGGCAAAATACTTTCACTCAATGCCTAATTAAAATGTGAGCAAATAAAATTATTTAGAGTCACAATTTAAGGCATTTCAAATACCAAAGCCCAATTAAACCACATTTATACTAATTTTCAAAGTTTGCCTAACCTCACTTTAATATTAGAAATCCATTCTATCACATTTTAATTGGTGTTTTAAGTTTATTTTTATCATTAAAAATATATTAGAACATATTTTAACTAATTAAATATATATTTGAATTCCTAAAAAGTTTAAGTTTTATTGCCCTTTAAGCAATGCCTTGAGTTTGAGCATTGTGAATGAAAAAAAATTTACTGAAAGAGCTATCTCTTTCGATATCCGATAGTATTTAAATATGAATTAGTCAATTGGATGGTTAAAAAAAAGGTTTTAAGTCTTAAAAAAGGCTTTATCACTCAATATATTACATTATTATGACACAACATATTACATGGCATACTCATAGTCATAATCGCATCATTATTACGATTTTCAAAATTTTTAGATTCTGAGTATTGGTGTGGACTTGTTGGAAAAGTATACATTCATTCTAATTAATGTTTTCTTATTTTTATAGGTCTCAAATCCAAATAATTTAACGGATGACCAGGCCATCGTGATAAACAGTTTTAATGAAAAAAATTTCCTTTAAACATCATCATTATATTGATAATAATACTTAAAAAATATTATATCATATTAATAGACATTAAAATAATAAAATATAAAAATATATTAAAAAAATAAATTATTTGCGAACTGTTATCAAATGCTTCTAATTAACAGTGAATATCTGAAATAAAGGGAAGGAGAAATAGGAATGTTGGCAGCGACCCTATGAAATATTGCAGTAAGCTTTTCTGCCTTTTTCTTCATACGTATCTTCGTGCAGTTAAGTTGCTTTTTGTTTGTGTCGGCATTAAACCAATTAAGTGTTAAATGGAGATATGTTAAGATATGTATTTTTCAAGTTATCTACTGCATTTAATTTAATATACCAAAATTCTAAAACATTACAGATTTAAGATTGTTAGTTACGATTAGTTGGTAATATCATAACGTGAAACACAGTAAAAATAAAATAAAAAATGCTACATGAATTAATTTAATATGGATCAAAAGCTCATTATGCATTAAATACATTAGAAAAATATTTATTCTAATCTTGTATTTATTAGAAAAATCTAATAATACAATGTTAGAATAGTCATTTCTTTAATGCATTTAATGTATAAAGAGTTTTTGATCTGAATCAATTTGATTCGTTTAGCATTACTCAAATAAAATAAAATAAAATTATATTATGAAAATCAGATTTCATTATTCCATTCTTAATCTCAAAGTAAACTTAATATCCATAATTAAATGAGAAATTGAAATGTCATTAATTAATTAATACTTCTATGATCAATTTTAAACGCATTTTCTTGATTTTGATTTATTTTAACAGATAGCTCAAGCAATATTTCAACTCAGAAGGGCTTAAGTTACGATATTTAGTGTAATGACAGAACTCTTCCCTTTTTTACATTTTTCAAGCAGATTTCTATAATTAATTCAAAATTTTCAACGTGAATTATATCATTCAAATAAAAGCAAATACTAAAATTTATTAATTTAATTATTATTGACTTTTATTTAATTAATCTTCCAAGTCACATGCCATATTAAGCCGAGGGAAGCAGTGCTTCAACTTCGAGAGGATTTAATTGGCGAAAGATCAGATTCAGATATTTTGTTTCCAACCTCACTACGTCTCATCAAATTTTTGTTTAAACTGAACTTCACTTCAGTTTAAAAACAAACTTACTTTGAACTTTAGCAATAGATTAGACCTCACTTTTTAGCAAACCCAATTAAATTTAATCAAAATTTGAACAATGTACCAAAAAGATGTGAACAATGTTCATAAATAAATAAAAGATGTGAACAAATGCTTGGACTAAAAGCATTGTTTGTTTAAAAATTTTTAAGAGCTTATAACCTGAAAAAATAAACTTTTACAAGGGACTAGATTATCATTTTTCATACTTATAAATACTTTTTTTAAAATTAATTTGATTATCTAATTTATTTATTTTTTTAGTCATGGTTTAACCAAGCAATTTACTTATTATTTTATATCTTTTTTGGTCTTTCTAACAACAAATGTATTTATACACTATTTTTTATCAAATGTGTTAATTGTTTATTAAACACATGTTTAAGATAAATATATAATTATTTAAAATTTTTAATACTTATAAATTCATATTAATTTATAAATACTGAACAGTTATAAACTAATATTTTTAAAAAAAATTGGGCCACAAACACTCTAAAATAAATTTGGATTTGAGAAAACAGATTAAGTATTACTTTTTTCTTCAAAGTATTATTTATATATACTATTTTTAAATAATTTTGTTGTTTTGAGTTAATAAAATTATTTTTTATTTTTTATTTTTACTGACATATACTCAACATATATCAAATTTTTATAATTTTTATTTATACAATGTTTTTTATAAACTTTTTATTTGCTCAATACTTTTATAATTTTCCCATTTTAAATTATTTTTATAAAATTTTCAATAAAAATATATAATACAGAAAAATAATCTAAAAAAATGAAAATATTTTTAAAAATATTTAATTTGTAATGCTTACTTTTTTCAATTTTCAATTTTACAAATATCCTCTTCCACTTTTAGTGTTATATATATATAATCAAATTTATTATATATATATATATATTGTATATATGTATAAGTTTAAAAGTTTTAAAAATTATAAAATATTTAAAAAAATTAAAAATAGCATACTGTAAAATTTTCTTAAACATATATAATTTTATTTTTCTATTTCTATAATATATGCCATGAAGCCTATGCCTCTGCTTGCTAACTCGACAGCTAAAAATTGCGGAAACCTCGTTATAACACATTATTCCCTATTTTTTGAATTTTTTTCACATATATTTTTGAAAGAAAAAATCTACAAATTTTATTTATTTATTCTTACTGTCCAAATAGAAATACTAGAAAAATTTTCATTCGTTTAAAGTATGCATTCGGACAACATTTTGGGTTTTAAATGAACTTTAAAAATATTAAAATTTTAAATTCTTAGTAATTTATAAAAATCATTCTAAATATAAATATAAAATTTTCAAAATTCATGGAAATTTTTAATTTTATAAGTTTTTTTAGATATTTAAACAATCAAATTGATGTACAAATTCCATTCATTAAAATTTTTAAATTTTATATATCATCTTATAAACCATCAAATAAATGAATTTAAAACATAAAAATTTCAAAATAAAAAATAAAAAATTTCTTCATGAAATTCTAAACCAACCCATGACTTCTTATACTACAAAGTGTTGGATCTTATTTGCACTCGATACTAAAAAATGAATAGACACCCAACTGCTAAACTACTGTCACTCTTGATCAATAAAAAGAACACAAAAATAATTAATATAAATTATATTATATTTACTTATACATTATTATTTACATAGTGAAAATACAAAAGTGATTAATGTTATTTCTGTTGGGATTAAAGATAATCCAGTAGTAATTAATATAGTTATCTAGGCTGGTCTTCTCCATTAGCTTCATATTACACATAGTCAATCAAATTTTAAACTAGCTTAGCTTAATTAGAGCCATAGCCTCTGGAGAGATTACATCATATCTCTCATTTTTGTCTATTAATAATTCAAAGTATCAGAGCTTAACCAGAGCTAATTAAGCACGGTACACAAGCTGACCATTCCAAACTAAAGAAAACTCCCGAGTCCTGCCAGTCACCGACTGCCTCTCATCAATTTCAGACGTTGGACCGACCGAATAAAACTTCTGCAAAATTTATGAACATTATTAAACAAAATTCATGAAATTTAAAAAAAAAACCCATAAATTATAAATTAAATTAAGGGCTTTAGATTAAAAAAAAAAATTTTTTTACGACCTAATTAACCTACCTCCAGTGTAAATCATCATCAGCAAGTAACCAGTCACCTTCTCTGTCCTGATAAGTAAGTTCATAGTCATTTGAATTTTCTTGATCTGTTTCAAGAACGCAACAGAGGAAAATAAGAACATATATGTCAATATTAATATTTTATAATTATCAAAAATCAAGATTTTGATTAAAAAAATATATAGGTTATTAAAATAGTACTTACATTTCCCAAACATGGCAAGCAATGTTTGTTTAAGAGGTTGAAAAGAATTATAGAGGCTAATGTCTATTTTTCTTGCTATTGCTACTCCTTCCATTTTCACCTTAATGTACATGGAATTTGATTGTCTACCATAACAATCTACACACCCATTGTCCACCGTCCGATTATTTTCCAACCTCCTCCGGTGACAAATCCTTTTTCTCCGGAACTTAATCGGCGGCCAGCCTACTATTCCATCACAATCTTCATCAACTCTGCTATAAAAAAAATAAATAAACAAATATTCACGAATATATATATAAATATAGAGAGAGAGAGAGAGGGAGAGAAAGAAAGTACTTCTTGAAGGCAAAAGGAGTATTATCAGAATCCTTAAGGTCATCATCTTCCTTAGGCTGGTTATTCCAAAGCAAGAGAGGCAAAGTTGGAGACAAGCCGCCAAAAACGACATCGTTTCTGATATCATTAAACGCATCGCTGAAACTACGTTTTTTGTTGTTATGGTTGGTGGCGGTGGTGGTTATATCATCATCAGTACCATTGGAAGTAGAGAGCCATGGATGTGAACCCAATTGAAGAGCAGTGCAGTGTTCGTCAAGTTTACGGCCTGAGCTGCCCGTTGCCAGCTCTTTAGGGTCGTAAACGTAGCTATTTAAGTCCAAACATTTCATAGTAGTAGCATTTGTTGGAAGAGCAAGACCCAGTTGAAGCTCCATCGTCATCTATTAACAACAACAATAAGAAAAAACAAACAACTCCCAATAAAAAAGAGGTGAAATGAGTTATGGGGTGAAGAGCTTTGGGTGTTTAATAGATGAAGTAAGAGAGAGAGAGGGAGAGGGGACAGTGTGTAGGGAACAGTAGCTAAGGTGTCCGTATCAATGTCCCACTTTTAGCCGACCCATTTGCCTACCCTTTTCTTTCTTTTCTTGTTTTGAACGTTTGCTTTGCTTCTTTGCCCCTGACTCTTCTTTACTCTTTCAGTCTTTTGCTCATTCTTTGTTTTTTTTTGTACCCGCATATACTATCCTCGTGTTCTCCACGGGCACCTAACTCCACGTGTTTTTTCCAATTTTTTATTCTCATTCTATTTATGTTGTGTTGTAATTTTTCTCATATATTTTTTTATATGTGCTCTTGCAAATTTAATTATTAGTGAAATCATTTAGTGATTGAGATTAGGTGATTAATTAAAGGATGATATTTTTGAGATCTTATATTTATCTTTTAATCATTTTAAATTATATTGTTTGCTATAATTATTTATTTTATGTTGGATGTTTATATATATCATATATAATATTTTTCAAAAAGAAAAAAATTAAAGATTTAGAGGTTGAGATTAAGTCAAAGAACCAACTTGAAATTCCTTATAAATAAATTTATATCTATTTTTAGTGAAACATTTAATACAAAAGTCATAAAATAATTATAAAAAAATAGATTTTGTTCTTCACTAAAAGTCAAGACGAATCCAATGCTATTTTTTTTAGGAAAAAAAAAAAGCATACTAAGAAGAAGAAAAAGAAATTTGGTAACGCAACTCTCTCGTCATATCTTTCGCTTACAGGAAGAGAATAAAACTTATAAAAAAGGATGTATAGTATAAAAAAAATTAAAAAAAAAAGTGAGAATACATAAAAATAATAACACGCTCCGAAGCGAGTGAGAGCGCGTGAGTATATAAATCACATAAATTTCAGATTCTCCAACCGCGACCCGCAAAGTATTTAGTAATAGCCCCTTCCCCACCGTTTAAGGGATCCTACATATTTGATAGTCAAAGTTAAAAAGTGGGGCCCATTTTGGGGTCCAATTACCACTCAATCAGACCTGTCCTAAAGTCCGTTCATGCTGCTGGACACGTGGTGTTATAACTATTCCTTTAACATCTACACGTGTTTACACAAGCTAAACGCATGTATCCTATGTTTTGTTGCGCTGATTTTATAATTTACATCACACCAACTTTTAAATATCGCTTCAAAAATAAAATAAAATTTTATTATTAATTATTACGAGAAAAAGTTCAACCTTGAATAGTTGAATTAGTCTATGCACATAATGGTTTTAGAAAATTCATATTAACATATGACAATTTACAAAAATTTTGAATAACTTTTATGATTTAATATTTTATTTATTATTAAGTGTTTAAAAATTTTAATATTTTAATTTTAAGGATTTAATTCTATTAATATTAAATGTTGTTGAATTTTTTAAAATTGAATTTTTTCACTAAAATATTAAAAAAAAGAAATGATGTAAAAAAAAAAAAGGGAAATAACTGAAACTTATGAAAATTGCCTTTGAGTGATACGGAGATATTAAAAAAATTAAAGATACTTGAACCTTATAAAATCAACATATGCATAAAAATGCAAACCATATAAAGGTAAAATAATAAAAATATACTATTTTAAAATAATAAAAATATTTTTTTATATGTCTCAAAATATATTTTTATTATTTTATTTTGATTATAATTATATTATAAATTAATCATTATATCATCATTTAAATATTTTATAATTACCAATATTTATTTAATTATTTATATTTTTAAATTACAATTTATTTGGCACAATCTATAGCTATTTTAATTTTTAATTTTTATAATAATTAATAACTATTTATTATAAATTAATGATAAAATAAATAAAATATATAAAAAATTTTAATTGTCACTATTATTTTGGGACGAAGAAAATATTTATTATATTAAATAATGTATAAAATTGAGGCAAGGGTGACCATAAAGCTTTCAAAAGTATTAATATTTTTATTTATAATGTTGATTTTTTTGTTCCAATATTCTTAATTTTAATATAATTAATAAGCTAGGCAAGGGGATTTAGAGAGATAATACTAGTTCTGTCCACCATACAACTAACAACAAAAATGTTGTCATGTCTTCCACCCTAAATATGGTAACAAATCATATAATTAATTATTTAATAACCACGAAAAAAACAACACATATACATGCATGTTCCCCATAGCTATGTACTCTGTTTGGTTCTTAAATAAAATAAAATAATATCAATGTTATATTGTCTCCTCTTTCTTATAAATTGCAATTCCAATAAAATCGTATCCGAACAAAATATTAAGGTCATTTTATAATAAATCCCTGTGCACTATATATATTACCATTTCTCCTTAAACTGAGATTAAATTGCCATGCACTTATATGATTAATTTCGACTAGATACGTTCAATCAGGCACGGAAAGTGTATATATAATTTAGATATCAATGATGACCAATATGATATGAACTGAATGTAAATATAACTTTGATCTAATTTATATTTTAAAATTCAATAATTAAGTATTTTAGATTAAATTTAAGTTCAAAATTTAATGATTGGATATAAATCTAAGTTAGATACAATTTAAAATAAATTTAGAGGTTCCAATTGAAACATTTCACTATATATTAAGAGTAAGAAAATTTACACTCACAAAAATACTAAACATACTCTAATTTATTAGTACGCTCCTGTTATAAAATCTCAAATTTATTTACTTTTATTAATAAATCTCACCAAAAGATATTATTACTTTTTATTTTATTATATCTATTTTTTTATTTATACCCCCACCCATTAAATCATATGTTTTTCATTGTTTTTTATTTCATAATTCATTTTTTTTTCTTTTAATAAAGGAAGAACCGATAGTATAGCAAGAGTGTAGTAGATCTCTTTCTTCTCCTTGTACTTTTTAACTTTAAATTCTTTCATTCGCTTTATTTCAGCAATAATAGGATATTTATAACTAAAATTTAGGGTTATTTTATAATTTCAACTATTACTTCCAAATTTTTGAAGATTTGGAATTTATATGTATGATTAGTAGAGTAAAATTTAAGAAGATATTATAATTTTATTTATAGTTATTTTATCAATCTCTACTTCTGAGAAAGAAAAAAAAATGAAATGAAAAAGAGAGAAGTACATTATATTTTTGAGTTTTTAATTCTAAACTATTGAAGTTTGATTGGAGGTAAATATTTCTTCACCTAATTTAATATAGTACATATATTTTGATATTAATTTTTAAACATTAATCACAATTTATATATAATTATTCAGCAGTTGCTCAATAAATATAATATCTTGTTCTGTAAAATAATAATGAAAAATGATATGATTTTTGTTCAGCAAAATAAAATTGTACAACATCAGTATTGCATCAATCTAAATTGAACAATAAAATATTTTTATCAGACTAGAGTCGAAATTTAATAATAATTCATCGAACCAAAGCTATTTTTTTGTTTGGTCAATATTTGATGAACAAATTAAAATATTCAATAATATACAAATAAATATGATTAATTGTGCAGCCACTTTTAGCAGAACTAACTTGATTCCAAAATTACTTCACTTTAGTTTTATTACTTTAAACCACTAAGCACTTACCTAAAACTCTTAAATTTCCATGTCTTTTTTCATATTTTAGATTTAAACAATAAAAGAGTTTGAATTAATTGTAGTGAGAGGATAAAGAGTATTTGAGAGTAAGAAAAATTAAATAGATTAAAATAGTTTCAGGGTTTGGGATGAAGTGTGTCTAGTAATTTAAGAGGATGGGATGTAAATATAAATAGCAAAATTATAATATTATAATTTCATATATCATTTAATGTGATTTTCCTTGAGAGTATTTTAGAACAAAAAAAAAATTTAGAGGCTGTGTAGTAATTTTGTAAAGCGTAAATATCTCCACCCATATATTAATATCTCCAATAATGTGAAAACATTATCGTTCTGGTTTCTTTAATTAAATTGATTAAATCCAATTATTTGATTTGAAAATTGACCAATTAGTAAATCGAATAATATACTAATGCTTTAAACTTATTGTTATCTATGTTCAATTGTGCTACTTACTCATATTTTTAAATATTTTATTTGTTTATATTTTTTCATTTATTAAAATATATATTTATACGATCACGTTATTTATATATTTAATTTAATTATGATTTAAATTTTCAACTCTTTTTTTAATTTATGATTTAGTGAATAGTTAAATTTTTTCCTTTTCTTTATGAAATTTGCTGTTGGTTTTTACCATTTTAACTTATGATTTTTTTTTTTTGCAATTTGAAATTCATGTGGTGATTGATGCACATATAAAATAAATATACAACATTGGAAATTTTGGAAATCGCACAGTTATTTTATTTGTCAGTTTTAATTAAATTATATCAATTTTAATATATACATAATAGTGAAAATTCCATTTTAAAAATTTTTTAAATATATTTAATAAGTTCTGGAACAAGAAAAAAGAAAATTATATTGACCTATATTAGAAATTTTTTAAATATAAAAGTAAATTAAAAATAGAAAATTTTATTCTATAATAATTGGATAGATGTTAAACTAGTAAATAAAGTCTAAAATTTAATGTCTTAATTTCACAAATAAATTGATAAAATAGTTATATTTTTCATACAATATAAAATAATCTTAATTTTGAAATAATTAATTTTATACGTATGTGAATCTTGTTTATGCCTAATAAATTAGAAACGAGACCATATTTAAAATATGATGCTTAAATAAATACGTACAATTAATTTTTTGTTATTTACAGAATAAATTGCTCTTAATGTTTTTAAATGGATAAATATCTAATTTAGCCTATAAATTATAGTAATGAGTCCAAATTAATCTTTAAATTTTTTTTTACTGAATTGATATTTTTTTTTTCATTTAATTCAATTTTTTTAATTAATTAAAAAAATATAAATTAAATTAAATTTAAAAAAATATTAATTTAATTTAAAATAATTTTAAAAATTAATTTAAACTTTTCATTATAATTTAATTAGCAGCTAAATTAAATCTTTTATTTTTTTGTCGACTGATAAATCATTAATAAAATGGGGAAAAGAGCCAAATATTGGTAGCTCCTTTAAATGAATTCCAAACAAGCCTTTACCACCACATACTTCATCCCTATTGTCCCACCAAGCTTTGAAATAATAATATTAATGGGAACCACACCAGTGAAGTGATCCCAATGAACGAGAAACAAAAGTTATTATTAATTTGGTAAAAACAATAAATGAATAACTGAAAAATATTGAGATATATTAAAATAACTGAGAACAAAAATAAAAATTTTGAAACAGACAAAAATTGATATATATAAGTATTGAAGTTTTATTTATTAAATTGAACCAAAATCTAATTTGATTCGAAATCAGATTTACTTAAATAATTTTTAAAATGCCAAATTTCAGCACATATAAACATATTTTTGTGATAAGTGTATAGAGGAGAGGAACTAATTAGGTTTGAGAGGGGCCTTGACCTCCCCTAAATTTTTTAATTTTCATATAGTATATATAATAAATATTATTTTTAACTAAATAGATTTTAATCCCTCAATTATTTTTTTCTTTTTTTTTTCTTTTTATTCCTTTTATTAGCACACCTTTTGCCTTCCTAAATTTTTTAAATGGAATATCTAGGCATTAAAAAGAGCTGATTAAAGTGTCTATAATTAGTAATTGAATTGTTTTGATTTATTTCTGTTTTTCTTTTAAAAATTTTGAGTTTTTATTTTATTCAAATCTTAATTTTTCTTACTTTTCATTGTAAAAATAAGTTTTGGTAAGGTAAATCAGTATTCTAAAATAAAAATTTTGCTAAATATTCATTAGATTATTAAAATCTCTATTTGAAACTCTAAACTTTTAATATATTAAAGTTTTTGAATAATTGTTTCACTCATATTGGATTTTTTTTTGTAATTATAAATATCTAAAGATTGTAATCAATTATGTTTTTTTTTGTAATAATTAATTATTTATGAGTTTTTAACTAATTATAGTGATTTTGTAAAATTGGTCAAATTTCAAATGAGAACGAGATGGGATTATTTTTATGTTTTTTTATAACTAAATAAACAACAAAATGGTTTAAATTAATTTATGGTCTTAACCCATAAATAATTAAAAAGGACAAAGGTCTAATTTGAACCTTCTACTATAGTGTGTAGACCAGCATGACCCTTAAATTTTTTTTTTAACCAAAGTAGAATTTTGTATTTTAAATTTGAGTCAAATTAAAACTTTTTTAAAGCAACAGTTAACTAACATAACGGCAGGGTCTAATTTGAACATTAGTTAAATATCATGATCCAAATTAAAATTTTTATAATTTATTAATATTAATATAATATTTTTAAAATTTATTTATTAGTAAATAATTTTTAATAAATAAATCTTTAATATTAATAATTCATAATATTAAATAATTAATTTTTGTAATATCTTAATTTATAATAATTTTAAAAAATAATTTATAATTTATAATATTAAAAAATTATAATTTATTTTTAAATTTTCTTTAATTTTTATATTTTATATTTTAAAAATGTTAAAAATTATTTTCCTAAAAAAACTGTTGGATTAAAAATTAAAAAAAAATTAGCTTAACAATTTATTTATACAAAAATAATTACACTAAATAAAATTAATAAAAAAATAAAAACCATTAATTCACACACTATAATATACGATCCAAATTAAAATTTTATCCTAATTACGAAACATGGCCAGAGAAAGGGGACCATTGAAAACATTCTGAATTATGCCATGGTGTTACCATCTAATTTGGTATTTGCTGGTACAAATTGTAAGAGTCAAATCGATGTTTGCTTAGTTAAAGAAGAATCATATGAACATCTCTTCCGCACACACATTGAGTGGCTCTTGTTCTCGTGGCGGTGGTTGTATTAAGATGTTCTCATTATAGGTAGGGGGAAACTCTATTTTATAGGGTTTTGAAATCTTTGTCTCAAATTTAGAGGTCCCCTTCTAAGGATAATTACATCTCTAGCTTGGGGATAAAAATTGGTGGATTCCATAAGCTGCAAGTGGATTTCAAACTTTACATCTCCATTCCAAAATAATATAAAATATCTATATGGATTAAATTAAATCAATAATTAATTTTTATCTTTTAATAATAAAAAAAATTTATATTTATATCAAGCGGCGAAGCCACGTCTAGAGAGGAGGAAACTATCTCTTTCTTTTAAAAAAAAATTAATATTTTTAATATTTCTTAACTTCTAGTATAATTGATCTTGATTAAATTTATATTTAAGATTTTATCTATAAGTGATATCAGAGTTTTTAAATTAAATTATTAAAAAAATTATAATTTTTTTATTTTACATATATATTTATTTAAAAATTTAGAATTGATAAAATGTATTATAAAATAAATTTTAATATAATATGATATAATATAAAGTGTCTAATAAAATTATGAATATGTGTTGCAATTAATTTTTTTGGTAATTGCAAGCAAATTTTATATTAATAAAAATGAAGCATACGATATGGGTCTTTGTATAAAAAAGGCTTTTTTTTTTTTTTGCTGTAGCACAATTCGTTACTTTGTATAAACTAAATGCAACGTTGATTGTTGAAGACTTCAATTTCGTGCAATCATGTTCATAGTTTTATATGAATAAAATATAAAAAGATTGAATTCTTTCTATAATATAGATTCGGATAAATTCATAATTCATGTTAAATCTTGATTTTCCCATTATATATAGGGGCATTATGGTTCTCGATTAAACACATTTACTGGTGCTGTTAATAAATAAATAAATATATATATATGTATAATAATATGTGTAATATATGAATTAAGAAATATATATTTTGAGTATATTAATAATATTTATATATTGTTAAAATAAAAAATAAATAAATTTTAAAATTTTATTTGTGAAATTTAAATTTAATAGTTATTTTGTGTTTATAGTTATATATCTAATAATTTAATATAGTACATAAAAATAAAAAGATATAAAATTATGAGTAAATATTTATATATTAAGTAAAGTTCGTAAATAATTTAATATTTACTATTATTTGATATGATCAATTATAATTTTAGAGTTATGATATTTAAACTCTAATCATAATTTTTAAATCTTATTTATTTGATAACTCTGTAATCTATCTAATTTATGATTTTTTTTTAATTTAGTATATTTATATTGTTAAATTTCATAAAGCTTGAATTTATTATAATTAATATTTTTTGAAAAATTTATTTGTTATGGGTACTTGATAATGAGATTCAAGTCGATATTGTGAATTTTAAAGATGTTATGAAAATAAAATCAAGTATACTTACAGGATCACTTGAAAGTAATGATTTTCTTTTTGATTATTTATATGAAAAAATGAAAAATTAATTATCTTATTATTAATAATTTATTACAGTCTTTTTTGATAAATATTAAAACTTTTTCATATATTGAATATACCTTTGCAGTAATAATATTGAGAGCATAAATTCACAAAATATTATAAATTAATTTCTTGTTTATTTATAGCTAAACAAAATTTTGAGCTTTCGATAAAAAATCATTAAACTCATCCAACTAGCTTAACATCATTTATTAGAGTAAATCTAATATATCTTTTTAAGACTGTAGATGAGATCTTGATAAAAAGGTTATGGTAAAATTCTTTACTATCAATTATGAAGGCAAAAGTGCCAAAAAAATATATATATTAGCACAATTCGTATAATTCTTTATGATCAGAAAATATTTATTATAGTAATATTAGCAGAAATTAATACTAACATGATATTTGATTTTGCAAATGTGATTCAAAACTCTAGAAAAGTCCACTTTATATTATGAATTTGAACATTTTGAATTTAAACAAAATAATTTATCAATAATTCGTTGTACTCAAGTAGATCTCGAAAAAATCTACTAAATTTTAAAGATATACGTCGCAATAGATATCATATTGAATTAAAAAAAAGAGGGTAATATCTAATTTTTTATATCACCTCTACCAAATTTGTACTAGAAGTTCATATTAAAAAAAATTCAAGTTTATTAGTTGAATTATACTTTCAAAAAAAAAAGATTAAGATGCACTATATGCACTGAAAATATATAGATTTCAAAATTTTTGTACTTTAACATAATCATCTTGATTATTCATGTTCAAACATGAAGTGACATATTGTTGAAAATACAAATTAATATCCGTTGAAAAAATAGAAAATTCTTTTGTCTAATGATTATTTTTGTGCTTCTTTTGCTCAAGATAAATTAATTATGGACCTTCACCGTTTAAATTACATTTATAGTCTCCTAAATTTCTATAGAAAAATACATAAAAATATTTGTGGCTCTATCTATTCATTTTGTGGACCATTTAGATACTTTGTAATTTTAATTGATACTTCAATCTGATGGTCACATGTTCATTTACTATCAACTCGTATTTTGCTTCATAATTATCCTTTCAAAACAATTTATATAGATAATATATATGAATTTACTTGAAAAGTATGTTATGATCATTCATATGAATTACTATTGAATATTTTATTGCATATATTGATACTCAATATAGTTTAGCTAAATTATTATTTTTTAAGCTTTTAAGATTAATTATTATTTCTATACTTATAAAATCAAAACTTGATATATCTGCTTGGATACATATTTGGATATATGTCGTATATTTAATTTATATTTAATTGTTTGCAAATCACAAATTTTTTACTTTATAATCTGTGTTTAGCTAATATAATATATTATTTAAATTTTGTGATATTAAATTTTTTTTATTACATTGTATATATTCTTATTGCATCCTCTCAAAAAAATAAAATGAGTTATTAATATTATCTTAATATTTATGTTTGTTTTGATTATCTACGTATTACTAGATATTTTGGACCTTTGATGAAAAATTTTATAGAACAAGATTTTTATATTGTTAAATTTGATGAATTAGTTTTTCTACCATTAAGAAAATATAAAAATAAAAGGTCAAAACACAAGAGATTAGTTAGAATATATTAACTTGTCCAATCTTGATTCACATGCAAATCAATATGAATCAAAAGTTCAAAAATTAATTCGTTTGCAGAATGTTGCAAATCAGTTATCAAATATTTTTACAAAAACCTTGAAGGTGTCTAAATTATATATTCCAACTACTAATACTACTACTCGATTGATTATCTATGCAAGATATCCTATTAGTATGATAACCAATAAATCTAATAAACGCTTAAAGCATAGTAGACTACTTAGTTTAAAATATTCTTCTTTGAAAGGAATAGAAAATGAATACTTTTAAAATAGTACTCTTGAAGATATCAAAAGCAACATAGATCAACAACAATATATTTCTAAGAGAAGTAGCCCTAGAAGTGATTTGGTGCCAAAAATTGTGAGATCTCATTAAAATCTGAAAATATGTGAAAAACAGGTAAAATTATTATTGCTTAAATATTTGCATATATAGTTGTTGTTGAAATTATTGAAATATGCTTGAGAGTAAAAAATATTCAAAATTTTTAACATTGTAGTGATCGGCCAAAATGAAAAGAAGTAATCTAGGTTGAGCTAGATTCATTTGCTTGGACACATTAGAAGATGTCAGACTCATGAGGTATTATATGTAAAATAAATGAATCAAATAAGATTATGAAAATAGCATATTTCCTCTATTATATATATAATTACTCTTAGAGTTAGTTTGGCAGCCCTTAACGGGCTCAATATATTTATAATAACTTACTCATATGGCTCATAAGAGAAATGAGTTAAATGAAATTATAAGATAAAATGAATAACTTTTGGCATAATAATTCTCACAAAAGCTTAGTATAGATTATGATGAGACATATTTTCCTATTATGAATACTATTATCTTTAGATTTTTAATATATTTAGTAGCCTATAAAAGGCTCGCTATATATTTGATGGAGGTTATGATAGCTTACTTATATGGTTCATTAGATAATAATATATATATAAATCCTTGAAGGATTTAAGATGCATGAACCTTCAAAATGCCTAAAGCATATAATGCATTGACTAATATACAATATTGAACTCTAAAAATTTTTGTATGGGCTAAAACAATATAGGTGAATATAGTACAATCAATATGGATAAATATGGTACAGTCGTCTTAGTGAATACTTAGTAAAAATGGATATGAAAATAATCCTCTTTGCTCATATATTTTTATTAAAAGGATAAATTTAGATTTTGTTATAGTTGCAGTTTATGTTGATAATTTAGATATAGTGGAAACTCCTAAAGAGATCTTAATTACTGCAGACTATTTAAAGAAAGAATTTG
This sequence comes from Garcia nutans, assembly GCA_947685225.1. NCBI lineage: Eukaryota > Viridiplantae > Streptophyta > Magnoliopsida > Malpighiales > Euphorbiaceae > Garcia > Garcia nutans. The sequence goes on along the minus strand of CANTUV010000051.1, from coordinate 2,852,240 downwards.
AAATGGAGGATTTTGGAAGAACAAAATTTTACTTTTGATTTCAAGTTGAGTATCTGTTAAATGAAATTTTTATCCATTAAACATCATATATTAAAAAAGTATTGAAATAATTTTATATGGATAAATCTTATCTATTAAACACTTCAATGATTATTCATTCTCTTGATATAAAATGAGGATCATTTTCGCCCACGAGAAGACAATAAAAAGATTATTGGCCCTAAAGTACCACATCATAGTGTAATAAGGGCACTTTTTATATCTTGCTAATAATACAAGACCAACTATTATTTTTGCAGTTAACTTATTTGCAAGGTTTTACACTCATGAACTTATGATGAAGGGAAAATTTATTATTTGTAAAATTCGTTCAAGTGACAATCCATCATATTTATTCACAAAGCCATTACAGACATCAATATTCAAAAGCTATATACACAATATTATAATATATTCACTTAAAATATATCTTAGCTGTATGTATTTTTGAGGCGAAGTTACCTAAGATTATTATATTCTTTTTCTTTCGCTAAATTTTTATCACACTGAATTTTTCTTAACAAGATTTTAATGAAGCATATTTATAAAAATAGTTATCCAAGGGGAAGTGTTAGAATCTATATGGATGACTACTTAGTTGGATTAATTTTATTTTATCCAGATTAGAATTAATTTCATCTTATATATATGATAATTGCAATTCCCTAATTATATATTCTTATCTAAAATCTCTTACATCACTATATATACCCATTATAGGTAGACATAGCCATGGTTCGGTTTAAAAGTGAAATAGGACCGAAATCAAACCAGTAAAAATTTGAACTAAAATTGGTCAAAACCGAAATTGTGTCCAAACCAAAATCTAAACCTTGATTCATAGTTTGGTTCAAAATTCTAATTTTTAAAACCCTTTAAACCGTCAAATTTCATGGTTTGAACCCTTGGTTTAAATCGTTAAATTAGTGTATTTTATTTAGGTTATTGTACTTATTTTATTTATTTTTTAATTTTTTATTTTAAAGTTTTTACTAACCCTATAAATACCACACATATTTCAAATTTTTTCATATTTTTAAATTTTAATTTTTTAATTTTTCTTTTCATTCTTCAATCTATATATACATTATAATCTTCAATATTCTCTACAATTTATATTTTTAATTTACTGTCTAATATTTTATATAATCTACATTTTTATTTTTTAAAAAATATTCTCTACATTATAATCTTAATCACTTTATTCTATTTTGTATTTAAAATTTATTTATATATTATTTTTATTTTATTTCTAATGTTTTCAATTTTTTTATCTCATATATTATTATTTTTTCAAATTTTATTATATTATGATTTCTAAAAAAAAGACAAATAATCAAGGCTCAAATTTTAGATTAAAAAAAATATATGGTTGATGAATATTATAAACCAATTGACATAGAAAATGTAATTGAAGAAATTGAAATGATGACTATAATATTCAACAATTACATAAACACAAGGTAAAAGAAATACGTGAATGTTGATCTCTCTTTAAAACCTAAAAGGATCCATAAGCAACTTAACTTTTTAGTTTTATTTTTATTATTTTTAATAAATTAATCTCAATATATTTTTACTAGTCTTAATTTAATTAAAATAATTTTTTTAACCTTTTGATTAAAATCACATGTAATTCGTTTCTCAAATTATTTAAACCATTTTGAACTATTATAAACAACATTTAAACTATTCCTTCAAACTCCTGCCTCAAATAGTCTCTCAAATCATTTTTAAACTGAAATTTAAACAAGAACCGATGATTTCTGAACTGTCCTATAAAAGATTCGGATCAAATTTAAAAAATTTTAAATTGGTGATTCCTGGATCATGGCTATGTCTAATTATAAGTGGTATATGAATTACAATTTATAATGAAGAAATTTATTATATTTTTCTTTCTCTACCTATTTTATTTATATTTATAACATAAAATATATTATTTTAAAATCATCTAAAATATTATTTTAAAATTGTTTATCATTGTGCCAAATTTATCAAAAAACAATTATAAAATATTCGAGCGTAGTATAATTATTTGGAGCATAATTAATAAGTTAAATTTCCAAATCAAATAATTTAAAATGGAAGTAATTGATAAGTGATATATATATAAATTTTAAAAAAAATGACAAACACATAAAAGAAGAGAGAGACTTAATTTTGTGACTCTATCTAATAAATAATCTGCCATTACTTTCAAATATGAGCATTTTGACAAAAAAAAAAAAGAAAAAACACCTTGAACTTGGCCTTGCTTTTCAAATTAACGTTAATGGGAGTTGAACCATGTAAAATTGTTTGCCTTAATTCACCAATCTTTTACATTCAATAAACTAGATATGAAAATTAATAAGGTGTAATTTGTTAGTTAAAAAAATATATTATTTTCATTTACATTTTAAATTCAAGTCATTTTTTATTTAGATTTTAAATTTATGTTTTAAATATTTCCTATCCTGTATACAATTAATAAAAACTCTAAAATTATTGTGTGACAAAAATAATAAAACAGAAATTGTTGGATGGTGAGCATACCTCTTAAAATCTCATTGTCGGATTAGAGTTTCCAACAAATTGCCTTGTGACTAATTATGAGATTGAGACCTCTAATCTTGTCTCATTCATATATTTGTTTTAAATATTTCATTTTTAATTTTTATAATTACATACACTTTTCCGTTTGTTTTGATTTTGCTTCCATCACACGCGTGGGATTATTTCAATTTGATGTGACCTTCTTGCTGAGAGTCTTTATTTTCTTTTGTTTGCATGTAACATAGGATTCTGTGATTTGGAAATTTTCTATAATTTTGAAAACCAAAAACATTTTAACAAATTGCAAAAAATTGCTACAAACATCTCATTTCTTTTGGTTATATATGTCCAATATTGTATGCATAATTATAAATATATATATATATAATATTTTTCAAATTATATTTTAAGCAGAAGCAATATATATTTTTTACCATCAAATTATGTTTTGATAGTTAATTAGCTTTTACATTAACTGAAAAATGAGATTTAAGTATAAAAATATATATCATATGTTTGAAAAAAAGAAATAAGAGTTTCATTAAAAAAACTTCAAAGTTGTATGGATATTTTACCAAAAAAAAATAGCAAATTAGAAAAATAAAAAAATATTTAAGGTATCAAAATCTATCGTTGGGGTAATGATAAAGGAGTTTATGTCACATTTTGCTGGCAGGTTGAAAGTAAAACATAATTCTTATAATAGAACCTTTTCATTTTGTAATTAATTTGCTGAAAAAATAAATTAAGTTTAATTATATAATAATTAAAAAATATATAAAATGATTAATTAGACAAAGAAAGTATCATTAATAAAAGAAACTTCTTTATGCTTAAAATAAAAAGAGAAAAAATTACCATTAAATATATAAATTAATTCGCGATGAACTGTTTTAATTTAACGAGATATTTCAAGTTCAAGTATTTAAATATATAACTGTGCCAAATTTTAACAATGAATAATTTATTAATTTATGATCTTATCTAATTTGACTTTAAAAGAATAATTAATGCCCACCAAAAAAAGAGAGCAATATTAAAAATTTACATGATAATTTTTCAAAATGAATGTTAAGTTCATGTTGGTATCAAATAGTTTTTTATTGATTTTTGAAACATTTTATTTTTTTTTTCAGTCAGATTTCACGCCTTTAAAATAAAGGATGATTTCATTTTGAATTGAAATTGAAATTTAAATAAAAAAAATGAAATTATATAACTTTAGTTAGAATTAATTATTATAAGTTTAGTAACCAACAGTAAGTTTACCTAAAGCAAGGATGATGGAGGGAGATTTCAAAGACATCATAAATAAAGAGAAAATTTAAAATATAATTTAGAGAGAGGAATTTATAATAAATTTAAATTACTCAATAATATTGTATGTGAAACATGTTTTGAGAATTTGTATTTACTTATTAAAAGATAAAAATTGGAATATTTAATAAAATTTAATGAAAAATAGAATCTACTAGAATTTTAAAAAAGGTAATTATATAATGTGTCATTTTCTTTAATTTTTTTTAAAATCTTATAATTTCTAGAAAATTTTTAAAAATATTTATTTTCAAATTTAAATAAAAACATACTATATATATATTAGATATATATCTATTATAATGGATATTTTAAAATTAAATTTTAGAATAAATAAGCGAAAAGTAAATATTTTTAAAAATATTTTATTTTCAAGTGTGTTTTAAATAATGAAAAAAACTAGGCTTTGTGGATATAAAATAATAGGTATAAAATGTAATGGAGAGGTGAGACAAGTGGACCATGGAAATCACATATATCAGATATTTTCCATCACATATATCAGATATTGTCCAACGTAATAGCTAGCACCTAGCAGCTACGGTTTGAGCTATGCCCGTCTGTAGACGTGATAACTTTTAGAAATCATCGGCTTTGGTTAATTTAAAAATGATTTACGATCATTTAAAATAGTTTGAAACAATTTAAAAGATGATTTATACGTAATTTTAATTAAAAAGTTAAGAAAAAAATATTTTAAATTAAAATTATTAAAAAAATAAAAATATTAAAATTAATTTATTAAAATAAATATAAATAATATATACATAAATTAAAAAAAAAGTAAATTATTTATCTACCTTTTTATGCTTTAAAAAAAATTAACATTCACATAAAAAAATTAACATTCACGTATTTCTTTTACTTTATATTTATATAATTATTAAATATTATTATGATCATTTTAATTTATTCAATTAAATTTTTATATCAATTAGTCTAAAATATATATTATTTTCTTTCTTGATCTAAAATTTAAATTTTAACTATTTGTCATTTCTTTTAGAAATCATAATATCATAAAAGTTTGAATAAAAAATGATAATACATGACATAAAAAATATAAAAATCATAGAAATACAATAAAAAAAATATAAATAGATTTTGAATATAAAATAAAATAGAGTGATTAAGATTATACTCTAGAGAGTTTAAAAAAAAAATAAGAATGTAAATTGTAGAAAATATTATAGAGTAAATTAAAAAATATAAATTTTATAGAATATTGAATATTATAATATAAATATAAATTGAATAATGAAGAGAAAAATAAGAGAAATTAAAATTTAAAAATGTGAAAATATTTAAAATATAAGTGGTATTTATATGGTTAGTAAAAAATTTAAAATTAAAGAATAAATAAATAAAATAAGTGTAATAACCTAAATAAAGTGCACTAATTTAATGCTTTAAATCAGTGATTTTTAACGGTTTAAATAGACAGTTTCAAACTGTGAAAATCGCCGTCTCGACAGTTTTTAAAAATTATAAACCTCAACCAAATCATGAATCAATGTTCAAAATTTGATTTGGTCACGATTTTGATTTTAACTGATTTCGATTTTAATTTTGATCGGTTCAATTTCAATTTCAACTGAACTATGGCCATGTCTACCATCGGCGAGGAAAGGAATGATCTTTTTAAAGACTAACATATCTAGAAAATTTTATTAACATGCAATGATATTTTTTTACCATGATTTCAAGTAAATTTATCAGTGAATAAACCAACCCATGTGATTTAATTTCTAACACCTTATTTAGATTACTGACAGCATGATTTAATAATGCATAGTATTATATGATATTATAGATAACATTTATCATATTTGAAAAGAATGTATAGTATAGTATGATTAAGTAAAAATATTTTTATTTAAGTTGATTATAATTTTAAAATTTTCATATATTATGAAGATGAAAAATTATTAATTAGCATATATCTGATATTTAAAAAAATTATTTTGAATATTTTTGAAAGATAAATTATAAAACCAAGAAAAATCACTAAATTAGTGATTTAAAAATCTATGATTTTTAAACCATGAGATTACCATATAAAATCATATCATGAATGGTTAAAGTAAAAAAAAATAATAAATTAAATCATATTATACCATACCATGGCTAATCATGAAACAAACAATGGGTAAGAGAAATTCTCTCTTTTTCTAACAAACTTTTTTTTTTCTGTGTTTTCAATTATAGATTTAGGGCGATTGCTGACCTTCTAGCCACTATCAACTCCAAATCTTTTACTTTATTATTGTTTTTTGTAGTTTATATTATATTTTTTTCCTTTGTGTATCTTTTTTTGACAGCAACTTAATCTATCCTTATTTTTTTATTATTCATTTTTTTTCTCTTTGTGAATCTCTTTTTACAGGGTGTATCTACTCTCAATAGCAAAGCCAAGTTTGATAGAAGGGGTAACTGCCCCCCTTCTATTTTGAAATACACACACACATATGTGTGCGCACACATACACATACACACACATATTAATATTTTTATAATTAATTATTTATTCCCGTTAAAATTTTAAATTGCGCCTATCATTTAGTTTATGCAAAAAGTCAAAGAAAATAAATTTTAATAAATTATTTCTGCCTTAAGCAAATATGTTTTTCTTTTTAAAAATTGATAAAAAAATGTTTAAATGCAAAAAAAAAAGGCAAAATAGATAAACTTTTGAACCAAATCAATTTGAACTCATTCAATGAATCAAGAAACTAAAAATAAATTGAAAACAAGATTTGATCTTATTTTTTTAAATCCATTTTTTTTTATTTTTTCTCTTTGCTTTTGATTTTTGCTTTTATTAATCTTACTTTTAATATTGTATGATAATTTTTATTTTAATTATTTCTTAAGAAATTATATTTGTAATTCAATGCTTTTTTTTCTTTTCCTTTTATTTTTTTATGAATCATCATATAAATTTAGGAGCTTATACACATACATATTAATTTTTTTAATTAATTTAACTTTTTGACAAATAAAAATGGTTTATTAATAGTTTAATAAATTTATAAAATGGTGACAGTATGAGAGATATGATAAGTACTGAAACAAAAACAGAAAGGAATAAATGGGGAGCGAAGTCGGAACTTTTAAGAAAAATTTTGTCCATTTTCTTTTGAAATCATAGCTTTGCGGCCTGCCTTGAAGGATGGTCAGCCTTCTTTGAGGTGATTGTGTTTTTCTTCTCACATTGGGTAGAGGTTTTTGGTTATCCAATATTTCTTGAAAGTATGTTCAAGAAAGGTTATGAATTTCTCATACAATCATTGTCACACAAAATTACTAAGTTAGAAGATCAGTGTGACTTTTTTCATTGGCCTTTCTTCCTTGATTTATGTCGCTTTTTACTAGTCTTTGATTGTGGTTTTCTCAGCCTACTCATTTATAAGCTAGATATTGTTTTATCAACTTTTGGCCATTGGCATTGGCTTTGCAGGTTTAGATCAAGTTCTATGAAAGGTTCTTTTTGTGGCAGTCTAGGTGCAATTTGGGCTGCTTCTTTTTTTTATTTTTATCCCTTGGATAGTTTTCCAAACCACCATCTTGGGTTGTTATGTAATGCTTTATTTTTCTTTATTTAGTTGAATAAAAATTTCACATTTTTGATAAAAAAAAAGTAAATTTATGAATGGATTGATTAAGCATTTAAAAATAATCAAATATTAAACTTAATATGGAAAAAGAAATTGTGAGAGGATGTAAGCAATTTCTTACCAAAAAATTGAAAACTTTTGAATAATCTTTTGTTCAAATGTCTTTTGTTGCTGCTAAACACTAAGGGATTGGATTTTATTTTATTTTTAATGTTCAAGAATTAACAAAAAATATATATCAATTTGAAAATAAAAAAATATAAAAAATAATATAAATCATTAAATTTTTATTTCCACATAAAAATCTTTAACTAATTATTTTTTAATTTTAAATATACATTAATTTATTGAAAAAATTAAAGAAGTTTAATTTTGTAGAAGAATCTAGATATTTATTGTTAGCATAACTGTTATAGTTGGTTAGGAAGGCTGTTATGAGAAAGATGATATGACTTTAGTTAGTTATATGCTAGTTTATGTACCTCTGTAAATATCAGTAGGATATAGCAGTAGTTGTGTACCTAATACTTATAATCTGCGAATATTACAAGAATTACCATTTTCTTCAGTGAGTTTACCTTTACTTTGTTCGTCTTTTTTTTTTTTCAATATGATATCGGAATGCTTTGGTTGCAATCATGAAACTAAATACCACTATTATTTTTGAGATTTACCTTCTTCTTTGTTATCTCTATTGAAATTTTTTCCCTCTTGTTAATGGCTATTAACACATAATTTTACACATAAAGAAAACTCCCTATGATAACAAAGTCAACACAACTGAAATTGCATAAATTGGATGCCTAAATTTTTCTGCAAAAACCAAGCCTTTTGCGATTATGAATACTTAATTTTTCACTTTTGTATTAAAATTCAGTCCGTTACAGTTCCAACACATCAAAAATACATAAATAAAAAATCATTCAAATCAAATTTTGGAAGGACTCGAACAAGCATTTGGAAGTTAACTGTACAAATTAGGCCAGAATTGGGCCTATTGCAGAGCGTTGCTGCACTCTGGGTGCTTGGCAACAAGTGCTACTACGAGGACCCAAAAACTATTGCAAATGGTAGTTTTGCTATCGCAAGCCTCAACTTTTGTGTCGCGATGCCTTAAATTCTATTTTACAATTTTTTATTCTAAAACTCTATAAATAAGCCTTCCCAACCTCTTTTTTTCACACACTATTCAACCAAGCAAATCTAATTGCTAATTATCTTGCTCTTTCTCCCTTTTTTCTTCTTTAAAAGGAAACTTTTCAATCTTTCTTAGTATGAACCATCTAAAATTTGCTTCTTTAGCAAATTTGGGTGCTTGGCTAACTTGGGTGTTTATTTTTTTTAAACAACTCCAAGCTAGTTGCTTCCTTAGCAATAAAAAAATCCCCAACTATCATAAAACTATAGTCTGTACATACACTTAGGCCACCACCACCAACGACTTCAAGGAAGGTAAACCTTAATTCCTTTAGTTTTAAATATTGATTGTTCGTGGATGAATGGTCTTCAAATATCATCATTTGGGCTTTAAAATTGGATTTAAACAATTGAATTGGATTTAAAAGTTTGAACCAAATTATTTTTGAAAGTTGCTTTCAAAAATTAGGTTTTGTTAACCTGAAAATCCATCTTTTCAAAATCCTTTTTTTCAAAATTAGGTTAGCATAAGAAACTAAATCAAATTCTTTTTCAAATTAGGTTGTCATAAGAACATAAATCAAATCATTTTTCAAAATTAGATTCGCATAAGAACTTTAATCAAATCATTTTTTAAATTAGGTTAACATAAGAATCTAAATCAAAACATTTTTCAAAATTAGGTTGGCATAAGAACCTTAATCAATCATTTTTCAAATTAGGTTGACATAAGAATCTAAATAGAATCCTTTTTTCAAATTAGGCTGGCATAAGAATCTAAATCAATCCTTTTTCAAATTAGGTTGACATAAGAATCTAAATAGAATCCTTTTTTCAAATTAGGCTGGCATAAGAATCTAAATCAAATTCTTTTTCAAATTAGGTTAGCATAAGAACATAAATTGAATCCTTTTTCAAAATTAGGTTTGTATAAGAATCTAAATCAAATCATTTTCCAAATTAGATCGGCATAATAACCTTAATCAATCATTCTTCAAACTTAGGTTGGCATATGAACCTAAAACTTTAACCTTAGACTTAGGTTTAGAAAATTAAATCTGAAATTAGATTTACACTTAGGCTAATATAGATATTTAATTTTGGCACCTGAATAGATCATGTTCCAATTTAAAAAAGGCTCGAGAAGTCCAAAATTACTGGGTAGGCTCATATCAAATTGGCCATGACTTACGACCAATTTTCCATGAGACCATAACAATTTGCCTATCCAGACCATCACTCTAATTTCTCCTAACCCTAATAAAACTTGGGGTTTATTGAGAAAAGTATTGGATTTCCTGGCCAAATCAGAATTCTTAATAACCGATTAACCCTAATCTTCATCTATAAAAGGGGATTGACAATAATTAATAAGTTGGGGGAGGGGGAGGGGCAATGAAAAAGTAACCTAAAAACGGATGAAAAAATAAAAAGATGTAGAGATTGAAAAATAAATGAGAAACAAGAGAGAAAACATTGAAATCCTTAGCAATACTACTCAATCAAACCCTATTTATCTAAACCATTAAAGACTCTTCGAGGTAGAACCCTATATCTGTCTTCACAAAGGGATTGTGCTAGTCCAATTACGAGGCTTGGTTTAATATTACTGTTTGGTGGAGCCAACAACATCGGTATGGTCTTCAATACTAATACTTATTCAATTTAATGAATTATCATTTTTATTGTTCTATAACTTTGCATATTTATTTTATTTTGTTTTGTTGTTTTGATTTTTATTTTGATTGATTACATGCCAAAACCCTAATCTGATGATTAGCACAAAGTTATGCCACCTAATTTCATGACTAATCCCTAGTTTTACAATCAAAACCCTAATTTCATTAATTGAACTCTAATTTTATGATTATTTGTATGATGATTAATTACATGTTTAAATTATTTATTTGATATTGAATAATGAGATTTCAATATCTATTATTTGGATTTAAAGATGTAAAAGGCACATTTTCATAGTTCGTAGGTGCCTTATTTATTTCATTTATTTTTTATTGTATTTGGATTTTAAGGAGTTGTAAGGGACATGTTTTCACTTTTTGTGGGTACCTCATTTTATTTGTATTTTGGACTGACAGATATTATAAGGGCATATTTTCATCTTGTACGAGTGCTCATTTTATTATTTGAGTTATAATATGATGATTGTTTTCACTTTTATTTTAATTACTTGTAATATGAGTAATATTATAATAATATAAAAATTTAAATTTAGACTTAAAAAGGAGGACAATTCCAATGAATCGGACTTTATGGGGGGTGTTGGGTTGTTTCTCACCTTTTCCATGCGTACCCAACTTTCTGAACCCAGTAGGAATTGGAGATTCCTTAGAAATTGAGTCATCCACCCCTTCTACTTCTTTCAGGTCCATCCAGGTGGTGACTCCTATTTTTCAAATTTAGACTCATATTCTCTAACGCCCAGAGCCTAACAGTGCTAAACTCGCAAGAACTATTCTACTGAGAGTGGGGTGAAAATTTCCGCGTACAGTTAGCCTAGGTTATACTAGAAAAACCACAAATTTTAAGTCAAAACCAATCATTATAAAATGGTTAGAAATGTACAAGCTTTGATTCTCCTTCAAACGATATATGCATGCTTAATTAGAATTTCACTCTAAGTGTCAAGTCCACTTTTTCTTTAAAGACTTCCTTTACATTTAGTTTATTCATGAACTATATTTTACTCTACTTGATTTTTTTTGGTGATGGTGTGTTCAACCTAGATTCCTAAGGCTAGAGTTAGGATCCCCTACTTTGGATTTTGAACTATAAAATTTAATTTAAATTTTTGTACTTTACTTTATTGTTTGCTATGAATGGATGATGTATGGATGTATATTGCTTATTCATTTTATTGCCATGCTTATAATTGTCATATCATGAAATATATTTTGTAAGTTTTATTTAGTTTTTGGCCAAACTATTTTTACTTCAAATAAGCAAAAACTTAGCCTCCGAATCCATCCTTTGGTTTGAGGCTAGTAATTTTATCCTTGAGATATAATTGGAGTCAACCGTATGCATTTTTCTTAAATTTTCTCTTCCCTTTAAAAATAAATTTAAGTAGCGACTCAAAAACCTATTTTTACTTGAATCAAGCATAGCCTACAATGGCAGAGTGATCTCGGTATCTTTGTGTGAGATTTAGCCCAATTTTTAGTGCTTTAGCTCCCAACCTTTGGCAGGCTAGACACAATGATTGGACAGGGCCTCACAGCTAGTGACTCCACTAAGGACTAAATATTTTTCAAAGAAAAATAATTTTAAGTGGGCTTTGGGCTTGAACCTTTTTAAAGTAAAATTAGATTGGCGTTTAATTAAATTTAAACTTTTTCATGCATCACTTTTACATTCAAGCCTTAGATTATTTTAAGGTTAAAACTTAAGATAATGAGTAACATCAACCTGACAACTTTCCTTAGGTATGTTGGGGGATAGCAAAAGTAATCTCACCTGTGATATATCCTCAAATCATTTTTAGAGTGTAACGAGTATGCACGTATTGCTGGACACACGCCAGATTTCTAATCTAACATGTGGTTATGCATATTACTGCTCTAGTGTGATGGAATCCTTTTGACTAAGCCACCATTTATGCTTTTTATGTAATGACCTTAGAACCTAACCTTAGGTTGTATGTTCCATAATAATTAAAGACCTTTTATACAGTTCATAAAACCTTTTTCACCATTCATACATATATATAATCTTAAAAGCCTTGTACAAAAATAAACTTTAAGTTACCTTATCTCATACACAACTATCCAATGAGCCCTATGCGTCCATACCTCCTCCATACCCATGTCCACTTTTAGACTTTGGCCATAGGCTTGACCTAGTTTTCCCCATCTAACCCATACCCTTAGGCTAATCATCATCTCCTCAATTTCCAAAAAGATTGGCCCTCTATCCATGACCCCATCTCCTTCCTAAATGACCATGCCCCTTCCATAAGGTTCATCCTTCCACCTTCAGAACACCTCAAGTTTAGTCCCTTAACTCTACGTCTTACCATTAACCTTAGCCTAATGCTCAACCTTATCTTAGCCTTATGACTCAACTCCTTTAGGATCATTCTTAACCTTAGCTTATCCTCATGGCTCAACTCCTTTAGGACCATTTACAACCTTGGCTTATCCTTATGGCTTACACCTTGAGACAATCTCACCTAGACTCGTGATTCAACCCCTTTGGGACCATACTCAAATTAGCCTTAATCGTAGGAGCTAACTTTTGAGACCATATGTAACATCCATACTTTTAATATGCATAAAAATAATTAATGTGAGGGAATAACTAAGTATGTTGGAAGAGGTATAAATGGTATATACACTAGGTATACATGATTATATATATACATTTTTAAGTTAAAAAAAGTCAAAGTAAGAAAGAAATTATTAATTGTTGGGAGTAAAAGAAATAAAATGTAAAATATTTAATTATTTAATTAATTAAGAGTATAAAAGGGTAAGAATGGAAATAAAAATCAAAACTTCATCTTCTTCCTTCTATTTCCTCCATGTCCAAAATTTCTAAGCTCGAAAGGGGAGAGTTTTCTCTTTTTAAATGCTCTAAATTTCACTAAAAACCTAAGTAATTCAAGTGAATTTTGAGGATTAATCAAGGATTCAAGTAAGATTTCTTCTTTTAAAGCTTGTTTTTCTTTAATTTTGGATTATATAATTATTTATTTAGAGAGAGAAATTGGTTTATTAAGAAAGAAGATGGTTATGAAGTGAATAAGATGTGTATATGTTGAATTAGTAGTCAATTGGTTGAAATAAGCTTGATTTAAGGAGTTAGTATTATGGAAGTTTTAGAATTTAGGGTTTTTGGTGGAAATTGGTTAAGCTTAGAATAATTAAGGTTAGTATGAGTAATTTGAGTATGAGTATGATTTTAATTGAACAATTGAACTTTTGTTTGATTTAGGAGTGGTTAGGCCAATTTGATGCAAGAGGTAAAGCTTAGGGTTTCTTAGATTTCAAGCTTGGGAAGTGTTATTGGGTTGATTTTGGAGCTAAGTGAGGTTTGTATATACTTTGAAAACATTTAATTAATATGTTTCTGTTTTGACATAGCTATATTGATACTTTAAAAGGTTGTTGTTTTACTTTAAAATGAAACTATTTATAAATCCTATGCATTTTAACAAAGACATGATTTGAGAATTTCTTTGGGTTTAAAATTATTGTGTTATGGTGATTTGAAACATTAGAGGCACATTATTATTATGAAAATAATGTGCGATGTGAATGAGATCATAGAATGTGATGATTATTTGAGAAATATAGAGAATTGATGAATTGAGATGAGAATGTGAAAGTGTGATATAATGTTGTTGTGATTGGTTGCCCTGCACAATTTCTTATTTTAGAATATTGAATTTGGACAGTCAAGTTAGCATGCCAACGATACATCATGGCATTATATTTGTCTTCAGGCAAGATACATTAATATCACATTTATTATTATGCTTTTGGATGAGACACACTAGTATCATGACACTTTTGGTGTCGAGAAGATATTATTTATACCCCTTCGGAGGAAATACACTGGTATCACATGGCATTCAATCTCCGGTCTGGAGACCTTTGGGTCAAGATAGGCTAAAATCAATCTTTCTAGAAGTTGAATATTATGTAGAGATTTATTTGAGTCTAATGTGCTTAATTATGATATGTTTTTGAGATTTATGAGATAATAAATTATTAATGGTGCATTGCATTCTAACTAAAATTGAATGTACTTAATGTTAATAAAGATATCTTTATTTTAAAAATATTATATTATCAAAGTATATACTACTAGACAATATAGCTTAGTGTAATTTAATTTTGTCGTGCAGGTGATAGGCTAACTGAGAGAGGAAGTCCTAACAGATCCAAGAAGGCCTAGGATTTGAGACTGTTATTGGAGTCTGAGTTTCTTGCCACGAGACCCATCTTGCCAATGCTAAATCGCATGTAAAGTTTTACATCCAACAAGATTTAGTTTTATACATTATAAATAATATATATATGTGTGTTTTGATAAACAAGGATTTGTAATATTATGTAAATATATATGATGTAGATTATTTAGGTTTGTTAAAAACTTGGAGGTGAAATGGAGTAATGGTGGAATTTGAGAAATTTGAAGTTTGGGAGTGTTTTTTTATTGCAGGTTGTATTGCTTTGAAATTTGAATTTTTATGAATTTATAGACAAAACTTTAGCAAAATTTTTCTAGAAATATTTATGTAATTTAATCAAAGCTATATTTTAAATAGATTTATTTAATTGCTATATACATAATTTATATATATGCTTATAATATTTAAGCTTTTGAAAAAAAATTATTTTTGATATTAAATATGTGACTCTACAGTTAACTACAATAGCACTATTGTATTATATATATATATATATTTTATGTATATAGATTATAAGGGTGTTATACCATACACCTTCTTATGGACTATAGCCACAAGAGCTAACCTTTGGACTATCCATCCTAGCCATAAAGGCTTTGAACCATCAAGCCATGAACCATAGCCATCAGGGTTTAACCTTTAGACAAGTTACATAAGTTGTCATCAAGCATTGACCATGAACCTCATTCATGGCCTAAAACCATTATGAACTCCCTTTGCCCAAACTCTGTAGCATAAACCACACCAACCTTACCCTTTTACGTGCACTATGTGCCCCTTTTGAACAAAGTTAACCACTCTAAACCTTTAAAGTCCAATGTATCTAACCACCTTGACCATGGAATTGACCCATGACCTTGCTGCATGAGCCATCATCAGTCTATAGCCCCTTGATTATGCATCCGACCTATAGTGAAGTCATATGATTCGTCACTACTGCCATGCCAATTAGACCCACTTATATAAGCCTTTAAGTTGTGTCGTGTCATTGTATCACGACCACACTACATAATAACCTTGACCAATGTTGTGACCATATCAACCCGTTAGTCACAAATACCTTGAGCCACTTAGCCCCTTAGGCTATTACCCTTCCTAAAAATAAAGCCCAATGTGTGCCTTACCCAACATTATACTTGGATATTCACCTTTTAACTTGTTGTCTTTCCACAACTACTAATGGATGACCTGAGCACTCATCTCACCAACCTTCTCAAGAAGTAAGAGGAAGATTTACAAATAGCCCTTATTACCCACCAAGATCATTTTACCCACATCCTCCAAAAATAAGGGGAGAATTTTCAAATGGCATTTCCTAGCCTGAAAGCTCACTGTACCAATTTTCTCAAGAAGCAATAGAAGAATTTTCAAGGAGCACTCATCATCCAACAAGATTGATTTGCTAAGCTCTTCTAGAAGTTGAGGGAGCATTGTAAAGTCATTACTACCATGACCGAATATCCATTTCTAATGAAAATAGATATATCCATTTCTAATAGAAACATATAGTTTTTTTTTTTTTTATTTCTAGCGGAAACAAATTTTTCATTTTTATTTATGATCTAAGTTTCGCTTATTGTAGAATGAACTTTGTGTGTTAGAAATGGAAAATTTCATTTATGTTAGCAACATATAATGTTTTCGTTCCTATATGAAATGAAAATTCCGTTTCAAAATTCATTTTTATTTTGGTATAACAAAGAACGAGTTGTGTACGTTAGAAATTGATATTTCTATTTGTATTAGAAATAAATTATTTCGTTTCTAATATAGGACCATATTGAGGAATAAACAAAGGTTGTGGTAGAAATAGATATCTGTTTCTATTAGAAACAGACACTATTATGATTTTGTTAGATATGGATTTCCATTTCAAATGATGGATAATGCTGGATACGTTTAGAAACAAAGGTGATAATTTAAAAACATAATTATCTGTTTCTAAAATATTTTTTAATTTATATTTCAATTTTAATATTTTAATAATATTTATATTTATATTTTTTATTTTATTTTATTTTATTGATATTGATATTTTTATATTTTAATATTTTTCAATTTTACATATATATATATTTAAGAATATAAGTAGAAACTTAACAAATAAGAAAATTAGATAACAAAAAAATTCTGAAATATGCATGAATATATATAAATATAAACATATGTACACAACGTAAATAAAATGTACAAAAATATAAATGTTATTTATGCCAAATATATTGACATAATAATCAATGTACATAAAAAACAAAAATAGAATATAAATATGGAGTTTGATAATCTATATGGTCCTGATAAGAAGGATCATTGTCATCAGGGGCGAAGCCAGGTTTTAAAATAAAGAGGGGCAAAATTTTTTTTTATAAATTTTAAATTTTTCGTAATTATTTATATCTTATTTTATTTTAATAGTATTTTATAAGTTTATTAATTTATTAATAATATATTTTTATTATTAAAAAATTAATTAATAAAAAATATTAATATAAATGTGTACATAATTTTAAATTTATAAAATTTTTTATAACAAAAGTAAAATAAAGAGAAAAAAAATTAAATAATGAATATAATTTCTTAAAAAATAATTAAAATAAATGAGTTTTTTAATTCATTAAATGTGTTCAAATTAATTTAGTTGAAAAATTTATCCATTATTTTTTTTATATTTATACATTATCAATATTTTATTAATTTTTTAAAAGAGAACTATTGTATATAGAATAAATAATTTATTGTATTTTTTTTACTTCTTGTAAAAATTAAAAAAAAAGGGGGGCAATTTAAATTTTTTTAAAAAAATTAATAAATAATTTAAAAATTTTTAAAAAATATTATATATATATATTTTTTTTCAAAAAGTGAAGGGGGGCAACTTGCCCCCTTCTCTTCTACATGCCTTCGCCAGTGATTGTCATCATCATTCAAGTATAGCTGAGCCCTTTTAATGGCAGCAGGCTTGTTGGTCCCTTCTTACGGTTGGGATCGCTGCTTATTCAGTTGTAAGTATTCCTCCTAAAACATATATTAAACAAAAACATCAATAATGTTATTAATTATAAATTACATTTCTTAAAAGTAATACAACTAAAAAAGTAATTGTGCGTCCTCTCTCAAAGATGGCATCCAAAAAATTAGAAGTCCCCTCTCTCTTATGAGTCCTCTCAAAGTTTTCGTGGGGATATGACTCATGTTTGAGCTCTCTAGCCTGCACATTAAGATAACTTAATATAAATATAAATATTAAATATATTTTAATACTACAAGTTTTCCCTTTTTTATAAAAAAAAAAACATTCATTAGAGCTTCGATATTACCGAATTAGACCAATATGAAATTAGAAATTTCTTAAAGATAAGGATCACAATAGTCATTGTGAAATTCAACATTTTAAATCAATAGGCTAAACATAAATTTTAAAAAATATAGCCCCTGATTTACAGAATTCTCATATTGGATGTCGAAAACAGAAATTAGACATCTAAATCATGTTTTCAACTTATAAATTAATATATTTTAACTTTCATAAATTTTGGAGGAAAAAATTCACATAACTCAGACAAATGGGTCCTGTTTTAAACATTTAGCACACCCATTAATACAAAGCAATAAATTTCAAATATCACATAATCACATAGCCCAATATTTAAACAATTCCTACACTAACATTCTAATACAACAACTTACATAAATAACACAAGCACACAACCCATTAGACAACAACTTTTGTGTTAATAAGCTTATAACTATTGTTTGAACACGCAATTGAACATCATAACACAAGTTTCAATCAATTTCCATGTCCATTATTCCAAACAGTAGTATGAATTTACAATGACCAACATCATTCTCTGTTTCACTGCCACTATAACACAAATTCCTTTTATCTGTATTTAGGAAATATATACCTTTCAAAAAGGTCCCACATTAGCCAAAATACATGTCCTCTATATTAGTAGAAATTGCTCAAACGAGGTCTATAATAAATTCTACCACCATTCATTGTCCTTAACACCTTACCATTTTGTTTTAATTCTTGATTATGCCAATATTTTATTATATACATCAAAATATAGGGGCACATATCTGATATTTATACTAAATATGATCAATTTAATTAAATAAATTATAGAATTAGGAATTAGGAATAAATGATAGAATTCGCAAATTGTAACACGTCCTGACAGTTATGTTAGAAGATGTTACTCAATACTTAACAATCTTTTAACCAATTTTAAATAAACATTAAAAATAATTTGACTATAAATTTCATTAGAGTTTTTTCTGTAATATTCATAGCCAAATTTTCTTTAACCTAACACCACCTACAAAAAATATACTTCTATCTTCCTTTTAATCAATCTCAACTTCAACTACACTATTTCATCAATATTCAACCATAATTCAAAAAAAATATCATATACTTATATCAACATATACATATATTCTCCAAAATAAATTCATATAACCCAAACACAAGCTCAAAATAAAACATGAATCCTATCCAAAGTTTACATTATTTACAATCCTCAAACTTGACCATTTCAGGTCTTACCAAAATTATAAATGTAACCCAACATTGCACAATTGTTATATAAACCAAATTACTACTTATGTGAACTATAATTAAATATATAATAAGAAATCCTTTCAAAATGATCCCGTTCAAAGATGCAATTGATCCTTAAAAATTGACAAATTCACTTGCCGGATCCACTCCAGTCCATTTGATCAGTGCAGAAGAAATTCTAACATGCTAAGCAAAATACTTAGTGGTGCTTGTATATGCATTTTTGCTATTGAATATTATAAGAAAATAATTAAAATAGTAAATATAGCAAAAATCATAATTTCTAAAGCAAGTTATTTAATCAAATAAAATCAAAATAACTTATTTTAATATTTACAAGTTCAAATTCAGTTTAAATAAATAAATATCATTTATATTACAATTATTTACCAAAACATTACTGGTTATAGTAAAAATCATATTTTCACATACACTTATTAATACATCTCAATATAAACACTCATAATGCATATTTCATGTTTAAGGAAACTTCACTTATTTTGCCCCCATATATCGAGTTTTAAACCCTAGACGAATAACGTGTAAGTAATGACAATTAAATGCCTAAAAACAAAATTTAAGAGAGAAGAAAAAATTCAGCATAAGTGCTGCAGTACTTATGTCTACATTCAGTCAGTGTGGCCAGTGGCCCTGTAATGACACGTGATGCTTAGTAACAATAATGACACAAAGTATCTAATAGTGGCACAATGTGCCCAGTAATAGTATAGACGTCTACCTTTGGCTAGCCATTTTATCCAATAACTAGGTTTATCACAAGTATAATTCGGGCAATTTATTTATTTTCTTATTTTCAATCAATTTCACAGTCACAATAATAATTTTTGCTTAAAACAATTCTTTAGAGAAAAAATCTCATTTCTCTCATCAACTAATAGACATTTAAACTTTAACAATACAAGAACAATACAATTAAGTAAATTCTATCTCAATTAAGTCTAAATATATCTCATTTAATCCATAATTATCAAATATACTACTTATAATCATTTAGTTTCATAATCAATTTCTTTCATAAATAATCAAATTTAATCAATTCTCAAACTTCCATAAGCAATTAAAATCAAGAAAAAATTAATTAATAGCAAGTTATGTGTTATACAAGCACTAACCCTTCCAAATAGCTTTTTCCCTTACTCTTTCATTCAATTCCTTGATTTTATAATGACATTTTTGAGAAATTATACATAAAATCACTAAATCCTAATAAAACCTTGAGTTATTTTCAAAGGATTCATGATTTTTAAGTAAATTATGAAAGAAGAAGAAGAAAGAAAGAAGAAAAGGTGAAGGTGAAGGTGAAGGCTCAGGTTTGATGGAAGAAGAAGAAGAAAAATGAAAGTCAAACTTACTTTAATAATATCTTAAGCTTTGATTCCATGTGATGCTCACAGCTTAGCTTCGTTATACTTACTTTTTTTATTGTCTTTTAATTCAGTTTTTTTAACTCCGTAAAATCATAAAAATATTTATTAAAGCCTTATTATCTTTATTTTATATTCTAATTATGGTAGAATTTTATTTTATTGTAATAGAATATTTTCATAATTTTTACCCTTTTTTAATTTTTTTTCAAAAATACCAAATAAATCCATTTTTGGATTTATTTTTTTTATTTTTAAGGCTTATTCAACCTTATTTTATACCAATTTCAAGTTCTTAAGCCACACATAACATCATACACAGTCCGATATATATTTATAATACATAAAATCACAACTTAAATTTTTAACCATTACATAAATGGTATAGGCTTGTTCAATCTACAATTACAGTTTTCGAACATGGAGAAGATCTCTTCCTTGGATTATGCTTTAATGATCACATGTACCATAATTGTTGTCCTTTTTAGTGCAATTGTAAGTTCTCTTTATCTGGCTGTTCTAATAGAAAAGTTATGCATATTATTTATGAATTCCTTATATTAATTTATACCTTAATCCTTGATTCTGTTTTGCACTTTATTATGGCTTTAAGAACTTAACAAGTATTGTTTTAGGCATAAACTCTATTTTTATAAATTCTTTATTCAATCATAACCCTGAAACTCTCTTTTGAATTAATCTTTTACATATTAAAATTGCTATATACTAACACAAGCATACAACAATTTCGTTCTCAATATAGGTATGTGGTTTCATGATGAAACCTCTTATAGAGGCAGTTCTGTTAAGAAATAGAAAGACCTAAAGCAACTAATATTCCAAGTTTGGAAGACTTATATCAACATTTTTGTTCTTAAAGTGGTTTTAGATGCAACTAAAATTCCAAGTCTGTAAGAACTAAATCAATTATTAGTTGAAAACAATAATCAAGTTAAGCAGAGCAATAATCAAATAGGCACTAAAGCAAGTAGCTTAAGGTTGCTAATCACACACTCCATTATAATAGTTCATTACTTATGGAGAAAATTCGATGATAGATTCATGAGAAATAATAAAAATAAAATAACAAAGAGTGAACTTGTTTCCTTTGTTTCTTCACCCTTTCAGTATCAACACCCTAAATAATATACTAGAAGTACTGAGAAAGAATAAACAATCAAAATAATCCAGAAAAAATTAATTCAAAATCAACAGAAAAACACACATACAAACCCAAAATCAATTATGTTAAATTATAAAACCCATAAAAATTAGCTCAATATCAAACAATGCATACCTAAAGATAATTGATGTGAGGCGATAAAGAATGAGAGACTGTTCGGCAGAACAACCCCTTTGTTAGAATGAGAGAATGAGAAGTTTGATGTGAGGATTTGTTGTGCTTATATGAGTGTGTTAAGAAATGTTAGAATGATATGAAAGAGAGTATGAGAATCTTCGAATTTAAGTGTGCTTAGGGTTAGAGATGCATTTGTTGGTTAGACTGACATTAGAGAGAGAAATGTTTAGTGTGCTTAGGGTTTCTGAGTTGAGTAAAAATAGGTATTCTGATGTGAGAGAGAGAGAGAGAGAGAAGTGCGATAAGAAAGAAAGGAGAAAAGGAAATAAAATTAGGTTAAATATTATAACTTGGAAATGGATTCAAAAACATAAAACAAATCAGTTTTTAAATATTTTACAATTTGGAAACAGATTGAACTTTCCATTTTTAGAACCAGAATTTTGTTTTTGATAACCAAACCAAAATGCCTTCTAGAAATAGAAGACATATCCATTTCTACATTTTAGGCACAATTATTACCACTAAATCTTCTCTCCAATTATCAGAAATGAAACATAATTCATTTCAAAATATCCATTTCTAAAACCATTTTTATTCTGCTTATAAGCTGCACGCCATTAATTCTTCTGATATTTAAAAACGGTTTAGAAACATACCGCGTCCCTTTTTTTAAACACCATTTATAAGCCGTTTCAAAACTGCCCAAATTTCTTCTATTTAACTTATGTTTCAAACCCATTTCTAACAAGAAAAGAATGTATGTTCATTTCTATTGTGCATTTCTGAATTGTCTGATTCTTGTAGTGTATACCTATCCTTAGCCAAATCGAAGTCTCTAGTTGTCCCCTTTGAGCCAAAATAAAAATTTAATTTGCCATTCTTAATTAAAGTAACCCTAGATACTACCTATATAGGTTCACCTTCTTTTGAAAATTTTTTTACTGTAAAAAAAGAATTAGATCACAAAAGAGGTTAAAGAAAGGAGAGAATAATCAAACAAATTCAACCCCTTACATACAAACCTCCTAAAAAGATTTAAGGTTTGGGAGAGTGCAAAGAAAAAAAAAACATCAATGCACCATGGAAAAACCTAGAAATAAATATTCCCCACAAATAAAGTGTGCAAAAACAAGGGAGGATAAATGCATTCAAAGTAAAGAAGGGGCAAGCAAAGACTCTCCAAGGAAAATCAAGAGATGCTGAAATTAAGACTTGGCAGTCAAAAGTATTTCAAAAGATGGCAAACCTATAAATTAGCGACAATTTAGCCTACCTTTTTATAAAAGATCTATTGATTTTTCTTAAATTAGTGGAGTCTATTAGTGAAAAAAATTTGAATAAACATGGATATGAAATAGACAAAATTTTAAACTCAACTAAAATTTTGAATAAATGAAGGGATATGTGTCTATCTAAATTACAATAATTGATTGTAATTAAATGAAATTATGAATTGAGGATGAGATATTAAAGTAAGCACAACTTCAAAGCTTAATATAGAACTAAATAATGATATTTTGAATGATTAATTTTTTTGTCAATCAATTCTTGAGACTATTGAGTAATTGATAAAAGGCATGCATTCTCATTGCTTGAGGACAAACAACGATCTAAGTTTGAGGAAATTTGATAAAATCATATTTGCACATAATTTCAAGAATATTTTAGTTGCAATTTGATATTTTTGTTAATTGAATTTGATCTTTATGTTTATACAAGCTAGAATATTTGTTATCTTGAAGTATGGCTTTAAAATTAAGAAATGGAGTTTATTTTGGCTAAGTATTGAAAATAGAAGAAAGAGAGATACAAAATAAAAAGGAGGCTGAATGAACTCAAAAATAGAAGAATTTCTACATGCACGACCATGCAGATCAAGACCATCCATTTAAAATTAGCATTGCTTGTAAAGATTATGAGCAACCAACAACAAGACAAAATGCACCGTCCTGCAAACTACAGTGCATGATCGTACATCTTGAACCTTAACTGCTTGAGAAAGAGTGTTCAAAGATTGAAGGAAGAAAGAATATGTGCGGCCATGCAAGTTGAAGTGCATGTTTGTGCATCTGATATAATAACTATCTGTTGCGATTCTGCTCCTAGTTTTGCCCCAATTTCAATCCTAGTCTTCTTGGGACTCTGCAATGCCACTAAATAAGCAGCCTTCATCCTTAGTTCTCAATCATCCTTAGCATTCAAGAAGTTTTCTACTTTTCTTTAGTTTTCTTTAGAGAGAAGGAGAAGGAGGTTAGCTATAAAGATATTCAAGTGAGTTCAAAAGCTCCATTCAATCCAAGTCCTTTAGTGACATATTTAAGCTTTTCTTCTCTTTAGTTTTTCTAGTCAATTTAGTTTCAATGCTGAAGTTCAATTGCTTTTTATTTTTTATTATTATTCCAATTTACATTATGAGCAACAAATCTCCTAGATCGAGGCTAGATTTATTCTTTTGATTATCCTATGGTGCACTTATTGTTAATTTAATTTAATTCTTATTCTTTTGGATTATTTTATGATCTTTATGCTTAATGCTAGTAATTATTTTACTAATAATTACTTGATTTAAAATGTTATGTGATATAACGAGAGTAGAAACATAATAGTAGTTTAAAGAGGTAATAACCTTAAGAAATTTATACTTAGAGATAAAGCAAATACTTAAGAAGTTGATTAAAGATCGCCACAATTTTTAAATAATTGAATTAATTCTTGTGATCATAAGAATAGATGTACAAATTATTGTTAATACTTGTTCTATATCTTAAGAGAGAATAAAATTTAATTTAGAAAGATTCAACTAATAACCAAATGAAATAAATTTGGATTAATACCTTAGAAAAACTATAGAAAATATATTTCAAATTGAGTTTAGACCGTAAAATGAAGGTATAGATAATGAGAATTGGTATTTGCTATGCAAGAGGCATACAACTAATTTGAAAGGAGCATAGTTTATACTTTGATTTATAGACCTAATTAAGGATCATCTCATTATAAGCACCTAATCGATTTATAGAATTTTTTTTTTATGAATTTAGTATTATAAGTAGAAACAAAGCTTGGGTAGTAGCTAATGGTTATAACAAAGATGAATGATTAGACTTTTGTCCCATTGCAAAACTTGAGGTCACTAGATTATTGTTTTTTGCATTTGTATAATACAAAAATTATTCCGAAAGAATGTAAAAAAGTGCATTCTTAAATGGTGTTTTTTAAAAATTAAAAAACTATGTAAGTGAATAAAAATATAAATTTATAATCTATAATTAAATATTAAGAGTTATATATTTTTAACCTTTAAAAATTCTAAAATATATTATTAAATTATATTAATGTGTAATTAATATATACTTATATTTTATAAAAGTTTATTAATGTGTAATTAATATATAAATTTATATTTTATAAAAAAAATCATATATTTTATTGTTTAATGTTTTAATTTCCAAAATATATCAATGTGTAATTAATAATATAAATTTATATTTTATAAAAATCATTATTAATAATATTATTGTGTAATTAATAATATTATTAAATTATATTAATGTGTAATTAATATATAAATTTATATTTTATAAAAAATTATATATTTTATTGTTTAATTTTTTAATTTCCAAAATATATAAATTAATTATTGTTATAAATTAATTAATTAATTTATACTTAATTTATTAGGATGGTTAAGAGTCATATATTTTTTAATATTTTAAATTTTTTTAAAAAGTATATAAATCAATCAATAATATTTAATATATTAATGTGTAATTAATTTATAGAAAATCAAAAGTCACAAATAAAATTTTTAATTATATTCTAAAATTATATTAATATTTAAATATTAATAGAAGATTAATAGTCACAAATATAATAAATATTAAATTTTAGATTTTATATAAATTATTAAAATTAAATAAAAATTAATTAAAAAATAAGATGATATTATTTTAAAAAATTGATAATTTGTCACTTTTTCAGTACTTCTTCTATACTTGGCTTATATATCTATAATATAGATTCATCTTTGTTTTTTGAGAAATTAATTTTTTAACTAATTTTATAAAATTAATTTGTTCACCCTTCTACAAATTTACCATTATTATTATAAATTTTTAATGAGTTTTTTTTTATAAAAAAATTTTTTTTGCTAGCAAAGATAATTTATTGGTCATTGTGTTATTCTATGAAAGAAAGAGATAAAAAGACTATTTTACAATAATTATTTAATTTTATTAGTTTCTAATTTTAAATAGAAATATAATTTTTTCTTTATTTTATTTTATTAGAAAATGAAAATAACTTAGTAATTAAACTTGAGAATTGTAGTGTGACGCTCGTACTACAAGAATGTAGCGGATTATCGATGAATTTTTTCATCGATAATCCTTATTTTTTTATTGGTAATAGTATTTATCGACAGATTACCGGAAAAAAAATTTATCGTTAAAATTTATCGTTTGTAATCTAAAAGCCGACGAAAATAGAAATATGTTGGTAAATTTTTCGACATAAATAATCTATCGGTAATTTTTCTACAGAAAAATAGTCAGCAATATTTGCCGATAGAAATTATTTTCGTCGGTACAGAAGAAAAAATACAGACAGAAAATTTTATCGGTATTACCGACGAAAAATTATTTGTCGATAATATTGACGAAAAATATTTTCTAACCGACAGATAATATGAAGCATGCTAAGTATTGCAAATAGACTACTTATCCATAATGATTGAATGTTAATCATTATTCAAGGATTGAAATCATATGCTAACAAATTTGATGAATTTAGTTAATTATCATTTTATACAATTCAATATAGAATTAGATTAATCTAATTCTACAAACATTTAGTTAACATAATTCTAAGATTTATCTGTATAATAACTATAAAAACTACAAAAGCCTCCTTCCTGAAAGTAGGTCAATTTCCTACTTGCTGAAATATTCAAGCAAAACTTAAGATCAATGTGACACATTTGTATTGTTGTATGACAATAAAAACCATTTCTTGATTCTTGAAAGCTTGTAACACAATAAGCAACAGTTGTTCATTAGAAAGACATACAAATAGGACATTGTAGTGTGTTCTTTAAAAGTAAAAAGTGTTCTCCAATCCATAATAGAGACCCAACTGAAACATTACTAAATACATTTCATATTAAACCCATTTAGACATCTAACAACCAATAGCGTATCAAAAGTAAAATAAGGTTCACAAGTTCTCCACATAAAGCAAATTGTCTTTAAGAAACATTAAACACTTAAATCCACTAATTAGGACAAATAAATCAATTCTGCTTCAAATAAGCTATGATCACTTATTTATACATCATCGCAGGTCGTATTGCAGTGCAGTAAAATTTTTCTTTTGATTTAATTGGCATCTTTCGATCACATAGAACTCTTGTAGCACCCCTCCACTTTAACCAACCAACTTTAATCCTATGATTTACATCTTCTTCACAACCCTAATCTTTTTGAAGAATAGAGCAAAGGTATTTAAAATAAGTACTATGAGGTACTGCTATTCCGTCTAAAATAATTTTGCCTCTTTTTCTATTCTCGCTATTAAATCTATAATGTATATACTCAGTCTTAGTCGTACTTAGCTTAAAACCCTTAGATTCTAAAGTGTTTTTTCATAACTCCAACTTTTGACTTATTCCTACTTGAGTCTCATCTATTAATATAATATCATCTGCAAACATCATACAACAAGAGATGTCATCATGTATATGTTTTATTAGCTCATCCATAGCCAAGGCAAAAAGATAAGGGCTCAAAGTTGAACCTTGGTGATGATTTTCGAGTTCTACATTCATAAAGATGCTAATCTTGTTATCTAACTTGCGCTCTTGAACATCACTACGGCTTATAACCTCTCCTGCGACATCTATACCAATTTATATATAATTAAAAAGAAATATTGATAAACAACATAAAACATTCTTCAAATTAAAAAAAATAAGAAAATTATTACCAAATAGTTTATTTTCATCTGCATCAACTTGATTAAGCAACTACACATGAAGATGCAACTTAATTAATACTGTTGCATATTCAACAAACTTGGGATCTTTAATTCAGTTAGAACAGTTTCTTAATAATTAATCTACATACTTGGTAGTTGTTCTTACCTTCTTATTAAAAAGCTAGATAATATTTATTATACTGCGAACAAATAAACAAATGTAGGAAATGCGTGAATACAGACCAATGGGGAGGTTATGTGTGTGTGCACATGGTTATATGAATACAGACCAATGGGGAGTAGAGTAAGATGCATGGTATGCAATATATGAATACACTTGAAGCAGGGGATGAGGTTAGCTGTTTGCAAACCAAATGTTAACAATTGCTAGTTAAGGTAAGGAAATGTTGTTTAAGGAAGAGTTGGTAAAGGATTGGCTAAGTTGGTTTGGTGATAGTGGAAGAAGATTTTGATTAACAAGCTAAAAAAATTAGCATTCTACAATTCTAATGAAAACCGGCCATGATAAATGGAGCATTGCATGGCTAATAATATGCTACATATGGCTAAATTAAAGCTTAATAAGCTAAAGAAATGAATTAAAAATAAAACCATCTGCATCAAACCCCATCATCATCAAATTGAAGCAAATTAATTAGACTGGAGAGGTAATGAGGCTTGGTGATGAGACCCCTCTCCATTGCATGAAAAAGAGAAGAAAACTGAGGTTGCCATTTCATTTAAGTTACACAACTAGGGGTTGTGGAGAGAAATATAAGTGGAGAGGGAAAGCTGAGTGTTCTACCATTAAAATTCAAAAACAAACCAAGAGGAAAAAGATAAGTGAGAATGCATGAAAAAAAAGCTTGGAGGAGGAAAGAGCGATCATGCTAGAGAGTTCAAGAGGAGGAGCAGCTGAGTTCTTCGAAGTTTGGGAGCCTTAAAAGAAACAGAGATCACCACTTAAAGCAAACCGAGGTGAGTATTCCTCAGTATAGTTAAAGTGTCTTGTTAAAGAACAATAAATACATGTATGGTAATGGTATATTTATAGAAACTAGAATATAACATATTAGTGCTGGGAAAAGTAAATTATAACTCATGAAAAAAGTTAATTAGTTTTATTCTAAAAAAAAAAAGAAGAAGTTAATTATAGTTTAGGTGCTGGATTACTAAAGAATTAGAAAATATGAATGATAAGTGAAGATATTAAGAAAAACTTGAAGATAGCATGTTTGTTATTGGATTGAAATAATTAGTTGGAGATTAAAAATGATAAGTGGGTTATAAGTCTTAGGAAACCGTGAGTTAGGGATTTTGGCCTCAACTCCCTTTTAAATAGATTTTACGACTTTGATAAACACAGGCCTAATTTTAGAGAAATGGAGTCGCCACCCGAATATCTCTGGAAAAGGGGGAGATAATTACTCGATTTCCAAGAAATTCTCAATCTCCAACTATGTTCGAAAAATTTGGTATGCATAGCTATAATAGGACGTATCCTACTATCTCTATATGTCCAAATCTTTGAAATCTGCATTCTTTCCGGATCTTAGTATTATATTATTTCAAAGTATCAAAAACATTATTCACCATACAAGCAATAAGAGTATGCAAAGGGCAACAGAGAAACATTTTATTTCATAATAAAATATATATACATGAGATGAAAATGTTTAAACTAATAGTCAAAATAAAGCAAAATAAAATGCGCATCGATTAATGGCGGAAACATGTTCTTACATCTGATAAGATTTCCCATACATTAATCTAGGAATAAAAATAAAAATGAAAGTGCATTCAAAAGCTCGTAACATTGAAGTCAAAACAACCATCAACTAAGTAATTAAAACAAATATTAACATTCACATAACATTGTAGGTTGCATATCACATCCAAGCCACAGACAATTATATAATATCATTACAAAATAATTAGAGCACATTGAAATGAAAACTGGATAAAACAATTAGAGCATATTCAAATGAAAACTGAGGCCTAAACCAATGTTGCACGCAAATCGAGATAAAATACTGTTTATATAATAGAAGCTTCATTTTTATTCACAAATTATTCAAAAGTACCAAAATTTATCCTTAAGTATGAAATTAAGTCCGCTTAATTGTATAAGGAATAAAATTGAGATTAAATTAAATGCAACATATTTTTTGAGGTAAATTGGGTTCATTTATGAAAATTTCATTTTTTTTTTTAGAGTAAAGTTAAATGGATCAAATTAATTTGGATCAAAAGCTCTTTATACATTAAATGCATTAGAGAAATGACTATTCTAACTTTGTATTTATTAGACTTTTAACTTTGTATTTATTAGACTTTTCTAATAAATACAAAGTTAGAATAATCATTTCTCTAATGCATTTAATGCATAAGAGCTTTTGATCCAGATCAAATTGATCAATATAGCATTTTTATTTTTTTTATCCAAAATATCAAATTATCACTATGAACATCTTAAAAATGGTTTTCCACGTGATTAAGTTGATTATGAATTTGGTCCAAAAATCAATTCGGCATGCAAATTGAGATAAAAATAGGTTCAAATTTTGGGTTTTTTCTTCAAAAGTCCAGAAATTTATGTTATCATTAATTAAAATGCTTAGAATGTCCCAGCAATGTTTTTATAAATGATTAATTTAGAAAATAAGTTAAAGGACCATGTTAAACCTTCAAGATCGAGGCTTTCGGTTTCCAACGATGATTTAAAGTTCAAGTCAATTAAAGATCCAAAATTCCAGCAATTTATCATGTTCAAATCAAGTTCTTAATCTTTCATGAATGTCTCAAATTGTATTGTTCATGAGTGAGTTCAAGAACTTAATCATTGTGTCTAAAATCAATCTAAATCAAGCAATGGTTTAAAGATTAGTTCTTTAATGTTCCATGTCATAGCTCAAGGTGAAACTCAAAAGGAAAGAGTCCAAAATATGTCTCAAAACTATTTTCATTATTCATTTTAATAGTCCAAGGTTCAGCCAAGGAAAAATTAAGATCAAGATTACAAAAAAATCATCTTAACTCATTTTAAGATTAATTTTAACATGTTAATCCATTTTAATATATTAAACTGTTTTAACCATCACATTTTGAAGAAAACCAAAATGAAGAAAAGAAAAAATATATAGACATGGTGAGAAAACAAACCGACGAGTTTAATATTCAAAAAGGTGCAAAAACTCTTTCAAATACCCAAAAATAATGATTTTCGGTTGCCGAATTCTAGCTTTTGTGAGATTTCTTCTCGAGTTCAAGAGTTTAGCAGAGTCTCTGCCTAAAAAATCGCCAAAAGTCCCTCTAAATATTCTAAAATGTGCTATTTATAAAAGAGTCTAGCTATAGGCCTTTTTTTTTAAATGCCTGTAGCTTGGATATAGGCTTTCCAAAAGCCTATAGCATGGCAATAGGCATTCTAAATTCCCATAGAAATGCTATAGGCATTCTGGAACACTGTCATGTATAGATCCTCTGAAAAATTAATTTTTCCTGAGTTTGTAGGACTCGACTGTCAGATTTTGTACCTCCTAAGATTTTTTTTTTATGTCATGAACCTCCTAGAATGCTCAAAAAAGTGATTTAAAAATATTTTGAATGAGCTCTGAAAAAAAATTTGCCCAAACCCTAAAGTGGCTCGATTTTCAAGCTACAGGACCTCAATTTAGATTTTTCAACTTCTTAAGATTTTTTCATGTTTCAACCCTCCTATGATACTCAAAATAATGATTTGGAAATATTTTAAATAAGGAAGGATATTCTATATACCAAATAATTAAATTAATTATTATTTAAAAATTAAAAAATTTTAGAATTAAAAACTAAACTTAATTAGAACTAAAACTAAGATTGCTTTTGATTTAAATATAATATTTTTGGCATTAGGGCTAGACTCCCTTTATTGATTAACTATAGATTTCCTAAGATATTGATTCAATTTTAATTTTTTTTCTTTGATTATTGGTTAGATTCTCCAAAATTAAGATCTAGCCTCTCTCAAATACTAAATCTAATATTGAACTTAATTTTATGTCTACTCTCGTGATCACAAGTAATTAAATCAATTTATTAAGATCTATGAAAATTTTTTAGCAACCTCTTAAAGATTTATCTTATCTCTATGTGAAAACTTTAACTTAAGATTGTTATCTTCTTAAAGTAATATTGTGTTTTCACTCTCGCTTCATCACACAACATTTCAAATCAATCAATTATTGGCTAAATAATTAATGCATTAAGTACAAGATAATAAAATAATCAAAAGGATAAACTTTAATTGAACCAAATAAATATGAATCACACTATAACAATGACCCTTTATTTAAGGTTTAAGGTTTAGTTATGCATAATTGAAAAATAACTAATTGAAGAAAGTAACTAAAAACATTAAAATCAAAAGAACAAAAATAAATCAAACTCTAATTCTTTTATGGATAGAATTGAACTCTTCTTAGGTCTTGAATCTCTACTTTGAGCCAAACATCCTTCTTTCTTTCCAAAGAAGTTTTAAGAATAAAAAAGAAAATTAAATGAGAATTGGATGATCAAAAGCATGGAAGGAAACTTTTTTATATAGTGGTCTTGGAGGACTTCTTTCTTGAGTAGGAAAAGTATTAGGGCAATCTCAGAGACTTCTTGGTTGAATAGGAAGAGAATTTAGAGATTTCTAAACTGATTAGGGATAGATTTTAGGATAGACTTGAATACTTCTAATCTATTTAGGAATATATCTCGAGCAGATTCTGTAACTTTTTTATTGAATAGGAATCCATATTGCACAAGAATTTGAACAAAATTAAAGTCTATAGCTGCCATAAGTCTCCCATAGGTGTGGCTTTGAATCCTACAACTATGCATAATTGCACTGCATTTGTTCCATAAAGAATTCTTTAGGAGACAACAGAAAAATCAATCCTACCGGCATGGCTTTCAAATGTCACGACATTGTACTTCAATTACCTTTTAGATCTTCAATTTTTCATCATCTATTTTTTTGGAGAGTCTTGATTTCAAGTCCAGGACCGTGGACTTCAATTCCCACGCCCATGTAGTTGGATTTCCTTCTTTTTTGAGTTGTCTTGCCTCCTTTTTATTTAGCATTTTTATTTTCTTCATCTTTTATCATATTTTGATCAATTTGCACTTCAAATTCATATTTTGTAAAGCCAAACTTTAAAAATAGAATTATTCTAGCTTTTAGAATAAAAGCTCATCAAATTCAATTGATAATAATAAAAATATAATTAGAATAATAACTAAATTATATGTACGGCCTTATCAGTCATCATTTTTTTTTATTATTATTCAAAACTTTTCTTGGCCTTCTCTTATATTTTCTTGGCTTTTCTTATATTCAAATTTTCATATATGGTATCAGCACCCCGAAAAATGGAAAATGAACATAGTTTTATATATGGTATTTACTAATGTGGAAGAGAAAACAATTTCTATATTAATATGCATGTTAATTTTGAAAAGACTTTTGTACATGTTAATTTGATTTTGCACATGTTTTTATTTTTTGATTATTTTTGGATTTCAAATATAATGATTGGAGTTTTTTTGTTCTTCAATCTAAATACATTACACATGTTTGATAAAAAGCTTCAAGGAAATAGTTTTTGCAATTTTTTAGTTTTGAATTATATGTCGATATATGTTACATATATTTTAATGGTATATCTTAGTATGTATTGATATATGATGGTATATATTAATATATGTTAGTATATATTGATATATCAGTATATTTTATAAATATTTTGACGGTATATGCTGGTATATATAGCTTCATTGAATCAAAGAGGTGTTTTCTTTCTCTATCACAAAATGAAATTCTGGATTATTTTTAAATATGAGTGGACACTAATGATTTTATTTATTAATTATTCAACAGATAAAATATATTCACTTGTACAATAAAATAAACTAATTATACTGAAAATTTCAAAATATTTTATGTTAATTAATACTTACAAATAGTTAATCGAAACTGTATATTTTTTATATTTTTTGCAAATTAATTAATATATATTATTATATGTAACATATATAAATATATATGAATGTTAATTAATTTATTGAAAACTTCAAAATATTTTATAACAATTAATACTTACAAATAGTTAAATAAAAGTTTATATTTTTTATATTTCTTTTGCAAATCAACTAATATATATATATGTTATAATATATAACAACATATATTAGTTTGTATATTAATTTTTTTTATTGCAAATTAACAAATATATATATGCTATAATATATAACAACATATATTAGTTTGTATATTATTTTTTTATTGTAAATCAATTTATATATATTATTATATGTAACATATATGAATACATAACAATATATATTAATTATATACTAACATTTCTTTTGTAAAATATTATTATATATAATATATATGAACATATAATATCATATATTAGTTTGTATATTGATATTTTTATTCTAATCAACTGATATATATTATTATATATAACATATACGAATATATAATAGCATATATCAGTTGCATACTGATATTTCTTTTATAAATCAACTAATATAAATTATTATATGTAATTACAAAAATCAATTGATATATGTTGTATGTTTTCTTTTGTAAATTAACTAATATATTATTATATGTAATATATATAAATATATAACAACATATATTAATTTATATATTGATATTGTATTACAAATCAATTGATCTATGTTGTTATATGTAACATATATGAACATATAATAACATATAACAATTACATACAGTGACAGAGCTAAATAGACATTAGGGTCCCTCCCAATTTTTTAGAAGATATAAAAAAAATTTAAAAATAATAAAATCTCCTAGAATTTATATCCTACCTTTTAGTTTTTGATAGGAATTCCATACCCTACCTAAAACCAAAAGACAGTTTTTTTTTTTCAACATTAACCAAAAGACAACAGTCATTCTTCACAGTTCATGCATACAAACACACTTACATAAGTATAGTATTTGATATAGGTTTCTTATTGTTGAATTAAAGTATTGGCTATTTTTGACCGAACATATGATAGAATTTTTCATCCTGACATTGAATTAGAAAACTCAATTGACAATTGCTAAGATGAGTCTATCTTTGTTGGATACTGTTGTTTTGTTTATATTATTCTATTGCAGTGAAATTAAATTAAGACATTGCATTTTGATTTAAATTTAGAATCTCCCATTTTGATTTTATTTTTATCAACTTTAAAGTATCAGAATTTTAGAAAATTCCAAGATATGTGGTTAGCATATTATATTATAATGATTATATTTTACATTTACGATCCTAGTATTAACTTGGGTTTTAGACATGTATGTTAAATAATATAAATTCTTTTTTGTAGGATTTTCTATTGATAAAGCATATTCAATAATATACGTGGTTGAATTTTCTTTCTTGTATAATTTAAGGAATATAACTAGTGAGCCTAGGTTGTGACTCTCAAAAGACATGAATGGTAGTATATTATCTATTAATGTGAATTTTCTTAAATTTTTTACTTTAATATTAAATTATTTATGCAGATATTATTGAATCTTGTGCTACTTTATTTTAGTGGGTTTCATTAGCATATGAATTAATAATATATAGAAGAATATATATTTTTTATTTGTAGATGGAAAAACCATATGCAATTAATGTCTTTTTCAAAAGGAAGAATGTTGAAATATCAAATTCAAATATGTAGTCAAATAATTGTACAAACTCTGATCCTTTAACTTCTGATATTAATCCTCCAAAAGCTCAAAAAATTGATGTCAGCAAAAGTTTTGATATTAGTTTATTGGAGCGTGATCCGGGCATGCGATAATAAATATGGCAATATCCTGTTAACCTACAAGATGAAGTTCAAAGAGCTTATATTAAAGTTGATCCATACCAATGCATTATCTCAGAGTATCTAAAATCTAGTGAAAAAATCAAAGGAGCTTTCAAGCATCATGTTTTAAGCTATTTCCATCATGGTTTAAATATTTTCCAACTAAAAATATAACATTTTATCTTTCATGTTTTTTATTTCACAAGCAAAATAGTCCTTCTGGATCAAATGCATTTACTATACATGGATTTCGGAATTAGAAAAAGGTGAGAGATGATAAAAATTGTGTATTTTTAGTGCATGTTAGAAAAATCTCACATATCCTCATCGAAATGCTGAAAGAGCATGGACATATCTCATTAATCAATCTTCACATATTCAAAAAAGATTTGAACGCTTATCATTTTAGAAAGTTGTAGATAATAGAATTCGATTAAAAGCTTCAATGATGCAACTTGGCGACTTGCATTTCAAGGATATACTTTTAGAGATGATGATAAAACTAAAACATCATAAAGGATAAGGAATTTTCGTCAACTACTTAGTTTAATATCATCTTACAATGATAAGGTATCAATAGCTCTAGCCAAAGCTCCAAAAAATGTGTTATACACTTCACCACAAATACAAAAGGAAATTTTGCAAGTCCTGTCAACTAAAGTGAATAATGATATTTGTGAAGAAATTGGTGAAGGTAAATTTTTTATAATAGTTGACGAAGCTTGTGATTATTCTAAAAGGAAGAAAATGTCTAAGTGTACTTATCAATTAAAGCTACTCATGTTGCAAATATTACTCATTTACTTGATACTGAAGAACTTTAAAGTGGAAAAGGACATCAAATTGGTACATTACACAAGCATGGAGACACTCAATGGAGTTCACATTTGAAATATGTTTCTAGCTTTAGTACAACATGCAAAGTTTTGTTGAACATTATTGATGATGGAGATATTTCATCTCAACGTGTAGATGCAAATGCAGCTTATGAGGCTTTAACTTCATTTGAGTTTGTCTTTATTTTACATCTTATGAGAAAAGTTCTTGATATTTCTAATTTGCTATGTCAGGCCTTACAAGTTCAATCTCAATATATTTTAATTGTAATACATCTTGTTTCATCTACTAAATCACTCATTCAAAAATTTAGGGATGAATGATGGGATGATTTAATTGCTACAGTGAAATCCTTTTATGAATCAATCAATATACCTATCCAAAAATTAAATGCCCATTATGTTGTGAGAAGAGGAAGGGCTCGTCATCAACAAGATGATATTACATTGGAGCATCATTATAACATTGACATTTTCAATGCCGTGATTCATACTCAATTGCAAGAGTTGAATAATAATTTCAATTATCATACAATAGAATTATTGGTATTAAATCCAAAGGAGATGCACACTTCATTTAAAATTGATGATATTTATCAACTGGTACAGAAATTTTATCATGACTTTGTTGAACATGAAATGATGCAACTAAGGGTGTAGTTTGAGTATTTTAGCAAAAACTTTCTAATTTTAAGAAATTATCAACTATTTCAGAATTGTGTCAATGGTAGGTGAAAATAAGAAAGTCCGAGATTTATCCTCTTGTATGTAGAGTAGTGACTTTTATTCTTACTCTGCCAGTTTTCACTACTAATGCAGAACGATTATTTTTAGCATTTAACATAATTAAAAATAAACTTCTCAACAAGATTGAAGGTGAATTTTTTTTTTTTCTGATTATGTGCTACTATATATCAAAAAAGAAATTATCAAAACATTTTCTGTTGATTCACTTATAAATGATTTTTATAATTTAAAAGAACATCATATTCTATTTTGATAGTTTAAATGTATTTGAACTTATTTTAAAAATGAATATTAATTATGTCAAATTTATAATTATTTTTAAATATTATAATTATTTGTCTTAACTAGTTGACCCTCCCTAATACTTTGTCCTAGCTCTATCCTTGATTGTATATTGATATTTTTTTTTTGCAAATTAACTAATATATGTTATTATATGTAACATATATTAGTTTGTATATTGATATTTTTATTCAAATCAACTGATATATATTGTTATATATAATATATATGAGCATATAACAACATATATAAGTTATATATTAATATTTTTTTGTAAATCAATTAATATATATTTTATATATAATATATATAAACGTATAATAATATATACTAGTTTGTATATTAATATTTTATTACAAATCAACTGATATATGTTGTTATATGTTCTCTTTTGTAAATCAATTAATATATGATGTTATATATAATATATATAAACATATAATAATATATTAGTTTATATACTGATATTTCTTTTGTAAATCAACTAATATATAATGTTATACATAAGATATATATGAATATATAATAATATATATTAGTTTGTATATTAATATTTTATAGCAAATCAATTGCTAGATGTTATATGTAACATATATAAACATATAACAACATATACCAGTTGTATATTGATATTGTTTTTGCAAATTAACTAATATATGTTGCTATATAAAATATATATGAACATATAACAATATATATGAGTTTATATATTGATATTTTGTTGCAAATTAACTAATATATGTTGTTATACACAATATATATGAACATATAATAACATATATCAGTTTTGTATCGATAATTCTTTTACAAATCAATTAATATATATTTTTATATATAATATATACGTATATATATTGATATTTTTAAATAATTTTTATAGTATACGTAACAAATACCCAACTCATTTTGAAAATAAAATTTAAATTTTATTTATATTAATATATTTTATTTAATTTATATTTTGAAAATAATTTTAACATATACTTTAAAAATTATTTAGTTATACTCTTGAAAATTAACCGCAAAATTATCTATGCCCAACACACTAATAAATTTTAGACCCTAGTAATCTTAAGTATACTATAAAATATAAAAATGCCCCTCAACCACTTTTTATTAAAAACATGATCCGTACTTTTTTTTTTCTTTTCCATTTTCTATTGCTCTTTCTTTTCAATCTCTTCTTCTTTCTCTTTCTTTTTAATCTCCTTTTCTTATTTCTCTTTTTTTATCTCCTCTTCTTCTTCCTCTTTTTCGATTTTTTCTTCTTCTTTCTCTTTTTTAATCTCTTCTCTCTTATTTTCTTTATTGATTTTCTTTTTCTTTTTATTTGCCAATCTTATCCCTCTTTTACGACTCTATTTATTGGCAATAGATTTGTTTAGTCACACTCAACTTAAGATAAGTCGATTTAGTTTTTTTTTTCGTTGAAAAAATCTAATTTGAGCTAATATGAGAAAAAAGTGAATAACACATATATGTTTAGTTTCAAAAATAACATTGTTTTATACTTGAATAGTGCTTAATTAATTTTGTGTATATTATACGATATTATTACAAATCTTTCTCCTCATCTTTCTTTATTCCTCCTCTATTTTTCTTTATTTTAACATTGATATGAGTTAAAATTAAGTTGATATGAGTTGATTTAAGTTTATATGAGTAATTTTGATGTTGATATGAGAAATTTTGGTGTTGATATGAGTAATTTTGATATTGATATGAGTAATTCTAATATTGATATGAGTTGCTTTGAAATGGATATGAGTTATTTTGATATTGATATGAGTATTTAATGTTTATATTAGTTGATATCAATTTGCTATGAGTTTGATATGAGTTGATATAAGTTATTTTGAGTTGATATGAGTTGTTTTGAAGTTGATATGAGTAGTTTTGTGTTATTTTAAGTTAATATGAGTTATTTTTCAAGTTGATATGAATAAGTTTGATGTTGATATGAGTAATTTTAATATTGATATGAGTTTGATATTAGTATATATGAGTTCGATATAAGTTGATATGAGTTATTTTGAAGTTGATATGAGTAGTTGTGAGTTGTTTTGAGTTGATATGAGTTATTTTGAAATTGATATGTGTAGTTTTGATCTTGATATGAGTACTTTTAATGTTGATATGAGTTTGATATTAGTATATATGAGTTATTTTGAAGTTAATATGAGTAGTTGTGAGTTATTTTGAGTTTATATGAGTTGTTTTGAAGTTTATATGAGTTTGATATGAGTTGTTTTAAAGTTAATATGATTAGTTTGGAGTTAATATGAGTTGTTTTGAAGTTGATATGAGTTGTTTTGAAGTTGATATGAATAGTTTGATGTTAATATAAGTAATTCTTATGTTGATATGAGTTTGATATTAGTAGATATGAGTTTTATATGAGTTGTTGTAAAGTTGATATGAATAGTTATGAGTTATTTTGAGCTGATATGAGTTATTTTGAAGTTAATACATGTAGTTTTGACATGGATATGAGTAATTTTAATGTTAAAATAAGTGGATATGAGTTTATTATGAGTTGTTTTGAAGTTGATATGAATTTGTTTGGAGTTTATATGAATTGTTTTGAAGTTGATATGAGTAGTTTAATGTTGATATGAATAATTTTTATATTGATATGAGTTTAATATTAGTAGATATGAGTTTAATATGAGTTAATATGAGTTATTTTGATGTTGATATGAATAGTTATGAGTCATTTTGAGTTGATATGAGTTGTTTTGAAGTTGATACGTGTAGTTTTAATATTGATATAAGTAATTTTAATAGTAATATAAGTATGATATTAGTAGATATGAGCTTGATATGAGTTTGATATAAGTTATTTTAAAGTTGATATGAGTAGTTATGAGTAATTTTGAGTTGATATGAGTTATTTTAAAGTTAATATGAGTAATTTTGATATTGATATGAGTAATATTAAAGTTGATATGAGTAGTTTTGAATTATTTTGAGTTGATATGAGTTGTTTTACATTGTTTTAAAGTTGACATGTGTAATTTTGATATTGATATGAGTAGTTTTAGTATTGATATGAATTGATATTAGTTGATATGAGTTGATATTATTAAATATGAGTTGATATGAGTTTAATATAAATTTGTTTGATACGTAGGATTCCTTCACTGGGTCAAGAAAAAAGTCATCAGAAGTGCAACTGATGTCTTGAACACAGTCACAATAGATTTATATGCTAAAATTTCATTCGTTTGTATAATTCTTTAGGAGTATCGAATGTTCAAAAATAAAACCAATGTGTATTTATATGATGTATTCATTTGTTGTTGTTATTTAGTATAATGATTTGTTGCATTATAAATGTTATGGATTGTAATATAGAATGTCTAATAATTATGGATTGTATTCAATATGGAATAATTATGTTGAATGTTTTCTTTATGGAAGGTATTTATTCGACTTTAATAGGTGTTATTATTTTGTTTAATAATTAACAGTTATTTTGAAGTTGATATGAGTTGATTTAAAATTGATGAGTAATGTTGGTGTTGATATGAGTTAGTATTAGTAATATGAGTTTGATATGATTTTGTATTTGTGATATGGGTTTGATATGAGTATATATGAGTTAGTATTGGTGATATGAGTTTGATATAAGTTTATATGTGATATGAGTTTGTAATAATGATATGAGTTAGTATTAGTTATATGAGCTTATATGAGTTTAATATGAGTTTATATATGATATGAGTTAGTAGTAGTTAATATAAGTTGATGTGAGTTAGGATTAGTGACATGAATTTGACATAAGTTGTTTTGATGTTGATATAAGTAAATATAAGTTAATATTAGTAATATGAGTTTAATATAAGTTTATATGTGATATAAATTTGAAATGACTTAGTACTAGTGATATGAATTTCATATGAGTTTGATATGAGTTCATATGAGTTAGTATTAGTGATATGAGTTTGAGAATATATTTGATATGAGTTAGTCGTAGTTAATATGAGTTTGATAAGTTATTTTTAGTTAATATATAGTTGATATGAGTTAGTATAAGTGATATGAGTTTGATATAAATTTAATATGAGTTTGAAATAAGTTAATATGGATTGTTGAACATTCTCAACTCAAATATTGCATATCATTAACAAAAATAAACTCCATAACATTCCAAAACATCAACAACTAAGCTAGGAATTATTGTACATCCTACATCAACAAACTACATATCAATAAAGCAACTCATATCAAACTCATATTACATACAAACTTATATCTACTCATATCAAATTCATATCATAAATACTAATTCATATCAAACTTATATCACAAATACTAACTCATATCAAACTTATATTACTAATACCAACTCATATCAACATCAAAATTATTCATATCAATTTCAAATTAACTCATATCAACTTCAGAATAACTGTCAATTATCAAACAAAATAATAATACATATTATAGTCGAATAAATACCTTTCATAAAGAAAAACTTTTGACATAATTATTCTATATTAAATACAATCCATAATTATTAGAATTATGTATTACAATCTAGAACATTTATTATACAACAAACCAATATACTATATAACAACAACAAATGAATATAACATATAAATACACATTGGTTTTATTTTTGAACCATCAATGCTCATGAAGAATTATGCAAATGAATGAGATTTTGGCATTTAGATCTATTGTGACTGTGCTCACGATATCGGTTGCACTTCGGATAACTTTTTTCCTCACCTAGTGAAGGAATTCTGCGTGTCAAATAAATTTATACCAAACTTATATCAACATTATATCAAACTCATATCTAATAATATCAAACTCATATCAACTAATATCAATTCACATCACATTAAAATTACTCAAATCAATATCAAAATTACTCATGTCAACTTTGAAATAACGCAAAATAACTCTTATCAACTCAAAACTACTCATATCAACTTTAAAATAACTCAAATCGAACTCATATCTACTATTATCAATCTCATAAAACTACTCATATCAAAATTAAATTTACTCATATCAACATCAAAACCATTCATATCAACTTCAAAACAACTCATATCAACTCAAAATAACTCGCAATGACTCATATCAACTTTAAAAAAACTCATATCAAATTCATATCTATTAATATCAAACTTATATCAATATTAAAATTACTCACATCAACATCAAAACTATATATATCAACTTTAAAATAACTTATATAACTCAAAATAACTCACAACTATTCATATCAACTTTAAAATAACTCATATCAAACTTATATCAACTTATATCAACATAAAAATTATTAATATCAACATCAAATTAGTCATATCAACTTCAAACAACTCATATTAAACTCATATAAATTTCTAAACAACTTATATCACCTCAAAATAACTTACAACTACTTATATCAATTTCAAAAGAACTCATATCAACTCATATCAAACTTATATCTATTAATATCAAACTTATATCAACATTAAAATTAGTCATATCAACATCAAAACTACACATACCATCTTCAAAACAACTCATATCAACTCAAAATAACTCACAACTACTCATATTAACTTTAAAATAACTCATATCAAACTTATATCTACTAATATCAAACTCATATCAATATTAAAATTACTCATATCAACATCAAAACTATCCATGTCAATTTGAAAATAACTCATAGCAAGTCATATCAAATTCATATCAACTTTAAAACAACTCATATCAATTCATACCAAACTCATAACAAATTGATATCAACTAATATTAACATTAAGTATTCATATCAACATCAAAACTACTCATATCAATTTCAAAACGACTCATATAAATATTAAAATTACTCATATCAATATTAAAATTACTCATATTAACTCAAATCAACTCATATCAATATTAAAATTACTCATATCAACACCAAAATTACTCATATCAACCCAAATCAACTTATTCTTAACTTATATCAACGTTAAAATTAAGGGAAAAAAAAGAGGAGGAATGAAAAAAGATGAGAAAAAGATTTGTAATAAGATTGTTAAATATATATATATAATTAATTAAGTACTATTCAAGCATAAAAACAGTTATTTTTGAAACCAAATATACATGTCTTGTCCATTTTTTTCTCATATTAGCTCAAATTATTTCAAATTAGATTTTTTTCAAGAAAAAAAAAACTAAATCGACATGCGTTAACTTGAGTGAGACTAAACAAATCTACTACCAATAAATAGAGTTGCAAAAGAGAGAAAAAATCAGCAAAAAAAAAAGAGAAAGAAAATTAATAAAGAGAACGCGAGAGAAGAGATTAAAAAAGAGAAAGAAGAAGAAGAAATCGAAAAAGTGAAAGAAGAAGATGAGATCAAGAAAGAGAAAAAAGAAGAGAAGATTGAAAAGAAAAAGAAAAAAGAAAATGAGATTGAAAAGAAAGAGAAATTTAAAAAAAAAAAGAAAAGAAAAAGGAAAACAGTACGTATCATATTTTTAATAAAAAGTGGTTGAGAGATATTTTTATCTTTTAGAGTCTAATTAAAATTACTAGGGTCTAAAATTTATTAGTGTGTTGGGTATGAATATTTTTGTGGTTAATTCCTATACTATTTTGATATTTTAACATATATTCTTATTTTTAAATAAATAAGGTTATAAAATTATTATATATTTAATTATGTGTTGATATATATTACATATATACAACTTAATATACATATATATGGATATATATTTAATTATATATTGCACATAAATAGATATATACACATAAAAGTATAAATTATGTTATATATTAAAAAATATATTTTTAAATAATATTTATGGTATATTGTTAAAATAATTTTAAAAATATAAATTAAATAAAATATATAAAAGTGTATGTATAAAATATAATTTAAATTAATTAACATAAATTATGTTTTAATTTAATTAATTATTGTTAAATT
Organism: Garcia nutans; assembly: GCA_947685225.1. Classification (NCBI taxonomy): domain Eukaryota; kingdom Viridiplantae; phylum Streptophyta; class Magnoliopsida; order Malpighiales; family Euphorbiaceae; genus Garcia; species Garcia nutans. Next base: position 2,807,766 of record CANTUV010000051.1, on the reverse strand, counting down.
TATTCATTTTTTAATTATATAAAATAAAACATTAATAAAAAAAACCAACAGTATATATATTGTGTTTTGTGGTAGATTGTGCACATCAATCTGCGTGTTTATGGTCCACACCCCTAGGGGTGTAACTTGGTTTGGAATATTACCGATTTAAACCGAAATCCAAACCGAAATTGTTATTTGGATTGGAATTTTGGAATGTGGAATATGGAATGGAATGTATTTTCTAAAATTTTGGAATATGGAATATGGAATGGAATGTTATAATGAAATTCCAAATTCCATTCCATATACCGAAATTTTATTATAAGATTTTTAATAATATAATTAATAATACATATTTAAATAAAATCATTAAATATTAATATTAAAATATGTAATTCAATTTTATACAATATTTTATTAACCCTACCCTATTAGGTTTAATATATATTCGTTTAATATATATTCATTGCCTGCTTTGGCAGCTTTGCTTTGTGAATACCGATAACAAACAAAAAACACAGGAAAGCTGCTAGTCTGCTACAAATCCTAAAGGTTAGAATACTGACTCTTTCTTCTTGGCTTTTCATCCTACCTATTGGCACAATCTATGATAATTATTATTTTATTTGCTTTACAACTAATGGTGGCTTAGGGATTATATTTATATAGGTTAGGGTTCTTAACACAATCATCAACTTTTATTGCTAGCGTCAGTTTATATATGTATAGTATATTATTTAGAATCATTAGATCCATATATATATAGGATTATATTATGCTTTTCCTCCAAAGTTGTAACAACCATTATGATATTGTAATAAAAACTGTTTTTACGTTACTAGTAATAGTTTTTTTTCTTTTATGTTATTAAATGTTTTATGAGTATTACTGAATATATATATGTATATATATTTTTCAATATCAGATGACTGAAAATAGCAAACCAATTCTCATAGACGGAGAAGGTGTGAACCCTCAACCTACTAATGAAGCAAATGCTCCTTCTAAAGAGATTACTACAAAAAGAAAAAAGATGGCCCCTCAATCTGTAGCTTGGAACCACTTTGTTCGAAAAAATGATCCTAAAAAAGGTATGGTAGCTCAATGCAAACATTGTAATTTACAATATGGATATAACACCTCCTTATTAGGCACAAGCGGTTTGTTGGCACATTTAGACAGATGTCCTAAATATCCATATACTAGGCCTAAGGATCATAAGCAAACCCAACTTAACTTTCCTTGTGTCACAAAAGAAAATGATGGTGTGAGTAATCTAAAGTTTCAAGCATGCTTGGACCCAATTGCTTTGAGAAAGTCTATATCATACATGGTAATTGTGGATGAACTTCCTTTTAAATGTGTTGAGGGACAAGGTTTTAAATATCTTTTTAGTGTTGTGGATCATTCTTTTCGTGTTCCTTCATGAATAACAGTTGCTAAAGATTGCTACCAAGTTTATTGTGATTCAAGGATAGAACTTAAAAAAGTCTTACCCCAAAGGAGGATATGTCTCACAACTGATACATGGACTTCTATACAACAAATCAATTATATGTGTCTCACAGCACATTATATTGATGACAATTGGAAATTACAAAAGCGAATTATAAATTTTTGTCCAATTACTAGTCATAAGGGTGAGCAAATTGGAAAAACAATTGAGAGATGCTTATTAGATTGGGGCATTGAAAAAGTTTTTACTATCACAGTTGATAATGCAAGTTCGAATGATACAACAATCAATTATATGAGAACTAGACTTAATACTTGGGGTGGTAGTGTCTTGAAAGGTGATTTTCTTCACATGAGATGTGTGGCTCATATAATTAATTTAGTGGTTGGGGATGGATTGAATGAGGCAAAAGAATCAATTCTCCGTGTTCGACAAGCTGTAAAATATATGAAACAATCTCCATCTAGATTGGAAAAGTTCAAAAAATGTGCATTAGAGGAGAAAATTCAAAGTAAAAAATTATTGTGTCTTGATGTTTCTACTAGATGGAATTCTACCTATATGATGTTGGATGCTGCTTACAAGTTTAAAAAGGCATTTGATAGGTATGACTTAGAGGATACTCGTTATGAAAGTGAGTTAAAAGATAGAGATGGGGGTGGAAAGCCTTCTGATGATGATTGGGTTAATGTTGGTAGGTTGGTGACTTTCTTAGAAAATTTTTATGAGTTGACTTTGAGTGTTTCTGGCTCTTTATATGTCACATCTAATAATTTTTTTCATGAGATGGTTGCTGTAGATGCTCTTTTGAATGAGTTGAATAATAGCTCTGATTTGAACATGAGTTTTATGGCTGAAAAAATGAAAGATAAGTACTACGAGTATTGGGGAAAGCCTGAAAAAATGAACATGATGATTTTTATTTCAGTTGTACTTGATCCTCGCTTCAAAATGAGCTTATTAGAATGGGGTCTTAATTAATTGTTTGATTGTTATACCTCATCTAGTATTCTTAAAAAAGTGAGAGAGACAATTAATTGCATGTTTGAAGAGTATAAGGGTGCTGGTGGTTCACCTACAAATGAGGTTGGGGCACAAGTTACTGAAATAAATCTGCATTCTAATGATATGGTGGATAGTTTTCAACCTTCTCAAAAAATAAGACAAATAATGAAAGAAAAATACAATAAGCATAAATGCGAGAAAAATACAGGGTATATTAAATCTGAGTTAGATAGATATCTTGAAGAAGATTGCATTGAGGATGTAAATGAATTTAATATTTTACTTTGGTGGAAGCACAATGGTTCTAGATTTCCAATAATTGCAGAGATGGCACGTGATGTGTTAGCCATTTTTGTTTCTACTGTTGCTTCTGAAGCTGCTTTTAGTGCTGGAGGTCGTATACTTGATAATTTTAGAAGTTCTTTGAGTCCTAAAGTCGTGGAGGCTCTTATATGTGCATAAGATTGGCTTCGTGTTTCTCTATTTCCAATCAATTATGAAGAATCACAAGAAGATATTCAACAACTTGAGGAAGGTACATATAATAATTTTCATAATTTTAATTTAAATATTTTATTTAATACAAATTTTAACAACCTTTTATTTATTATTTTTTTTCAATATTCAAATTTGTCAAGACTACCATGATGCGGTGAAGAAATTTTTTGGAAAGATATAGAGGTTCAAAGGATTACTTGAGATGAAAAGCTTTTCTTAAATTATTAAGTGCATTTGTTTTTAAAAAAGAATATTATTAAGTATTTATTTAGTAATTTAACTTGAATGATATAATTTTATGAATTTATTTAGCTACTTTGAAATTTAAACTTATATAATGTTTCCATTTTCAGATTTATTTTAAATCTATTCTAATTTTAGTTTTGATGAAAAAATTTTGGAATTACCGAATACCATACCGAATTTTAATAGAATGGTATGGAATGAAATTTTTAAGTCCGAATAATATTTGAATTGGTATGGAATAAAATTCTAAATACCGAAATATTTTGGAATGGAATTGGAATAGAGGCAATTCCATTCCATACCAACCGAATTACACCCCTACACACCCCACAACTCATGCTGTATTTTTGCGAAAAAAAAAGGTTGTTATCAATGTAAAAATAAAAAGTTTTTTAAATATAGTATATTTGAAAAAAGTTTTAGTTTTTACTTTAATTTTATAAATTTCCTTAATTAAAAAGTATTGGGGCTTTTGCTGGGTTAATTACATAAATAGTACATAAACTTTCATAATTTTTCTATAAAAATTTGTAAATTTTAATTTATTATTTAAAAATTTTTCAATTTTTAATGTTGTACTAATTGAATCCTCAAACTTTAATTTGTTAATTAAAAATTTCTCAATTTTTAATATTATATTAATTAAATCTTTAAATTTGATTTTAGACTTCTGAAAAATAAAATGAAAAAATGAAATGGAAAAAATGAGATGAGAATGAAATAGCAGATAGAAAGAGTTTTGATTTAAATTTAATTTTTAAAAAATCAACATAGAATTTTTAAATTTTATATTAGGATTTGAATTGAGAAGAACAAATAATAAATATTGAATGATCGATGAAATAAAGAGGAAGATAGTTAGATAAATTTAACTTATAATTAGTAAATGGTAAATGTAATATTTTCTTATCGCTATCAAACATATGCAACTTGAATTATTTGTCCTTTATTTTTTTATTTTTTTTATTCACGTGTTGTCAGTAAATTTGTCAAGTCATTTTTTGATGGCTGAAAATTAAATTTTAAGATTTAATTAGCGTAATATTAAAAATTAAAAAATTTTTAATTGATAAATTAAAGTTTAAAAATTTAATTGGTTTAATATTAAAAATTAAGAGATTTTTAATTGTCAAGTTAGAATTTAAGAATTTTGATATGAAAGTTGTAAAAAATTAAGGAATATTTATGTAATTAACATGCTTATGTTTATTAGAAATCTTTTAAAAAGGACAAAAGATGGCGGCAGAGACTCTTTCAAGAATGGATTTTTCAACTCCAATTATTGAGAAAATGGCTGTCCTTTATATTTTTTAAAAGTTTTTATTTTTTTATTAAGAGTATTTTTATTATTTTATTATAAATTTATTATAGGTTATATAAAGTTTATAAATTCATAATAAATTCAGTATAAATTCATTATAAGCTAATAAAATTTTGATATTTTAATAAATATTTATAAATTTTAGTATTTTACTAAATAATTTATAAATATGATAAATTTAAAATTATTTTTAATTTTTTTATATTTTTATCAAAAGTCCCAAATTATTAGGTGAAGGTGGGCATTCTTAACCAACGGACTGTATTCACCTCCTAACCAAATTTTTTGAAGACTAATTTTATTAATTGAATTGATTAATTTTTATTTTTAATATGTTTAATTAATTAATCAAATGATCTTCGATCGATTTAATTAAATAAAACTTTAACCGTGTGTCCACTCATGCATTTTAAATGAGACAAATATCATTCAATTTTCTTTATTCTTTTCTTTTTGCACATCCAAGGGACAAAAAATATCTGACTTTAACAAGACGATATAGATAAATTATTAATTCCCAATTTTGTTACAGGGCATAAACAAATAAAAATTAAAGAGAAAATGGGATAAAATGAGTTTTTGATTCTATAATTTTCATTTAGAACTTGATTATTTAAAAAAAATGTTGATATATCTTTTTTGAAATTTTATAGTATAATTTTCTCCATATTTTTGCCATAGAAGAGTTCCTAATTACTATTAAATTAAAAAATTAAGGACTGTAACAGTTCAGCATCAGAATTAGCAGTAAAAGATTAACGAAGTCTTACAATCCAAATTATTGAGTTGTTAAATCAAACTTACCTTCGAAAGTAGAATTTGCACACCAGCATATTTATTATCCCAAGAGAATTCTCTGACTGCCCGTCCAATTCCGCTCATATATATAGCATTATCCACAACATATTTGAGGTAGAACTCACTGTCATTTTCTTTTCGATTAACCATTAATGGATTAATCAAATTCATTCACCGTTAATTGATTAAAAAAAATTTAATACTATATTCTTCAATTGAACTGATCAAGTAATTTTTACAGTCAATTAATCAAATTAAATTTTTAATCCATTAATTAAAATTTTAATTGGTTAATAATTAAATGCCCACCCCTGGCAATATAGAAAAGAATGTTAAATATTAAGTAACCAAGTATAATATAATTTAACAATGTTAAATGGAACTCAATCCTATTAGAAATTTAAATGCAATTAATTTTAATTTTTATTTAATTTAACAATGTTTTTTTAATTTGATTTAACCTAATTATTATTAAAAATAAATATTTAATTAATTTATTGATATTAAAATTAACATAACTTGAATAAATTACAGTTTAACTCAATTTTATAAATTGTATTTTGATATTATTTATGATATAAAAGATATTCAAAAATATATAAAAATTAATTGGGATTATCCTTGTGATATCCAACTTAAATATTATAATGTTCTAAATCAATTTATAAATTTTATATTATAATACTCTAAATGATTTTATATATTTTTAGGGGCAGATTAGTGGCTTTATTCAAGTTAATATGTAATAATTGTTTTGATATTATTGGAGATGTAGCTCAAACTCTTTGCATGTAAAAAATCCCCCGCATCTCTATTTTAACTAACTTTTTTTTTTTTGCTTATAAAGTATTTAAAATTTTAATAATTTATTGTAATTATTTTCTTAATTTACTTGTGGAAATGTTTAAAATATTAATAAATTATTATATTTACTAAAAATTTTAACTTAATCAAGATAGTTTTTGATAACTGAATTTTAGCACTGAAAATCAAAATCTTTATCATTTTATCGTTTTAAATTTTTTTTAGCATATGTTAAAAGTTAAAATTAAATAAAAAATTAAAATGATATGGTAAAATTTCTAAGTTAAAATTTATATTCAAAATAATTAGTGCTTATATTTTTAAATATAAAAATTACATTACTTATATTATTCGATTTAATTATGACAAATCATAACCCCCTACAATTTTTAAATGAATATTAATAAATAAGTTCTTGAATAACTAAATACAAAATTTTAATTACAAAATTTGATCTTATTCAACACCACCTGACTTTGTTCTGCAATTTTGTCTTGCTGTGGACAGGGTTTTAAGATTCCAAATTTCAATGGTCGCAATTCCCTACACAAAGCCAGTTGAAATAGGAAATCAGAAAATCATTAATTTGTTAATATCAAAGTGCCATTAAGCAGCTCTTAAAATTTCTCAAAAAAATAATCCTAAAACAATGATTTTCAATTCCGTTTTGGATTTTATTAAGGAGTTCCCTAAATCACTTATTAAAGAGTATTTAATATAAGATAGAATTATACTCTCTTTATCCCATAAAAATTATCGACTATTCTATTTTAAAATGTCTTAAAATAATTGTCTATTTTTATTTATAAAATATATTTAATTTTTTTTATTTTATTCTCTAATAAATTCATATTTTAAATAATAAATTAATGAATGTTTAAATTATTTTTAAGGTAAAATAAATATATGAATAATAATAATAAAAGATATATAAAAATTAATAAAATATTAATAGTATTTTCTTAAAATTTATAAAAAAAGAAAGTGGACAATTTCTATGAGACGACGGAAGGAGTATATATTTATCTAAAAGCAAATAGAATAAAAGAGGAATAAAAAATTTTGACCTATTATTTCATAAAATAATTATGTTTATTAAATATTAATCTCTTAAAATATTATTTAGATAAATTTATTTAACTTTATTTAAAATAATTATTTTTAATTAGTGTTATAGGAACACTCAAAAAAATTGCTTTTTTTTAAAAAAAAATACTTGATAGTTAAGGTTTATGAACAATATTGATAAATAAGGTCAAGGGTGAAATAAATAAGATTTTTTTATGGTAATTGATTTTGATGAACTAACTTTATAAATTAATTAAATTGATTTTAATATATATATATATATATATATTCATTTTGTATTGGTGATGTGGTTCTTAAATTTTAATTTTCTTCCCAATCCCAACTTTAATATCGCTAATTAAAGAAGTCAAAGAAAAATACTTTAGATGTAAATGTCAAAAAAGAGGGCTTTTATCTTGAGGCAGTCAAGATGACCAAATATTCACCATTGAAAAAAAAAATTACATGCAGAATGAAAAGTCTGCTTTCACCTTGATTTGGGCAGATTCGTCTGATTCCCTAGAAAATGACATAAAAAGAAAAGATGCAAGTAATTCGAAATTAAGAAGTAATTTTATTAACAAAATTAAATTCAAATCACAAAAAATAACAAAATAATTATAAATTAAAAAAAAAAAAAAAAAGAACCCTACACCAGCCAGCTTAAAAGAATGGATCATCATGTATGTACTTGCTAACTTCACGAAATTTGAGCCTAAATTTTACATGAAATACAGAGGAAAACTTAGCTGAATCAGAATCAGATGCATATATACTCAGTTAATAAGATAAATTATCTTTCTTATTACCACTCTTTTGAAAGAATTATCCTCTAAAATATATCATTAATAATATAATTTTATACTAAATTATGAAGCCGCAAAAATGTTTATTTACTTGGATATTATAGTGTATTTAATTTTGTGATCAAATTATATAATACATACAAGATTTTTTAGGAGATATTCAATATACATTCTATTTTACTAATAAAATTCATACTTGCGTAGTATATATTATAGCATATTAGATAAATAATATTATATATATTAATTAATTTTACAGAAAATAATAAGTGATATAAATGAAATAAAATATTATGATATATGGTGTTATACATTAAAATTTGAGTTTTCTAAACATGAGTATATGATAAATCTTCGTTTTATTTAATTTTCATTATGAATATTTTTGGCAATTCAAAAATTTTACTCTTTAAAAGACCTTTATATATAGTAAGTATATAGATTTTATTTAGAATCAATATATGCATTTTATTAATCAATTTATAGAATAAGACATTCTGTAAATTTGAAAATATAAAAATGAAATTATGAATTGAAATAATTATTAAACAATATGCTAAGAAAATCAAACGATAATAATTAATTAAAACAAGGTATAATTAATTAGAGGCTGATTATTATTAAATATTATTCGGCACATATACCAGTATATATGTATGTAGTGCTCAATTCTAAAGCCATTTTGACTGGACAGAAAGAGAGATTTTAGAGCAGCTTTAATATATATATATATATATATAATCTCTGAAAGTAAATAAAAATAATAAGAATAGCAAGAATAGAAATAAGGGATTTATGTAAATATAGATAAAGTAGGAAGAATATTTAAACGAAATGTAAAGATTGTAAGTCCAAATTGTTAAGTTCCAAGCGTGCACTTCATATCCCTCTTCTTTTTTTTTTTTTTTTACCTTTTCTTTTTCACTTGAAGTCACAATTCAGCATTCAAACCACAGCTTTTACATGATATATCTCCAAAAGCATTTTTCTTTACAAAACAAGCTGATATCTTATAAGTACAAAATTCTATTTATTTTTTATATAGAAGAAGCGATAAATTTTGACTTTATTATATAAACTAAATTTGTAATCAGTCTGAATTAATTCTTATAAAATTCAAACAATTTAAATCCTTTAAAATATGATATGTTATGCTTAATTATCATAAATTAATTATCAAATTACTTTTGAAAAATTAATAAAGAAATACAATATAATCTGACTTGAAAATTATAAATTTACTCATCTACAACACAAAATGATGATCTATATCCACATCAAAAAGGTAACTATTAAAGTCACCCAGTTGGAAACTTCATCTCCCCAAAATTTACCAGTTCTAATTTTTTAATAGATAAATAATATTTGAAAGAAATGATATTATCAAGTAACCCTTTATTTTATTTATTTATTTTTTAAAAAAAATTATATATAGATAGCTTGAATACTAAATCAATATATGTATATAAACCAGATGTTCCATATGCATAAGAAATAGTTAATTAATTAGATACAAGTTATCAACAAATGACTGATGTAAATAATTTAACACTATTATCCCTTTAATAAGAGTTCATAAGTTTATTACCAACAAATGACTGATGTCAATAGTTTAATACTATTATCCCTTTAACAAGAGATTAAAAATTTAATTTTTGTGAATAGAACCATTATTTACTGGGACTATTTTATTCTTTAATGAACCGATATAATATAAATATAATTAGTTCTAATTCAATTAATTTAGAGATACATGTGGTTATAATAAGAACTAATTAGATGCACGTTCATCATTCTTGAACCTAATCACAATCTTCTTCTTAGTCATCTTACCCTTTTTTGGATTTAACCGAAAATACAGCATTAATTAATTAATTAGTGTCTATCAGATTGATTCAGAAGAGCCATTGGAAAAGAAAAGATAAATCTTTGATTGAAAGATTTCGAGAAAGAATTTTATTTTATTTTATTTTATTGAGGTAGGTGGAAAAGGTTTACATGTGATGCAACTATTGGTATTTTGGTACCGTGTTTAAGAAAATTGTGAATTGAAATTTTTCAAGATTAGCGGCCGAGCAATAACTAATCCTCCTTTCATTCTCAATTGATAAGCACATTTATTTCATACAAATTCAGAAAAATTAAAAATTAAAAAAAATTATTTTTGTTAAAATAAAAATGTAAATGTATTTTTCTTCAATTTAATATAAGATAAATAAAGGGAAAGTAGGTCTATGAATTTGTAAGTCTATCAATTTGGGACAATGACAAATTATTTTAACAATGATGAAGAAAAACAAACATCTTTCAAATTCCCCATATATTTGTTTTGCTAATCTGTTAAACATATGATAATAGTAGTAACGGTGATTGCGGAGAGATAGAAAGATATAAATATATATATATATAAATATGGAAAACAGTGAATTTCTTCAATTATTTCATAAATTTCCATTAAAGGATTATAAAAAAGTTCCTATTAGCAGTTAAAATTTTTAATAGAGTAGCAGGGCAAGCAGCTAGGCCAGCCTAGCGAATCATATGGAAGGATCAATAGTCTCTACAAGTGTTTTGAACGGTTGGTGTGCGTTCTTTTGAGTTCGGATTATATCACTTTGTATGAAAATAGTAATAATAATAATAATTGACTGTATAAGTAAATTATCATACAATTCTTGTTACTTTTTTTTTTAAATTTCACAGCATATGAACAATTACCAAGAAAAAATGAAGGCTAAAAGTTTTACTTATTCTTACATTCCCAGTATGATCTGATAGACATTTTCACAAGTTTTGTTCATGCTAAATATGTTAGTTAATATTGGATATGCTCAATTGCGACTCTTACTAATGTGAGGCAACAATAAGAACTAAACTAAGAAGCTTTTTTTTAGTGAAAGACATTAATGATACTCATGACATGATTGATTTTGCTTCGTTTGGCTGAAGAATTGCAATAATAATAATTAAAAATACTATTAACTTATATGATTTGATTAATAATCAACCAATTCTCTCTCTCAAGCCAATGGCACACAATTAGAATATTAGATGCTAGATTGGTACGGAACACAAAAGTGAAGGAAATGAAGCATATTAAATCTAGACAATATTGCAATACATGTCTCTTGTCATTTCATATCCTTTCCCCATAAAGTTGCAATCTTCATATTAACCAACAAATAAGCATCCATTATTTGTAATAAAATTTACTTGACAACTTTTGGATATACCCAAGTTAGAAACTTCACAGCAAAGAGACATTGAGGATTATTATATCTTTTTATCATAAACAATAAGTTCGACTTGCAAATTAGAAAAAAAAAATTTGAAGATTTACTTAATGTTTATAATAATAATAATAATAATATGTACGAATGTATGTATTGTTAATCACATAAACAGTACAAACAAAGCGTTCAAACTTCTTAAAGTAAGTAAAGATGAGGTAGCAAACGGTCAACTAGAATATAAACATTCTTAGAGCTGTTTGTTGTAGGTCAGTAAACAGAATATTAGATGATATGTACGTCTATATTGATGATGTGCTGTGGTGAATATTAACCTGAGAGATGTACGTATATATTATCAGAGAAACTAAGGCATTTTGTTTTTCTTTCGTCTAAAATACCATTTTGATGGGGCCTCTGCTATCTCTGACTCTGAGACTCTGCCAATCCCTATCATTAATCTAATCATGCCAAGTGAGAGAAAGAGCAATTAAAGTAGACTGAGAGTCCAAGACCTTTTTTTTTTTACAGCGAGGTAATGTCAGGGAAAAGAAAACCTTTTGGGATTACAAACACTGTACATAGTGCACAGATTTATTTCTATTTATACATAGATGTGTGTGATATTCAAAAATAAACTCAAAACTCTTTTTTCTATATAAAGCCCCTCACTCACATTCGCATTTCTATGCGGCAAACCATATATCCTTTCGAGAGAATGGAAAATAAACAAGTTAAGCCAAGGGTCAAGAAAGGTTTGTGGAAACCAGAGGAGGATTTGATACTCAAGACTTACGTCGAGACTCATGGAGAAGGCAACTGGGCTACTGTGTCTGAGAAATCAGGTACTTCATTGGCTACAATTTATTTTGACTATAAACAACTAAGAAGCCCGAGAGAGCTGGGATAAATTTTTTAATCTACAATTCGTCATTGCAGGTCTGATGAGAGGTGGGAAGAGTTGCAGACTAAGATGGAAGAATTACTTGAGACCTAACATCAAGCATGGAGAAATGTCCCCAGACGAAGAAGACCTTATTATTAGGATGCATAAGCTTCTTGGCAACAGGTAAGTGCTAACCTTTTAATGTTCCTACTCTTTTTAAGTTTTAACGTTAAAGAACATAAGAATATTTCAGCTACAAGCACACCTGTACATGATCTGTTATTCGTACCTGCACTTGTAGATGGTCGCTTATTGCTGGTCGACTGCCTGGTCGAACCGACAATGAAGTGAAGAACTACTGGAATACCCATTTGAACAAGAGATTCCATTCTGACAAAAGAAAAACCTGTGATTCAAACAACCACCAGAATGGCAATGGAGATTATGAAAATAACAAGAACAAGAAGCAACGTACTTCTCAGCCCATTTGTAGCTCATGTCCAGACAGCATCCCTGAAGAGTTGGATGGGAACAAAAAAGAGAAAGAAGAGACTACTATTACAGATACTTGGATACAGGATGCACAGAGCATGACCTATTATATTGAATCTCCAATTATGACAAGCAATAATGACGCGTTCGTCTTTGATAATGAGCCTTTCATAGCTTATTGGGATTCCCTCGTTTTGTTTGAATCATTGGGCTACAACAGCGAGGAGGCATATTCACATATGGACCTGCAATCATTCATGCCATAGTTTTATGATATTCTAATAGTTTATTCTCATACGGTACCTTCTGAAAGCACTTCTATGTTTTGTTGGAGTGAGTTTTCCAAGGCTATTACAGAATATGCTGTCCTTACTGCATTATTGAGGGTTTTTTATTATTATAAATTACGAGTGCTGTATGTACTAAAGAGAACGAAACGTGCAACGCCCTACACACTCACACACATAAATATTCGCATAAATAATTACTCAATACTAATAAAACCAAGCCAAGCATATTGACGATGAAAGCATCTGCAGCTCGCAGCTGAATCACAAGAAAGGTACAAAAGAAAACACAGCCACTTCCCACGTCACAAAGACATAAAAAGCAATATCCTTAACGGGAAGAAGCAATGACCAAGTCCAGAGAGAAATTCAATTAAACCCACAACCATTTTCGTTGAAAAAAAAAAACCCACTACCATTATGACCAGATAATTGAACCTGAGATAATCTCTCTCCTCCCTCCCTCCCATAGTGAAATGTTGAAATGCAGAAGGAAAAAAAAAAAGAGAGAGAGAAGTCTCAACGATATGTAAAAGATGCCCATTACATCTAATTGCAAGAAACGGTAACACAAGTTGTTTAATGAAATATATATATATATATATATATACCAATACTGAATTGAAACATCAGCAATTATACAACGCTATGAACATATCCATGTAAAATTCAGAAAAATAAAGATGATAAAACCATCCCGATATATGGCAACTGCAATTACAATACTTCGTCCTGTAGAGAATATAACAAACCATTCTCATTCTCAAGGGGCAATGATGGTGGAGTTCTAGGTGGGATACAAGCAGCACCATTTTCACCAGTACATATACACAAAGCCTCAGCATCCCTGAGGATTGCATCAAGGTCAATATGGCCACTCAGTTCATTGATGAATTTCAAGAGTGTGTCAAAGTCCATCTGCTCTCCCATTATCTTGTTACGGTACCGCTTCAAAATTGCAACACATGCATACAAGTGCAGGTGCTCAGACAAATAATGTGTCCATAATACCTCCCACAAGCTCAATGTTTTCTCATATTCAAATTCCCAGAAAAATGCAATAACACTATAAATCAAACATAATTCTACATGATTTGTCTTCTGCCTTATCAAACAAAAGGGGTAAGAAATGCATCAATGGACAAATAGCATAAATATTTAGGTGAGTCGATGGTAATTGGTAAGTCAAGGGTATATTAAGTAGCAATATTTGCCATCAAAATGAATTGTTGAACATTTCACCTAAAATGCTATTAATAAAAGGCATTTGCCATAACATTCTGGTTGTTTTATAATGAACAACAACAACAACAACAACAAAGCCTTAATCCCAAGTCAATTGAGGTCGGCTATATGAATTCTTCTTTTCCACTCAATACGATTTAAGTTTATTTCTTTTGATAGATGTAACATCATAAGATCATTTTGGATCACCTTTGACCAAGTCAGTTTAAGCCTACCTCTGCCTCTCTTAGCTATATCTACTCTAACTTGTTCCGGTTTTCTAACCGGCGCATCACTAGGTCTTCGTTCACATAGCCAAACCATCTCAATCTATGCTCTTTTATCTTATCATCAATAGGTGTTACTCCCATTTTTTCTCTAATGCACTCATTGCGGATTCTATCCATTCTAGTATGATCACACATCCATCTTATCATTCTCATTTCCGCAACATGCATTTTACTCATGTGTTGTCATTTTACTGCCCAACACTCACTACCATACATCATCGCAAGCCGTATTACAGTGCGGTAAAGTTTTTCTTTTAATTTAATTGGCATCTTCCGATCACATAGAACTCCTGTAGCACTTCATCCAACCAGCTTTAATCATATGATTTACATCTTCTTCACAACCCTCATCTTCTTGAAGAATAGAGCCAAGGTATCTAAAATAAGTACTATGAAATACTACTATTCCGTCTAAACTAATTTTGCCTCTTTCTCTATTATCGCTATTAAATCTACAATGCATATACTCAGTCTTAGTCCTACTTAGCTTAAAACCCTTAGATTCCAAAGTGTTTCTCCATAACTCCAACTTTTGAATTACCCCTGCTTGAGTCTCATCTATTAATATAATATCATCTGCAAACATAATACACCAAGGGATGTCATCCTATATATGTCTTGTTAGCTCATCCATGACCATGACGAAAAGATAAGAGCTCAAAGCTGAACCTTAGTGTAATCCAATAGAAACGAAAAAATCCTTAGTATCCCCTCCCACAGTGCGAACACTGGTGATAGCTCCCTCATACATATCTTTCAAGACTTGGATATATTGTTTAGATATTCCCCTACGTTCTAGGACCCGCCATAAAACTTCTATAGGGACTCTATCATACGCCTTTTCTAAGTCAATAAAAACTATATGTAAGTCCTTCTTCATCTCTTTATACTTTTCCATCAAATCTCTTATAAGAAATATAGCTTTCATAGTTGATCGACCAGGCATAAAGCCAAACTGATTTGAGGAGATACAAGTATCTAACCGCAAACGGTGTTCCACAACTCTTTCCCACAATTTCATAGTGTGGCTCATAAGCTTTATACCTCTATAATTTGAGCAATTCTGAATATCTCTTTTATTCTTAAGAATAGGTATCAAATTACTTTGTCTCCATTCATTAGGCATTTTCTTTGTACTTAAGATCTTATTAAACAAAGATGTCAACCATATAACTCATGTATCTCCCAAACATTTTCAAACCTCAATAGGTATCTCATCTGGTTCACAGGCTTTGTCAGCTTTCATCCTCTTCAAAGCTTCTTTAACTTCCGAAAACCTAATCCGTCTAGTGTATTTCACATTTTTCTCCGGCCTAACATCTAAACCCTAAATGTTATCATTATGGTTACCGTTAAAAAGTTCCTCAAAATAGCTTCTCCATCGTTCCTTAATATCCTCTTCTTAAACCAGAACCTTATTCTCTTTATTTTTAATGCATTTACCTTGGTTTAAATCACGGCATTTCTTTTCTCTTATCTTAGCCAATTTATAAATAGCTTTTTCCCCTTCCATTGTTCCAAGTTTCTCATAAAAACTCTCTAAATATTGTGCTTTTGCTTAACTAACTGCCATTTTAGTATCTTTTTTCGCTTTTTTGTACTGCTCAAAAGCATAATTATTATTACACTTGGGCAAACTCTTATACCATTCTCTTACTTTTTACTTCTTTTTGCACTTCCTCATTCCACCACCAAGACTCCTTCGAGAGATGTCCACACCCTTTAGATTCTCCAAGAATCTTTCTAGCTACTCCTTCAATTGTTGTAAACATGCATATCCACATATCATTTGATGACATACTCACATCTTCCTCCCACCCTCCAGCTTTGACCAACTCATCCTTGAACAACAATTATTTTTCACCTTTTAAAGTCCACCACCTAATCTTAGGATTATTGTTCCTCCTTGGCCTACTAGTCAACCCCTTAAACTTGATATCCAAAATCACTAACCTATGTTGAGTAGTCAAAGCCTCACCTGGAATAACCTTACAATCCTTGCATCGAGTTCGATTGGTTTTTCTTATGAGTATGAAGTCAATTTGACTTCTTTTTTGCCCACTTTTAAAGGTCACTAGATGTGATTCCTTTTTTATAAAATATGTGTTTGCCAGAATCAAACCATAGACTAAAGCAAAATCAAGGATACTCTTACCTTCTTCATTTCTAATTCCAAAACCATACCCTCCATGTAACTCCTCAAAACCTACTCTGTCTTTTCCTACATGTCCATTTAAGTCTCCTCCTATAAAAATGTTTTCATCATTTGGAATCCCTCACATAAGTTCATCATATTATCCCAAAAATTTTGCTTGCTCTCCCCATCAAATCCAACTTGAGGAGCATATGCACTAACTATGTTGGTCTCATTCTGGAGCACAAGTTTAATTGAAATAATCCTATCGCTTACTCTTTTCACCGCTATAATTGTCTCCTTTAGGTTCCGATCCAAAATTATACCTACTCCGTTTTTACTTCTAACTGTACCTGTATACCACACTTTATACCCAGTATTCTCAACTTCTTTACTTTTTCCTCCAACCCATTTAGTCTCTTGAATACAAGCAATACTAATTTTCCTTCTCTCCATAGTATCAACAAGTTCTCTCAGTTTACCTGTAAGAGATCCAATATTCCAAATTCCTATTCTGATCTTACTCCCTAATTATTCTTTTTTATGCCTCTTCCTATAAAATCTTTTATCATTATCTAAACTCGTATCTCTCGTATTACTCTTATTATTCGTATTTTGGACTAGCTTCTTTATCCACACCCGTCCATGATGTGAAAACCCTTGTTTATTATGCATTACATCCGAGCGCCGACATGGAGCGTCGCATTCGGGGAACGCTCTACACCCTTGCTTATTCTTCACTACACCCGGGCTCCGATTTAACGCGTCGCAAGTAGGGAACACCCCAACGATATTATTATTAGAATTCATATCATGAGATGTGACAAATTTTACGCCGACTGTCATCTACCGCAACCCTCCTCCTTTACTCGGGCTTGGGACCGGCTATACACAAGAAACTCATGTATAGGCGAAGTTTGTTTTATAATGAAATGGAGAAAAAAAAATGGAATTAGGATATTTGCATTAGCATGCTAGTATCATCTAATTTCAAGACTCAGAATATGTTTGGTAAGTGTCGTGAAACAAGTTTATAATTTATAAAATTTTCATCCGCTTGAATCCATTATGCTTCAGTACCATCTACCATACATTTTAGTTCTCTCTTGGTGTCCATTAAGTCAGTAATCAATGAGAGCACAGGATAATCCATATCTCGATGGAGTATGTCATCCGACCATTCACTACATATTCCTAGGCCCTCACCAGTACCATTTTAATTACTCTTGTTTCACATACAAAATAACATGTTTATAATTCGAAATAGAAAGTACATCAGGAAGGAAATTTAGCAACACCCATGGATCTCGAAAACAGGAAACTGATGTGTGTAATCCAATTAAAATCCAGCGGAAACAAAAGAAGTAATTCAAGCTATCATTCTGCTTGAAATAGTTGTGCAACGGACTATCTAGCAACTCCACCAGCTATCACAAATAATAAACAATTATAACTTAGACTCATCCTCAATCAAAATATATATATATATTGGGGGGGGGGGGGGGGGGGAATGTGTGAAAATCAACCAAGCCAATAGCCCTTGTAACAGATCTAAAGATCAAGCTGGAGCATGAGTGAGATGAATAAGATGTTTGTAACATGACAAATCTACCAGTAAAACATACAGAGAGAGATAGACCTTAGATAATGCAAAAAGTTGAGAGTGCATGCCACTTTGGTCACGATTAAAATTGGGTCCAGGTCGTTCCATCAATGCCACAAAACACCAAAATGATTCGGATTCTTCCTCCATATCAAATAAAATTGGATACAGTAAATCACTCATACCCTGTGAGACAAAAAACACATAAGCAAAGGAACCGAGCAACTGCATATCTGTCCAAACAGCTAGGGAATAGTATCCATATAAGAATCCAGTATAGGATATAACAATATTTGAACGGCCAAAAAAGTTTAATGTCCCTTAGGGAGACAAAAAAGGATAGTGTTAGGATGACAATGACAACTCTAGCACAATTTTGAAACAGGGATACAAAAAAGTACCACTGAAAAAGGATCCATACAGTGAAGCAAACAGATTAGACACTGACAATATGAAAGAAGAGGGCTACAGAGCTCTGGGTTTATTGCCCAAAATTTTCTACTGGCATTACGTTATGGCATCTCTTTAATGCAATTGTCAACATAAACAACAATGCAATGTATATATGATACAACAATTCCAAGTTCACATCAAAACATAAATGAAAAACTTCAAGAAAACAAAACACCCAAGCCAAAATGATGAGATTTCATAATAGTGAAGAGTAAAACTAATAAATCTCCATTGAAAAACCAATAAAAGTGATAGGTCATTACCTGACAGTAGCCAAGATCAAAATTATAAAAAGAGTATGTCAATAGAATATCATGCAAGACGTTCACATTTGGATTGTCATCCCCATCATAGAAAGAAATTGATCTATCAGTCCTCACCTTCAGAGACAGGTAAAACAATCAACAGAAAACTTATTACTGCATTTATAAGAGATCTGATGAAAGAAACACTAGAAAGTCCAAGAAAACTGCGCTTGCTTTATGCATACCACATCTTTGTCTATAAGGCCTTTCCTCTCCCTAAACTTAGTAAATCTCTGCGCCTGTTCAGGAGAGATACTATGTAGAAAAGGGAAGAAGTAGAAATATATGAGCATGTTAAGTCTCAAAGGAAAGCTTCTTAACTAGTGAAACATGAATGTCACAAATATAATAACTGTAGTTTGAAGAGAAGAGCACATACTATCCTGACGTAGATTATCATACCAAACTTAGTTGTCATACATCATGATTTGTCATACCTAAACTGAACAAGGTTACTAGCATGCCATTTAATCAGCCTAACAAACAGAAGGATATATATTATTGAATATATATATATATATATATATAATATATGGTCAACTAGCCTTTATGTTCAATATTGTTACAAATTTTCTTGGAGGAGTTCACAATAACATCATTCAATCCAATTTACGGTTGCTTTTACACTCTTACCAACCTACTTTATATTTTGGCTCCAAATATCTGCCTAGGGTTCTAAATTATCTTCCATCAGACATATTTTGACTAAATTTAGTGCTCTAAGAATATAGTCTATTTATATAGGTAGAGGGATCATAAACAAACATTAAATTAACAATGCAAACCTCAGAGACTGCATTCTCTTAATTATGCATCCTGAGTTAATTATCATGGTTATAAAGTCAAACAACATGAAAGCAAATCTATTACTCCTTAACAAAACAATGCATTAATTAAATTGCAGTCTGTGACAATGGAAAAAAGAGAACAACTAAGATACTAAGGACAGGCAACAAACTGACATGTTTTGGCAATTAAAGTGAAAGAAAACGAGAGATTAAAATAGGAAACAGCAGTAATTTAAAAATTAGCATCAATGCAAGAAAGAAAAGCAAATTTATGGCT
This sequence comes from Garcia nutans, assembly GCA_947685225.1. NCBI lineage: Eukaryota > Viridiplantae > Streptophyta > Magnoliopsida > Malpighiales > Euphorbiaceae > Garcia > Garcia nutans. The sequence goes on along the minus strand of CANTUV010000051.1, from coordinate 2,787,813 downwards.
GATGCAAAAGGCAGGTTCAGAAACAAATGAAGTGAAGTGACAAATGAGAACTCACCGTCCTAGCAAGGAAAATAACAAAAATTAACTCTTTAACGCTTTAAAGACAAACAAGCCAGTAACAAATGGATTCAGTGAACTAGGATTAAATAAACCACGAATTCCACCATACCTGCCATTGTTTCTTTACAGTTTCATACTCCTACTTTTTATTATGTTGAAGGCATTGCCTTTCTGCATATGTTGAATCATATGCATGGTATCCCAAGAGAAATGCCCAGATCTACAATCATAGTTGAGACTTCAAAAATGAGAATGATATTAAGCTAAAGCCAAATCTCTTTAAGACAGTTTTTCACACAGCACAAAGAACAAACCTCTCTCCTTAATGTATGCTCAACTCCTCCATAGAATATTATCTTTCTTAAAGCTTTAGAATCCATAACTCGTCCTTCAGAATCCAAGAAAGTGGCCCACTGCAGATAAAATAAACAATTAAAGAAAACAAGATAAATATTCCCTTACAAACTAGGTTTAAGATTCATTACTACTAAAATAAATTCTTCCTTGGTAAGTTTAAGCATAGCAATATTGAATGATCTATTGTGGACTAGAATCTATAAGTGGTTTCTCAGGGTGAGATATACAAACCATGAACTCCCGATAGTTTGGCCTACAATCTTAAGAATAAGACTCAATAATTGAGTAACATAAAAAAATAGAAAGTTAAAGCAACCACTGCAAGCCATGGAGAATATCATTGTTACATGGTACATATTCTTTGACCAACTTTTAGAATGCAAATTGTCCATGACATGAAAACATATCTTGTTGTAGAGCATTTGATGACCTTAGGGTCAAATAAAGGGATCGATGGCAATAAACCAAGAATAAAACGCATTGACACCTTGTTAATTATTATTGTAGTTTTGACCTTTCAAAGAGCAAACCTGAAACAATACAACCTTATGAGATACCCCAGCACATAAAAATGTATTACTAGTACATTTTGCAGAAAGTGATAACAACACATTACAAGCAACCAAGTTCATGTAGAATATAAATGCATATCCTGAGACTCAATAAAGTTGAAATCAACAGAGAAGAAGGTGAACCAAAAAAACAAAGTCAGAACCAGAATAGAATCTGTTAGAATAAGGAACCGAATAATTAGAGCTAGGGTTTGTTATATGAAATGATTGAGAAGTAAAATAAAATAAAAAAAATTCATGGAAGAATGAACAATTAAATCTAGAAATACAATTCTTTTCAAGAGAACTGAAAGTAAATTCCCTGATAAAGCATTCATAAATGAGAGGCCTGTTATTGAATAGTTGATACAGAATTTGTTTTAATAAAAGAAAGCCCTTACCTCTTCAAAACCAAGGGGTGGTTGTCGCAGTTTTCCCCATACAAGTGTCAATTTGTCGAACTGCCAAAATATGTAGGAAAATTAATTCCAAATTCAGAAATAGGAATTCTTGTATGTAGTAATCAACACAGAAGGGGGAAAAGAAGGGGAAATCTTGTGCAAGTTTCAAAAGTGTGGTTCAAATTAAAACTGTGTGGCTATTATCATCTAAATTTTTCTAATCCTAAAATATTTAAGCTAGATTGGCTCACATGCTGATATATGACCCAATATGGTAATGCCAAAAGGACCACTTATGCAAAGCAATGCAACCATCAGTTGTAGCGTGTAACAAGCCAACTAACCCATTCATGCAAGTCCCTTTGTTGTTCCAACTTGAGGTCAAAACGGTCAAAGATTTAAGAACCATGAAATGACAAATTCACAAGAAGGTACTATAACATGATGAAATTAACTGTTGCAAGATGGATTAGAGAGTTGGTTATAAAGGGAAATCTGGGTTTGTATGGAAGTTTGGATCAGTAGAAACTATAGACAAGAGGCTAGGGTTTGTAAAGAATGGAGATTGAGAAATGAAAATATGAAATTAATAACTGGGAATTGTCGAGCAGCAACAGGGAATAGTGGACACCTAGAGTTGAATTGCATCATACAACTTGAAATGGCATAATTTTGCGTTTTTTATTCAGTAAAAAAACTAAATTAAAAGCATTACAACATTAAGTATTTATAGACTCAACAACTCCTAGTCCTTGTAAAGGACTTCAAAACTAGTTAAAATAAACTAAAAAGGAACAAATTCTTCCTAAACCGATGAAACTTCAAATAAGACTTCAAAAAAAATAAAAATAAAAAGACATCTAAACAAATCTAAAAGTTTTTCCAGCAAAAGCTAGAAATTAAAGAATTGCTCCTGATTTAAAATAATCAGACCAGCAGTTTATTTATTTAGCTAGACACATGTTTAACTGAAAAATGACTAGTAAATATTATATAATTTCCTCAATAATTTGCATACCAAATGGGGACCACAATTTTAAGCTTGAACCTTTAAATTTGAATTTCTTAATGTTCCTATTCTCTGTCATTCTACACTTGTTGGAAAAAACTCCAAGCTCAAGTTTTGAAGTGCCTAAGAAACCAAAAAGACAATTCCTTGAATGACCATTTTGATTCCTTGATTTCAATAAAAGTAGAACACTTGAAATCTTCTATTGGACTTGCTTATTGATTTACCAGGAATAACAAAGTCCATCTCTTGCAATCCAACATCTTTGGTATCTTCAACAAAAAAGTTAAACTCTTCTGTCCCTTCTAATTTCCCCCATGTCTTGTTGTATTACGTCAACATGTTCTACCTTTCTCCATCCATATCTTTGTCTAAAGATTCCTCTCCTTCAAGCTTCATCTTTACCTTTCCAAACACTACTTTTGTATTCATATTAATATTAGCCTGCTGAATTGAATTTTAAATGTGCATTGTCGTTTTTGGTAGTTTTCTTCTTGTGCATTTAAATCTAGGAGCATATGTGGTCTTTTAAGGCTTTGAGAAGACAATTCTAGCTTTTCAACTTTAATCTCTGGCTGACCAGTCGGCGGAATAGGCTCATCTATGTGTTATCTTGGTTTTCTTGCTTCATGATTTTGAGTTATTAGTTGTAGATTTTGCTGTATAAGCCTTTGAGATGGTAATTTTAGCCTTTTCACTTCCCTTTCTGGTTGAATTGAACAACTTGCAGGAAAGGCCTCCCTTGTTGTTGGCTTAACAATTTAGCGTCTATTGTAGGCTCATGAAGCATATGTGTACTCCGTACAGCTTCTGTGCCTTCTTGCACCGAAATTCTTAGTGGAAATTCTTGCTTTTGTGCCTGGTTTTGGAAAGGCTGCAATACCATTGACATACTGCCCTTTTCTCAAGTACTCACCATTTGACGCATTATTTCAAGAGGCAAATACTTCCCTTGTAGTTTAGCCTTCATCTCTTTCCATATACAAATAGGTGGTTGTCTCAATCTTCCTACATCATGCCCAACACCATACCGCGATAACTTACTAACCCAACAAGTTTCATACCTGCAAGCACCACTTTACGATATTCTCCCATACTGTACCCATAAAACAAATATTCAATAGAATGAAGCCAATCACAAAATAAAGCAGGATTTGACATACATTCAAAGTTAGGAACTTCTATCTTGCCTCTTAAAGTGATGTCACCCACGCTATTGAAATTTGTCTCCTATCATGCTTAGTTGCAATTCGGTAATCTTGACTATCCATAAAATATATCATCAAATTTTGAAGTTTTGGTTCCTTAACATGTAGCACATGAGTGATTGCCATAAATTCATAATACAACAGAGAAGATTTTCCAGGACCGCCATACTTACGCTTTGGATAATGTAACTCAGCTATTCAAAGCTTGTAAGCACTGATTTCAGTTTGTAATTGCTGAATTCATTCCAAAGAATATCCTCCATAATTGAAGTTAAAGCGACAAGTTCCTAGGATCTTGAAGCTTTAATACCAAACTGGGTTGTGAACTGGTCATAAAGGGATGAACTTGGTCTATATGGAGGTTAGGATGACTAGAAACAACAGATAACAGGCTAGGGTTAGCAAAGAATGGAGCTTGAGAAATGAAATTAAGTACAGGGAACTGTGAGGATGCAACAAAGAATTGTTGGGTTGTATTGGAGAAATTAGACCACTTCAAACAGTAACTTGAACAGTAAAATAAGATAAAATAATTTAAGCTTCAAACGTAAATTCTCTTGAACATCACACCCAAAATCCCATGGCATCACACTTAGGATTGAATTGCATCACACAACTCTGAATAGCATAGTCGCTGGATTTTTTATTAAATAGCAAAGCTGAATTAAAAGCATTACAATAATAAGTTCTTATAGACTCAATAACACCTAGTTCTTTAAACAAAAGACTTCAAACTAGTTTGGACTCCTAAATAAGCTAAAAAGAAAAAAGTTCTTTCTGAACCAACAAAGACTCAAAACAAAACTTTAAATTAAATAAAATAGACACCTAAACAAATCTGAATAGATTTTTCCGGCAAAGCTAGAAATTGCAGAATTGCACCTGATTTAAAATAAAAGACCAGTTATTTATTTATTTAGCTAGACAGATTACTTTAACTAAAAAAAGGCCTAAAAAATTTTCAGTAATTAACCCAATAATGCCCATATTAAATGGGCACCATAATTTGAGCTTGAACCTTTAAATTTGAATTTCTTTGTGTTCCTATTCTCTGTCAACTTAGTTGATGATTTTAATCTAATAAATAAGTTATCATAGAGAGACATGAAAAGAGATTTTCAAAATTCTATTAATTTTGTAGGAAGAAAATAATTACATACAACCAAATATCAGTTATTAACCGATACCCACATTGGAAATAAAATAAAATAACAAGAAGGAAAGAAATAAACCCGGAACTAAATTAAACTATAATGGTCATCTTTATACCTCCTTAAAATTGATTAGCTCAAAAGGTCCCACATTGGTGGCAGCTTCTTCACCATGTTCGTGTTTCCTACATAGGTATTTCTGTTTTAAAAAGAGTGGAGGTCTACATCAGATTGCCTTGGAATAGAATTTCTTTTTCCAACTAAAATCTCAAGTAGCCTCAATTGAACTAAATTTTTGAACTTCTAACAATAACAAAAGAATGTCATTCTTAATCCATATGGTGAGAAATTGAAGTTTCAACCATCACTAGAAAAGTTCTAAATGATTCTAGGCCAAAACGTTCGTGTTTCTAATAATCCATAAAACTGACTTGATGAATTCATGTGTCGTCATAAGAAAAACGCCAAACATCCCCTCAAAGTTGGTAAGATACAGTGACTTGTTGAACAGAATCAAAATAAGGAGCAAAAAGCAACAAAGCAATTTGAAAATGGAGTTATACACACACATATGATTGGTCACATGGCATGTGAAATGCACAAAGAGAAAAAACACATAAATAAATACTTGTGTATATTCTAGGGTACACATACAAAAAGGAAAAAAAAGAAAAAAGAAGAAGAAGACAAAGAAGAAAATTTAAGCAAGTACCAGCACAATTTCCCTAAGATACTAATAACACGTAATTTCTCAAGGTTAAAAAGGTTACCTCTAGAGGATCTTCCTCTATGTCCTGTGGTGCCTTGTGGGGGATATCGATGGCAGAATGGCTATAGTTTTTCCTCTCAACAGCACCAAACCCATTGCTGTGATTTTCTCGGAATAGTTGTGACGTAGTTTCCCGAGCAAATTTAGTTACAAGAGAGAATTTTTCCAATACTTGGATTGAGAGATCTCGAGCAGGACCATTACTCTTTTGCCTCTGCCTCCCAGCAATCAGAGAAATGCTGGAACTTTCATTGTGGATGTCACCACCATTCCTCCGTTGGTTTTCATAAGATGAAGATTCGACCGCTAAAGGGGATGTAGACGGCCCACTTGCAATAGGCATGGCCCTAGGTAGCTCCAAAGAGGACAATGTTCTCTGTAGAAAGTAATTAAAGCATAAACTAGAGAACAACCAAATAAAGCAAGAGAAAGCAAAACAAAAGATATGATTGAACATGCAAGTTATTTTGAATATCTGGAAAGTGGTGGTGCAAGAAAATAACAAAAGTTAGGGGGTCAAATAAGTACAAGCCAGTATAAAGTAACATCCAACGCAAACCCAATTTGAATGCAATGTTTTGTGATTAAAGATGGTCAAGAGGAAAACAATGAACAATTTTAAAGCAATTGTGTTACTAGTTATCCAAATATAAATAAATTAAATAAATTCCATGCACCTGCAAAGGATTTTCAAAATCATTGACAAGAAACGCATTTGCATCTTCCAATGACCTGTAAAAAACTATACACAATTATAAGAAATGACATCTAATAATGATAACAAGTTGGATGTAAAAGTGAAAAAAAAAATTAAAATCCTCATTAATTTAAGGAAAAATTTTGAAATGCACAAGTGAAAGCCCAGAAGAAAATTTAAAGAAAAAAGAAGACATTAAACATGATCTAGCTTAATAGTTGATATTACTGATCAAAATAGCCTTATGAGTTTATTTGGCATTGCTATGAGAGGGTAAAAGTACTATGTTGAAAATGTTGACTGAAGGTTGTTAAGATTTGTTTCTAAGGTGAATTTTCTTATAGTAAAAGCTTTGGAATATCTAACATCTGGAGAATGCCTTTTGGAAAAGCAATTTCAACCTCCATACAGAACAAACTCTTTAATACTAAGCACATTCTTGTGAAACATCATTCTTCCTCATTTAGTCAAGTAACCATTAAAGGTACAGAATGGTTACAGGCAAATATACAAAGAGCTTACAAGTGGAGCCTGTAGGACCAAGTTAAAATAAGCCTCACCTCTAAAAGCTAGATCACCTAAAACCCATTGGAGGAAAAGAGAAAAAGAAAAACTTGAAAAAAAAACATCCAGGAGAAAAGCGAGTGCAAACAGCTGCTTCTAATTCTGCACACAAAACTCTTTTCTACACCTATAATAAATGGCTATATCAATATTCCTATTACACCAAAAACTCCACAAAAGACACAGTGGAACAACAATGCTCTCAAACACAAATCTCATTTTCCAATGAGCAAGAATTTGAGCCTCACTGTGTTGAACAAATAGAAGGCATCTGCAATTTGACGTAAGATAATATTACACTTGCCAAAACCAAGAATTAGTCCAATTCTAGTTTATTTTCTTCTGTCCACATATATACTTACAAGCCAAGCATGAAAGAACTGTAAACCTCACCCTCCAACCCATAACATAAGAGAGAATATGTGATTAGGTTAGAAGGCCTAGGCCAAACAAGATGATGCTTTCCATGGTCTAATCAAGACCATGATTTGGTCCTCATACTTTACAAGAATGTGTTAGGTTCTACACTAAAATTTCAAAGATATGCCTAATGCAATTATTCCCTACTCCCTAGAAACAAAATGATGCCAAAAACATCAAATAACAATTCATGAAAAAATCAAGGGGGCCAAAACAGAACAAAAAATCAATGTATAAGCCAAGTTTCTTTTCAATGCATAAAAATACCACTTTACAATATATAAATATCTATATAGCTGATTGCTTATCTATCTATTTTGAGAGAGAGAGACAGATAGAAAGAACATAAAAGAAAATGCATGCTAACACAATAACCAACCTCACAATAAAAACATGTTTCTTTATTGTCACAAGGAACTCTTTGACTCCCCCGTTGTAGAAGTAAAGAGGAGGAAATGCAAGTCCTACAAAATGGGTCCTTTTTATGAATGTAGAGTAGACAAGAATAGATTGGTTGTTAACCCCTAAAATATCTAACTAGAAATGAAAGGCACAGATGCCCAACAACCAGCAGTACCAGAAAGTAGAAATAATCATCCAAAATAAAAGTGAATATTAATTTTGCAAGATTAATTAAAAAGTTCCAATACTTGAACTGCTTAAAATGCATGAAAGAAATAAAGCTCGTCTAATCAATACAATAGGCAACAAAAAATAAGTTCAAAGGAGTAAGGGCATGAATCAGTTCAATTCTTAAGTGCTCATTTCTATAATCCAAAATCATGTTGCATGAACAAGCAAGATAGTCCTTATAGAAAGTTGACATAGAGGCACTTGTTTCAGATGATCTCAAAAAGTGATTTGCCTACTAGAATCATTAGGTTGCAGCAATTAATAAAAATGCAATCAAAATGTCATTAATTTTATCATGAAACAAGAAAGCTTTGTACTTGGCAAGAAAAAACAATCACATTTGCTAGCTAACTACTTGGTGTCAATTCCTACATCATACTTGTAGTTGAACTAAACAATGAAAACTAAGATTTCATTTATATCTGTAAAGGATCATAGGCAAGTCTACAAGTTCCAGTAGTTTCATTCTAGAGATCAAACATTAACCATTGCAAAAATCCGCAAAAAGATAACCCTACTAATGATTTTTCCTCATGTACACATTTTAGTTTGAATAGGAATTATTATTCCCTTACGCAATCAAATTGATCACTCAACTGAAAATCATTCAAATCCTATATAAAAAGTAATGTCTCAGCTAATAGACTTGGCATATGTTATACCTGATGACAAAACAACAATTATGTACTGCCACCCAAGAGTTGGTGTGTGTCGACGAATGGATCGGACGTCTGTAAAAGGCACAGCCCTTATAGTATAAAGATTCCTATCTACAATAAATTCAGAAAATTCCATTAGTGATAAACACATACATTCACATAAATTCTTTGACAAACAAAAAGTTCAACAAGGCTACCAACCTCTCTCAGACAGCCTTGCATTTGATGTTTGGGCTTTGTAAGGAATCCACGTCTAGCATCAAAATGATGAACCAAATCACATCATAATAAATAATAATGTATTAAAGAAAAACTAAAATTCAATAAATTACCATAAAGAGAGAGGAGAAAAACTAAAATTCAATAAATTACCATAAAGAGAGAGGAGCCTTGCTTAATCAACTTCAATCGTCCACTAATTCTCTCAGACGCGAACTGAGTTGGATGAATCGTAACATTGTCCTTCAAATACACAACTTCAGCGCCTTCTGGTTCGCTAGAAGAGCTTCGTTTACTGCTATCACTTTCATCATGATGCTCGCTGATCCCTAAAAACAAAACCAAAAATCAACAAACCAAATTCAAAATATCAAAATCTATTACTTCACAAATTAAAAATTCGACGACTGAATCGTAGAAATTAAGATCGGATAATCGTGTATTATCGATTGATAGCTAATTACTTGTTGAATAGAAGCAGCGTAGTCAGGGGCGCAGACACGTGATTGAGAACGGGGCAGTTCCTTTCAAAAATATGTATGTATATATATATAATATTTTTTAAGAATTTTTAAATTATTTATTAATTTTTTTTAAATTTTAAATTATTCCTTTTTTAATTTTTATAAAAAATAAAAAAAATACAATAAATTATTTATTCTATAAATAATAATTCTCTTTTAAAAAATTGATAAAATATTAATAATATATAAATAAATAAAATAAATTTTTTAACTAAATTAATTTAAACATATTTAATAAATTAAAAAATTTATTTATTTTAATTATTTTTTAAAAAATTATATTTATTATTTAATTTTTTTCTCTTTATTTTATTTTTATTATGATCAATTTTATAAATTTTAAATTATATACATATATATTAATATTTTTATTAATTAATTTTTTAATAATAAAAATATATTATTTATAAATTTATAAAATATTATTAAAATAAAAAAAGAGATAAATAATTATAAAAAAATAAAAATTTATAAAATAAAAATTTATTTCTATTTATTTTAGACTCTAACTTCATTCCTGAGCGTAGTCAGCGTCATCTGATAAATCGCGGAGCTCAGCTTCTTGCATGGCTAGGGATTTCGTTATCGTAGCAGAGTAACGAGAAAGAGAGAGTGATTTTGCTTAGCGAAGAAGGAAGGAAAGAAGGGAAGAAAGCAGAAGTTAGAGGGTCCCGCGTGAAATGGGATTGGAATATGCTACGGCCAGTTTCATGTTGGGATGGTCGCATATCGGTTATGAGGTTGAGTTCGGGAACGATTAAAAAAAAAACACGATTAGAGGGAAAATTGAAACCAAATATAAAATTTATAATTTATAAAATATGATTTTAAGAATTTTAATTTGAAATCAACAAGATTTTTTTTCTTCATTCTAAAAAATAATTTTTTATTTTTTATCATAATTTTTCTCTTTTTCATTATGGTTTTTGCAAATTTTTTCTTTATATTCTTTTCTTGTATTTTCCATATATTTTATACTTTTTAATTCTTATGCAAATTCTTTAAAAGATTGCAATTTACGGTTGTTCTTTTTCAATTTTTCAATTTTTAATTTTTAATTTTCAATTTTCAATTTTTATTTTTTATTTTTTTTTATTTTTTTATTTTTTATTTTTCAAATTATTATTAATAATATATAATTAATATTATGATGCAATATTAAAATAAACTAAAATAATTATAAATAAAATGGCAAGATAAGGAGTATGAAAACATATGTATCATCAATTGTTATAAGAATTAATTCTCATTCTTCTATCGAAACTACTTCCATTAATGAAAAATGAAGAAAATAATAAACAAATTAATAAATCTTATGAAGAATGTAAAAACACACATAAAAATAAAAATAAAAATTGAAAAAAGCAAATAATAGAAGAAATGGTAGAAAGATTAAAAAAAATTCAAAAATAATAATTCAAGCCTTAGTTAGAATTGAAAAAAGTTTTTAAGGAAAAAAATCTTTTATTGGGTTGGATCAATTTTTTATATTCATTATTGGTGATTTTTAAATTTTAAATATGATAATTATTAATTATTTTTAAAATATTTGTTGTTAAATATTATAAATTGTGTGTTGATATATGTATAATTAAAAAATTATGATATGATTTTTAAAAATATAAAGCAAGTTTTTTTAAAAAAATATAAAGCTAAAACTAAAAATACTTTTTGGTTTTAAAACATAAAAAAAACTAAAAATTTACAATCTAAACAGATATAATCTAAATAAACTGAATTGAAAAATTATGATTAATGACAAACGGACTTTTAAGAGGAAGATTATGCTAATAGGTTAATATTGAAGCAATGAGACAACTTAAAGTGTATAAAAGTATGTAAAAGTATCAAAAGGTGTCTCTAAATGGTTAGAAGGGGTCAGGTATTTATAGGTAAGAGAATGAGGCGCTAATGATCAAACGACGAAATGGTGTTGACCGGTCACATGACAAGTCACCAGTAACCTCCCAATGATCGATCTGACCATCAATGATCGCAAACCTTGACTCGCATGCAGTCCGCACTTTTGAGCTTGTTTTAGGATTATCCGACAACCAATTGATGCAATTCTCAATGTGTTAGAATCGTAACGAAATAAACTATATGTTTGTGGTCTCTTGATGGTCAACAAAAATATGTATTTTTCTCATAAAATTGTATAAGTTATATTATATATAATATATATCTTGGATAGTGCAAAATTCGAGGGTTCACAGTTGGATGAGTTTAAGATCAATAGATCATTATATATAGCCATGAGAGATTCCTTTGTACATCCACTCATATATGAGTTATTCGATAAGATATGGGATAAATGATATAATAAATACATGATCCTAGTTAAATTCTTTCTTAAGACTTGATGTAACAAATGGATAACTTTTAAAAGATTAACAAGGGAAAATGTGATGGCCCTTTGCTTTGGGAGGGAACTTGTGGTTGAGAGATTATTTTTAAAGAGCTTCATTCATAATCCGCTAGTTGATTTAGAGTGTGATTTTTGAGATTCAACTCCAGTTAAAAAGATTATTTGCTAGTAGTATTCAAGTCTAGATTTAATGTCCTAGGTTATTTTTATATATTTTTTAAAAAATATTTGGTGGACTTATTAGGCTATAATTGTTTTTATTTAAAGTTTATGGTTTTGGAACTATTAACTTTATTTTTAATTAATAAAATATGCATATTTATTTATTATTTTATGGATGCACGATATTAATTATATTTATAATTATTCAATAAATAGTATTTACTTGGTTTGAATAATCATTTGATATTTTTGCATATATGTTTTATATTTATATTGATAATTGTGTATAGTCGGGAAGATGGTTGGAACCTAGTGAGCTTTTGACTTGAAATTATATTCATATTAATATTAATGTATAAATTGGTTGTGAAAATATAGTAATATTTAAACTGTGGCATTAATAAAATGTGCGTATATATTATCTCCATAAATATTCTTTTTCAATTTGCTATCATGTCTTCTACTTTTAAAAACATCATTGCGGAGCTAAATAAAGGTGCCAAGTTATTTCGAGATAACTATGAAATTTGGAGTATAAAATACAGTATGTGCTAGAGGAGCAAGAGATGCTGGATCTTCTTAATGTAATTATGGAACAGCCGAACCAAGATAGAACCTCGGCCCAACACAGGATATGAAAAATTTTTGTAGCTTTAAGTATGACAAGGACTTGTGGGATGCTCTTAAGAAGAAGTTCGAAGGAATTTTTCTAACCAAGCTATGCTCGCTTACAATCAAATTTGATACTTATAAGAAGCATCCTAAATACTCAATGAGGAAACACCTCAAGAAGATGTCTAACATGATATGCAAGCTTCATATTGCTGGTCATGTATTGATCAAGAAGTAGAAGATTTAGGTGGTAATTCGTTCCTTACTCAAGAGCTGGAAGCATATGTGCATCCACTTAACTCACAATCTCCTAATCAAGACCTTTGGTAATATTGCTTATCACATTGAGTTGGAACCTGATAGGCTTGTTGCCATGCAACCGAGTACAAAAATTGTATTTGGCTCAAGCCCCCCTAAATGGGAGTCGTGGCATTAGGCACAAGTTTAACAATAACAAAGGTAAGGGTAAAGGAAATGAGAGCCAAGCCAACAAGAAACCTAAGCAAAATAAGAGAAAGCGTCATAAGAAAATAAATATTACAAAGGTCAAATATATCAATTGGGGCAACAAAGGCCACTATGTTAAGGACTACATTGCACCTAAGAAAGTACAATACATTAACTATTGTAAAAATGAACTTTTTGTTTCAATTTTCAATATTGCTAACTAAAATAAATCATTTGTGGGTTATAGATTTGGGAGCAAATGACCATGTAGCGAAGGATCATAAAGCCTTTACAGAATTTCATCTATTACCCACTCGGGCAAGATAGATCTTTGTGGAAAACAACTCATGCATCGAAGTGAAGGGTATTGGTACTTGCAAAATGGTTTTAAATTGCAATCGGCATATTTAATAAAACTATATAAGTATCATATTTATTTATAATTATTTTATTCATAATATTTAATTTTATATTTATATTTTATTGTATTTTTAAATTTTTAAATATAAAAGATAATTAAATAGGCATAAATAGTATATGAGTAATATTAAATGGGTTTGAAAATGCACAAATAATGAAGAGATATTTATAAATAGATTTGGGACGGATACAGATAGCTAAAAATTCAGAAGGTTTGGGTTCGAGTAGAGTAATTTTTGCGAATACCCTAGCGGTTGTCACTTCTAGTAAAAATATTTATTTATCATGTGATTATACAAAAAAAAAAGTACTTTAGGCTTTTTTTAAGAAAAATTTTGTTTTATTATACATAAATTTTTTCCTTTTAGAGATTTATTTCTTTATTTTTGGATTTAAAAACTTTAGTTTAAAGAAGGCTAAAAAATATAATTTAGACCATTTTGAATAAAAACATTTTCTAGTATTTATGAATTTAAATAATTAAATCAAAGATTAATTTTGTATATAAATTAAAATTATATTTAATTTTTTTAAAAAAAAGAAGAATATACATTTTAAATTTAAATCTATGAATATACATTTTAAATTTAAATCTATCTTTAAAAAAAATAGAGATATAGTAATTTTAATTATACTATCAATATATATGTATACTTTTTTGAACATTACATTACGAAATGGGGAAATGTATATTTTAATTATATTAATATAGTTGTATATGTACTTATAAATTAAGTCTTATAGAGAATAATTTAATTTAAATGTATATACATACAACTTGAACACACACGGACACACATACATATGTAAGTTTAGTTTTGATTTCTTCAATATTATAAGAATTATTTTTATCTAAAACTGATAGTTTTTTTTTTGTCTGAAAATTTATAGTGTTTCAGTCTAATTGATCTCTATAAGAAATGTTAAAAAGTTTTTTCTTATTTTTTTTATGAAATATAATTTGTCGTTTTATGAAATACACTGGCAAGGATGGTAATGCAATTTCCTTGTGGAAGCTGAATTTTAAATTCCACTTCTCAAAGGCTAAGGAAGGCTATGCTGGAAGATTTGATGGGTGTTGCTTGGCCAAGGATGATTGGCTGTTAGTTTTCTCTCTCTTTATTATACACACCAAAAAAATTTGACATGACATTTAATTTATTTGAAAAGATCAATTTCAGCCTCCAATTAATGAACACCAATTTCATATATTATTAAGTATCTATTAGTAAAAAAATAAATAAAAATCTAAAAATTTTAAGGTCAAGAGGATATATAAATATTTAGCCATAAAAATAAATTATATGTAATGTATATGCTAAAAAAATTAGTATATATAAATATATTATGACACCCGAAATCAAATTGTGTAAAAATTCAAGATATTAATAATTTTGTATTCAATTATTCATTTAATCCATAAAAAATAATTTTTTACATTTACGAATGTAACTAATTTAATTTACTTGAATTGTGTTAATTTACATATGGAAACAACAATACACAAATATATATATACTTTAATATAATTTTTTCCTTCTATATTTTTCTTTTGTTTACCCAAAAATTAGGAAAAAACAAAAAGAATACACATATTAATTATAACGGAGTTTCAAATAGCCAAGCAAAGCTCAATATTAATTTCAATCGGTAAGCATGTAATTAGAACACATATAAGCTCAACTCTAATTTAGTATTTTTTATAAACTCACACTAAATTTTTATAAAATTTGAGTAATTTTTTCATAATTTAATAAGAATTTTTTCAGACTCACTCTAAATTTTAAGTATTTTAAAACTCACACTCAAATTTAATTGTAATACCTTGACCCAGAATTAATAGTTAACAATGATTAAATTTGAAAAATAAATTACATTATTACTTAAGGAATTAATGGATTATGAATTAGACAATATTTTAAGAACATTAAAGATTGACCAAATGATTAATAAAAGTTTGTTAATGGAAATTAAAATACAAACTATGTAAAAGTTAGTCTCCAATTTAATGAGGATATTAAACTTTATAATATAATATTATGTTAAATAATAAAATTTAGTGAAGAGATTAGCAAAAGCCAAATGTTGATTAATATTTTTTTCAATTTGTAACATCTAGAAATAAGAAGTATAGGAAAAATTAGCAATAATTTATAATGAATTAGGGGCTATAGGTAATAATTATGAGAAATTATAAATAAATACATAACAAATGCCAACTCAATTTCCTTTCCTTGTAACGTGTAGGAAGGGAAGGGTTTATATGATTAATGTTAACAATTGATAAATATGTGAATAATAAAAGGACAAGTATACAACATGTGTCAAAGAAAGAAAGAAAATGTTGGCAAAAAAAAAAAAAAGACAAATGGTGTGGGACAAGTGCTGAGGTGAAATTTTAGTAAGGTAACAAGTGTTTGAAAAGGAAATGTTTGCAAATTAAAAGTTAACAAAGATGACAATATGTATCATGAAATAGGAAGCTCAAATTGTCATCTTCTATTTTAAAAAAATGTGAGGAAGAATTTAAAAAAATTGCTAAAGCTCTTAATCCAAAACAAAACTAAAATAAAATACTCAAATTTAGCAAACAAATGAAGAGGAGCTTAGCTTAAGAAGGAGTTGTATTTTTGGTGCTGCAAAATCGATTTGAAGAAGTTCTACAAGTGAGGTAAGGGTTCCAAACATCCTTAATTTAAAAGTTTTAAAAAAACATATATAATAACCAATTTGATTACTTGAATTAATAAATTGGTTATATGAAGTTATATCATAAAACACTTAGGTGTTTAATGCTAGAATTAATGTGTTTCTATAATAAGAATTAGTTTTCCAAATTTTTAGATATACCTAGAAAGATTTAATGGACTTGAAATTTTTACTAAAAATATATCTGTATGTCTATGATTTATGTGAAAATTTTCATAATTTATAGAGTTAATTTACTAATTACTAAAAATAGAAGAAGATAAACTACTAGAGTTGTACCAGCAGAGACAAAATCTATATGATTTAAGAAACCTTTTTGAAAAATATATTAAATGAACCCAAAAAAATCTGAAATTTTACAAACAAGCTTATATATATGTCTAAAACATATGGTTAAAACTTTAAAAATTTTAATAAAAATAAAAATTTATTTATGAAAATAAAATCAAGAACAAAAATTGTTAGAGTAGTGACTGTAAGACCAGAATCTAAAGGGTTAAATTGATATAATTTAATAATATAGTAAATGAACATGAAAAAATCTAAAAATTTATATATAAGTTTATATATGTGTTTAAGAATTATTTTTAAATTTTTATAAGTTTTAGTGAAGGTTTAGTATTAAAAGTAAAATTAAAAAAAAAAGTAGTATTGTCATAAGGATAGTTATAGAATTTGAATCTGTAGGTTGACATGAACCTAATTTAAAATCATAGTAAATAAGTTTATAAAAATCTAAAATTTTATAAATGAGTTTATATATATGTCTAACTTTCATGGTTTAAATCTCATAAAATTTGGCAAGGATTTAAACATGAAAAAATTTTGGAAAGTGAGACTGCCAGAAAAAGAATTGGAATTTTGATAGATTTGAGGAGTTGATAAGTAAATTGAGATGTAAGTAGTAAATAAATGTGGAAAATTATGGGGAATTAATATGAGGATCTATAGATATGTTAAGAACAAATATGAAGTTTTGATAAAATTTTAATAAAGGTTTATAAAAAAATAATAATAAGAATATGTTTATGATAATTAATTTCTGCTATAGAAGTATATTTACAAATTTTACTAAAGAAATTATAGTTCTGTTTAAACTAAAATTTTATAAATCACTATGAATAATTAAAAAAAATAATAAAATTGTATCTTTTTCACAAGTATATATCTATAATGATTATATTTTATATATGAATATGAACATTTAAAATTTATAAGTTCTTATGTGAATCTTCATAAATGATTTATCATGTATAAAGAAGAATTACATTTATTTAAGTTTGACATTGTTAATGATTTTATAAAAGTAATTATGAAATGATTATAATTGAGTTATTACTCTTAAAGTAAGTTTTTGAGAATAAATTGATGATTTTTTATATAAAGTATATATATAAATTCTTGAACTGAGTTATTATTATTTTAAAAGGAATTTTATGATGAGATTTTAAGATATTTGAAATTATAAAATTATAGTATAAATGTATGTATTCTTGGAATATATTTTTATGTGTGTGTATGTTCAAGTAAGTAAAGTTTTAAGATAAATATCTAAAAAGAATTTAATTACATGAGAATTAATTATAATTTACCAAGTAAGTTATATGTTGGAGTTGAAGGAGATAGTTAAGATTAAGTGAAAACTATATATATATATATATATATATAATGGTTTAGATTTATATTCCTTAGAGAAATACTTAAGAAATAATGATTGATATAAATTAAGTGTATTATCTAAAGAATTAAATAAATAAGAATAATAACTTGAGATAAAAGTAAAGTATACTATTAGAAAAGCAGTTATAATTGCTAAGTAATATTATCAAAAAATAATAATAATAAGTGATAGTTAATTAATGGAGATTAATTAGCTAGTGAAAAGAAGTGTTAATATAGAATGTTTAAATAATCAAAAAGTAAAGTAATATGGTGATTGAAGATATTATTATTAAGATATATTATAGTTAATGTTGATTAAGTACTAAACTGAGAACAAGAAAGTAAGGAGATTATTTTATGTTTTTAGGATTTGAAATTCTAAAGAAAGAATACACAAAAAAAAAGAAATATATTTATATCTGTAAATTAATATAATAATGGAGATATATATTCCACGATGGAATAATATCTTATAAATAAATTAAAAATAAGTAATATATTAAATTAAGAATAAAATAATTAATTTCTAAATAGTTTAAGAATTTTATTCTGAAGAATAAAATAAAAAAAGCAAATAACTATATTTTATGCATTTTTTATATTTTCTAAACAAATAAATAATTTTATTCTAAAGAATAAATTATTTAAAGTAAATAATTATAATTATGCATTTTCACTATGTTGTTTGAATAAACATTGTTTTGTTGTGATAAACATTCTGGAAAATATTTTCTGAGAATAACTCGATGACCTAGCTTGATTTTTTGATATTCATATTGGTAAAGCCTAACTCTAGCGGGGTTAAACACTAGATATTGTACACTAATGTTCTGATATGGGCATAATAGGGAAGTTACCGCCCTATTTACTGTGACCTATAGCCTATCCGTTGTGGTCTCTGATCCATGGTCTTTGATCTATCTGTTTTGATTTGTCATGTGATACCATTTATAAAAATGAATCTTATGTTATACTTTAATAAGATTAATATTGTTTCCATTATGTTCTGATTTATATTGTGTTTTAAATTAACTAAGGTTAATTAAGTACTCCAAGAATATAATTCTGAAAGGTTATTTAAGTACTCTAAGTATATAATTCTGATAATTTATTTAAAATACTTTGAGGGTATAAGTATTATGCATTAGTATGATAAAAGAATTCTTAAACATGATGAAAATTCTAAATGAATATATGTAATATCAACTTCAAAGATACAATAAGCTATCTTAAATTGTAATAAGCTATTAATCACTTAAAGTGGAAATTTAAGCAAATATAACAAGCCTGAACACTCACAGAGCTGTGGTTTACACCTCGCTTCGTTATTATTTTTAGTATTATTTTACAGGTAATGCAACTTTGATAATGACGACACTGTGGTATCCAAGAGTAGCAAAGAGAGAAGACAACTAGGAAAAATTATTGATATATGTATTGTAAAAAAATATTATTAGTAGATGTAAACTGATTGAAAAGAAAAACTTAGTGAAGTTTTACTATTTAATTATATTATGTTCTAAATTTGGGTTCTACAAGGCTCCGACGTATTAAAGCGACCCGAACTCTAGGACCGTCGGGCCTCCAAAATTGAGGTGTGAAACTTATACAATGGTGTTTATTGCTCATATCCAACACTCAAAGAACACAAATAGAAATTTTGATGAAAAGAGATGAAAGTTATTTATCTTGTCTATATCAATCACTATCCTCTCGAAAAAAAATTCTTAGGATATTTATAGCATTCAAGTCTTGAATTAATCGTTTGAGATAGGTGCCAACATGTTTGGTAAATATTTCTCACTTCAATCATTAAGCAGAGTTATAATATGGTCAGACTAGCACTGGTCAGGTTGTGATGGACTTTTGTGTAGTTGGATTTGAGTTGGTTCGGTCGGACTCTTCAAAATTTTCACAACATTCTTCCAACGACTAGTACGCATGACATCTACTAATTGAGTGGATAAGTAACGACTATAATTTTTGAAATCTGTTATACTAATCCAATCGGGACATAGTAGGTTCAGTTGGGCTTATCCTAGTATGCTGCGAATTTGGGAGTACCACTGCCCGTGAGCTCTGCTGGAACTCTTTAGGATTTTTATCTCTGGACTCGTTCAATCAGACTAAATTAAGATCTAGTTAGGATACCTCATATCCTGAGATTCTAAGAGTACCGTTGGCCGTGAGCTCTACTAGGTCTTTTTGGTGTGATTTTCTATTTTTGGTCTGATCAAACTTTTAGCTAGTTCGATCAGACTTAATTGTAAAACTTCCATTTTTTAAGTTCCTGAAATTTTAAACTTGATACAAATGTTATTACTATTCAATTTGATTAATTAAGATCAAAATAGAATTTATCAAGACAATAATTTAACTAACATCATGCCTCAATAATTTTCTGAGCAAGAGCTCCAATATCATGCAAATTAGAGAAAGCTTCATTCCATTTTACATCAGCAATATAGGTCTTAAGTTGATCTCAAAGTATCATTTAATCGGTGTTGGAGAAATCATATAGATATAGTTCAGCAAGATGAAGTAATTTGAATAGATTGAAGTTGGAGAATGAGTCTCTAACAGAAAGACAATCAATACACAAAAGTAAATCCGTACTTGTTTCATAAAAATGACTTTTCATTTCTTGTGCAATAAAATCAATAGCCTAGTATTGAATGAAAGAAAATAAGGTTATGGTTTAATAAAATAGTTGAGTATTAGAAATATGATTCATAAAGAAAAAAGAGTACTTGACAAAATATTTTAACTCGAAAGTGATGATAATATGTAATAGGAAGATCAACATATTTAGAATGCAGACGACCTATAACATTATATTCCATATTAGGCACTGTCACTCAATAATCTATATAAAAGTTGTTAACAACTTTCAATAATTCATCCAATCCATTATCACTGAAGTTTTGCAGTTTTTGTTAGTGGTTGCAATCAAATGTATAACATTGTCAATGTTTGATTATTTTTTTGTAAGACTCGAGATAGATCATTTATCATTCCTAAAGCCTCCTTCATTAAGAAAGTAATAAAAATAAACTCATAACTTTCTATTTTATCAACCAAGCTCATAAATGCTCCTCGATTTTTTTGTTCATCACTATCATCTGCTATGTTCTCAAGAACCTCTTCACTGCAGATCACATAGAGAGAAGAATACTTGTTTATAATATGAACCCCCTAATGTGTGGCACCAAGTTAAGCTAAAGTTATTATTGATACCAACCTCTTTCAGTTTGAGTATCATTACTTTCCAAACATTGAACTACTTCATCATGCTATTTTTTATGAAGAACATCCCTCCTTTTATATGAAGCTCCAACCATATTCACAATTATTAAAATATAATAAGAAAAAGTACTCACATATCCATTGCTCTCTGTTGCTGCAACAAGCACTAATTGAAGTTGATAAGTGAAATAATGAATATACTTTGCTTGGATATTTTTATTTAAAATGAGGGTCTTTAACCCGTTTAATTTATCCTACATATTAGAAACTTCACTATATCATTGACCTCTAACTCTACTTAGTGATAACTCATATTTTGAAAAATCATCAAATGCACCTTTTAAAGATAGAGCATGTAACAATCTTATACCCTATATACATATAATATATACATTCAGCATATATAAAATATGCATATACGGTTTAAAAATGTTAGAACTAGATAAAAATAAAAATTTTCACTTTACCAATTTAAATTTTCAAATACTTTAAAAGACATATATAAATAGTAATAAAATATTCTTTATTTAATATAGTTTCCAAAATAACCATTTCACATAAAAATCTTTGAAAAAATTTTGACAGAGTTTTATCTGTAATTTGCATAATCCTAAAAAATAATAAACACAACATGCATAAGAAGAACACTCTCAATAATACAAATCATATATTTTATCCATACTCCTCAATTTATTTCTCTAAGTTTCTCAAAATATTTATACATATACATATATATATCAAAATACATATAAACCTCACATTACCCAATTTATCCAAAACATCATTTATAATTTACAATGTATACACCAAACATAGTATAATATACATAATATCAAAATATAATATAAAATATATATATGCTGGTAGTGTCTCTGATCTTGATGTCCAAACTAATTCTACAAGCAAAATCTCAAATCTAGACCCGATTCGGTCTAGAAAAACTCTCCGGTTTAACCGGATCACCCCTATCTCCTGCGCGATGAATTACAATCGCGCTAAGCCAAAAGTCTAGCGATATAAACTTTGATAGCAATAAAATTTAAATACAATGTCAATGCATAATGCATTTATGCTATGTCACAAGGTGGCATCCAAGCTCAATTTTAAATATATTATTTCATTATTCAATAATTTACATAAGAACAAACACCAGCATGGGCCCAACAGATTTAATATGCTATTCAAATTCTAAAGTTACTGTTTTGGTCCAAATTGACACCATGCATGTGTCTAGCCCCGAAGGTAAATCATAGTAATGCTTAAAAGTTAGCCCCTAAAAGCAAATCATATCACAGTGACACCAAGCGTCTAGCCCCAAAGATAAATTAAAATAATTGCTCAAAAGCTAGCCCAAAGAAAAATAATGAGGATAACCTCATAGGTATGCCGTCAAATACAGAACTCTAAAAATTAAATAACATACTAGGCACACAATTATTTTATATTTTTCATTATCAATTTCTTTTATATTTTCTCATAATTAACTAGGCACATTGCCTCATTTCTCATTATCATTAGGTACATTGTCTCATTTTCTCATTTTTCTCAATGTCATTTCATTTCAATTTATCACATTTCATTATATCTCAATATATCATCACAATATATCACATTCCATATCAAAATCACATTACCCAACACTTTGGGCTATTTTCACATAATTCACACTTTATGCAATTTAGCCATTAACAATGGCTTTTCACAATGCATTTAATGCATATGTAACATTATACATGTCATAGCATATTGTTCATGAATAATTAATGCATCAAGTAGCTTAACACAGTTTTCAACCAAAATGTGTTAAGCCCAAATATAATTCAATTATGCCACATTTATCAAGAGTTTATACATACCTCTATAAGCTCACAAAAACAAGCTCAAAATCAAACTTCAACCTCCTATTCCAAATTACCCTTCAACACTTGGGTTGACCAAACTACTTCATCTAAATGCTTATATCAAATGTGATCATAAATAATCATTTAATATCATATTCTAAGGCATTTCAAACAACAAACCTTAATTATACACCACTTTAATCAAAACCCCAAAATATTATATAACCTCACTTTAATTTTAAAAAATCATATTAAATCATATAAATTGGTGTTTTAATTTTATTAATATCATTACAAACATATTTTAACATATTTAAACCATTTATATTAATTAAACACATTCTTATGTTTAAAACCCTAAAATGACATAACATTCGCCATTGAAGGTTTTCATTCCAACTCAATCTAATTATCAATCCAATCTTATTTCCATCATTTATGTCCTTAAAGAGCATGATTTAAGAATTAAAACCAATTAATTAACCAATCTTTAAAAATTTTATTTTCAAAACCCTAAATTAAACAATTTCATTCCCAAAATCTAATCAAACTTAGTCAAATATATTATTTGACTTTAAAATACTTGTTTATGAACCAAAAGAACACATTTAGAACCAAATTGCATAATTAAATCACATGAATTCAAAAGTTCAATTCTCCCATAACCCTAAATTCTCTCTCTTCACTAAACATCACTCAAACTTAACCATTTTTTCAATCCAATCTTAAAATCATTGTTAAATACTCAAAACAATTTCATTCATACCCAAATAGACAATTAAATCATACCACTTCAAAAACTCAAAATCAATATAATCTAAATTTCTTGAAATTCCAAAGAAAAAAGTTAAAGAACTTACTAATTAAAGAGAAAAATCTCAAAATTCCACTTAAAACCTTGAAAATCTTTCGATTCATGGAGCTAAGGAGAAGCAAAAATCTTGAGCTTGGTCACCTATGGGGGTCGGCCTTCAAGGGAAGAAGAAGAAGATAAAGAAAAATTGAATTTTCTCTTTCCTTCCACTTTCTTTATAACCATATATATAATATTTAATTATATTTTTAATTAATTAATTATTTATTTATTTATTTATTTAATAAAAATCTCAAAATTACTTATTTCATCCAAAATAATTTATTTTCAAATTATTTAAATAATGTTAATTTCTAAAATATAATTATAAAAATACCCTTTGACTTTTGAGTTTTCTGTTAAAAAAGTTGACTTTTTATTGACTTATATATTATGTATATTTTATGTGTATTTCACATATACATTTTACTTTTTTTTACTTAAAATTATTTATTTAATTTATTCAATTAAATTTTAATTTATTTTATTAATTTTTAAAAATTAAAATTTTTTAAAAATTAGAGATATTACAGAGCAGATGTGTTACTCACATGTGTTATTCTAATAAATTGTTCAACCACTTATCCTAACTTATTAACATATTTTAATACCACAGCCGTTTGCTCCTTCACTGAATTATCTTGAGCCTTATCAATTAATAAAGAGTATAAGTCATCTCTAATATCCTCAATAATGGCTTGTAAAGTCTCTAAAGCACAAGTACTCACTATTTGCTTTTGTATATATGAAGAAGTGAGTTGATTATTTTCAGAAATATTTGAATTAACAACTTTTTCAACATCAATATTGCATGCATTGTACCATTTAAGAAGTCTAAGAAAATTACCCTTATTAAATTACATTTTCGACTCATCATATCCTCTGAAAGCCAACCCGTGTAATAGAAAAAAATATATAATATCAACAATAGCTATCAAATGTGTCTGGTAATAAGCCTCCTACTCTTAGCTTTGATTAGATAACATGTGGGACATACTTTATCTCTGGTTTTTAAAGTTAAAATATTGCATTCTTGCATTATTATGCGGATTAGTTGGACCGCTAATATATTTTTAAAATTTTTTCAATGCCTTTTTCCAATTAATGACACTAACGGATGTGAAGACGTTCTCCCTATACTTCGCTCCTCTATTCGAGTTAAAAAGATAACACCATAAATAAAAATATGCACATTTGAATATGTTATATTCTAGCCACTCGTATTTAGAGAATCAAACATCTCTAAAATATTTTTTAATTTTTTTTTCAAATTCTTTTTGTGAAAAATTATGTTTATATGATTGGTAAGGTCCTTTAGCTAAATATTGTCTCCTAACATTATCCCTAATTCTAACATCATACTCATCAATGGGTTTATGCAATGTCGGGTCGCTAATAATATCATCAAGACTAAACTCTTGACGTCCTTTTTTACTACTAATTTCCTCACCACCACTTGCTTGACTACTTATTGTATGGTTAAAGGTCAGAATATTTGACAATTCACCCCGTACCCTCTTAGTTTTAATAAAAAAAAAATTATCTATATCTATTTCAAGAATATCAAAATAATTAAAATTTTATGTTAATTTGCAACTTAATTAACCTAAAAGATAATAAAATCAAAACAATAAATTAAAAGGCATAAAAGCACAAATCAAATTCTTTATACAGTCAAAATAATAAATTAAAATTAATAAATTAAACAATTCATCTTAAAAAATTAAAAATATACTAATTAAAAAACACAAATCAAATTCCTAAATCCCCAATTTTTCATGAATATGCAAATTCATTAAACTAATAAAATCAAAATAATAAATTAAATAATACATTTTAAAAATTAAATAAAGACTAATTTAAAAAAACACAAATCAAATCCCTAAATCTCTAATTTTTCATGAATATGCAATGTTATTAACCTAATAAAATAAACATAATAAATTAAAATTAATAAATTAACAATACATCTTAAAAAATTAAATAAAGACTAATTTTAAAAAAATACAAATCAAATCCTTAAATCCCCAATTTATATGAATATTCAAATTTATTAACTTAATATCATTTAAAAAATAAATTAAAATCAATAATTTATTTACATAATAAATTAAAATCAATAATTTAAAAAATACACTATCAAACAAATAAATCAAAGACTAATTTTAATTTTTTTTAAAGAAAATCTAAACCTAATTAGCAAAAACATAAAAAAAATATTTAAAAATTATAAAAATTAAGATAAAATAGTCTTCTAGCCTAGCTCTTATTGTCATTCAGTGCCGGTAATGGTAATGGCGATTAAGTGGTCGGAAGCTCACCGATTAGCCACTCTCCCTCCCTTATCCCTCCTCCTTTGCCTACTCGTGCTCACCACTGCCCACTAGTGTGAGAAAGAATGTTCTTCTCATCATTAATTTTTTTAAAACTCATCTTGACTAAAACGACATGGTAAGTTTTTTTTTTTAAACTTTGACTGAAACTGCATTATTTCAATCAAGGTAAATTAAAAAAAAAATAGCATGTATAACGAGGAGATTGTGTTCAACCTCCTCATTACACAGAGGCTAGGCAACATAGAGGTGAGAGGCGCGGCCCATCTTTGCTACTTCGACTATCAAAAGCCCCCTAAAAGCTTTTGACCGCCAGCATGGGGGTAATCCCCTGCCTTCGCCCCTAGTGATAATTACGCTAACCAATATACTTTCATTTCTTTGTAATATAAAATACAAGTTGTTAGCCCAATTTTCATTGAATGATAATTAGTATACTAATCAATAGTTCTTTCATAATACAAAATACTTGGTTATTATTATTATTTAAATATTATCTAATTATTTAAATATATTTGATGTTAATTATACTTATATATACATTTAGGTATAACATTATATATTTATGGAAAAAAAGAGAAGAAGCTAATTGTGGTAGCAACAGTAGATTTTATAATTTCCACTAAAATTGGAGATAGATTATTTATAATTTAAGCTCTGTAATAAATTTTAAAATGAAAGAATAAATTTTGGATCGAGTTTGAAAATTTAATTTATTAAAAACATATAGCCCGATAAATAAACTATATAAAAAAAACATAGATATTTTCTTTTTACGCAGAATTTAGAAAAAAAAAATCCAAACTCTAATTAAGTGAAAATTATAAACAAAGTCCCTAAAAATTTCCTAGTTTATTAACACTAGTAATAATGAAATTCTTTTTGTACATATGATCACAAGTAGATATCTACACATTGTGTATTTATTTATTTTTAAATTATTATCTCAAAAATCAAATACAATAAAAAAAATTTATGTATATATTTTCTTATAAATGAAAAAGTTAAATGTTAAAAACCCATGCAGTCTCCAAAATTACATGGAAAAAAAGCACAATGGCAATAAATGATATATAAAAGCTTATTTCTATGAGTGCAAAAAAAATAATATTCATTATTAGATATAGTTTTCTCATTTTTTATTTCTTTCCCGTTTATATAAATATGTATATATTTATTATATATTATTTTCACTGTTTCAATTATGAATTATTAAAAAAAAAATTGACAGTGATTGTACTCTTAAAAAGAAAAAACATAAAATTTGCCAGTGATTCTCAGGTGATTGATTTTTTTTTAATAAAAAACCATCTTATATCAAACTTAAGAAACAAATGAGTCCAACATTAGTAGAGATTGAAGGTGACTAGGGGGAAAAAGCAACCCAATCTGATCTAAGAGTTCTACTAAGAATTGCTTTTGCCACCTAATCAACAATTCTATAACATTTTTTATTTACATAGACAAAAGAAACATACAAAAACAGTTAAGAAAAACTTCTAATTCTTCTAACAATTGCATCAATCTCAACCGAACAAAAATCATTCGCAATTATAACTTGAATCATCTCTTTTCTCGAAAATACATGACTATAAGTTCCACTCCACCGCCTTTTCAACAGCAATTAGCATTATTCGTGCCTAATTACGCAGTGTAGAAAAAGATATAGTCAGACAAGAGATACCTTCTACTAGGAATCTTCTCGAGTCTCCAACTATAATAGCAACCCCTGCTAGATTTGTTCTGGGATTATACGTAGCATTAGTAGTAATTTTACACCACCTATTAGGAGGAGGAGACCATGAGGAAATTTATGGCTAATTAGAAAATCGAAAAGAATCAGTAATGCAAGGTACTCCAGCTGGAAACTCCGATATATAAGAGTTAGAACATTCTTGATACAATGATTTAGCTTTTTGCACCGCAGCCATAGGATCAAGATCACAACCCTGAAAGTAATAAAGGTTCCTGGCTTTCCATATACACCAACAAAGAACTGCAATTCTATTCATACAAATATCACCATTAGCACTCAAAGATTGTTTATAAATGTCAGCCAGCCATACTAACAAGGAAGATGAATTAAAAGCTAGTGGGAAGAAACCCAAATTAGAAGCAAACCAACTAGCTCTTGCATGGTTGCACTGAAATAAAAGATGCATATCATTTTCTACTGTTAACATTGATTGGACTTTCCTAGTTTTCTTTTGAAAATATTATCCATGCTAGGAATTGCATTAGCATATAATCTCCATATGAAATTCTGTATTTTTGTAGGTATTTCAAACTTCCAAATGGATTTCCAACTAAGACTATCTATCAGAGAAGAGTTGCCTTCACTGTGTTTTGACAAATCTTTTTTATTACATAAAAAGTGATAAACTGATTTTGTTATTAATTTACCCAATTTGTTAGGTGCCCAAATCAATTTATCACTATCAAATAGAGGGATATTCAAAATAACATTAATTTCATAATTATCAAATATGGATTGCAATAAAGATTTGTTCCACCATCCACTATTATCTATAAGATCAGCAACAAGATGATATGGAAGATTCCCAGGATTTGGTGTTTGAATTTTGAAGTTAGGCAAATCTGGCACCCAATGTTCTTCCCATATACGAATATTCCATCCATTTCTGACTAGCCACCTTGCACCTGCCTGAATTACATCGTTGGTTCGTAACATACTCCTCCAACCCCATGAGGGTTTACTTCCCATTTTTGCCTCCTGAAATGTACAATTGGGAAAATATAGCAATTTCATATAACTCGCCCATAAATTAGATGAGTCTTGGTATAATTTCCAGCACTGTTTGTATAGCAAAGCAATATTGAATAGTTTAAAATCCTTAAAACCCAGACCTCTAACAAATTTGGATCTTGATAAGGTATCCCAATTCCTCCAGGAAATTCCTTTATAATTACTATTTTGAGACCACCAGAACTGTGCAACAATGCTATTCCGTTTTTTGTATACACTCTTAGGCATGAGAAAACAATATAAGACATGAGCGGGTATTGCTTGCAAAATTGAATTAATGAGGATTTCTTTCCCAGCATAGGATAACAAGTTAAGTTTCCAAGTTTGTCTTTACTAAAAGTTTGTCTCTAAGAAAAGAGAAGGTTTCCTTTTATGATCTGGCCCAACATAAGGGAATACATAGGTATTTTCATCGCATCCCATCTCTCTCACCATCAATATATTTTGAATGTTACTTCTAAGCTCAAAGGGTGTATTATTTCCAAAAAATATACTAGATTTCTCAAAGTCAATGCATTTGCCCGAAGCATTACCATAAATAGATAACAAAGATAAAAGAGAATCAACCTTATTAAGAGATGCTTGTCCGCATATCAATGTGTCGTCTGCACATAATAAATGGGAAAGTTTAGAGGCTCTCCTAACTAGATTAAAACCTTTGATAATACCAACATTCAAAGCACTATTCATTAAAGCTGAAAAAGCATTAGTGATAAATAGAAATAGATAAGGGGTGAGGGTGATTAAAACTACCAGCAATTTCCCCATTCATCAAAATATGATAAGAGACAAAAGTAATATAATTCATTAACAGGTGTGTAGCTTTATCCGAAAAACCCATTGCAAGTAAGACATAATTTAGTTCCACTTCACTCTATCATAAAGCCTTTTGCATTTCAAGTTTAATAACAAATTGCCACTGTTTTTTTGGAGGAAATGGATTTTAAATTGTGAATAATTTCATGTGCCAGAAAAATGTTATCATATATTACTCCACCAGGAACAAAAGCTCCCTGAAAAAGGCTAATAAGCATAGGCAGATAAGATTTAATACAATTCACTAAGACCTTCGAGATGATTTTGTAAATGAAATTGCAAAGCCCAATTCTTCTAAATTGAGAGATAAGCTCAGGGATTGTACCTTGGGAATGAGTACTATGTTAGTGCAGTTGAAGGATTTAGGCATAGATCCAGTGGAGAAGAACTCTTTAACTGTTGCCATGACATCAAGTTTGATAAATTGCCAGCACCTTTGAAAGAAAAACCAAGAAAGCCATCTGGCCTCGGTGCCTTATAAGGCCCCAATTGAGTGACTACTGTAGATATTTCAGATTCAGTGGGGATAGTAATAATTGAAGAGTTCAAATCATTAGGTACACAACTTTGGATGAACTTAACAACTTGAGAAGCATCTGAAATGAGGCCACCTGAATAGAGTTTTTTGAAAAAATTAACTACCTCTTTGTTGATATCATCTTCATTATCTAGCCATTGGCCCGTTTCACTTCTCAATTTCCTAATCAGATTTACTTGCCTCCTCTAAAGATTGGAAGCATGAAAAAACTCCATATAATAACCACTTTAACCTCGAACATTAATACCAGAATTGTTTTTCCGTAGTCCAGGCTTTCTCCAGTTCTTTTAAAATTGCTGCTTCCTTTTCATGGATAGAGTCCCTACCTGCTACTGAATATTTGGCTTCCAATTCACTCTTTAAAGAGTTAATGTTTTTCTTGGCATTAATTGAGCCTGTTTATTCCATTCCTTCAACTTCTACTTTGTTATCTTCGGCTTCTGCTCTATTATAAAAGATATAGGTCCCCAAACTCTTTGATTCCAGTCTTGCTGAATAATTTTGCTATACTCTTGTTTCTCCATCCATTTTAATTTAATTTAAACTGCGATCTTCTCTTTCTCAGCTCCAGAACTAAAGGAATGAGCTCCAGAACTAAAGGATTGTGATCAGAGCCCAAAACATTTTCATGAATAATACAAGTCTTATCAAACTGGGCTCTTCAAGAAAAGTTAGCTAGGCCTCTGTAGAGTCTTTATTGGATATGTTTGTGTCCTTCTTGTTTATTGGAGCATGTAAACATAGAGCTTTTGAAGTCAAGGTCTGATAATTGGAGCTCCTGAGTCCATTTCATAAAATAATCACTCTATTGAAGATTAATATGTTGACCTCCTTCCTTTTCAAAAGAGAACATCACTTAGTTAAAGTCACCCAAGCAAAGCCATGGAATGTTGTTTCCAGGTTCTAACTTTTTCAAGCTTTCAAACAACTCTAGTTTCCCTTGATTGTGAGGACAACTATAAACAAATGTGATAACAAAAATATTAAAACAGGGGTTATACACAATTGTATAAATAAAATTAAAATCTTTAGCAATAACTTGTATTAACCAATTAGCTTGTCACTAGAGAGATAATCCACCTGCTGCTCCATGAGGTTCAACATAAGTTGCAAAATTGTACCCCATTTTCGTTCAATGAAATTCCATATAGCTAGACCTCTGCTTCATTTCTAATAGAAAAATAATTCTCGGGCGATGTTTAAAGATGTGATCTTTGAGCCCTCTCCTTGTCAAGGTCCACCCGAAACCTTAATAATTCCAGCCTAAAATGATCTTGGCTGCTGGGTGGCTTTAGGCGAGCCACCAGCGGCATTAGAAAAATTTGTAGCCGGAAGGTTTTGGTTGCCTGCATTGCCTGCTCTAACCACTCTCTTCCACTCTTCTATTTTTCTAGTCGATGTCGAGTTATCCTTCTAATATCTTTTGGCTCAAATTGAGGATTCTGAGAGGAATATAAAGAGATAACTTCCTCCACCTCTTCTATAATTTTGTTAGATTGAGGTCCCCCAATAGGAAAGGTAGAGTTAGATAAATCAGAGAAATCAAGGGGAAGCACATGAAAACCTGGATTTTCTTTTACCTTCTGACATGTCCAAGAGATTAGTGAGTCAAGGGCTTCATCCTCCTCTCTATTGAATTGGAATCTTTTAACAATGAAGGTTTTCTAATGTGATTGAGGGGATCTTTTGTTTCGTGTGCTTGGGATGACTTCGGTTTCCTTTAGAGAAGGCCAATTTGGGGACTCGTCTATAGGATCAGACGACAAAGGTTTTAAGTCAGGTACTGTGATTTCCTTTGAATCTGGTGAACATGAGACTTCTAAAAGGATGACGGAGATTTTGTTCGGACTGCGTGCTTTAGGGTCTATCAAAACATGTAAAGAAGGTTTAGTGGCAAAATCTGGCATTTTGGTAATAAAAGGATTTTTGGAGTGCTAGCACATAATCTAATCGGATTAGTCAACAAGTCAAATCGGGATGGTTCTTTTGAAGATAATGGGGGAGGGTCTGGTAACTCACTTGAGAATATTTCTACTGTAGGCCTCGATTCTCCCAAAACTTGCTTACTACTCCTCCCTTAAACTGAAGATTTTCGGTTACTTTGATGCACAATTTAAAATATTTTAAATTGACATATAAATCTCAAATAAACAATTTTTTTTTCTAGTTCAACAATGATTATTATGCTTCTAAATTTTTTTTGTTGAACAAATAAATAAAAGATAATAAATATTAAATGTGCAAAATGCTTAAAATTCTATGGATGAGATACTTTATTTTGTCTAAATAAATAAAATTGAAATTTAAGTGTTGAATAAAAGAATAGATATAAATTTTTTTTTTGAAAGGTAAGAACCAATTGTATTAATAAAAGCACATTAGGGACATTCTCCCGAATGCAGTAATGAAAAAAATAAATGGAAGCTCGTGCCAAATTGTGAGCATTGCCATTCTTTGTCCT
Source organism: Garcia nutans (assembly GCA_947685225.1). NCBI lineage: Eukaryota > Viridiplantae > Streptophyta > Magnoliopsida > Malpighiales > Euphorbiaceae > Garcia > Garcia nutans. Next base: position 2,755,356 of record CANTUV010000051.1, on the reverse strand, counting down.
GCGAAGCTATCTGACTTGCAAATTTGGCCTAGAAATAAGCAAAGTCTTAAAATCATGGACCAACAAACCAAATTCTGAGTTGTCCTCATAGTTTGATTGAATAGCTTGAACTAACATTTGATAATATGAAAAAATCAGTCCCTCTGTGTGCAGATTTTTCAGAATAAACAGCAAAGCCGAGTGTAAAGCTAGAGCTTCAGCAGAAGCAACATCCTTCAATCCTTCACTGAACCCAGAAACAGCCTTGATAAAGTCACCTTCAGCCGTCTCGATGACCAGTCCAAAACCAGAGCAATCTTCAGTATGAAATTGGGCAGCATCCACAAAAGCTTGCCACTCACCATGATCAAGATTAGTAACATTGTGCAAGGAAGAATGTGTACCAACAGCTTGGGGGTCGGACGCAGACCTCAAACTGGACAGAGACCTCCAGTTTGCTAAGTGCAACGCAGCATAAAGACAACTTTATTAGGAGCAGTTGGTTTGGAAGACCATAGGAGATCATTCCTTGCCCGCCACATATACCAAGCAGTGAAAGCAAAAAGCTCAACAGCCTCTTTTCTAAGATTTGACCAAACCTGCATAAAAGAATCACAGAAATTGGAGTTTTCTGCAGGTGAGAAATCAAGAGCAAATTTCCAACAATCATGGGCCCGATTACAATTGATTAAAATATGATATGAGGTTTCTACTTGTGAGCAGTAAAGACATTGTTGGTCCAGTTCCACTCCTCTTGCTGCCAAATTAGTCTTCGAAGGTAAAACATCTCTAGAGGCTTTCCATATAAACTCTGTCACGTTCGGTGGAATTTTCAACTTCCATATAATACCCCAAATCTCTCTATGTAAAACTACATTGTTTAATTCGGCAAGTGAACAACTTGTATAATAACCAGATTTTATAGTATATCTGCCTTTCTTCTCTAAGTGCCACATTAAAGAGTCACGAACATGATGTAAACTTATAGGAATAGTTAAAATTTCTCTAACATCCCTGGCAGAAAAGTAATTCATCAACTTGCCCACATCCCATCTTCTTTGACTCCAATCAATAAAGTCACATACCCTCCATGATCCATTAATAAACAACTCTCCATCCTCCACCACAAAAGAACTATCTTTCGGAATCCATGGATCCGAAGCCGCAATAATATCTCGCCCGTCTCCTACTCTCCACCTAACGCCTTTCTTCAAAACATTTATAGTTGCAAAAATACTTGTCCACACAAAGCTCGGATTGGAACCTTTATGAGCTTTCAGAAATCCCCCATGGGAAAATATTTAGCTTTAAAAATTTTAAAGAACAAAGTATCTTTTTGTGTAAGAAGCCTCCATCCTTGCTTACCCAGCATGGCGATGTTAAAATGGTGAAGATCACGGAAACCCATACCTCCAAACTTCTTCGGCCGACTCATCCTATCCCACGAGAGCCAATTAATACCCTTCAGGTTCTCCTTCCTACCATTCCGCCAATAACGATTCATAATAACCTGTAGTTCATAACACAAACAGCGAGGCAATAAAAACACTGACATACAGTAAGATGGGATTGCCTGAGCCACCGATTTAATAAGCACTTCCCTTCCTGCTCTTGAAAGAAAGTGATTATTCCAGCTATGAATGCGCTTCAACAACTTATCTTTGATATAGCTGAAGATTTGTTTTTTATTTCTCCCAATTAAAGAAGGTAGACCTAAATAGGTACCTCTACTAATCGGGTCAGATACCCCCACAACAGCACAAATACCTCTCTTCACCGCTTGAGAAACACAGGGACTAAACAGAATACCCAACTTTTGGAAATTCACAGATTGACCAGACGCTAATTCATATTCAGATAAAATCCCTTTCACTACATTTGCCTCCCTTACATTAGCTTCAAAGAAAAAAAGAGAGTCATATGCAAACAATAAATGATAAACTCTATGATACCCATGCCCCACACTGCACCCATGAAGCAAACCCCTGCTTTCTGCTTCCACAGACAAGGTAGAAAGTCCTTATGCACAAATTAGAAATAAATAAGGAGAGATGGAATCTCCTTGTCTAAGACCTCTACCTGGGATGACAGGACCAACCAATGAACCATTTAAATTCACCATATAAATAATATCAGAAAGCACATAGTCATCCATTTAATCTAAACAGAGGGGAAACCCATAGCAGTCATAATAGCCTTAAGATAGTTCCAATCCACTCTATCATATGCCTTGCTAATATCTATATTAAGTGCACAATAGCCCAACTCCCCACTCCTTCTATTTTTCAAATTGTGGAGAGTTTCAAAAGCCACACAGACATTATCGGTGATCATCTAGTTCGGGACAAACGCCGATTGGTTAATAGAGATAACATGAGCAAGTATCTTTTTGAGCTTATTAGCAAGAACTTTAGACACAATCTTGTAAATGACATTACACAAAGCAATCAATCTAAAATCCTTAACAAATTCAGGTGAAGCAATCTTAAGAATAAGGACAATATTAGTCATAGTAAGGCATGATGGGAAAATACCTTGTGTAAGCCAGGAGATTGCATCTTTAAAAATATCATCACCAAGTACATGCCAATACTTCTGAAGAAAAGCTGAATTTAAGCCATCGAGACCTGACGCTTTATCCGGTTGCATGCTAAAAAGAGCAATCTTGAATTCATCTTTCTTGAAAGGCTCCACCAGAAAAGCAGCATCCTTATCTGAGACTATTTTCCTTGTAATTTGAGCTAGGCGAAAAAAATCAGCGGCAATATTCTTACAAAAAAGACTCTAAAAATATTCTACAACCACAACCCCCATATGTTCATGATTAGTAAAACTAACTCCCTCATTATTCTTCAACATCTTGATCTTATTAGTGCTCCGCCGCCCCTTAATTTGACTGTGGAAAAACATAGAATTTTTATTGCCAAACCGATACCAGAAAAGTTTTACTTGCTGTCTCCTTTGAATTTCTTCGGTATGCAGGATCTTGTTCCATTCTTCTTTAAGCCGATGAGTTTCCACACTAGCAAATGAGTTATCATAATTATCAAGCTGTTGAATAATAAAATTATGCAGCTGCCAAAATTCTTTATTTCGATTCAAGCCCCATTTGCGAACATCTTTAAGAAGCTGATTATGTCTTTTTGCAAAACCCTTATTGCTACCCAAAACCCAGCTATTTTTTACAACAAATTCTAACTCCTCATCCTGTAACCAAGAATTATCAACTCGAAAAAGACGAGTTTGAGGAGCAAATTGCCCAATTGGACTTAAGTCCACCGTAATAGCCACATGATCAGATACAGGAGCAATCTTCGACCCAGCTACTGCATTAGGAAATATTGCTGACCAATCCGAATTTGCCATAGCGCGGTCAAGCTTCTTTTTAACTCTCTCACCATTTCGGTTCGTTACTTCCCATGTAAATAATGACCCATAAGACACCAAATCCACTAAACCAGAGTCACTAATAGCATCCCTAAAGCCATTCAAAAGGAAATTCGGCTTAGGGGGACCACCAAGTTTTTCAGAATCCACAGCTATGTCGTTGAAATCACCAATACACAGCCAAGGTAATGAATCACGAGCAGCCAAAGCTCTTAACAAGTTCCACGAAGCCTGCCTTCTAATTGTTTTAGGAAACCCATAAAAACCCGTCAAATGCCAAATCACACCATTATTGGTAATGTGGCAATCAACAGAATAATTAGCAAAAATAGTAACTGTAAGAGTAACGCTAGCCTTCCACATCAAACAAAGGCCTCCACCCAAACCAACTCTGTCAACCGTAAAGTAATGATCAAAAGAGATTGAACATTTAACTTTTTCTACCCTACTAGCATACATTCTTATTTCAATAAGGAAAATAACATCCGACTTAAAGCTTAGAATCATATCTCGAAGCGCATTAACTGCCCGGGGGCCCCCAATTCCTCGACAATTCCGGCTTATTATTTTCATTGCCTTCGACTATCTCGCCTCGTGAGATCAGTTGTTGTTCTTTGAGCAGTGAAGGAGTTCCCTGCATGGTTCCCTGTTGTAGAATCTTTGGAGGAAGAAATGACAAAGGTATAGTGAGTATTCTCTTTCTATGGACGTTTGTTAAGATCACTTGAAATTTCTAGCCCAAAGTCATTTTCCATCTCACCAAGACTCATACGACCCATGGACTCAGTTTCCATAAGGCCTAGACCAGAGTCCAACTTATCCAAATTTGAATTTGAAAAGCTACCATAGAGCTTGCTGCAAAAAATCTGCGAACTCAGGGTTGTGTGATCTCTATCAACTCCACCCTTCCCTCCCGCTAAATCTGCCTCAGAAATAGAGTTGCCATATTCTCGCAACCATTGACTTTTTGTTTGACCAGCCAAATCGCCGGAGCATACAGCCATTCATCCCATTCAAACTGTAGATCCTCCGGCTTCTTGTGCAACTGCTGCTCACAATAGGAATCAGTATGACCATTGATACCGCACAGGTAACAGAAAACGTAGAGTCTTTGGTAACTGAACTGGGAGAAAAACACATCACCATTGACATCAACAAGTTTCTTCTTCCGCCTAAGGGGTTGATGGATATCCAGCCGAGCCTTAAACCTCAACAAATTATTTTTATTCTGAGATGAGAATTTTGCATCATACTCAAGGAACTGGCCTATAAAATTCCCTAGAGATTTGGCCACCTCTTCCCTAATAAAACCAGGTCGAAGGCCTGTAACAATAACCCAAAAATTAGCATATAATAACGGAATGCGTAGTGGGTCTTCACCCTCTCCTATTGGACTTCATACCAAGCAGTGTTTGATGAAGGACCAAGAGCCCCTATCAAAGGCTCAATCAAAATCGATTTGGTTATAGAACCTATACAAAAACCTTTTTGCTCCAATATCAGTGATAGTGACACCCCCTAAAGGATGCCAAAGGTCTGCCAAAACAGATTTCATCGATTCAAAATTTATAGAGCTATACTTAAGGAACATCCCTACGAGATAAAATTTATAGTTCTGAATGGGGTCTTTAGGAGCTATATCCAACACCAACGCTTCATCCTCCTCCTCATCTACAGTTCGCTGCTGATGATTTTGATCAGTAGACATGGCGGAAGGAAAAGAAAGAAGAAACAAAAAAAACTCAGAGAAACATGCTACGAGAGCATACGAAAAAAACTTTTATAAATCTCGAAGAGATATAAATTTTAAATTATACAAAATTTAAAAAATTAATCATTTATTATATTTGAGACATATTTTAAGTTAAAAAATTTAATTTCTAATTAATTTTTAATTTAATTAAAATATTTAAAATATGCATTAGTAAATAATTTATTTAATTAAGTGTGATAGATTCATAAATTCCTTGCTTGTTTTGTAGTTTGCGATGATTTTATAATATATGGCATAGTTTAATTTGTTATTTGTAAACTATGGCTTTGAAGATTTGCAATGGTTTCATAATATCTTATTTGTTTTGATTTCTATCTATCATAATATGATTTTTCATGTTAATCTCATGAAATAAAAACTATGAATTTTTAAACTGTTAATTTGATAGTTTTTCATAATTTCATAATTTTATTTTTAAAAATATTTAAAATAAATTTTTAATACTCTAAATACATGCTAATAAATTAATTTTCATTTCTATAACATATTTTTTTTAACCAAAGCATAAGTAGATTGCATTAAATAGTAGTTACAATCTAAAGGAAAAACGTTTAACTCCAAAAACAACTAGAAATAAAAAGTCTTCCAAAGAAATCTAGTATATTTAGAAAGAAATCAACCAAGATAATAGTAATAAACTAGAGAGAAAAATAAAGGTGCCATGAAAAGAACATTGAGTGGCACAATGAAAGAGGATTACTAGAAAAATTTTGCTAAGAAAAAAGCCAGAAATATTACTTTCATTGACCTCACATTGATAAGAGCATCAAACTCATCTTTATAGGAGGACCAGTAGATGCCAAACCCCATGAAAAATAGGCTAAACTATATAGTATATACACCCGATATACGTAGAGTACACATATAGAAGAGAAAAATATCATAATAAATATTTATAAAAACTATTATAATTAATGTCAAAATAATTATATTATTAAAAGATAAATTTAATTGATAAATTCATACATATTATATATTTAAAATAGTATATTTAATAGAAAATCTATAAAAAAAAATTATCAGAGTTTTATCTGTAATGACATAAAATCTCAAATCATCAAACACTCAACTTGCATAAAATAATACTCCCAAAATTATATTTACAAACAATCCTCCAATTCAACACTTCATTAATTTACATCCGAATTTTCATAGCTAAAAACATAATTTATCTTAACTATATATATATATACACATAATATTCTCATAATATGATTAATATACATTATTATACATTATATTTTGATATGCCAAAACTTTATAGAAAATACATATATGAATGCAACTCAACCCGAGTTAGTGTCGTGGCACCAAAACTTCTACCCTAAAATTAATCTCAGAACTTAGCCCTGCTCGAATCTCTCAGAATCTTTCTACACTGAACTTTTACTACATGTGCGATACAATTCAATCACACTAAACATATAGCTTAGTGGTACAAATTTTGATTACAATATACTTTTATAACTAAATGCTCTTTTCTCATAATGTAATATGCATTAATTATATGAAAACTTTATTATCTCATATTCTAAGGGTGTTCTCCGGCCGGGCCGGACCATGTTTTACTCCAGCCCGCAGCTCGGCCTGAAAAGTGTTCGGGCTGTAAAGTGTAGTCCGTGGCCTAGTCCTAAGCTCGATAGGGCAGGGCTACTTCGGGCATAGCCGGATTTGAACCAGGCCGGACCAACCCAACAGGCTTTTTTTAAAAAAAATTTAAGGATAAATTTTAAATTTTTTAAAAATTCAATAAAATTTACCTATAATTATTACTTTAAAAAGAACATTTCTCACAATATTTTACAATTAATATAAAACATATAAATCAATAAATTTAATTAAATTAACTTCAATTACTAACAAATTATTTCAAAAATCAAATAAAAATCAAAATAATCATATCTATCTATCAATAATTCAACATGCAGTAAAAAAATTACAATGCTATATATTACAAGTTTAAAAACATACACAAGTTTAATACCAAATTACTAAGCCATACAACTTCCAACTTTCAAACTTCAAAAAATAAAATCTCAACATGATAAAATAAATAAATTTAAAACTCAAATAAAATTAAAATAATTCCAAACACCAATCAACATGCAATTTAAAAAATGCACATGCAATAAATTACAAATTTAAAATCAAATTACTAAACCATACAAGTTTCAAATTTCAAAAATAAAATCTCAAAAAAAAAAAACTCAAAAACCTAAGTGAAATTAAAATAATCTCAAGCATCAATCAACAATTGATAATTGGTTGATTAATCTCCACATCTTTATCCTTTGTGTTTACTGATTCTTGGGTCAAACTTATAGAAACTCTTGCTACAACATTTGTAAAAATAAATAAATTAAATATAATAAATATAAATTATAAAACACATTATCAAATTAAAGAAATTGATGAAATAAATAACATTTCATCCCATTGCATTTCTAAGTAACTTTTTCCTTATTCAATATCTTTTCATCCCATTGCATTTCTAAATCATCACTCTCTAAAGTGTTACCCTCTACTACATCCATCAAAACATCTTGCAAATCAGTGGTGCTAACACTCAAAGTAGAATAAAACTTATACACCTGAGTTAAAGCATCTATCACTCTCTTTACCATAGTAGCACTCACTTCTCTATCATATATCGCATTATAATTAAACTCCACGTACTCTAATTTATGCCGATGATCCAACATAATAGCCACACCAATTAAAGGATTAAATTTGTCAATATTATCTCAATACTTATTATATTTTCCTGCATTTTCTTTGTTATATCAAGTATAAAAAGGCCCGTTCTTCGACAACTTGCATTTAACAAATTTTATATTATAATTATTTCAACAAAGAATGCATTGGATGTTACATATAAAGAACACGAAACCTTCAAAGTAACTTGATAAAACACACCTAAAAAATGAACAAATACATTAACATTTTTCCAATCATTAAATATAGGAGGAGTCTTTTTAATATCATCATTAAAGTAAGAAATATACGAATCATCTTCTTCCAACATCCTATCAAACACTTTCCTAAATTTCAAAGCAGCATCCAACATCTTATAGGTGAAATTTCACCAAGTAGCAACATCCAGGCATAAAGAACTTATAATTTTCACCTTTTCCATTTCAACAAATTCATTAAATTTTTTAAGGCGTGCAGCAGAAGATCTAACATATTTAACGGCATAACGAATAGAAATAATAGAACTATGCATTTCTTTTAAAGTATCTGTCACAACTAAGTTGAGTATATGAGCACAACATCGCATATGCAAAAAATTTCCACTACAAACAGCTTTATTTCAACTAATCAATCTTTTTTCATGTATACAATAGTTGTGTCATTTAAACTTGCATTATTAACAGTTATAGTAAACATTTAATCAATATCCCAGTGAGATAAACATTTCTCAATTGCCTTCCCAAGAGTATCAACCTTATGATTTTCAACTGGAACAAAATTCAATTTTTTTTTGTAATTTTCAATTTTCATTAATGAAATGGGCAGTCAAACACATGTAATTCAAATTCTGAATTGATGACTAAGTGTCTATAGTGAGGTAAACACGAGCATTTAAATTTTTAATGAAACCCTTTAACTTTTTGAATTCAGAAAGATAAAGTTTATAACAATCCCCAGCGACCATTATCCTTGATGGAACAGGAAATCTAGGCTCTAATAGGTTGCTATATTTATGAAAACTATATCCTTCAACAATCCTAAAAGGCAATTCACCACATATAATTAGTTCAGCCAATGCATGTCTACAACCCTCCAAGTTCTATTTATGAGCCATCAATGCCTTTTCACAAGTGACAGTACATTCTCCTTCACTACCCTTGTTCATAAATGCTAAAATTGGTTGTTTCTTTTTATTATATGTATTTTTGGTGCATTTTGGAATATGCCTCTTCAAAGTATTTGTTCCATGTTTCACCGGATTAGTAGTATAAAAAATCCCACAGTAGTTACATTTAGCTCTATGCTCCCCCTTTGTCTGTTCTAATGGAAGTCTAGTAAAATGATCACAAACATCAAATTTATTCTTAAAGGCAGCTTTTCTCTTATTAACATATTCAGTTTAGGCTTAGGAAGTAGTGCTACTAGGAGTAAGATTTGGATTAGGAGCATCAACATTGATGTCAATGGTATTGGAGTCATTATCAATTGGTTTATTGACACTGGGTTCGTTGGTTTCCATTTGCAATTCTACTCAATAGAAAAAAAATTATTCATATAATACATTCACAAGTTAAGTTACACAATATATAAAACATTCTTAAAATATTGCCATTAAAATAAGCATATGTAAATCCTAAATGTATGAGCCAACTTTATACAATTATAAGTCTGGATTTTGAAGTTATAGAACTTATAAATTGCTTTGTATCAAATTTTTTATGCATGGTAGTAGGCAAACCAATTTTATCACACAAACATTTATTCAAACACCTTAAGTGCACAAGAAACAAATAGAAAACAAAAAGGAATAAGCTTAACACAAAACCTTGTGAACTCCAGAATCCTCAATTAGCAAAAGCTTTAATAGAGAAAATAAAATTTATCAAAAAAAATTAGTAAATCCATGTTTGTTGTTACTGCTGCATGCTACCACAAACAGGAATAAGCTTACCATAAAACCCTGCTACCTGCTGCTTGTTGCTACTGCTGCGAAGAACGAGAAAGAGAAGAACGAGCTTGCTTGCTGTGACTGCTGCTTCCTGCTGCTGCTGTTTGTTGCGACTGCTACTTCCTACTATGACTGCTGCTGCTTGCTGCGACTGCTACTGCTGCTTCCTGTTGTTGTTGTTGTTGCTTTCTTACTACTGCCGCTTGCTGTAATTGCTACTGCTGCTACTTCCTTGCTGTTGCTGCTTGCTCCTATTGCTGCGACAGAAAGATAGAGAGAAAGAAATAGGGAGAGTGAGCGAGGCACCGAATCGAGATAAAGAGAGAGAGAATGAAAGGGAGATGGTGAGGTGAGAAGGATTGAAAGATAGATCTAGAGAAAGAAAGACAGGCGGAGGCATGGTTGGTGCCTTGGTGAGTTGTTGATGAAAAAGGGTATAATCACAATATATATACTTAGGATAAGTGTGAATTTTAAAAATAATAATTAATTATAATTTTTGGGCTGGGTCGGGCTAGCCTAAAAATTTTAACATGTAGCTCGAGGCCCGGCCCAGCCTGAACTCGGAACTAAATTTTTGCCCCGATGTCTAACCCTATTATATTTTGGGCATGCACAACCTGACCTGAATCTCTCAGTCCAGATCGAGTTTATCGAATTTTTGGGTCATATGAACACCCCTATCATATTCCATAAAAACACAACACATCTACACACACATTGGGCTCAACAACCTCTATATAATTATCATTTTCAGTCTCAAGATCTAGCCTTGCTCATGTCTATCTTCAAGCTCAATCTCAGAACCTAGCTCTGCTTAAGTCAAGATATAGCTCTGCTCAGGTTTATCAACATATACATTACCAATATTAATTTTCTAGACAATCAATTGTATAGGGTTAACAAATACACAATACCTCTTTACTTTTTATATCCTTATTATATATTGACACCTTTCCACAAATTTCCACATATTCCAAAGGGTTAGCACATTTCATTTGTCATTTGACAATCACAATATATACAAAAATGAGTCACATTCACAATATGACTTATATCCATATTTTTATCACATTTCTCTTACTTCCATAAGCAAACATTCTTTAAGTTTTTAAACAATATATAAATAATGCTTTACCAATAATTCCCAAATAAAATGGACAATGACACTTTAAAAAGCAATAACATCCTTTAAAGTGTCTCAAAAGGAATCATGTCAATTATGAATTTTATATAAATGTAATCAAAATATGTACTAAACTTATTTAGCCTTCAAATCCAACCAATTCCACTTCACAAGCTCAATTTTCACCTAAACCCGAAATTTCACCTTTAGGACTACCTTGGACTAACCACATATAAACCAAATAATAATTAAATTCTTCCATTAAAATCATATTTTTACTCATTTAATTTTTAAAAAAAACTACTAATTACACAAATTTTAACCAATTTTCAACAAAACTCCTAATTTTCCTTTACTACCTCATTCATACTTTAACATAACTAACTCATTTCTATCATCCAATCACAAAATAATCATTTATACATCAAAATAACTTCATGACAATTTATTTTAACAATTATTGAAATCTTCTTCAAAAATTATAATTTTACATAACCTACTTATAAACCCTAACTTCACTAATTATACTTATCTCAATTAATTAAACAACAAATCACTATATATCCACTATATTAGCTTCATTACTATCAATTTTAACAATTTAAAATAACTTTCTCTTGCTAACCCAATTATACATAATCTTAGAATTCTAAGAAAACAAAGCTTAAGAAGAAATTACTTACTTTATTCTTTAATTTTTCTTCAAAACCACCTTAGATCCTTTAGAAATCTTGTGAAATTTGGTTTGCATGAAGAACAAAAGCTCTCTCTCTCTCTCTCTCTCTCTCTTTAAAGTTTAGCCATGGTGTTTCAAGAAGGAGGAAAAAGATTCTTTTTATTTTCTTCTTAATTTCCCATCCACATATATTATTAATTAATAATTATTTATTTAATTTCTTTTAATCCCACCATATTTTTTTCTTCTTTTGACTTTATTATTATTATTATTATTTTTCCACCACCATTTGTATACTTTTATATATGTTATGTATATTTTTTATGTGTATATCATGTATATTTTAAGTATATAATATATAACTATTGTTTATAAAAAGTATATGTTAGGTATATACCTTGTATACACTATATATATCCAATATATATTTTGTGTATACATTGGTCATATATTATACATATACCTTTCCCACATTCTAATTAGTCATCCATATAAATATTTAAGTATCTATAAAATAATGGATGTTACAATTTCTCTAGATATTTTTGTTGATTTCTTCTCCAAATTACCAGCTCTGCAAAATTATAATAAGTTATCATAGAGGTGGTAAAAAAAAAAGCCATATTAAGCTAGATTTAAAAATAAAACAAACAAAATCCATAAAACATGAACAAAAACTATAGAAAACTAAGAAAAAATAAGATATCTAGGACCGTCGTCAGTCGTTAGATCTAGAATAGGAAGTAAAAGAGAAAGGGCTCTTTAGAGAGAATGGAGAAAACTTCTCTCTGAAGTTTTCAAAGAGAAAAAAAATCATCAAATTAAATAAAATAATTTTATTTTATCATATTATCTTTCCAAATAGGAAAAATATGTAAAAATTTCCTTGAAGTTCATACAATGGTATAAATTCAAAATTAATATTTGTTTTAAATCATTTATACCCTTAAAGTTTTAAAAAACTGACAAATAAATTTATTTTTTTAATAAAAAAGCTAACTGCAGTTAACTATATTTAAATTTTAGTTGAAATGCGCAAATATGCCCCTTAAATTTATAAGAAAGTATGAATTGACACTTATTTTTTTGCTTAATTATACACTAAAATAATATTTTTATCTATTTATAAATAAATCGCATATATTTAAAAATATTTTATAATAAATAGTATTTTAATTAAAATTATTATTTAATACTTCTTTTAATAAACTTTTAAAATTATTAATTCACATTATATATAAACATGCTGCATTAGATGTATTATATCATTATGTCATTGTAATTATATATTTAAGAGATTTCATTAAAAATTTTAAAAAAATAAAAATATTTTAACAATATCTATTTTTTTTTAAATTGCTCCTAATTTTCAATTGTAATTATTTTTTACTTTAAAAATATAAAATTTTAATTAGCTTTTAAAAAATACCCTATAATTAATCAATTGATATTATTTTTTTATTTTAAAAATATAAATTTTAATTTTGAAATTAAAAATTAAAAGCATTTTTTAAAAAATAGATTTTTTTAAAATATTTTTATTTTTTAAGATATTTAAAGAAATTTCTTAAAAATATCATCATAATGACATAACACGTGCAATATGAATAAATATAATGTGAATTAATGATTTTAAAAGATCAATATAAGAAGTATTCAATAGTAATTTTAATCAAGATATTATTTCGTATAAAATATTTTTAAATATATTTAATTTATTAGGTAAAAATATTATTTTAATACATAATTAAGCAAAAAAAAAATCAATGCTAATATATATTTTCACAAAAATTTAAAAGATATATTTTTATTTTTAATAAAAAATTAAATAGAAAATTAACTGCAGTTAACTTTTTATTAATAAAATGACTAATTTATTAATTTTTTAAAATTTTAAAAATATAAATAAAATAAAATAAACATTAAACTTTAATTCATATTTATGTAAAAATGTTAAAAGCTTTTTTATATATTTATCTATTCAAATAAATATATTATTTGTCATATATTATTATTATTAAATCATATTATCAGTCATCAAAATATGAAATGCATTGAAAAAATAAAAAAAAAATTAGAATGATACAACTCAAGATATTTAAAGAGAAAATCATATAAAATATTATTCTTTTCATTGAAATTTTATTTTTACCATTTTATTATTTTTATATATAATTTTACACTTTTAAATTTACGAAATACATTGTTTTTTATATTTTTATTTATATTAAATATATCAAAAATATTAAATGAACATATATTTAATATGTACAAAAATATATTAAAATAAATTATATATTTGTAAAATATTTTATTTATATAATATTTATATAATTTTTTATTTACACAATATATTTATATTTTTTTACTTTTTCAATTATTTTTGTAAAGTATAATATGGCAAATTGCAGCAGTGGGGGTTTATAATTTTCTTGCAATAATTATAATATTATTCCATTTAAGGCACAAAATCTGTAACCGATCTTCAATCCAAAGAAAAAAATTTAAAAGAATTAAAAACAAAAAATATACAATAAAAAATTTAAAAATAATCATGCGGTCATTAATATCTTAGCTGGGACCTAACCACAAAAGGTGGACCCTCACTTCTACAGTCCGAGACACGTGTCCATTACCAACTCAATTTCGGGGCCTCTACCCACTCAAAAATATTTACCTTCCCTCTCCTTTCCATCTATGGCAAATCCAAACCCAAACACACGCACAAGCACTAACGCTAAATACTCCCTCTCTCTCTCTCTCTTATATATATACATGTATATGTATATCTCTCTCTTTCTCCATTCTCAAATTTGAAATTCAGATACAGAGGCTAGAGAGTGATGGACTCAGAGAAGAACAAGATGCTACCAGTGAGGAATGATCCCTCCTTTAATGAAGCTGAGAAGCTTCAAAATGATTCTGTAATGACTAGAAAAGGAGTTTATGCTGCCATGTCTTACATGGCCAGTGCAGGTTTGTTCTTAACAACACTTACACATGGATTATTTTCTTGCATCAATTTTGTATTTCTGTAATTTGTTGTTGTTGTGTCTGAAGTTTAGACTCGGACGTGAGAAATGACAGTGTTGATGGTTTAAGAGAAAACAAAAAGAAAGAAAAGAGAAAAAATGATTTTTTTATTCTTATAGCGTAATTTTATTATTGGCTTAGAAAAAGTTCAAAAAAAAAAGGGTTCATAGAGATAATGCGGTGGGCCTGAGAGAATAGTAATATAATATCTCCCTGTATTATTGGTGGCATTAAGGGACACAAATAATGGAGCAGTACAAGGCTATGAGAAGGAATTAGGGGAGACAGACTGAATTTTCAATCACGATGGTCTTATCTATGTTGTAGTACCATGTGGAACAAGAACCTTTTTTTTCATATATATATATAGTTACTTACAGCTATGACTTGTTTGTTTACTACGTATTATATATATATATATATATATAATTAGGCTTCGATTGAATTCAAATTTACAAACTCATAACAAGAGATGACTGTCAAATCTCATTGTTATATGTATGAATGTGGGTAATATTATGTTAAATTTGTGAGAAATAAGTAAGAATTCAAAGGCTTGCTAATAAATTTGAAGGAGATTAATTTGTGGAATTCAACTTAAAATAAGGATGAAAGGAATGAAAGGATTAGTGGTTTAGGATGTAAAAAATAGAGTGATCTTTGTTCTTATTTATATATCAATCAATCATAAATAAGGGGAAGCTTTGAATATCATTCCTTGTAGAATAAAGCAGTGGAATGTGACTGTAGTATGGATAAATTCTCGAGAAAGCAATTAAAAATGTTAGTTTGCTTGGAAAGACCATGCTTGTCAGTGCTTCATGTACGATCGACTTGCTATATATAACTGTATATACCTCAGGCTCTATTTATTTTTCCAATTGAGAACAAATAGACAACTAATACCTAGTCATATATATTACTGTGAGGGACATAAATGACAAAACTTATCCTTGGGCCTTCAGCTACACTCTGAAGCTTTTTAATTACAATGGGAATATCTTCTTGACAGGGGAACTAGTCTTTATTGTTACTAAAAGCTTGTCAAAATACCCCTATTATATGGTGGTTTACCCTGTTGAATATGACCACTTGCATTTTTTGTCCATTTTGCGTGAAGACAATCCTCCTCCTGCTCCTAATTCTAACTGGTCTTATCATGCTTGTCCTCTGATCTGCAGTTCTCTTGGTAATGTTCAACAAAGCAGCCCTTTCTTCTTACAGTTTTCCATATGCAAATGTGATCACACTTTTTCAGGTATTTCTTTACTGGTTCGGTTTTATGGACTGGCCTTTGTATTTGATTTATAGATATTTGGCTTGTAGCTTAACATTGATTTACTTCGAGAATTAATACACTTATCTTCTGAGGGTTCAAATGACAATTTACATGTTTTCTGTCGTTATTGGAAAATAACTAAGCACCTCAATTTTATATTTTTCTGTTTATATTCATGTTCAATGTGCATATGCATGTTATCTGGATTTCTTTTTGGAGTCAAGAATAAATTATTTGTTTAGAGTAGCTTCTGATCTTCCCATGAGTTTGGGTCCCATTTTTTTGTGCAGACACTGTGTTCCTGTTCATTTCTGTATGTACTGAAACGGTGGAAGATCATATCTTTTACGGCTGGTGAATCACATAGAAAGACCAATAACCCGGCAAGCTTTATTCCTATTAAGACATTGTTTCACACCCTTCCTCTGGCTTTTTCGTACTTGCTTTACATGGTATGCATTTGCTGGAATATTTTTCCTTTCCTCGTACATGCTTTTTGAGTTTTTCTTTTTTCCAACCTCCCCTTACTTTTATTTTCTCTGGATAAAGTTAGTGACAATGGAATTAGTTCGTAGCATAAATGTTCCCATGTACACAACACTTAGGAGGACTACTGTGGCCTTCACAATGACTGTGGAGTATCTTTTGACTGGAAAGAAACATTCTTTGCCTGTTGCTGGCAGGTAGGCAGCCTTTTGATGCTCCTTTAAGCCACTGATTTAACAATAGGCTGGTTAGTGATCATCCTCTGTATTAAGTTCATTTCTACAGTTATGTGCGAGCATTCAGTTGTGCATAATTGACTGAAAAATGTGCTATGCAATGTTTATAACCAAACCTTCTCTGGCAAATCAATATAAAAAATATGGATATGAAATATGTAACCACAACTTTTGATAATCACTGCAAATATCAGAATTTATTTATTCATGTTTATTCACTAGGAGATGATACTTGGGCTTGTTTTGTTCAAAGATGTTGAGCTGGGTAAAGATCTAAGTAGTGAGATGGTACTTCAATGCATACTTATGATTTCCAAACAGAGAGCTACCTGGACGCATTATGATGCCTTGGTGCCTGTAGTGCTTAGACTAAGATGATAGACAAGAATGTGCTAGTGTCCTTTATACTGATGAATGAGTTGTGCTATGGGTTTATAAAGGGACAACCCAGCAACAAATATGAGCGAAAGCAGAGGGAAATTATTTAGGTATCTGCTCGTTTGATTGGATATTGAAAAAAAAATCTTTGATACACCTCTATGAACAAAATGGAATCTCAATGAATGATGAAACAATGGAAGATTGTTTAGACAAATAGAAAAGACAATTGCATTAGTAAGCTGGATGGATTTGATTTTAAAATGCTATGATGTGTGAGAACAGGCACAAAATAATATGAGTAAAGATATAGAGCAAAGGTATGGCTCATGGTAATTGTGGAATTAAGCTGAGCTGATGTCAAGTGTTCCAGGAAAGTCTTAACGGGATAAGAAAGAACCCTATGAAGTGAACTTTTTCTTCTGGCTATGGGACCCTCAGCAGCAGATATTCTTGTTCTTCAATTTTTGTTTTGATATAATCACATGGCTCGCACTGGTGTATTTTGTTATGTAGCGGTCAAAGGACTGTTTCTCATTTTCAATATAATAAAGTAAATGCATACAAAAAAATCCTTTGTTGAAGGGACTACGTTCGACATTTCTTGTCAGGTTCTATGAAAAGCTATAGTTTGTAAAATGGATATGGAATTGTAGGGAATACTCTTATCATAGGTTCCACTGAGTCTGCACTAAATTCAAGTGAGTTGAACTGGGCCTTAACAATAGCCTAGTGAGGTTATTTTCATGGATCCTCAGCATAACAAATGCTGAATATTAACTATTGTACTTGGTATATCATATGTTCTAATTATTGTTATTATTGGTTTACTTGGTGTGGTTCTCAGATATTTCTATTTTTCCAACCTTATTTTACTTTGGAAGGAATAAATGACTATATGATTTCAATTGTTACACCATTGCATTCCATAATGGCACCATGATCAAGGTTTTTAATGTTGCTAACATTGTTAACGATGGAAAAAAAAACAAGGATTTCATCAGTGTGGGGATAATTATGCTTGGTGCATTTATTGCTGCTGCTCGAGACTTGTCCTTTGATGCTTATGGCTATGGTGTTGTCTTCGTAGCAAACATCTGCACAGCTATATATCTTGCTTCTATTTCTCGGATTGGTAGTATCTTAATCCGATCTCTTTTTGTTTACAATTTTTTATTATAAGGTTGAAACTTTGTTTTATTTATATAATCTATCTCAATATTTTCAGGTAAATCTAGTGGCCTTAATAGCTTTGGCCTTATGTGGTGCAATGGTGAGATAAAGAGAACCAACATTAGATTACATATTGTAGTTCGGGTTTATTTTTTAATTTTTCAATTTGATTGGACGAACTTGAAATCAGTTCCTAATTTAGTTTTTAAGTATTTTTGTAGGAATATTATGTGCGCCCATCCTATTTGTCTGGACATCAATTAAAGGAGACCTCAAAGCAATGATGAATTTCCCTTATCTATTATTTCCAGGATTTCAGGTGCTTTAATTTCACAAACTGAACTGTATCGTGAAAAGGTTCAAAGCCCATGCTTCACAAATATGTTTGGTAGAATGTTTGTTACTGTTTATGCCCTCCACAGAACATTCCCCCATAGAAAAACAAGAAAGGAAGGAAGAAAGAAAGAAGAATAGCTGCTAAAGTGACATGTTAATAATATTGTGCATTTATCTGGTTTTTTCAGAACCATAAAGTCATTTGGCATTCTCAGGCAATTATAATTGACAAAGTTTTAGTTCCTTGGTTGAACCCAAACTTGTGCTTGATCTTAGGGGAACTTGTGAACAGTCAATATAATCAATGTAATAAAAACCTGTACCAAAGGGGACAACCTAGTGTTTTTGATTTTCTTAGAGAAAGCTTAGGTTCAAATCTTGCATATATTTTGAGAAGGGTTATAGAAATGTCCAGTCCAATGTTGTACTCCAAAATAGAAAATGCAATTCTTAAAAAAATATTTGCTCCATCTGGCATCTACTAATTGAGATGAAAAAAAATTTGAAACCATGGTAATCAGTGATGGGTTTGACTGGTCTATTCTAAAATTGCTACATTGATGTTCTTTGCAGGTGGTGATGCTTTTATCCTGTATCATGGCTTTCTTAATAAATTATTTTGTATTTTTGAATACAACACTGAATTCAGCCCTCACACAGACAATTTGTGGTAATTTGAAGGTTAGTGATGCCTGTTTTTACCCTTGTAATATACTAATCATAAAGCCACAAGGCCTAAGTCGAGCCCATTTTGATTTCATTGGTAATAAGGTGCAATTCTATTGATTTTAGCTAACAAGGTCAGCTAGTTTTCGTGCAGTCATCCTCATTATGGGCTAGAAGTTTATTACTTTCATTTTTTTTTTTGGGTGATCAACACTTTTTTCCCGAAGTTTTGGAAATTAAATATGCATTTAGTTTTTTGCCCTTGAATGGGCCTGAAGGATGTAGCCATAAATGATCAATAGAGTTTTATTTTTCCAGGCCCAAGAAATTCTGTCCATTAATGCAAAAGTTTCCCTGTTTTGTGCCTTAGTTGCAGCTCATCCCAACTCTTGATTTATTTATCCTAATTTTTGCTGTTTTAGGATCTTTTCACTATTGGACTTGGCTGGCTACTATTTGGTGGGCTTCCGTTTGATCTGGTGAGCCCAATATGGCGTATTGTGTTAATTTATTTTGTGCCATTTGCATGTAAATATTAATGAAGCACATAAGCTAAACTTGATTACTTTTATATTTTGTAGTTGAATGTCATTGGCCAATCTCTTGGTTTCTTGGGATCCTGTTTGTATGCGTACTGTAAACTCAAAGGCAAATAAATCCCAAAACTGGTATGTGCTGAAGATAAATTACACAAATGGCCAATCACTGTTTCCTTCATGAGCTGACATTTTAATTTTAACTAGAAAAAACTATAGAAATGAGGCTGAATATCTAGAGCAGATAAATTTTCCTTTGTAAGAGGCAACCTGCTTTTCAAATTTATTAGAGGAAAAAGGCTCTATTTTGGCCATTCAATATTCTCATGATAGAGAAGTGGTGGATTGGAACTAAACTTATTTATTTATTTATTTTTATCCTGTCTCAACAAAATTATAGAATAAAATAAAATGAAATTTCAGCTATAGGAAAAAGGAATTGATGCTTTCAGAAGTGGCAAAGTTAAATTTTTAGTTGAGCTCTTTCTTGGGGTCCTTGTTCTCAACTTTTAGTAGACAAAAGCCTAGCTGGTTCTCTTTCGTTATATGAAAAGAACTGAACTCCTGATTTATCCCACCTGTTCTTGTCGATGGATGTCAGCATCATCCTGCAACCATGTCTTAATCAGTTGATTTTTCCATCGACACTATGATATGTTCTATCTTAAATTTTCCATCACATAGTATGAGATCAACCAGCAGTTTTATGCTTTATGTTGCTTAAACTTATTATGATTTTATGACCTTGTAGAAATTCATTTTGCTTTACTGTGGAGATATCTGTGAATTACTTTCTTTGTTTTTCTTGTGTTGAAAATGTAAGGATTATTTGAAGTGTATAATTTCTAGGGCCTCTAAGTCTCTGGTCAATATTGTACTCAAGTATGCTACAAACTCTGAGATATGGAACCTGTTCATTGTGTAACTTGATCCTATACACAATTATGTAAAGAATTTTGAGTTGGGGTAGGTTATGCCTCTGACGTGGGAGGATTCATGTGAGATCATGTCACCCCTTAAGGTGAAAAAGGAAGGATTGAGAGCTTATGATACTGAGTTTCTGGCTAAATCTTTTGAAAAGTAAAATTATTTTCTATCCACTTACTAGCATGAAAATATTTTGGGAGGTTCTAGGAGTAGAACCTGCCTGCATGGGTGGACAGAGGAGAGAGAGAGAGAGAGAGAGAAAAGGGTGTAGCAACTCGAGCTCGTAGAAGAGGAAGGTGTCCTTGTCTCCACAAGATGACAAGTGAGTTTGGCCAAATTGCCACGCATGATTGAAACATACGCATCATTCATATTATTAAAAAGATCAAACGTTTACTTCAATTTTCATGCATTCCTGATCCGTATTTCATGCTAAAATTGTTTTGCAATCCGTTCAAACAGCTATTCAATTCTCGTTTAACGGGTTTTCTCACAATTAAATTTGAATATTGGTCAAATCTATTTGACCTTTTTTTATGAAAAAAAAAAACAATCAAGCTTGATATCGTGTTTTTTATTGCAAAAAAAAAAAAAAATCCAACTGGCAATCAAGACATAATTTGATAAGCAAATTGTAGATTACTTATACAATCAAAATATTTTTTTCAAGAATAATTCTTTTGTTGTGACAAAAACAAAATAATACATATATTCTAGACAAGGACAACGAACTCAAGTATCTATAGTAAAGGAAAAAATTTTAAAAGTCATCCAAATATTCTCTTGAATTGAGATAATTAAGTTATAGAAAAGTATGTTTGCTTTCTTGATTAAAAAAAAAGAAAAAAAGAAAAGAAAAGGTCCACATGGGCCATTAAAGCTTGCAAGAAATCTCAGAAAGAGTAGAACATGGGTGTCTCTTTGTCCACCCCTTTAATCAAAGAGTCTAAAGACCATCATCAATTTGGCCTTGCGAATTCATTTTGTCTTTCTTTTTAGACTTCCCATTTTGTGTCTTAAATCTATGCATCGATCAAGCCAAGAATATTAATGGCCATTCCATCAAATATACATAACTTTTATCTCCTCCCTTTATTATATGGGTAATAACACATGTTTCTGTTTCTTCTCTTCTTCCCACATGGGCCTTCGATTTCAATGCTCAAACATCATTTTCATCACACACATAAACATTATAAAAAGCAAAAGTTCACCCCTGATTGTTTGTCAAACTGGTAACGAGATTTATTAGGTTTAATATTTTGAATTGGATTATAAAATAGTATTTTTCATTTCCATTCCATGAATTTTTAATCTTACGTGGTGTTTGGCTTGATTTAAAAAAATTAGCTTACAAATACCAAAAACTTATATACTAATGTGAGCTTATAAACATTTAGAATTTTAAATAGTGACTGATAAATATTTAATATATTTAATAAAAAAAATAATTTATAAGCACGTTTACTATTAAAATGACTCAAAAAAAATTATATTATTAAGATTATTTATTAAAAAAATAGGGATAATATAATAAATTGATTAGTGAAACTAGCTTATAATTTAGGTGCTTATAAGTACTAAAATAATAAGTTGATATCATCCAATTTGTTTTTTTAGCTTATATACCAGTTTATGAGCTAATAAAACTGTCTAAATAAATGCGTCGCTTGAATTTATAGTTTATAAATTTATTTGATCAGCTTATAAGATAAATTAAATACTTATTTAATAATATATAATATAAAATAGTATTATATGATATAATACTGCATTATTATTTATTATATTTAAAAAATAATATGGTGCAGTATAGTTACATAAAATTTATTTGGTTCAATGATAATTTATAAGATTTTAATATATTATCAAAATAAAAAATATTTTATAAATATATATGGTATTTAAAAAATTATTGAGAATGTTTCTAAAAACATAAAATTTTCAAATTATGAAAAATTATTGATGCTTTGAAAATTTATAATTTTTAAACTATAAAATTACGATGAGAAATTATCTTATGAAAATGAAAATGAAAATAAATAAAAAATTAAATTATCTTATGAAAATTAAAATTAAAATAAAAAAATTAAATCATATTATATACCATGAAACTATAACAAAACATGAATAAACCAAGCAAGGTGATTGTTTTATCAAATAAAAGAAATGAATTTAGTCCAATAAATAAAAAAAATTAAGTATGATATCAATTTTACAGAATAAATTATAGTAGTAGAACTTTTGACCCTAACCATGACTCATTAGTCTAAGAAAAGAGAAGCAAAGTAATAAAAGTCCTAGGATCTGGTGAGCAGCAAAGAAAAGTATTAAAATTGTGAAAGGGTTTAAGGCGTGGGAGAATCTGTTTTTGGGTTAGTGGCACGCGAACTTATCGCCCCAAATCATGAGTATTGTGAGAGAAAGAAGGCAACATAACAAAGAAGAAAAAATAAAAAGACTTCTTTTAATAAAAGGGTCTTTTGCACTTCCCAAAAATCTTCAAACAAAAAAATTTAAAAGCAAAGAATACGAAATGAGTAAGAGAGCGAACCCCCTCTCCCATAAAAATATAAAAGAAAAGAGAAGAATTAAAAAGCAAAACCCAAGAAGAGTGTCCCCTGTTACAGGCCCAAGGCAAGGCTTCTTTAGCGCCGGTGTCTCCGCTTTGTGGTGTTTGCCTTATTTAATAATTAATTAATTTTCTCTATTCGCTTAATATGCTTGCTAAGTGTTTGTGTTAATGCGTGAGAGAAAAAAGTATGAATGAATTAAATTTGTAATATACATATACTTTGTACACTTGCAAGTGAAAAACTTAGATAAAATCCTTTCGCTGACATTCTGCACTTATGTTTCCAAGATTCTTTCTCTTACAGATTTACATACATATGTGTGGCCCTGGCTTTTGACCACCTTTAATTTCTCCATTTAGATTCTCGATGGGTATTGCTTCGTATTTTGTGCACTACCAAGTACCATTTATAGACTATATATATACTTTTTTCTGGAAATTAACCATATAGTAGAACTCTTAATTTTTTGTGGAACAAAATATATATTTACTACTGAACAAAAATATAAAAATATTGCATGTATATATCAAATTAAACTATGTAAATTTAACTTCAAAATACATTCAATATGATAAAAGTATGCATGAATTTAGGTTGCATACTCGTAGATATAGTAAATAAAAACACACGGGGGGTACATATAAGCCAACTATGTTATTCTATAATTTAATTTAATGAAAAATAGAAAGCATGCAAAGATATGATATAATAAATGTAAAGATGAAAAGGTTGTTATTAAATTTAAAATAATAATAATAATAATAATAATAATAATAATAGTAGTAGTAGTAGTAGTAGTAGTAGAAAGAGGAATATTTAAGAGGTGCATGCGCGGAGTGTTTGATTTATATATTTGAGTAGAAACTAAGCATGACAAACCCTAAAAGTAAGTTTGCTTCTTCTTTGACATCATTCCCCTCACCTTCTTCACCTTCCCATCCCGAGGCGTTTTCTTTCCATTAATACATTCTCTTCTCTTCTCTTCCTCTTCCCACTTCAACTCTTCTCTCTAAACAAGTGCTTCTTCTTCAAAACATGGTTCTTGTTCATTGTTATATCCTTAATTTGTTTCAAACCCTAATTCTTTCTCCTTTAGATTGTTTTTGTGTACTGTTTCATATAAATATATTATTTCGATTCGAATTAATTAAGTTAATTAAGCTTTCGAGATTTGATGTTGATTTTTTTGTTGAATATTGTCGATCAAATACTCACTGATTTTCTTTTGGATAAATATAGATAGATAGAAAGAATATGAAAATAATTGTTTGCAGAAGTTCTGATGATACTATTTGATGACTTCCTTCATGGAATACAAAATAGATATAATGATTTTAAAGATCTCCCCCACCACCACCACCTCCGCTCGGCCACTTCACTGTAACAACCGACAAGACCCGGCCACCACCTCCACCTCTAACTCCACTAACCAACAATTACTTCTTTTCCCTACCAAAACAGATACAAAGATATATGTATAATATCATATTATTATTTATTATTATCCTTTGATGATTATAAATAAATAAATAAAAATATATATAAGATGGGACCGTATCTAGCATTATTATTTATTCAAGTACACTTTTTCCCTTTTGGTTGGTAAGTAATTTAAAGTGGTTTCTGGCACTTCAGCCCTGCAAAAAAAAAATCTCTTCTTTATTATTTCTTTTATTGGTTAAGTTTTAGTGGCACATCACACATGAGTGCAGGGACAGACTTGGAGAGTCGAATGGGGCAAACGATTCTCCCCATTGATAGCCAGATAGCACATACAGCAGGGTACTTCTGGCCACCGGTGATGGCCAACGGAGACGAGCCCCTGATTCGAGTTGTAGGGGTGGAGAGGAGAGTGTGAGGATGAAGAAGAGAGAAAAAAGAGGACTGGGTGACGGATAGCTAGAGGGCATGTCGGCGATGACGGCAACAGAGATAGAGCCATCATCGGCAACGGCAAGAGATAAAAATTTTATTCCCCTTCTACAATTCCCTGGTTCCGTCACTGCATGAGTGTGTATATGTTTCGACTTTTCTTTAATATATATATTTTTAAAAATTATGGATTCAAACTCTAATTTTTTTTTCAACCCTAAAAAACAAAGACTCATTATTCTAGGTATAGCTTCTTTTTTTTTTCAAATTATATTATAGAAGAGAATGTTTGGTGGATGATCGATCATAGAGAAACAAAGAAGAAAGGAAAAGAATACAGAGAATGAAAGAAAGGAAGCGATGTTGGTGAGGTTCAATCCGAAGACGGATTTACATATATATAGAACTGTAAAAGACGATCTCAGATTGAGCCGCGCCAATATCACTTTTCTATTATCCCCTTTCTTCTCTTTTCCTTTCTTCTTCTTCTTCTTCTTCGATCAGAATTATATATATATATATATATATATGTTTCAGTAGTTATGAATGTATAGAGAACATCTACTTGAAGTTCCAGTTGAAGCAATTTTCTATAAGGACATAAGGTAAGCAACTCCCAACTCTTATGCTCGATCTCCCTTTCTTTTTCTTTTATTTATATGTTTGTGGGTGAATTAGGTTTTTTTTTTCTTTTTTTAATTTCTTCTATTACTGTTGCAATGGTTAAAAATGTTCTAGCCCTAATTTGCTTTCCAATGATTAAATTTCTAATTACTATTACATGGTTTATTTATTAAATATTACTAATTTACATTGTTTCTAACTTTATATTATTAATTTCTCATTTATATTTATTTTATTTTTCATACCTCATCAAAATAAATGCAAATATATAATCTTTTTTTTTTCGATCATTTACTGATTGATATAATTGGAAGGAATATTGTGAATGAAAATAAGGAAGGTAGAGAACAAGTTTCACAATTCTCTGGCTTGCACCCTTTTGCAATTAATCAGGATGGGGGCAGGATACTATAGAAAATGAAACTTGGGGCTAAGTATATTGAAGATTGACTTATATTCCTACTTCGAAGTGAATTGAATTCAATATTTAAATATTTTATATTATTAAATATATATGTGTCTATTATTTTCATATTTTTTATCAATATTTTGAAAAAAAATTAATATTATGTACATAATATTTTATATATACATAACACTGAAAATAATATATATATATATATATATATATACTTTTAGAATCAGGTGGTGATGAGGATGGAGCACCTAAATCATTTCCATCCTATTATTAATTAATTAGATGAGGCATGAATTCTCCCATAGAATAAGGCAAAATTATCATTCTTAACTAGTATATTAGATTCATTTTTATTATTTATAATAAATCAAAAAATGTTTCATATGTGCATATATTTATAACCTAAGATATTAGATAGATAAATGCGTCTCCATGAGAGGTATTTTTGGCTTTTTTTAGTTTTTTTTTATAAAAGGATGTTATTATTATTATTAAAAATTGGGAAAAACATATTTGTATGGCTCAACACTACCCAATGCAAAATAAAAACAAAAACGTCGCAACCCGTAAACCCAAGCTACCTAAGGAGCCAAACAAATATGTAAAAAAACCTCAGAATCTCATAACCCTGGACAACAACAGCTGAAACAAAAACAGGAATTGGCTTTTTTTAGGTTACCATCATTGTATTGGTTTATATCAATAAATAAATAAATGAAATGCAAGTCTACACACAAAAAATCAATGGATATCGATCAATAGACTTATGGAAGGAAAACGAAGACAAAAAAAAAGAAGAAGAAGAAGAAGATGAGAATGCAATATATATAAAATTAATATATTAAGAAAATTATAAGGTTATGTCCACAATATTAGAAATTTAAGTAATTTTTTTGTAGATTATTCTTTTGATTTTGTTAAAAGGTTGTGAAATATTGTAGCAGATTGGCTAGTTTCTGCAGTATTGTACAAACAACTAAGATTTGACCGGAGAATTAATCATCCCCACTATTTGCGTGTATTGTTACTAAACAATATTTTGTAAGTTTAATATATCTTATCATTCTAATATATATATATATATATATATATAAAGATTATAAGGTGATCCAAAATCCATTTTGCTGGATTCCAATTAATATGAAGGTTCTAAAGTGAGTTGCATTATAAGCAATAGTGCCAAAGTACCACTGTCGGCACTTTTTTTTCCCTTTATGCTAGTATTTTAATTTTCTTTCTCTTTTGAACCATACATGCATTTATTTTTCTTGTTGAATGTTGCTATAAATATGTATTTTAATTTTCTTTCTCCATTTCAAATTAATAGACATTTTCTATTTTACAAGAATTAAAAAAATTAATTATTTTTATTTAAAATATAAATTTATATGTATTTTTCCTTTTATACTTTTATTTTAGTAGAGTATGAGATATATTTATTAAATATTTCTAGTAAGTAAAATTAAATATTTGTACAATGGAGATTTAAGATATTAACTCACTTATTAAAATAGTAAAGGAGTTATAATTTGAAACAAATGAAAAAGGAAAATCTACTTATTAATTTAAAATGAATTGAGTATTTCTTGACAATTTTTAGCTAATTAACTTTTTTTTTTAGTTCCAGCTATAGTAACCAGGTTCAATATGTATATATATTTACAGGTTATTAAATGTTGTTGTCATTGATTTTTTTTATAACATTTATAAATAACTCTATCTGGCTAGTTAATTATATCATGTACATGCTCGTTAAAGAATGAGTACTCACTCTCACTGATTGAAAAAGGCAATATTCCTTTTGAAAAGTAAAAAAAAAAAAGATAAATAAAGTTTCTGGAAAAACAGCATTGCAAAGTAGCATTATTAATTTCCTTCTAATAATGGCAATTGCTTCCACAATAATGATGATTATAAATTTATATGCAAAAGATATTGATGATTGGTTATGTTTCACAATTATTAATTTATTGTTCCTTTTGATGCATCCATCTCAAGATATTTTAGCTAATTTTCAAAAAAAAAAATTGATATTTATTTCTTTAAAAAATTAATTTTATAGACACGCAAAATTGCATATGTAATTTATTTTTATTGTATATATTGAATTTTGATGCAATAAATAATTCTCAATACCGATCTTCTTTTTAATATATAAAAAATTGCATACTTATATGTGCTATATATAGAAATGAATATCAAATTGATATTGTAACTTGTACAACATGATCTTTTATATATATATATATATATATATATATACCTTTAAGCATTTTATAAGTTATTGACAAAACAAAAAGAAAAATAATATAGCCATAGCATAATAAAAATAAAAATAAAAATTCCCCTTAAAATTATCACATTATCAATTTCCCTATGTACAACATACATTTTTTTTTCAAACCATCTAATAATCAATACTTTGATAATATATATAATTCCTTGGGAAAAAAATTCAAAAAATTTATATTAATTTTTATTTATAAATACACACACACACATATATATATTATGCTTTTCCCCGCATATATGCTTTACTGATATATTTTATCAAAAATAATTATAATTAATTTCGAATGTTTTTGATTTTTTTTCTAATATATCTTTTTGTCTTGATGAATTGAATGTTATATTAATTGATTTTTGTAGATATATATGAAATTGTTTAAATAAATCATTTTTTCATGTACCTTTCTTTTTCCTTTGTTAATGGTTTTAATTATTGCAATTGAAACTTCTAATTTTATAATTTTATCCAATATCTTTCTCATAATCTAATTTTTATGTAGTATTATTTTGTATGTTTCCAATGCTTTAATTGCCTTTTTCTCTTTTTCTTTCATAAAATCTCCCTTTTTCTTTTTCTTTTTTTTTTTCATCTTTTTTTTTCTTTCCTAACAAGAATGGGCATGGAAAGAGTATTTCCAATTCTTTGTGGGGATTCAACTAAACGGGATTAAAAAAATCCTCATTTTCTTTTCCTTTTGAAGCTGAGGATGGGGTGTAATTTTCAGATTACCGGAAATCTGACTTGTATTCTTTGACTTGGAATATCCCATTTCATACCTTATAAAGACTTATTAATATATAACTTCATAAACCCATGGGGTCTGCAATCTTTTCAAGTAGTGGTTCGAAAATCTCCAAACGATTGACTTGGGATTTTCAGGCCAGCAATATACATGGTCTCGAGCAGTGGCGGAACCAGAGACTTATTGAGGGGGGGGGGGGGGGGGGGGCAAAATTACCAAAAGAAAAAAATTACAGACGAATTATGTATAAAATTGAATATTTAATATTACAATAGTTCAACAATTAATTTACATTACTAGATTGACTACACCTAAGAGGTGGTAATTGTATTCTACGAGTTTGCATTTTTTGAAAACGTTGCATAATAGCTTCATTTTCAATTTTTACAAAAATTTCCTTCTCCACATAACACACCAAGCAATCGGTCAGAAAATCATCTCCCATTTTATTGCGCAAATCTGTCTTGATAATGTTCATTGTTGAAAAAGCTCTCTCAACAGTAGCCGTTGCAACAGGTAAGACTAAAGCTAACTTGACAAGCAGATATACCAAAGGAAACATAATGTCATAACCCGTCTCAACCATTTTCTGAGCAAGAGTTCCAATGTCATGGAGGTCAGAGAAAGCTGTATTCCTTCTTACATCAGCAATGTAGGTCTTAAGTTGATCTTGAAGTATCATTCGATCAGTATTGGTGAAATCATTTGGATATAGTTCAGCAAGACGAAGTATTCGAGATCGGTTGAAGTTGGAGAATGAATTTATAGGTGAAAGACAAGCAATGCATAAAAGCAATTCCGAACTTGTTTCTGTAAACCGATTTTCCATTTCTTGTGTAATAAAATCAACAACCTAGTATTGAATAAAAGAAAATTAAGTTGTATCATAGAAATTTATAGTATCATAATACGAAGAAGAATAATTACCTGACAAAATATTTCCACTCGAAAGTAGTGATAATAAGTAATAGGAATACCAGCACGCTTAGAACGTAGACGACCCGGAACATTATCTTCCATATTAGGGACCGTGACATCGTGATCTATACAAAAATCATTAACATCTTGTAATAATTCATCCCATCCATTTTCCCTGAAGTCTTGCAATTGCTGTTTGACCGTTGCAATTAAATGTACAGCATTGTCCATGCATTGATCCTTTCGTTGTAAGACTTGAGATAGATCATTTGTCAGTCCTAAAACCGTCTTCATTAAGTAAGTAATGAAAATAAAATCATAACTTTCCATTTTATCAATCAAGCCCACAGCTGTCCCTTGAGTTCTTTATTCAACTCCATCATCTATTATGTTTTCAAGAACCGCTTTCACTGCTGACCACATAGACAGAAGCCGCACAATTGTTTTATAATGAGAACCCCAACGCGTGTCACCGGGTCGAGCCAAACTTGTTTCTTGATGTAATCCTCTTCCTGATTGAATATCACCTCTTTCCAAACGTTGAACGATTTCATCATGCTGTTTTTGACGGAGAGCATCTCTCCTTTTACATGAAACTCCAACCATATTCACAATCATTGTAACATATTCAAAAAAATTACTCACATATCTATTGCTCCTCGCTGCTGCTACAAGCACTAATTGGAGTTGATGAGCGAAACAATGAATATATCTTGCTTGGGGATTTTCATTTAAAATGAGGGTTTTTAACCCATTGAATTCACCTCGCATATTAGAAGCCCCATCATAACCTTGGCCTCGAACTCTACTTAGTGACAACCCATGTTTTGCAAAGAAATCTTCAAGTGCACTTTTTAAAGACAATGCAGATGTGTCACTCACATGTACCACTCCAACTAATCGCTCCATCACTTGTCCCAACTTGTTAACATATCTCAATACCACAGCCATTTGTTCTTTTACAGAATTATCACGAGCCTCATCAATTAATATAGAGTAAAAGTCATCACCAACGTCCTTAATAATAGTTAGTGTTGTCTCTAAAGCACAAGCACTCACTATTTGTTTCTGGATATGTGGAGAAATGAGTTGATTATTTCCAGGAGCATTTGAATTAACTACATTTCCAACATCAATATTGCGTTGACTGTACCAATTGAGAAGTTCAAGAAAATTACCCCGGCAAAAAGACTTTTCTGACTCATCATGTCCTCGAAAAGCTAAGCCATTTGCTAAAAGAAAACGTATACAGTCAACAACAGCTGTCAAACGTGTCCGATAATGCCTCTCTTGCTCTTGGCTGTGGGAAGATAATATATGAGACACACTTTGTCTTTGATTTTTGAAACCAACATATAGTACTCTTGCATTATTGTGTGGACTATTGGAACCACCAACGTGTTCATTAAATCTCTCCGTGGCCTTTTTCCAATTGCGAAATCCAATTTCTGTGAATGCATTGTCTCCTCGTTTTGATCCTCTATTCGAACTAAAAAGATAACACCAGAAACAAAATGCTGCATCTTTGGAAATACTGTATTCCAACCACTCAAATTTAGAGTACCAATTCTCTCTAAAACTCCTCATAATGTTTCCAAATTCTGTTTGGGGAAAATTATGGCCACGTGGTTGGCAAGGACCTTTTGCCACATATTGTCTTCTAATATCATCCATAATCTCAACATCAAACTCATAAATAGGTTTACGCAATGCGGGGTCACCCACAATATAATCAAAACTAATATCCGGACGCCTTATATCATCACTAGATACCTCCTGACTTGCATGACTACTTAATGTAGGGATCGGTGTCGAAATAGGGAAATTAGAGGATTCACCATATTCATTTCGTATTCTCTTAGTCTTGATCACAAATTTATCCATATCTGTTCAATTTAGAATTAGTTTAACCTAAGTTATATTCAGCATTTAAAACAAAAACAAGACATTAAATTGCATTTTATATTTAAAACCTAATAACAATTCACAAAATACTAACAAAAACAATTATTTCAACATAATCACAACACATATCATTTTAATTAAATTATTATAATTAATTAAAATTCAAATAAACAACAATATATATTTATATAGAAAATAAATTATCAATTTTTACCTAAATCTTAATAATCACAAATACAAATAATAAAAATAAATTCAATTAATACAACATAATTAATAAATTAGATTCTATATTTAAAAACCATATTGATTAAATTATACAACATAATTAATAAATTAATACAACATAATTCAATTAATACAACATAATTAATAAATTATCAATTTAAATTATACAACATAATTAATAAATCTATTTTATATATAAAAAAAATTCCAATTCTTTACCTAAAATAAAAATTTACAAATCACCATTTTTTAACCTAAAAAAAATTATCATAAATTCACAAATCACAATAAATTTAATTAATTTAACTAATTAATAAACTATATTCTACATTTAAAACCCAAAATATAATCTATTTTATAAATAAAAAAATCACCAAATATTTACCTAAAATAAAAATTATCAAATCTCCAATTTTTAACCTAAAAATAATTATCATAAATTCACAAAACTATATTCTATATTTAAAATTAAAACCCAATATATAATCTAAATCTTCAATTTTATAAACCTAAATTATAATAATTACAAAAAAAAAACAAACTAAAAAAAATTAAAAAAAAATACAGATATTTAAAATACCTTGCTGCCGCCGCCCCCGCCTCTGCCTGCTCCGCTGCTCGTGCCGTCGCCGTCGCCCGTCGCCTTCCGTTCACTGTCTCTCTCGCCTGATCGCCTGCTCGCCGTCGCCGGTCGTCTGCTGCTGCAACCGCTCCGCCCCTGCCTCTCTCTGTGCCTCTCTCTCTCTCTCGGTTTCGCTCGAGCCAGCAGCAGAATGCTGCTGGCTTTTATTTTTTTTAACTCTATTAAGTGAAACGGCGCCGTTTCACTTAATAGATTAAAATTTTACTCTATTAAGTGAAACGGCGCCATTTCAAGTGAAACGGCGCCGTTTCACTTAATAGAGTAAAAAAAAATTGAAACAGGTTGTCTTCAACCTCGGTCTCGCTCGCTCGTGCGTGGGACTGGGACTGGGAGGGGGGGGGGGGGGGGGGGCAGGGGCGGAGAAGCAGCAGGCAGGGGCGGAGCTGGGGGGGCGGACCTCTCCCTATATATGTCTGCATTGCCGCCGGCGAGGGGGGGTCGTCCGCCCCCACACGACCTCCCCCAGCTCCGCCCCTGGTCTCGAGATTCACTTAAAGAAAGATTGGATAGGACAATATGTAATAACTCTTGGTTGTTGAGGTTTGAGGATGCTAGAGTGTTCCATCTCCCGGGGGTGCAATTGGATCACTGCCCCATACAAGTTAAATTTAGAATGCTTGTCAATAGCACTCATGCCCTACTCTTTCGATTCCTAGTGGCCTGGCTCATGCGTGATGATTTTACAGGTTGGTTAATGAGAAATGGAACACTAAGGTAAGCTTTTATGAGGCAATAACCACCTTTTCTACTAAATTAGTGCATGTGGGAAAATCGTGTATATAATTAGTTAGTTATTTTAGGAAATTTCTTTGTAGCAGATTTTATTCTTAAAATAATCATGGATTTTATTTAGTGTCCTATTCTAATGACTAGTATTGTTGTATACATTCTTCACTTATGTTCAAATAGAATAATTTTTTTGTTTGCTTCTCAATCATTGACATGATATGAGAGCTGTAGGCTTTTTTCTGTGATAAAAAATCAAGACACAAGCCTTCTATGTAGAGACAATATTGTTGTCTCCTTATACTCTATTCTACCTTGTTTTCTAGTTAAAAAAATAGAGTATTTATACATCTTTTTTTTAGCCTTCATCGCTGAAATAGTTATTATTTTTTCTTTTATGCCTTAGTTGCCATATATCTTGTGAAGCTTTCCAGCCTTTATTGCTGTCACCATTATTGTTTTTAGCCATTTTTATTATCTTGCTGCCATTCAATTGTTAGAATCAAGGAAGCCAATTATTCCAATCTAACATGATGAGGAAATCAAATCCCAATAACCAAGGGAATTGCAAAACATTCAAACTGCCTACAGGTTATAACAACAACAACAATAAAGTCTTAATATCAAGTTAATTGGGATAGGTTATATAAGTTTTTCTTTTCCACTCAATTAGATTTAAGGATACTCTTTTAATAAATTTAAAATAATAAAATTATTTTATACATTTAACACTCTTATACCTTATATATGTAAAATATATACACATCGTATATATAAAATATATATACAAAATACAAAAATATCACTATGCTTATTATTAGAAAATTCTCCATAGCTGTAATAAAATAGATAATTGTTTAAAAGATAATTTAATGAGTAAAAAAATTTATATATATTGATAATTAAATGTTAAAAATACCAATTTAAAAAAATCTCTAAAAAAAATTCATCAGAGTTTTATATATAAATCAAACGTCCCAAATTTTTTTTTCCAAATGTCCAACATTTTCCTCCAAATATATTCAATATTTCATATTCATATATATAAATATATATTATGTAATTCGATAATTTACAACACTTAATTATTTATTAATTAGACATCATTGCATATAATAACATAAAATTTATAAACATCATGAGTTTAAATCTAAAAATATTTATTTACATGATATGCGTGCTGGCATTGATCTTGTGACACGAGACCAAATTCCTAATACTAATCAAATATTTTAGACTTGGTTAGGTATAACAGTACTCTCTATAAATCCCTTGTTATCTGCTAGATGAAACAAAAACACTAAGCTACTAGCTTAGCGGTACATAATTTGAAAATTTAATTTAAAAAATAATGCATTATAAATTCTATTAAAACATAACATGATTAATGCCTTTATGTACATACATATTCTTAAACTTTATCAAAATGCTACAATCACATGCATTAAGTCCAAATAATTTTATATAGTATTCAAGTTTTAGAGACATTGATTTGGTCTATCACAACAGTTGACACCTCTGTGTCTAGCCCCAAGAACAAATAATATTATCAAACTGACATCATTGTGTCTAATCCCGAAGGTAAATTATATCATTAGTAGTGATACCATCGTGTCTAGTCTCGAAGGCAAAATATATCATAGACATGACAAATCAATAGCACCAAATACAATTTTCTGAAATAAGATATTAGATAAGGTAAACAAACATAATTTCACATTATCACTTAAGCATAGTTAATTTCATCATTCTTTATTTTCCAACACCTTTTTCTTCATTTGTTTTTCTCAATTTCTTACATACTTTCACAGTAGAAATTACATTCTTTGTTACGTCCATAACGTGACCAAATGTTACTTTTTAAATTGCAAAAAACACATTTTGCACAACAATGTCATTAGCTATTTTACAATGGCTTAATAATTTATACATTATGCACATTACATATTTTAATACAAAACCATGTATTTTACATGTGAATGTTCACATTAAAGTAGCATAGCACAATCATCATTGTACAATGCAACATGCAAATTTAAATGCAATTTAACACATAATTATTAAAGTATGTACTAACCTCCAATTATGATAACTTCCAAGCCAAATTCACTCCCTCTCCTTCACTTATCCAAAAATTTCTTCACTTCTTTTATTGAGCAATACCACTCTACTTAATTCTTAACCAAATTACAAGTTTAATTAAACCATTAGAAACATAATTCTACTCACTTAACCAATCAAACTTCAATTATCACAATTTTACTCAATTTTCACTAATTGCCGTAATATCCTTTAATTTTAGAAATCATTTCTAATCAATTCTATACTAAGTTTTAAGTTTAAATATATCATTAGGATCCTATTATAACACCTTTTGTCAATTAAACTTTAATTATTTATACTCTTTCTAACAAAAAAACCCTATCAAAATCCTAATTTACTCCTTTCCTCTTCTAAACTACCATCAAACTCAACCATTTCTACTATCTTACCTTAAAATAATTACTTATACATCAAAATAACATCATAGCTATTAATTAACAATTATCTAAGCCTCCATAAAATTTTTATTTTTCACATAATCAAAATTCTAAGAAAATCTACTTAAATATAAGGTAAACTTACCTTTTTTCTTGTAATTTCCTTAAAATCTCTTTAAATACTTGAAGAAATTTGAAGAATTTAGTAAGTTGAAGAAGGAAAAAACCTCTCTTAGGCCTCCATGAAAATCGGCCTACGCTAAATAAGGAAGAAGAAGAAGAAGAAAAAGGGG
The DNA here is from genome assembly GCA_947685225.1 of Garcia nutans. Classification (NCBI taxonomy): domain Eukaryota; kingdom Viridiplantae; phylum Streptophyta; class Magnoliopsida; order Malpighiales; family Euphorbiaceae; genus Garcia; species Garcia nutans. The sequence continues at coordinate 2,719,007 of CANTUV010000051.1, read as the reverse complement.
TTTTTTATTTTCTATCTTTCATTTACAACCATATATATATTTAATTATGTAAAAATTCATACTTTTCTTCTTCCACCCAAAATAATTTAATTTTTGATTTATTTTTTTAAACTTTTAAACTTTTTATCTTTTTACCCTTTTTTTACTTTTTAACTTTTACCATTTCACTTTTTAATTTTTTCATTTTCTAGTGAAATTTATGTTATATATATTTCACATATAATCCATATATTTATTAGCTATTTTTTCCTCCAACATCTCACTTAATCCTTTAAAATTATTTATTTAATTATATTTAATAAAGCTACATGCATTATAATACCATTTTTGTCCAAATTAGTTAAAGTTTTTTTCTGTCTCTTTTAAATATTTTTACTTTAACTAGTTCGATTTTTCTTGTAACACTCTCACACTACAAGAAAAGTTAAAATTTGCAACAAATTTTTGCAACTGATTACATATGTTACAACCATTTTGTAAAGGATAATTATAAAAAAAAGTTTAAAAATTTTGCAACGAAAATTTGTAACCAATATGTCCATTACAAATATTGTAACGAATTTGCAACGCCTTTGTCACATATTTTCAATGAAATTTTGTAACTGATTTTTTTCAGTTGCAAATCATAGCGGGAAATATTAACGCTATAATTTGCAATGAATTTTGCAACGGATTGCAAATTTTGTAACAACATTTGCAATGGATTGTAGCCGTTGCAAATTTGCAACAGTAACTACCCGTTGCAAAATTATTTAAAAATAGAAAGAAAATTTTTCAACGGATGTTGGCCGTTGCAAATCTATTATAAAAGTTTTTTTTTTCTATATTTTTATGTTGTATTGAAAAAAAATATTTTTTAATATAATAAATACTATATTTTATTAGAATTAGAAACAGAATAGGAATAAGTTAGTTGATTACAAACAGAATTACAACTCCTTATCCTAATATAATAAGGATAAAGGAGCAATGTATATAAGAATGAGATATGGCTGAATGTAATTAATTAAGCAGAAATAAAAAGTTTTCCCCTAATCATCTATTCCTAATCCCTAATTCTAATTATTAACATGGTATCAGAGCAGAAGGAAGTCCAGAATTCATCATCTACCTATCATTGAACTAAGAAAAAATTCATCATAGTTCAATTGTTCATCCAAATCCTAAACCAGAGCAATTCCTTTGAACCGCTACAATGGCGTCAGAGGACAAAACAGAGTCTAGCTCAACAGAACCAAAAACAGAGACGAACTCAACAGGAATTCCACCAGAATTCATAAACCAATTGTACAATCTATTCAAGAATGCACAAAATCAAGATCAGAAATCCGAAGAAGAAGGAGGAACCCTAAAACTTGAAATTAAATTGAATGGACAGAATTACTCCCTGTCGTCGAAGATGATGCGCATTGCATTAGGAGGGAAGGGAAGACTCCATCACATCATTGGGAGTCCAGAATCGCCAGATCCGTCAAGCCCTCAGTTTTCAAAGTGGCAAAGGCATGACTGCCAAGTTTACAGTTGGATCTTGTGCAATATTGAACAAGATCTCCTCAACGGCGTGACTGAATACGGAACCGCGAAAGAACTTTGGAGAGCATTAGAAATAACCTATGGATCAGGGAGCGACTCTCTGCAAATCTATGAACTCCACATCAGAGCCTCCCGGATGATGCAAGGAACAAGCAGTGTGGAACAATATTGGATCTCGTGTCAATCAATCTGGAAGGAGATCGATCGGAGACAGCCAAACCTGATGACCTCTCCAACAGATATCAATACCTACAACCGAATCAAAGAAGAAACAAGATTATATCAATTTCTGTCGGGACTGAACCAGAACTATGAAAACACGAGAAGAGATATTCTAAAAACAACTCCCCTTCCATCGATTGAATCTGCATATGGAGAAGTCAGAAGAGAAGGAACTCGACAAGCCATCTTCTTCGGCGGCGTCGAAGAAACAGGGATCGGTTCAGGTCTGATGACCAAGAACAAAAGTAGATCTGTTCCAACAAGGTCAGAAAACGATAGCAAAAACAACAACACCTCATCATCCCTTGAGAAGGTAGACAAATCGAGCCTGGAGTGCTCTCATTGTGGACAGAAGAAGCATACAAAGGACCAATGTTTTGAGTTGATCGGTTATCCCGAGTGGTGGGATGAGAAGAAAAACAAAAATAAATCGACCAAGAAAGTCACCACCGGCGGCCGCATAAGTGCTACCAACAGCAACGGTGGAGGCAGATCTGGAAGGGCGGCCATGATGAAGGTTGAAGAAGAAGTGAAAGAGGAACCCGATGGTAAGCAATTAACCCTAGCCTGTGTTTTGTGTGCAGGAAGTGTAGAAGACCCAAAGTATATAAAGCCCACCAAACCTGATCCAAGAGAAAACAGGCCCATCAAGGAGAAAAGATGGGCTCTTGATAGCGGAGCGTCTGACACCGTTACACATGACCTGGATGACTTAATCAAACCCGGGACTCCACAGAAAAAATATCTTCAGACTGCTGATGGAAATTTATCGGAAGTAGTTAAGACTGGCACAATTGAAATAACACCAAATATTAAATTAAAAAATTGTTTGCTCGTGCCCTCTCTTTCACATAAACTTTTATCAGTAAGTCATGTAACTAAAGAACTCAACTGCACTGTGTTGCTCACACCGTATTTTTGCATATTACAGGATATACCGACGGGGAAAATCATTGGGCGTGGTACTGAACGCCAAGGACTCTACTATGTGGATGAGATGACTCAACAAGGAACCATGTTGCTTGCTCATGGGACTGCAGATAGACAAGCTTGGTTGTGGCATCGACGACTTGGACATTCTTCACCGGGTTATCTCAAACACTTATTTCCTAGTTTTTTTAAAGAAAGCCAAAACTTTAAGTGTGAGACATGTATATTGGCTAAAAGTCATAGAAAAACTTATTCTGTTAGTAAATCAAGAAGTGACACTATTTTTTCCTTAGTACACTCAGACGTATGGGGTCCAACTCCGAATAATACTAGATCTGGCTTTAAGTACTTTGTGCTGTTTATTGATGATTTTTCTAGAATGGTGTGTATCTATTTTTTGAAACATAAGTCTGAAGTTTGTGGAAAATTTATTGACTTTCATAAAATGGTTCAAAATCAATTTGAAAAAAATATTAAAGTCCTTAGATCAGACAATGGGGGTGAATTTGTGAATTCTACACTAAAATCTTTTTTTTTCGAACAAGGAATTATTCACCAAACTTCTTGTCCAAATACACCACAACAGAATGGAGTAGCTGAGAGGAAAAATAGGTTTTTGTTGGAAATTACTAGAGCGTTAATGATAGAATCGAGGGTTCCTAAATCATTTTGGCCAGAAGCTGTAAAGACAGCCGTTTACCTTATAAACCGGTTACCAACCAAAATACTGAAATACCAAACACCCCTAAAAACTCTTGCCACTCAAACCTCAATACCATCCACTTTGACTATTTTACCCCGAGTTTTTGGGTGTAGTGTTTATGTCCATATCCATAAAAATGATAGGAACAAACTTGAACCTTGTGCTATAAAATGTGTATTTATAGGATATGGGGTAAATCAGAAAGGGTATAGGTGTTATGATCCAAAAACACATAGAATATACACTACCATGGACTGTGATTTCCTTGAAACAGAATATTTCTATGCCTCCCAACCTATAAGTCAGGAGGAGAATACTAGTGACTTATTCGGTTGGATGCCCAGTCCAACTTTATCTGACGTAGTCCCAAAAGAACAAGTTAGTGGTTCCACCGACGACATCTCAGAAACAGAAGTTCAAATCTTGGGTGATTCAAATCCAAATCTAGAAAATTCCCCAGAGGATATACCTGAGGTATGTAGTCCCACTACTCCTGTTCCTATTGCTATAGAAAAAAATATTACTAATGATGACAGGATAGAGGAACCTGAGGAAGAAAGGTTTTTACTTCCAACCAGACGGAATCGAGGGGTACCACCAAGGAGATATTCCCCAGAACATGTGCCACGAAGCAGCAGGTACCCAATAGCCGAAGTTGCTGTTGGAAAGATGTCAAGGGAAGGCCGAATATTTTCTTCCATTTTATATGATGAAAAGATTCCCCGGACGATCTCAGAAGCAAAAGAAAAGAAAGAATGGAGAGAAGCCATGAAGACTGAAATTGATGCATTGGAAAGAAATCAAACATGGGAAATATGTGAGTTGCCAGTGGGAAAAAAACATGTGGGATGTAAATGGGTTTTTACAATCAAACACAAAGCTGATGGAACCATTGAAAGGTATAAGGCGAGACTAGTAGCAAAAGGGTATACCCAGACCTATGGGATTAACTACGAGGAAACCTTCTCTCCAGTTGCAAAGCTTGATACTATAAGAATTCTTCTTTCTATTGCAGCAAATCAAGATTGGCCATTATCTCAATTTGATGTTAAAAATGCTTTTCTTCATGGAAATCTAGAAGAAGAAATTTATATGGAAGTCCCTCCAGGATATGAATATGAAAAAGGAGAGGTATGTAGATTGAACAAGGCACTTTATGGCTTGAAACAATCGCCAAGGGCATGGTTTGGGAGGTTTGCAATGGAAATGAAGAAGTACGGGTACAAACAAAGCAACTCCGATCACACCTTGTTTATTAAAAGGAGGGGATCCAAAATTGCATGCCTCATAATTTATGTGGATGATATGATTATCACTGGGGATGATAAAGAGGGGATTGAAACACTAAAGAAGAATTTGTTCTCTGAGTTTGAAATGAAAGATTTAGGAGGACTCAAATATTTTCTGGGAATAGAAGTGTTCCGCTCTAAACAAGGAATATTTATTTCCCAACGAAAATACATTTTAGATCTCCTTGCAGAAACAGGACTCTTAGATTGTAAATCGGTTAGCACTCCAATTGTTTTAAATCATGGCTTACAAATCAGGGAAGGGGCTGAACTGACAGACAAGGAACAATATCAACATCTGGTGGGAAAACTGATTTATCTTTCCCATACTTGACCTGACATTGCATATGCTGTTGGAGTGGTAAGTCAATTCATGCATCATCCTCAAAAGGAGCATTTAGATGCTGCTTTAAGAATTGTCAGATATCTGAAAGGTTCCCCCGGGAAAGGAATCTTATTCAAGAAGAATGGCCATTTAGAAGTTGAGGCTTATACTGATGCAGATTGGGCTGGAAATCCAATGGATCGAAGATCAACTTCTGGATATTTCACCTTAGTAGGCGGCAACCTGGTTACTTGGAAGAGTAAGAAACAGAATGTTGTAGCTAGATCAAGCGCAGAAGCTGAATTTCGCGGGATAGCTAGAGGAGTAGCTGAAATACTTTGGGTAAGAAAACTACTTGGTGAAGTTGGTTTTGAACCAAAAGAAAGATGTGTTTTGAAATGTGATAATAAGGCAGCAATTAGCATTTCAGAAAATCCAGTACAACATGATCGAACAAAGCATATCGAGGTTGACAGACACTTCATCAAAGAGAAAATTGAGGAAGGAATTATTTCACTACCCTTCGTCAGTTCAAAAGATCAGCTGGCGGACATTCTTACCAAAGCAGTCTCCGGAGAGGTATTTCACAATGTATTGGGCAAGTTAGGAATTGAAGATCCCATGTCCTAACTTGAGAGGGGGTATTAGAATTAGAAACAGAATAGGAATAAGTTAGTTGATTACAAACAGAATTACAACTCCTTATCCTAATACAATAAGGATAAAGGAGCAATGTATATAAGAATGAGATATGGCTGAATGTAATTAATTAAGCAGAAATAAAAAGTTTTCCCCTAATCATCTATTCCTAATCCCTAATTCTAATTATTAACATATTTAGATTTTTTTACAATGCTTTATTATATTTTTATAAATTAATCAAAAAATTTTAAAATTACATAAATATTGAATTTATAATTTATTTAATTAAAATAAACATTAATTATACTAAATATTTGTTTAGTATGTGTAAACATTTTATTAAATTGCAATTCATAAATATTTATTGCTATATTTCTAATTAAATTACAATTATACTCAATTAAATATTAACACTTTTGTGATATAAATATAGTTTGGAATCCATTGATTTTGTAATAAACTAGTTTTCTTTAAAGTGTAAGAATTTAGCAGTTTAGAAATCGATTTTAAAAACAGATTACTATCGGTTTGTAAACAGAAACGATTCTGAAACGAAAAAAGAATAGATATAATTTTTAGTGTTTTGAAACCTATTATAAACAGATTTGAAACCATTTCAAAAACGGAATTTTTCATCTTTAAACCGTTTGCATTTTTACAAGGAATTTTTCCCACAAAAAGTAGTAACAAATTTATAACGGATCAGTAATGGATTTGCTGTAACCGATTTGTGTCTGTTAATGAAATATGGAGGGAAGTTTGCGAGCTAAACAATTTTCTCTAAATTTATAATCATGTAAGATTTCGTTTAAAAGGCGTTGTTAATTTATAAATTAAAATTGAAAAGTCTTCAGTAGCCTGACAAAATTATGGATCGTATATTTTATTGTATAAAAATTTTAATTAAATTGTCTTTATTTCCGTTTTTATTTCTATTTATATTTTCGGAGATATAGGCCAATGTGTTTACTTTCACCTTTTTTTATTTCATCATCTTTTTTTTTTTTCTGAATTGCTTCTCTCTCTCCCTCGCCGCTCTCTGTCTCTCTGTCGCACTTCTCCGGCATCTCACGCCACCATCATGCTCTCCCTGTCTCACTTTTTGGAAACCTTAAGCCCCTCTATTTCACTTATTTCAATCGAAGAAGCTTTGTCTGAATAATCTTTCATTGGTCAGTTTCATCGAAGAAGCTTCATCTATTGGTATGTTTTTATTTTCGAAATTTTGGTTGCTTTATTATGTCAATAGTTCACGATTCTATGATTGTTTAAGGGTTTTGGTAATTTATACTATCTTTAGGTTTTGTTAATTTCTGATAAAAATTTTAGGCTTTTTCTGTGTGATTCAACCATCAAATGCCTGTGTACTATTTACTCTTTTTTTTCACTGCACTATGGACAAATACAGAAGGAAAGAAACAAATCCAACAAAAAATGCATAAGCAGAAAGAGTTTGAGAACAAAAAACAAATGAAAATTGTAGATATCGAGAAAAAAAACTGAGAGAACTCAGAAAAGATAATGTCAAATAGATTAGAAGACTTCTCTTTAATGAATAATACAAAAAGTTAATGAAAAGCCAAATACCTAACAGATAGAGACAAACACATACAGGAAAAAGTTGAGTAAAATTTTAGGCTTTTTATAAGCCATCAAGATTGCAGCTATACTCTCTCTTTTCCCTTTATAGTGGATTTGTATGATTATGTGTCGTATGTGACGTTGATAACAAAAGGAATTAAAAGACAAAATAAAAGATAAGTAGCGACAAGTTGAAAAAAAATTAATTCTTTTAGCAGTAATTAGCTAAACTCTATTCAGTGATCAATAGACAATATATACAATATTAAATGCTAATCATTAGATAATTAGTAACATTTTGGCAGCACCTCATTAAGGATTATTTCAAATTTGTAGTTTTTGTTGGAGAAAAACTTTAGATACCGTTTGAACATAACTTGTAATTGTATTAAGCCAATCCCATATTAATCATTGATCACAACTAGATAAATTTAAGGAGATTGGCAACCCACTCTCATGAAGTTGAAATATTCTCTTATTGTGCAGCCAAGTAGGCTTTAAGCAAATGCTATAATATACATTTGATAATTCAATTTCATAGTGTAGTCTAGTGCTAGATTAGAAAGAAAGTATTAGAAATCATTTTCGTAGAAGAAAATTGAAAATTGAAGGAATAATTAAACTAGCCTTTTTCTGTTTTTCATTATTAATATATTACTAATCTTATAGTGAAGAATATGTTAAGGTATAATTATACCTTATATATGTACAGAATATACACCGCATATATATAAAATATGTATGCCAGATATAAAAATATTAACTTCTTAATCATTTAAAAATTTCTATAATTATAAGAAAAATATTTTAATACTTAAAATATATTTTAATAGCTAAATTAATACCTACATTAGTAATAAATTTATAAAAAAATACAATTTTAATGAAAAAACCACTGAGAAAAAATTTACTAAAATTTTATTTATATTTCGGATATTCTCAAAATAGCAAACATTCATAACCTGCAAGAAAACATGCTCCCAAAAATATTTTCTCATCCATTTCTCCAAAATTTCCCAAAGACTCATTTTTCATCTGACATTACAATACATATACATATATATTTAATGTAAATCAACAAACTTTAAAAATTTACAGCTTTAATACATGCCGTTATATAATATGCACATAATCAAATACAAAGTAGATATATATATACATTATATTCTGGCGGACTAGTCTCGGGGCAAAAATAGACATTAAGAGTAATCAACCAAAATCTAAATCTAATAAAGTCTAACAGAACTCTCTGGACTCTTTGGATCTACCTTGTCACCTGAGAGATGGAATTCAATCGCGTTAAACTAAAAGCATAAAATGCACTTTGCTACAATGTCAAGCAACATATGCACAATTTTATCAACTTATCAATCATCCACATACACTAAGCCCAAAAGTTTTTATATATTGGTCTAGTTTCGAAAATATTATTTTGGTCTAGTTTTGAAAATATTATTTTGGTCTACCTCAATTATTATGGCACCAGCGTGTCTTACTTGTAGGTGCAATAATATCTGTGATATCAACGTGTCTCGCCCGAATCGTAATAGTATCTGCGACACCAATGTGTTTCATCTAAAGGCATAATCACAACCAACAACAATTCTCCGAAATTAGCCTGTATATAAGGTAAACATACAATCACATTTCTCATATTCCATTTTTCTCTTGTTTTTCCACATTATATATTCTTTTTTCACTTTTCTACTCATAATCAGTATCATTATTACATACATTACAAATGTGGCGAACTTTCATATTTTAGTATATAATTTGCACTTTCCATAATTTATACCTACCATCATATTTAGCCATTTTTAAATGGCTAATCATGCCATATTCAAATCATATTAAACATTTACTTTAAACAATACCGAACACATACATTCTTTAAAACTCAAGTAACATAATACATACATTATATGTAATGCATTATGCTTTAAACAATGAAATCAATTAACATAAGCGCCAAAGTATGTACTTGCCTCAAAATTGCTACAATATAAGCTAAAACTCCACCCAACAACAAGTTCTCTTATTGCCCTTCACCACTTTGTTATGAAAATTTGACTCCACTCACTTCCTAACAAAAATGTGAGTGTACACAACTAATTAGAATCACTTTTCTATAAATATTAACTAATAAAATTCAATTTAACACATTTACTTCAAGTTTCCATTTTCGTTCCCTAATGCACTTTGATTTTTGGAATTCCATATTAACCCATTCCAAATTATATTTTATATTAATTTCTATCATTAAAATCATAATTCTACTCACTTTAATAATTTAAACTTTAAATTCTACAATTCTGTCCAATTTTTTTTTTCAATTTTTGCCCTAACATACCTTAATTCTAGAAAACTATTTTAATTAATTTCAAATTGAGTTTTAAGTTTATTTATATCATTAGAATCATATTGTAACATAATTCAACCAATTAAATTCAATAATTATCAATTCTTTAGAAATTCTTCATCAAAACCCTAAATCTCTTATTATCTTTCTCAAAATTCAACCAAACTCCATCATTTCTTCAATCTAACCTTAAAATCATTGTTTCTATATTAAACTAACATCTTTCCACACCATTAACAATTATAAAGTACTTCATCAAAATTACTATTCACACATATTCATATTTTTTAAAGAAAGCTTGCATAAACTAAGAAAAACTTATTACTTACCTAGGAAATCTTCAAAACTATTCTTGATTATTTGAAATCTTTAATTAATTTGATGTATGAGAAGTTAAAATCTCTCCCTTTATCCACCATGAAACTCAACCAAAAGAGAAGAGAAGGAAGAAGATTAAAAATTTGGTGTTTTGTTTTTTAGTCTTCCTTTATTTTCAACCAAGTAATAATAATAATAATATATTTAGTTATTTATTTATTTTAAAATTATAAATTTCTTTCTTCCATTCATAATTAATTTAATTTAATATTTAATAAATATTCAAAATTTTTCATTATTTTTCACTATCTAAAAATTATTTTAATTTTGAATTTTTTTTATTATTATATATATTAATTTTTACTTTCATTTTACCACTTTACTCTTGTTACTATTTAACTTTTGTCTTTTATGAAAAGATATATATATCATGTATATATTTGGTATATTTAACATATATTTCTCATATACATTTTATATTTCTTTCATCAAACACCTCACTTAACTTTCCAAATTGTTAATTTAACTTAACTTAATTTAATTTTTATTTACTTCAATCTTAGTGAATTTAAGGATGTTATAATTCTTTTCCCCTTAAGTAATTTCATTTTCAAAATTACTTACTATAGTAAATTAAACCATCCAAACTAAATACTATTCCAAACTCCTTATAAAATCAATTTTCACCTCAAATTACAAAATATTTACTCTCCCCTTAAGGGTATTCTCTGGCATCTTCATAAATCCCTAAACTAATGCAAATATTTTGCACCTCTTAACAACATTATCAAGTAATAACCATTTAACTAATGCATAAACAATAATATAATCCATTAAGAAAAATTACCTCTATCCACCTCTAACGTATCCTGCTGTCTTCACATCCCATAGACCCTCTATAATGATCCTACTCCCTCCGGCCAATTTACAGACACAAACACCTCCCTTTGTCCATATCCCGTTCTATTATCTCTACGACCTCTATCGCCTCCTCTACTACTCTTTTTTCCTTTATCACTAGGCCTGGATACAGCAGTCTCTGCTTGTCTAGCCCTTGATGGCTTTGGGCACTCTTTTACATAATGATCATGAGATCCGCACCAACAACATCCTTTAAAATTAGCTCACTAACAAAAATCTCTATGCATTCTATCACACTGAGTGTAGGTAAGTTGAATGGATCTTTAGGAAGTAGGGATAGGGGCACTAGCTACCGATGCTGTAGGTTTCTGCCTCTGCCAAATAAGCCTACTAGTCTGCTCTTGACTCTCTCTATCACTCTGTGAAAAACTTTCCATCCCCCTCTTGTGAAACAATGACTTTACCTTGGTCTGAGGTCTCATGGCTCTACTCTCCTTTATCCTAGCTGCAGCTGCAAGCCTCTGGGCCTTCTCAACATTATGTGTAGCAAATACTAATTTGGTGAAATCCTCATACTGCACTGCAACCACATGGCACATAATAAATAGCTTCAAACCTTCCTCAAACCTCTTACATCTATCTCATTAGAAAACATATCCCTTGCATACTTACTCAATCGGGTGAAATCCTTCTCATATTTTATAATTGTCTTTGTGCCATGCTTCATACTTATAAATTTCTTCTTCTTGGTATCTTTATACTCTCGAGGAGTATACTTCTTAAATTTTCTTAAGATATATCCAAATGACAATGCCGATGGATCAACCAACTCGTGAGGTTGAGAGTCTTCCTTTGCCAAGAAATCTCCAATTGTCCAAAGTTTGAGAGTCTTCCTCTACAAAAAAAAAAAAAAAAAAAACTCTCTACCTCTTTTAAGAAATTTCTCCCCGTCCAAAAAAAATTCTAAAAAGTCTCATCCTTATTTTTTTTTAAATTGTTATTTATAGCAAAAACATAATGATAATTCTATTTGATTAAGGAAATATAGGTTATTTAGGAAAAAAAATTATAAAACCGAGTAAAAGAAGGTTTTGGCAAAATCGGCAACGTTGTTGGCGAATGGGCCTGCGGGCTGCGAGAATTGGCCTGCTACGCGAGAGCCTGCTGCGAGAGGATCGGCCTGTTGCCAAGTGAGAAAGTTTGCTGCTACGCGAGAATTGGCCTGCGGTGCCTGGGCGAGCTCCCTAATTCGCCGTAGGTGTGGCCTGTGGCGAATTGGCCTGCGGCAGGCCAATTGGCTGTCGACGCGTGGCGTGCACCAATTCGACAGTCCAATTTTTTATTTTCTATTTTTTATCATTTTTATATGTATATATTTTTATTATTAAAAATATTATATTTAAAATATTTATAATTAATTACATTATTATTAAAATAATAAAATAAATAATAAATAATAAATGTTATTTTATTACAATAAACACTACATTTAAAAAAATAAATAATGAATATTATTAAAATAAATAGTAAATGATAAATAATAAATATTATATTTTTTAAAAAATAAGTAATAAATATTATTAAAATAAATATTATAGAATAAATATTATATAATTAAAATAAATAATAAATAATAAAATTTAAATAATAAATACTATAAAAATTATTTGAGACTGTTTTAAAATTTTTGGACTGGACTTGGTAAAAAATTAAGGGTTACAGTAAATTGAAGTAAAGTTGATGTTTATGGTTGTAATATGTGAAAATAGGGTTTTTGTAAGAAATTTTTATGATTGTTAAATTGAATTGTTTTGTTACTATTTTGGTATATGAATAATGATTTTATGGTAAAATGATGAAAATAAATTTGATTTGTTGAAGTTTAAACAAAGTAGAAAAGAGTGAAAATAAGGTTTATGAGAGTGTTAAAGGAAACAATGATGTCTTATGTAGGTGATGAGTATTACTTAAGCATTGGTTCAATGTAAAATGATGGTTGTATTTGAAATATATTTGAAATATATGAAATATATGAAGGATATGAAAATGGATGTGGAAACTTGAAAACATGGTGATAAAACATTATTATGTATAAAAATGTGTGAGTGGACATAGTCATAATATATTAATTAAAGGTAATAAATAGTAATGGTATATATCTATAATGTACATGAAAAATGTGGGAATTGGATATACATGTGTGGATTTGAAAATAGATGAAATATGATGAATTATGTAAAAATATGACAAAATGGGTAAGTGAATGGTAATGTTTGATGCAGTGTGTTTGTGATGAGATAAAATATGTGGAATGAGTCACATTGTAGATGTGACTGATGATTGTTGTGAAGTAAGGGTTAAATGGTAATGAATATGTGCAATATGTTTTGAATGTGTAAATGGAAATGGTTATGTTTGAGATATGTGATAAATTGTGTGGAATTGGGTCACATTGTGAATGTGACTCATGATTTTGTATTGTGAATGTGAAATCGGTATGCAAAAGAGAAAATGTGTATTTTGTGTAGTGTTGAATGATTATGAAAAGTTATTACTGGTATAGTTGAGTCAACTTGCCAATAGTAGGTCATGGTGAATATTGTACCTTCGAGCGAGACATACTAGTGTCAAGTGTATTTATGCTGAGGAGACGGCCTTCGAGTGATGATAGACACTTTATCTCCGGTTTGAGAGAGGGAGCCTTTAGGTGATTTAAGTGACACTTGCCCTTGGTGTCAATAGAGGCGTCCTACGAGTGATGATTTGACACTAGCCTCGGTGTCAATAGAGACGACCTACGGGTAATGATTTGACACTAGCCTCAGTGTCTATAGGGCAGCTTTCGGGTGATTGATGTGGCATTTGCTCTGGTGTCGAGGTGAATTAAATTGCACTTACCCCTGTGTCGAGGTGAATTAAATTGGTTTAGTACAGGAATTGGTTGGGCTCAGTGTGTGTGTATGAGAATGTGTGCATGTATAAGCTGCTGAGGTGCTTGTTTTAGGGTCTATGAAACCTTAAATATCTTTTTGAAATAAATGATGTGTTGTGTAGTGGTATTTATATGTCGATAAGTATTCATTTTTATATTTTTAATTATTTATTATTATTAAGATATGTACCACTAAGCAAAATAGCTTAGCATGGTTGAATGTATCGCGCAGGTGACTGAACTGCAAAGTAGAGTGACCAGAGTTAGTTTGTTATTGAAGCATTAATTTTGTCACGAGACCAATAGTGTCAGGGTTAGCATACATTTATTAACTACAATATTATGTATTTTAGTAAATACATTGTATGTATTCTAAATATATGTTGGGAAGTTATATGTATATATGTGTGTATATATATTAAATATGAAGTCTTGGCTAAATTGTTGAGACTATTAGAATATTGTTGCTAAATGGAGGTTTTGTGAAATTATTATTATGTTTTGGGAGTAAAATTTCATGCAGGTTGTGTAATTAAATTTTTAAAAATTTTAAATTACAGATAAAACTCTAGTGACATTTTTTCAATGATTTTCTATTAAACATACTATTTTTAATTTATAAAGTGTGCGGATTTATTAGTAATATTTTTCTTTAAATATTATAGATACTTTGAGGTTGAATTAAGTGATTTCTACAGTGAATGATTGTGACATTCTTGTATTTTATGTAGTACTCAATATATATGGGTATATATACTGTACGTACATAAGTTATAAGGGTGTTATATTTATTTTAGTATAAGGTATAAAGATGTTACATTTATTTTCTTATCAGAGTCTAGGTTTGAGTTTATCGACCTAGGTGAGTTTCAAAGATGAGAAAAGGGAATTTTAAAATAGTTTTTTTGTATTTTAATACATGTATATACATTAGCATTTGTGATGATCTCTGATGTGGTAATGTTCGTTCGATATAACAGATATAAGGTGAGATGACGTTTGGGATGCATAGATCAGAATGTCACAGTGAAAGCGTTATTCTGGAGATTATAGATTAAGAATTTTTGGGACTTTTATTTGAAATTAAGATTTATAGTTGGTTCAATTGATAAAACTGACAGTAAGAAAATTATTTAGATGTGAAATAAAAGTATAAGAGATGAGTATTATAGTTGCTGAAAATTCTGCATGTATGCTGTAAAGTGATATTGTCTGAATATTTGGATTAATCTAGAGATGTTAAATAAGCTTGAAATTTTAGTGTTAGAATGTATGTATGAAATTTTGTAATTTTTAAAGATGAATTACTATTTAAGAAAAATATAAGAACAAAAATTTTTGGAGTAGTTCGAGCAATTAAGAATCTGTAGAAGTTGAGAAATATATTTAAAAACTATAGCAAACCAACCTAGGAAAATTTAAAATTTTACATACAACATCATGTATATTTTTGGAGTACATGGTTAAAATTTCATAAATGTTTATTAAGGTTTGGTACCTAAGAAAAATAGATAATCATGTGCTGCCAGAGAAATTATTAAATAGATAAATTTTGTGGGTTTGAAAGACTGATGAGGGATTAAAAATGAAAAATTAAGATTGACATGAAAGTGAGGAAGTCATGCAAATTTTTATAAGGGAGTAATAAACTAATTTCATATGACAAATGAATGAAGAAAATTTTAAAAATCTATATATTGATGAGTAGAGGTATGAAGAAGGAATATGTGGGTTTTAATAAATTAAAACAAAGAGTTCCTAATTAAAATTAAAGAGAGAACTAGTATATGGCAATAAGTTATTTATTAAGAAAGTATATTGAGGATTTATTAATATGATGTATAGTATTAGTTAAGTCAATATTGACTATGAGTAAGTAAGAATTTAAACGTTGTTTCTTATATTGAGAAATTAAAATATAAATCTATATAAACGGATTACTAAGTTAAAAGGAGTTGAGGTTATGTATACAATCCATATTTGGTTGCATGATTGAGATATACTCATTAATGTGCTATGTGGAAATGGATATTATAAGAAAGAGTAATAATTTTTTTTAGAATATTTAAGGTAGATGTAAAAACTTAGTAATGGATATAAGATGACTGTTTAATAAATAAAATTTTAATTTATTTCATGAATGTTAGTTGATTGATTAGTTAAGACATGATCCAATGGATTTACGTGGATGGAATAAATTAAAATATAAGGAGTAAATTGTGGGATTATTTGTAATTGATATTAAATTATCAAAAAATTTGAAAGCTAATGACAGAAATAATTTGGAATGCACTGGTGTGATATTATTTTGACCCGACTGAGTTTTTGAATGAAATTTTGAATTGGTTTGTACAATATAAATGGTTAGTTTAATGTTATTTAAATACTTAATGATATGTTATAACTAGTAATTGATTAATGATTGGAAGTATGAATTTGGAATTTAATTATATGTTTGGAGAACTAGGAACTATATATACATTGGATATATGTAAGTGAAGAGTTAATATTTATTATTAATATTTACAATGGTAATTATAAAAAAAATGATTATAAGTATCTGTACAAGAGAGAATAAAGGACCATGTGGTTAGTCATGATGAAAAATGGTGATAATAAATTTAGAAGTTAATTATGCAGAAAGTGAAGATTGATAGTTAATTATAGTGAAACTTGATTACCACAGTAAGTAATTTTGATGACGAAATTATTTAAGGGGGGAAAAATTGCCATATCCATAATTTTGGAGAAATTAAATAAATATTTAAAGGTATAAAAGTTGTAAACACACATAATATACCTAGTGTATACATAACATATACATATTGTATATTAATTATATATGTTGGATATATATATTATATACTTGATATATTTAATATACATATAAAGTATATTTGATATGTATATAAGATACACATTATTTATGCATATGAGTATTTATATTCATTAAATATATATTACATATTACATAATATATACACTGCATAAATATATATATATAATGGTACATGTAAAATATAAGTAACATATATAAGACATATACATATATATATATAATACATATTACATATATGTGAGGTATAATTTGGTGTTAGAAAAGTTGATGATGGTGGTGGTGGTGGTGGTGGTGGTGATAATAATAATAATAATAATAATAATAATAATAAAGGGAAGAGAGAAAAGTCAAAGAAGGAAATAAGGTGATTGGTTAGAATTATTTAATTAATTATATATTATATATTTATGGATGTGAAAGTGATATGTATGATAATAAATAATAAAATAATAATAAAATGAATTAAAATTAAAATATATTTTAATGGTAGCAGAGAATTATGGATTTTAATTAATTAATTAATTAATTAAAAATCTATATATATTTGTGATTAGAAACAAAAGAAGAAAGAAAGACCAAAATAAAATTCTTTCTTCTTCTTCTTCTTCATCTTGGACGTGTGCTAGTAGAGAGTGAGAGAGTTTAATTTTGGCTTGTGCAATACATCAAATTTATAAGAGATTTAAAGAGATTTTGATGATTTATTGATGAAATCAAGTAAGTATATATTTTAAAGCTTTTATTTTAAAGCTTTTAAGTTTATTTATGAATGTTTAGAGAGAGAAAGTGTGTTTTATTTGTTTAAATTGTTAGTAATTGAGTTAATATGATGGAGAGGTGATGCTTTGATGATTTTTAGGGAAAATGAGCTTAAATGGTTAAAATAGGGTTATGTAGTGAAGTTGTATAAATTAGGGTTTTGGAAGGGATGATGATAATTGTTAAAATGGAATCATTAAATATTAATTTAATGTATATGGTATGATTCTTTGGTTAGAATCTTGATATGGATGAGTTTCAGTAAGTTTAGGATTATGGAAAGAGTATATATAAATAGGGTTTCCAACATGGGTTATTTTAAATATTGAAATGAGATGAATTAGGGTTATTATAATGTAAATGCTATGAATTTATAAGTGAAAAAAAGTAAAATGAGTGGATTGAAGTAAAGTTGGTGTTTATAGTTGTAATATGTGAAACTAGGATTTTTGTAAGAAATGTTTATGATTGTTAAATTGAATTGTTTTGGTACTATTTTGGTATATGAATAATGATTTCATGGTAAATTGATGAAAATAAATTTGATTTGTTGAAGTTTGAACAAAGTAGAAAAGAGTGAAAATAAGGTTTGTAAGAGTGTTAAAGAAAACAATGATGTCTTATGTAAGTGATGAGTATTACTTAAGCATTGGTTCAATGCAAAATGATGGTTGTATTTGAAATATATGAAGAGTATTAGTGTTATGTATTATAAGAAAATTTAAGAACATGTTAGTGATTATGAGATATATTGTGATTACAATTTTAAAATGTATGTATATGAGTTAAATTATATGCAATGTGAGAAAGAATGGTGAGAAACATAGGAAATTGATCCAAGGAATAAGGATATGAAAATGGATGTGGAAACTTGAAAACATGGTGATAAAACATTATTATGTATAAAAATGTGTGAGTGGACATAGTCATAATATATTAATTAAAGGTAATAAATAGTAATGGTGTATATCTATGATGTACATGAAAAATGTGGGAATTGGATATACATGTGTGGATTTGAAAATAAATGAAATATGGTGAATTAAGTAAAAATATGAGAAAATGGGTAAGTGAATGGTAGTGTTTGATGCAATGTGTTTGTGATGAGATAAAATATGTAGAATGAGTCACATTGTAGATGTGACTAATGATTGTTGTGAAGTAAGGGTTAAATGATAATGAATATGTGCAATATGCTTTGAATGGAAATGGTTATGTTTGAGATATGTGATAAATTGTGTGGAATTGGGTCACATTATGAATATGACTCATGATTTTGTATTGTGAATGTGAAATCGGTATGCAAAAGAGAAAATGTGTGTTACTATGTAATGTGGAATAATTATGAAAAGTTGTTGTTGGTATAGTTGAGTCAACTTGTCAACAGTATGTCATGGTGAATATTATGCCTTCAGGCGAGACACACTAATATCGAGTGTATTTATGTTGAGGAGACAGCCTTCGGGGGATGATAAACACTTTGTCTCCGGTGTCGAGAGAGGGCGGCCTTTGGATGATTTAAGTGACACTTGCCCTCGGTTCAATAGAAGCGGCATATGGGTGATGATTTAACACTAGCCTCGGTGTTAATAGAGGCGACCTATGGGTGATGATTTGACACTAGCCTCGGTATCTATAGGAGCGGGCTTCGGGTGATTGATGTGGCACTTATCCCGGTGTTGTGGTGAATTAAATTGGTTTAGTGTAGAAATTGGTTAGGCCCAATGTGTGTGTGTGTGTATATATGAGAATGTGTGCATGTATAAGCTGCTGAGGTGTTTGTGCTTGGGTCTATAAAATCTTAAGTATCTTTTGAAAATATATGATGCGCTGTGTAGTGGTTTTTATATGTTGATAAGAATTTGTTTTTATATTTTTAATTGTTTATTATTTTAAAGATATATACTGCTAAAAAAAATAGCTTAGCGCGGTTAAATTTATCACGCAGATGACTGAACTGCAGAGCAGAGTGACTAGAGTTAGTTTGTGATTGAAGTATTAATTTCGCCACGAGACCAATAGTGCCAGGGTAAGCATACATGTATTAATTATAATATTGTGTATATTAGTAAATATATTATATGTATTCTAAATATATGTTGGGAAATTATATTTATATATGTGTGTATATATATTAAATATGAAGTTTTAGCTAAATTATTGAGACTATTGGATTATTGTTGCTAGATGGAGATTTTGTGAAATTATCATTAAATTTCGAGAGTGAAATTTCATGCAGGTTGCGTAATTGAATTTTTAAAATTTTTGAATTACAAATAAAATTCTAGCGAAATCTTTCCAGAGATTTTCTATTAAATATACTATTTCTAATTTATAAAGTGTGTAGATTTATTAGTAATAGTTTTCTTTAAATATTATAGATATTTTTTGAGGTTGAATTAAGTGATATCTACATTGAATGGTTGTGACATTCTTCTATTCTATGTAGTACTCTACATATATGGGTATATGTACTATATGTACATAGGGTATAAGGGTATCACATATGTTATTATACACACTAGAGAAAGTAGAGAATTGACAAGAACAAGAAATACAGAGGCATAAGAAAGGAAAGGCTAAATAATTAGCATTGTTAGAGGAGATTGAGGCTGGACAGTTTTAAGAGATTGTCAATGATTCATAATAAAAGTGAGGAAGCTAGTCTCTAAAAATGAGGCATGCAAATTCCTAAAATTAGTTAAGTAAAGTAAATACAAAGTGATTGAATAACTAAAGAAAGCTCATGCGAGAATCTC
This sequence comes from Garcia nutans, assembly GCA_947685225.1. Classification (NCBI taxonomy): domain Eukaryota; kingdom Viridiplantae; phylum Streptophyta; class Magnoliopsida; order Malpighiales; family Euphorbiaceae; genus Garcia; species Garcia nutans. The sequence goes on along the minus strand of CANTUV010000051.1, from coordinate 2,698,955 downwards.
GTTGTTGTCTTTACTCTTGAATTATAAATCTCATTGAAATGCAATACTCAAAAATGATGAAACAGGCACATATTTACCAATACATAATTGTAGATAATTTGAACAATATAGTTGAAAGTGTGATGTCAGCTAATTACATATCTTTTATTAATGATGAAATACATGGAGAGAAAATTAGACATATAAAAGCTTTACATGTATTAATTAAATGTAAGGGATATTCTATTGACACGGTTCTAGGGGACAATGGGTCATCTCTAAATATCTTACCTAAGTTGACTCTTGTAAAGCTAGCAATTGATGAGATATACGTGCTTCTTGGCTCTATGATAGTATGAGCTTTTGACAGAATTATGAGAGAGATTTTAAGGGATATAAAAATACTTATCCAAGTGGCTCTAGCCACATTTAACATTAGATTTCAAGTAAAGGAGATGGTGCAAACTTATAGCATATTATTGGGGTGATCGTGGAAACATTTAGCAGGAGCAATACTATCATCTTTATATTAGAATGTCAAATTATTTATTAAAGGAAAGATGATTGAGATTTTGAGAGAAGTAGACCCTGTAATTACCAAGCCAATATTAATCCCAAATGTTAAAGTAGTTGAAGCAGCTTTTGAAAATTATTATTATTATTTTTTGGAGTATATTCCACGGGGTGTCCAGACCCATATCCGTATAACGGTCCATGAGCCCTACTAATCCCCGTTCGCACCCGGGCTTAAGGGATAAATCCCCGTTTAAGGTGCTGGCCCAAGGAGTATTTTACTCCACCCGGGAATTGATCCCATGACCTGGAGGCTCAGGGAGCAAGTGCTCACCAACTAAGCTACCCACTTGGGTTTGAAAATTATTTTCAATCCTTTAAAATGGCGAATACTTCTTATATTAGAGAAGGGTTAGTCATGTCAACTCCTCCGTTATCTAAAACAGTACATCTTATTGATTTTAATGAATTGATTTTAAATCTTTGAATAGTCAATAGTACATTGTATTTGCAAATTTAATAAGATTGAGTTCAAATTAAAATTAAAATACAATTAAAGATCAATTTAATATCAATGATATCTTTAATAAAAGTAATTATTAAATTATTTTACTAATTCATTAATAATTTATATATTTAATTATATAGTTAGAATAAATGTAAAAAATATATCGAATGCAGGTTATATATACAAAATAAAAATAATATATACACACAAATAAATTTATGTAAAATGTAAAATCAAATAAATGGTAGCAATAATATATTTTAGAAAATAATAATAAATAATTAATTAGGAATTTTCTTATATATTAAAAATTAATTATATTAAAGGTGTTTGAATTTTCATTATTTTTTTTAGTGTCTCGATATGTTTTTTCTAATTGTCTCAACTATTAAAATATTTGCAATTTATTGCATAATATTGACTGCTTTATCTAAAAAACTGTCTCGGATGGTTTATGCCTAAATGTCACCAAATATTAAGTTTATGTGGACTGTATGAGGAGGAAAATTATTTCTTACATTCTTGACACATGACTAAGTGCTGGTGAAATTGGCACTGAGTACAAATACAAATTTTATAAAGTGAAGTATATATATAAATTAAATAAGAAATAATTCATTTTTATTTATGTAATGTACTTGTTTCTTTGATTGTATTATTACAATAATATCATATTTTTATTTTGTATTAGTTTAATATTTAATATAAAATTTAATTATAATAAGCATATATTATTAATTAGGCTTGGCAACAAGGCGGAGCTGGGCGGAAGAACACTCTCTATTTTCATCCCCGTCTTAGGAGGGAAATTCTCGCCCCATTCCCATTATACAAATGGGGAAAAATATTCCCTCGTCTCCATCCCCTTGAAAATTTTATTTTTTTTAATTTTTAAAATTAAAATTTAAAAATATAAAATAATAATAATTCATTATAATTATACATTTAATAAGAAAATAATACAATAAATATATGTAATAAAATTTAAAAAATATTATAAAAATAAGATAAAATAAATTAAAATAAATTTATTTTGCATGTTCAAATAATTAAAATATACTATAAATAATATAATATATATAAATAAAATAATAATATATAATAATATATAATATATATATATAACATGTATAATATAATATACATATGTATATTGTATATATAATATGTATATAATATATATATAGTATGTTTATAATATGTATATTACATATATATTATATATATTTTTCGGATCTCCACATGGACGGGAATCCCCGCAGGCCGGGTTGTATACTCTCTATTCCTGCTTCGCCCCATCCAATGAGGAGAAATTTTTTTCCGTCCCCGCGGAAAAAAATTTCGAAAAATCTCTGCCCCATTAAGGGCAAATCCGCATTAAAGCCGGAGATTCCCCGCCCCATTGCCAACCCAATTATTAATTAAAAATTCAAAAAAACTAAAATGATCTTTAAACTTATCATACCATATTGTGGATTGAAATTTTATATTTTGATTGAAATTAATTAAACTCCTTAATTTTGCAAATTTGATCAATTGAATTATATAATTTGATTCTTAATTTTTTATTAACTTCACAAAATTAAATAATTGAATTAATTCTTATCTAAATTAAAAAAAATTAAATTGATAATATTATATTATATGTTCTAAAGTCATTTTTTACTTTTAATACTAAAAATGACAATACTGTATGAAATTTTAATAGTAAAAGATTTATTTTACTAGGGATCATGTTATATTCACTGCTAGAGTTTGGTTTGTACTATTTGAACTATCTATTGCCTTCATTTATTTTTGTTACCAGCGACAAAAACAAGATTCAACCGAGGAGGAGTTAAATTTTTAAAGTAAAAAAAAAAATTGCATTCAACAAAAAAAAAACTACATTCACCGTATAATAAAATTCATTGCAAACAAATTCAATATAAAACTAAATAAAAGTAAGTTTTTTTATATTACAATAGTATAATAACTAATTTTTATTCTTGATTTAATAATGATTGAGATAGTAATTATATTTTACAAGTTTATATCTAATTTTTGGTAGTTTATATTCTGGTTGATTTGTTGGTAAATTATATACTAATTTTTTTGGGATGTGCTCAGTCTTTATTTTCTATATACGTATATTTTTATATGTTATTTCTTAAAAAAAATGAGAAGTTAAATTACTATATTTATAATTTTACTATTTTTATTTACATTTTATCTACTTAATTACTCTACGCACCCCTAAACGTTAAAAATCATCTTCAATATATTTCAATTCAATTAATTTTTAATTTTTTAACTCTCAAACAATCTTCACCATTTCATTTTAATTACTCCACTCACTGTTATATTGTTTAAGGCTAAAATATGGGGAAAAAATCAATTATGAGTCTAATGAATATCTTAAGGTAAGTATTTAATAGTTTCAAGTATTGTAAATATAATTAACTAATTTTATTATCGAACCAGTTTGGTCAAAGGTGGTTGAACAATTAGATTATTCAGTTGTATATTATTGAATATATTACATTATCTATCAAATTGTAGCATAATATAAATAAATATTTAGCTCTAATTTGGTGAATTAAATCTAAATTTTGACTTTAGCTCGCTGGACATATTTTGTAACACCCACAAATTTTAAATAATTATAATAATAAGTTAAAGTAAAAAAAGAAAAGAAGGTAGATGATGGGTGGTGGATAGTGGAGCTCAATGATAATGATGACGATGATGATGATAATAATAACGAAGGAAAAAAAATATAATATATTTATACCTTATATATATAATATATTTATATCCTATATACATATATAAAAATATATATATAGAATATAAGAATGCTACAGTAGATAAATATATAGAAATATTTACTTAAAAACTTTAAACTTATTCAAAAATTTAAATATTATATGCATATTTATATAGCAAATAAATAATAATAATTAAAATATTATTTTAATTAAATTATGTAAAAATTTATAAAGAAAATTTGTTAGAGTTTTGTTTATAAAATTATTATTTTCAAATCTTCAAAGTTAATAATTTTATAGGAAAAGTGCACTTCTAAAATTTAATTTTCGCAAACTTCGCAATTGCTTCAATTTAACCAATCCAAAGTAATACAATAAAATCAAATAGTAATCGATAAAATAATATTTATATAAATTTTATGTTGATATAATATTTACAAAATCTTAATTGATTTATCAAATATAAAATAATTATAATTACAAAACTATAATTCATTCGAAACAAAAGTTTTATATGACATGCAACACCAATTTAAATAGTCTTCTAGTAAGAACTTTAGGTTTTCATTATCACCCTCAAACCTAATTATTCCCAGACTGATCGGGACTTCTTCTATTTGTAGCTCTGTCATATGTGTAATAAAATTTAATTATGCCAAGCTATAAAGCTTAATAGAACTTACTTTGGAAATAAATAATTAAATAAATTAGAAACTTTAATTTATAACAATTTAATTATAAATCTTTTCATTAATAAAATAATCATAATTTAAAAAAATTTCATAAATTTCAACCATAATTTAAACAAATATGCATTTTTAATATTTTAAATATCAACATACTTAAATTATGCGCATACCCAATTTTTCATGTTTTGGTAATATTAAACAGGTTCATCGCGATCTGTAGGTCTCAACACCAAAGATAACTAATTATGATACTGAAATATCTCATCTGAAGATATATAAAAATCATATCATAAGTCTCATTGAAACTACAGTATCTCGACGTCGTAACATCGCGATACCATAATATTTTTTTCATTTGCATAAATATAATAATCATGTCATGACATATTTATAATCGTCAATATGTCAACTTGACAATGTCAAATTTAATATTACAAATAAAAAATATGTGTAGTGCATTATAATATAATAATATTTCCATCAATCTTTCAAAATTCATCTCAAGTCATTATTTTCATATTTTTTTCATAATTTATTAAAACTCACATAATTAATATATTTAAAATTTTCATAATTCATTTGATAAATAATTTAGTATTTGAATTCAAATTTAACATTTATATAAATAAATAAATTTAATAGTTCAATGACTTTTGAAATACTTTAATCCATTTTATAAACTATAAATTTCATAAAGTAATATTTTTCTTTTAAATAGCCAATTTAAATCGCGTTTTATATTTATATTATAATTTCATAAAATTTAATATTAATTTTATAAATATAATCAAGTAATAATTTAAAAATAATTCCAAAGGCATTTATATCATAATTCATAAATTTAATATAAATTTCATAATTATAATCAAGTTACAATTTAAAAATAATACCAAAGAAAGTTTATGTCAAAAGCATAATAATTTTTATTAAATATTTTCAAAATAAATACAGACTTCTATTAGCTCCAAAATCAACTTAATTACTTTTCAAAACTCAAAATAAAGAAAATAATTTTTTGCCATCTTAAATTAAATTGACAAAAAATATTTCTAAATCAACAAGGGTTCAATTTTTCAATTAAAATATTTTCTACTTAAAAATATTCAAATTAAAATCGATTTTATGCAATGTTATCTAGCTAAACAAAAACTCAATCCTACCAAAAAAAAATTATATTCATTAAGAAATTGCTAAATGTTACGTTATTGAAAATTATGTTGGATTCTCAAGAGAGAATGTGAACTTCATTTGTTGCTGAATTTTTGAAAGAAATAGGTTAATGAGTGGGGTGTATAAATTAAAATTCGGTATCATAATATAAAGGATAGTATAATAGTGGTGTAATAATAAAAAAAAATAAAATTTAATTTTTATAATAGTGGTGTGCAAATAAATTAGTGTGTTAATATTTTTTTTGTGAAGTGTAAACATCTCCAACTCATTTAAATAGCTAATTATTGTAATAATTGAGCACAAAAATATTTCTTCTTTTTCATAATTTTACACTTACAAAAATTCAAATTTACAATTATTTTAAGTAAACACTTGTCTAAACACACACTGTAATAGTACTTCATAATTCTAAGGCTTTTTGTTCAACATTAATGTTCAAAAAATCTTCTTTCTTCATATAATAATTTAGCTTTTTTTCCCAACAAATATATTGATTTGTCACCCCCTCTTATTCTCTAGCTAAATTATACCAATTTGCAAAGCAACTAAAATTGGCAGCAGAATTATCAGAGAGAAAATAAAAATAAAAATAAAGAAGACGAAACTTAAAACAAAGTGCGAGTAGCCGAGTTTAAGAGGGATTTGGTATGTAAAAAAGAAAATTAAGAACTAATATATCTTATTATTAATGGTACGTCTTGGATGCTTATTATTTCAGTGCAATTTGCCATTCATTTCTTGCCTTGCCTTAATCATTGTTGTTTGGTGTACACATCTATATATTTTATCCAGGATTTTTGCAATCACCAACAAATCAAGCCAACTGACAAGAAAATCAACCACATGATGTTTATCAATAGTTCTTGTCTCCAAAAATAATGGTAAAAGGATTTAGGACTTGTTTGGTATCTATTCATTTTTGCAATTTTAATTGTTATTAGTCATTAGTGAAAAAAAAATTATTAAAACGTACTTCCTTCATCTTATTAAAATTATCACTTTTGAAAAAAAATAATTCACGAAAATTGTTATTTTATAAAATAAAAAAATTAATTAATTTTTACAATTTTATCATTAATATTAATGAATTAATTAATGAAGTGAAAATATAATAATTTTAATATTATTGAATTGATAGAAGATATTTTAGTATGTTCAAAATAATTTTTTATAAAATTAAAAAACACATGAGAATTTTCTTAATAATTGTTTATGAATTAAAGATGATGATTTTAATGGAATGGAGATAATATTAATTTTTGACACTTAATGTCTTAAAATTTTCACTTAATTAAACTAATATGTGCAGGGAGTGAAAATTAGAGAGAAAGTGAAGTGCCTAATCAAAGGCATCAAGCCAATGCCGCAGCAAATAGTTTACAAAGAATTCATTTAGGGAAGCAGAACTATAAATTTGGATTTCCTGAAAGGTTGGCTACGGCAAGCTCTTAACGTGTGCATGTCTGTATGCTGTTTCTCCATTAATCAAAAATTTTGTTTTTTGGAAAGTATCACAATCATCTAATAACAAGGGTTTTCTTCTTTTTTTTTTCCAATATATATATATATATATATTGTGACCTGTCTTTAAAAATACAAAAATAAAATATTTTTAAAAAATATTTATATATATTTTTTTAAGAAAAATTCATTTTTTAACTTTTAATTTCAAAAATATATATTCAGAGATATGCATCCATTTTTTGAGATACATATTTAATATATTAGAAGTATATTAAAATAGGGGAGTAATTTTTTTAATTTAAACAAGTGAACTATAATCTAATTTTCCTAAAATTCTAGCTATGCAGCTTTGTGGGTTGGAAGTCTACTTATTAATCCAATATCGGAATTCAGAAAAAAAAAAGTAAATAAATAGAAGTGCAATTTATAATTGTTTACTCAAATTCAAATGTTCTTCGATGTTTAAGTTGGCCAATTGAAATTAATTAAAAATTTTAAACATGTTCATTAATTATTTTTATAGCATGGATTTGAAAGTTGATGCCATTAATCGAGGCAAGAGTGCTCTGTTACAGGAAAAGATAGAAAAGTTGGTGGCAGAGCTGTAATGTTCTTAATTTGCTCAAGGCAAGCATATTCTTTAAAAGTAGGCAAATAGAAATCTCACAACACAAGAGAATATATATTTTTTTCTTGCGTCATGTTTAGAAATAAGATTCTAATATGATTGTGATACAAAATATAGCAAATGATGACATAAATATGTCATGAGAAACCTTTGCTGTAACTTTTCCTGGGAAATGATTTGGAGAATAATTTAAAGCTATGCAAGATTCTAGTTTGAATGTGATTCGAATAGAGTTGATGATAAAGTGGGCATATTGTCAAAGATTTTTATGCACCAATTAAAGGGAGAGACATATATGCCTTGTATCTTTTACAGTATTATATGATATGAGGTATCAGCTTTTCGAATAATACAAGCAAGATGAGTTTGTCTTCTGGATAAAGAAAGAACTCTATGGACACTGGAAGGCTAAGGTGTTCATAATTTGCACTTTCCTAAGTAACCCACAAAATATAAATAGATAAAAATTGCAATTTTGGTTTCAATAGATGAATTTAACAAATATGGAAAAAGAAACTGTCATTATATAACTACAAGAGAGAAGCACAATGCAATTCCAAAACCTCAAGCAATTGACATTCAAGTAGCTAAATATAGCAATCTTAGAAATGGAAGCGTTTTTTTAAATGTAATTACAAGCTATATCTCAATTACAACACAGGCAAATCGCAAGGTTAGCTGCTTTCTAGTTTGAGGTTTCACAGAAACTGATTTACCTTCTCCTCTTTTTTGATGTCTTTCTAGCTCAAGAAAATCCAAAAACACACAAAAAGTTGTCACATAACCGATATACAAAGGAAGACATACCAACCAAACCTTTGTTTTGTTTCATAATTTTGAGCCAATCAAGGAGACTTAACATTTTGATTGTTCATCATCTACAACGCTGCTTGCTAGTAGTAGTCAATGGTGAATCTCTGAGGCTTTTGGATGAGGCATTTGTATGCTGGTGATGAGTTCCTTCAGATTTCTTCTTGCGCCTTGCTTGTTGAGACATACGAGAGTGGTAAGATAAGATTGCAAGATCATTTAAATCTTGCAATGGAGTGAGAACTTTCACCACTTCGTCCATTGTAGGGCGGGACTTTGGATCCCTACTAAGACAATTATAAGCTAATTGAGAAACTTTTTGAACCCCTTTAAGGGAGTAATTCAGCTCCAACCTAGGATCCACTAGCTGGTATGACTTGTCACCTAAATAAGGCCTTGCCCAAGCAACAAGATTCTGTTCGCCACTAGGGCGCTTCTTGTCCATTGATCTTCTACCTGTCAAAATCTCTAGCAGCACTACGCCAAAGCTATAGACATCACTCCTAGATGTCAAGTGTCCTGGATAAATGCAGCAAAAACACACAATTTGTTAGATCTACAACCAGCTAACCATGACAAGCACTGAAAGTTTGTTTGGCATTAGTTAGAAATTGTTATTCACAATTTTAGGCCGTTGATGAAAACAGCATGACAAACACTGAAGGTTTGTTTGGCATGACAATCACTGAAAGTTTGAAATTCACCATTTTTCACCATGACAGCACTGAAAGTTTGGCATTATGTTTGAAATTGCTTTTCACCATTTTAGATACCATTGAAAAAAAAAAGAAAACCATTTTGAAGTGCTGTTTATCACTTACGTGCAAATATAAAAACTTGATTCACAAAAGCAGGATCTACATGTGAGATTTAAAAGGCTTCAAAGAGTCCAAAACCATGAATTGCATCTTATATACCTGTCATCACATATTCTGGAGCAGCATACCCATATGTTCCAACGACCCTAGTAGAAACATGAGTTTTATCACCTTGAGGACCAGCTTTTGCTAGACCAAAATCTGAAAGCTTAGCATTGTATTCCTGTTAAAGAGATTCTTATATTTAGGATTCATTTAAAGAAAAGGATTCCAAACACTACAATGTATAAATATCAATCACCACGTACTGAATCAAGCAAAATGTTTGATGTCTTAAAATCTCTGTAAATAACTGGTTTTGGACCGCCATGAAGAAATGCCAAGCCTTTTGCTGCCCCAAGTGCAATCTTAATCCTGTTGGACCATGGAAGAGGTATTGTCCCTTCAAAAGTTTGGAAACATCAAAATTTTCTTCATAAGTTGTGCAGGCAAGAGAATTAAAGAAAAAATTAAAGACAGAAAGTCATTGAAAGTGTTCAAAAGTATTGATTTCATCAGCTTCAAGAAAATGTCAAATAAAGAATAAAAAGGAAATCCATGGCTTATTAGGTACATCACAAAGTTTCACAAAAGTACAAAAGTAATTACAATTCTGAACCAAAATTTGCAGAAATAGCATAATGTATTATCCGAGGACAAATCAGCAAGGCATGTAAAGAAAAACATATGGAAATGGAAATCTTTCCATGATAAGCGACAATATCTATTCAGCACCATGGCATTGTTTGGCCAGAGTAATTAAGAAAGAAAATGGAAGAAAGTAGATAGGAAAGTTCTATTCAGAGAAATATCGAACGGTAGAAAATAAGAATGCCTCCTGACCATTTTGATTAAGGATCCAGAAATAGATAACACATTTTAAGTGATCCAGCAGTTGGTAAAATTACTAAAACTCACTTCTAAAAAGATGATTTTCAAGACTTCCTCGCGTCATAAACTCATAAACAAGCAGCCTTTGATCATCCTCAATGCAATATCCAATAAGCTTAACAAGATTAGGATGGTGCAGTTGTCCAAGAAAATCCACTTCAGCCTACAAAAAGAGAGACAAAGGAAAATAATGCTATGATGTCAAGTCCCTCACTTGTATTCATTTCACGCAACAGTCTCCCTTTTATCATTGATCTACTAACCCAAGAAAGGCAGATAGTCTACTAACCACCCATTCTCTATGGCCTTGAAGACCATCTGGCTTTAAACTCTTCACTGCGACTGTGACTCCTGAACCTGGTTTTGCCGGTGCTGTCCCGTTCTCCTCTATCCATCCCTTGAAGACATATCCAAATCCACCCTCTCCAAGAATGCTATCAGGCCTAAAATTACCAGTTGCTGATTTTAGCTCTTGAAAAGTGAATTGTAGTAACTGGCACGGAGATTTGTTATTTGTTGGTGGTGGATCAGGATTATCAGAAGATAATTGTGCTTCATTTGGAGGACATAACTCTCTATTGCTAGCATTAAGGTATCTTGTTTCAGTAGCTGAAAAAACATAATTGAGTGTAAGACCCAAAATTGAGTGTAAGACCTCTTTCTGTACTTCATTGCCAATTTTTCTTAGTTTGAGCTGTGAAAAAGAACATTTGAAAATGGGTCCACGGTTCAGCTAAATATAAAGGAAAAACAAGAGAAACTCAACATTTATAAAATTTGGGAATTTGAGTCATTATTAATTCTATCTTATGAAAAGAAAAAAGTATAGGATTTAGGCAAAGATTTCAACTTTGTTGATGTAGTGAGTCAAAAAAAAGAGAGAGAAAGTGCATTTCACATTGCCTAAAACTCAAGAGGGTACCTAAAACTCAAGAAGGTGATCTGTGTACAAAATCAGTTAAAACCCAGTTTGTGATCTGTCCCATAATGCCAACTCATAATTTCACACAACAAATTAAGGTTTTTGAGATTATAAAAGCTCAGATTGTTAAAAAAGAACTTACTAAAAGAAATAAACTTGAACTTCTTCCTTAACAGATTAGATAATCCATATAGGAGCTAGTCAATAACAGAACAAAAACAATGTGACAGAACAAAAACCGGAGAGACTCCTATACCTATAAAGAAGGAGGATTTTGGCAGAAGAATTAGAGTGGAAAATAAGAAAAAGAGAAGGCAAAAAGAAAGGGTGATCAGAAATTAAATGGGCAATTATATATAATATATTACCTGCATCATAAACAAGACTAGTGCGGGGGATAGTGTTAGCAGAGTCTCTAGAAGCAGAGGATTTGCAGGCACCGGTAACACCGCGTTTTAGAAGAGCCCAACAGCCACACTTATTATTCTCCATTAGAAACAAAAAAAAATAATAATAAAATAAAATTCTTCTTTAATTTGAGTTGTGGCTCTATCTTTCTAACATGGGTTGTCACTATAATTGCATGGGATGTGAAAGAGAAGTGAGCAGAGATTGGTCATGGTAATGGTAATCGGATATGAGTAAAGAAAGAAAAGAAAGAAAAACAGAGGAGAGAAAAGGAGAGAAGCATATAAGAAGTGGAGAGAGATGAAGAGAGGAAAGAATTGAATTGAAAAAATGTTGTTGAGAATTGGTGTTGCTGTTGGAGATTGCAGGCATCATCATCACCATCATCGCAGTGTGTACAAAAAGAACTTTTTTTCCACCACCTTTTGTTGTGGGGGAGAGACAATGGACAATGGAGAATGGATCCCTCTCTCTCTCTCTCTCTCTCTCTCTTATTTTTCCAAAATTACCAAAGTCTCTGCTACAAGATAGATATTGTTAACTTGAGCAAGCCCACCTTTTTTTTTTTTTTTTGCAATATGTGCATGTTTTATTTTATTTATGCTTCCATTTTTTTTATTTGAGTTATTTTCTATATATAATTTCTATTTAAATAATTTCAAGAGCATATAGTTAAAGCTGGTATTGATATAATACTGGGTAAATTTTAATCTAATATATCCTAAGTTAATTATAATATTATTGAGGTAGTTCAGGCCCTTTCTTTTGTAGTCTAATTTAAGATTTTAATTTTCTTTAGCAATAAAAAAAATTCTAATTTTAAATTTAAATCGCTAGAATTTTAATTTATGGGATGAAAACTTATAACTAAAGTATCTCATCAGAAAAGCCATTAGTGTACAGTGATGAAATTAAACCTTTATGGCGTAAATATGAAAAATATAAAAATTTTAGAGAATAAATATAAATATAAAAACTTAAGTAGAAAATTTAAAAATAGGCCAAATGTTTGAATTGACATTTAAACTATAGTCTAAATAATAATTAAATACTTAAATATTTTTTTATTATTTAAGTACTAATTTTATGTAATGGTTCAAATAGATACTTAGAGGGTGTTTCTCAAAACTGGAGTTTTTCAGCTTATTGTGAATAAGTAATTTTTAGATTATAATCAGATTAAAAATAAACAGTTAAGCGTTTCTGTAAACTAGTTAATAATCAGCTGATAATCAGTTTATAATCAGTTAAGTGTTTTTGTAAAATCAGCTTATAATCAGTTTTTAATTTCAGAAACTGTCAAAATGACCAAACTATCCCTGAATTTATTTATTGTATAAAAATAATTTTTTAAATATCAATTCAAAATTTATTTTGCAATAATAATAATAAAAAAATTTATTTAATAATAATAATAAAAAAATTTATTTAATAATAATAATAATAATAATATTGGTGTTATCAATAAATTATACAAATAAAAAACTACCATGTAAATATTACCAAATTAATTAGAATCCTCAAAATATTAATTAGAATCCTAAAAATAAAAGAATTTTGATGGAAACTAAAGTGTATAGGATGGCCAAATTTGAAATATTGAAGATTAGGTAGGGATAGTATGGTCTTTTATTTGATCAAAACTGCTTAAAAATAAGTGTTTAAAAAAAAGTAGCAAAACCCAACTTTTAAAAAACTGATTAAAATCATATTATAATCTACTATTTAAGTTTTCAGAAACACTTAAATAAACAACTTATAATCTAAAAACTGCTTATAATCAGTTTTGACCAGCTTTTAAGTTTTGAGAAACACCCTCTTAAACTATAACATAAGTATCAATTAAAAATTTAAATCTTTTTTAGACTATTTAAGTACTTCTTTTTTTAAAATAAGGTCAAATAAATATAAATTTAACATTAGCTATAATTTTTAACTCGCTCTTTTTAATTTTTATTGAATAAAAATTAATAAATTATTTTTTTAATTTATGTTAAAAAAATTGATAATTTCTTTTATTAATTTATATTTCTATTTATCAAATTATTTCTATTTTTTATTAACAAATTATTTTTGTTTCTATTTTTTGATTAACAAATTAATAATTTCTTTTTTTATTTTTTATTTGTATTTTTTATTTCTTTTTTTATGATGGTGCATATTTAATTAATTAATAATAATAATTATGGTAATATCAAAATAATAGCAGAAATTTTAAAACAGTAGTACAAAATAATAATTATAGTAATATCAACCTATAATATCAGCTTCAATACACAATAAATATCATTCAGTTATGACAAAATATATGATATTAAAGTATTAATTTTTATTCAATAAAAATTAAAAAGAGTGAGTCTCGCATTTACTAAAAATAATATTACTTGACGGAGATTATAGCTTGTGTTAAATTTGTGTTTATTTAGTCCTATTTTGATAAAAAAAATGCTTAAATAGTCCAATAAAAAGTTTAAGTGTTTAATCGCTACTTAGGCTATAGTTTAGGTATCTATTTGGACATTTGGCCATAAAAGAAGTGCTTAGATAGTCTAAAAAAATTTAAGTATTTAATTACTACTTAAGTTATAGTCTAGGTGTCTATTTGAATATTTGAACTTAAAAATATGATGGATGCTAATTGCAGTCACTTTAGAGAGTGATTGTTGGATAATTTTTTTTCTATTGGTTAAAAAATATTTATTATAATATCTCTAATTATAAATAAACTCATAATAAAAAAATTTCAGCCAATAGAAGAGAGATTGTTCAATAATCATTCTTTAAAGTGACTGCAATTAGTCTCTCTCTCTCTCTCTCTCTCTCTATATATATATATATATATATATAAATATATATATATATTGGTGCTCCACCCTTTCTTCCAAAGAGTCTAGAAGTTCTTCCTATCTCCTGAGAGTAAGAGGGTTCTGAAAAGTGTCCTCAGACTTCAGAAATGGTTCCTTAAATAGACAGAATGCTTTAGCTTTACACTGTTCTTTGTCACATGACTGGTACTATGGGTAAATAGTAACTTATCGTTCCTATTTACTTTTACTATACATTCACACGTCTGAAACTATAGATAAATAATACCTTGTCGGAGTACTATTTCCTTACTGTTGAGACTGTAGATGAACAGTTCTTATGACTTTACTATTAGTTTTCTTTGGTGAATACTGTTGATGAACAGTATCTTGTCAGTGGGCACCTTTTATTGACTTTAGTGTGAAGGAATAAGGTTTCTTCTGCCTTTATTATTTTGACGAGTCTGAGTCATTCTGAAGAAATGGGTAGGCAAAAGGAATAAGGTTCCTTCTGCCTTTATTATTCTGAAGGAATAAGAGCCAATGGTTAGGCATTTAGGGTAGTAAGTTTTGTTTGATACAGGAGCTGATTTAAATTATATTAAATTTAGTCTAGTTCCTAAAAAATTTTGGCTAAAAACTAATGAAAGTTTATCTGCTGCAAATAAATCTGAACTAAATATTCTTAGTAAAAGAGAAGCCTCACTAGTAGATAAAAATTTAGAAATAAAAAATATATTTATTTTAACTAATATCTATTATATGGTAATTCTAGAAACACCATTTATGAATCTAATTACACTTTATTCTGTTAAAGATGATAGTGTAAGTTTTAAAGTTAAAAATTAAAAGATTATTTTTTCATTTATAGAAAAATAAAAAAAGAGAAATCTAAATTTATTAAAAGGTTATTCAATAAATAAATTACAAATAAATGCAGTAATAAAGTAAAGTCTGAATAACTTTATAATTTAAAAAATAATTATTATTTATGAAAAATAAACAAACAATTAAATAATAAATTTACACAAGATAAAATTAATAAATTAAAGCTTCAAATTGAAAAAGATTTATGTGATGATATTCCAAATGCATTTTGGAATAAGAAGCACCATATGATTGATCTACCATACGAAGTAGACTTTGATGAAAAGTCTATTATAATTAAAGCTTGCCCCATTCAGATGTCGCCTAATATGATTAAATTCTGTAAAAAGAAAATAAATAATTTAGAAAATAAAAAATTAATTACTAAATCTTGAAGCCCATGGTCTTGTGCTGTATTTTATATTAACAAGGTCTCTGAAATAAAAAGAGGAACACTTAGATTAGTAATAAATTATAAACCATAAAATAAAGCTTTAAAATGGATTAGGTATCCTATTCCAAATAAAAAAAATATTTATTGGGAAGATTATATAAAACTAATATTTTTAGTAAATTTGATATGAAATCAGGATTTTGGCAAATCCAGATTAATCCTAAAGATAGGTATAAAACTGCATTTACTATTTCATTTGGACAATATAAATAGAATGTTATGCCTTTTGGTTTAAAAATGCACCCCTTGATTTTCAGAGAATGATGAATGATATATTTAATTCATATACTAAATTATGTATAGTTTATATAGATGGTGTATTAATTTAATCAACAACTATAGATTTTTTTTTAATCAACAACTATAGATGAACACTTTAAACATTTAAAGATATTTTTTATGATAATAAAGCAAAATAAATTAATTTTAAATAAAACTAAAATGTTTTTGTTCCAAACTAAGATTAAATTCTTAAAACATTATATATAATAAGATATTTTAGAACATATAAAAAGAAATTTAGCCTTTTAGTGATAAGTTTTCTAACTATTATAAAAAATGTTTCTTTTAGTTAGAACCTATATTTTGGGGCTCTTTGGGCTCCTAAGGATCCCCAATATATATATGTATGTATGTATAAATATATATATAAAGGGACAACGGGCCTCTAAAAAGTAGCGCCCATAAATCCAAAGGCGTATATGCATTTAATATATCAATGTTTGCGTGTGCAGCAAATGTTTTTTTTTTTATTTATAACAAATTAATAAACTTAAGTATGAAAATGATGAGATTGTAACGAAATATAATATAATTTTATTAAAATCTACAGATTCTTTTTTCATTCACGTTTAACTGTTTTATAATTATATTTTATCTAAAATAATTACTTTTTTTAAATGAAAATTTAAATTTTTCACACCATTAAATGAAATTTTTTTAATTGCTATAAAATGGTGGGACAATATTTATTTTTAGAGAAATTTTATTATGGATCTTGTCCATATTCTCACTCATGCATTAAGTCAATCACAAATAATAATTTAAATTGTAATTAATCTGATATATGAATGGGGATATAATTCAAATTCATCTTAAAATTTTCCTTATTTTTAATATTATGTCGTATCTTATATGAAAGCAAGCTCATTAGTCATTATGCTTTGAAGAAGCGAACAATTCTTACGCACCCTTCAATAATATAAGAACTTTTCGTTCTTATAATTATTAAATTCATAAAAATAAAACATTCACTTAGAGGATAAGTATCTCTAATAAAGATAGAAAAGAAAAAAAATTAACAATGAAAATGATGATTCCTTAAAATGAGCATCTATATATATATGTATATATATATATATATATATATTATGTAGAAAACTTCAGATACACTCTCTTTATAGCATTTCCTGCCAATCAATTGTACACAATTAAGTAGTATATATACCCTATACAAAAAATTGAATTAATTATTGTATCTTTTGTTAATATAAAATAAATTCTTTTTAATAAGTCAAAAAATACATCTGTAAAATATAAATAAAATTTTAAAATTTTAAAGCACATAAAATATATATAACTAATAAAATTATTGAAATTAGATCCCCTTAAACTTCTTTGATGCAAACAGTATATAATGATAACATGCAATAGGTAATCTAATTTTTAGTGAAATACTCATTTCATCTGTTATCTATTATTTTCCATACGAGAATGACACCTCCATTTATAAAGAACAAATAATCTCTATTAGAGAATGATAAATTTTTATTAGATAAGGACAAATAACCTCCATCTAAAGAGAAAATATAATTTTCAAGTAAATAAGGATAAAATTTTATAATAAAAACTTAAATACCATTTAATTTTATTCTAAAAAATAAATAAATATGAAAATAAGACACAAACACTAAATTTCAGATTTATATTGATCTGAAAATTACTTTGAGAATAAACTACACAAAAAATATAAAATTAAAAAACACAAAAAATTAAATAATAGATTAAAAAAAAGACGAACGAGATTGCCGCTGTCGTCTATCAATGAACTGACGATAGTCTCATTCTCATACTAAGAAAAAAATCTACGAGAGTTCAGAGAGAAAAAAAAAAGATTAATTATTGTATCTTAGTAAGAAAATAAGATTTTTTTTTATGGAGGACTATAAAAAAAATGTTTCTATAGTGTTGCTTATATATATATATATATATATAACTACATACACATACTTAATTTGTTGCATACAGTTTGCATGTAATGCTATTTGAATTATTTTTATTATTTGGAGATTATTATTATTAATTATTACAGAATTCCTATAATGTTGGAAGATAAAGCTAATTAATTTCGCCGATGGTGGAAAATATTAAGACTAGACCGTTATTAAGAATTATAGATGCTTGGTGCTTTGAATAAGAAAAGAAATCTATATATATAATATAATATATATATATATATATGCGCTAAAGAATTAGAATGTTCCTCATGCTTCCATGCCATCAATTTTTTAAAAACATTTTTTTTTATCAAAATCCAAATTAATACATATATAAATTCTTTAAAATTCTTTTAATGTGGCCATTACTACATATTTTAAATTTATACAATAGAAATCAAATTTAATTTGACATTATTTAATAATAAATTTTTAGTTATAAAAATATAAAAAAACAACCAAATTACCTTAAAGATATATCATAATATCAATATATAATTTGATATTATTTAATGATAAATTATCTGTTACAAAAGATATTAAAAGACATTGTCAATCATATACAAATAATATTTTTGATAAAAACTCATATATAAATAATATCACGTATAAAAATATCCTAACATAAAACAAGCTATATTTTGAAGTGAATTTATTTTAGAAAAATAAGAACTCGTCTTACATTTATGTCATAAAAAAGAAAAGTAAAGTATGTATTATATTTTCTTCTTTATCAACATGTGAAACATATGAAATAAATATATATTCATATAATTTGGTATAAGTTTTACTTTTTGAGAGATCGTGCAAACAACTATTTATAGGTATGCTTGAGGTAATTTTTGTTTCAACTTAAATAAATACTCAATGCCAACAAATCAATATAAGTTTTTTTTTGGGATTTTGCCTCTTGGTTTCATGAACCAATAGAGATGATTTTTTTTAATATTTTTATCCTTAAATTTAATTTGTTTTTTATGAATTTGATCTCAGCCTCCATCTAAAAACTTTTCAAATATGAAAAAACCCAATATATTTTAGTATGAAAGTTATAATCAAGTTAAAAATTCATTATTAATTCATATAAAATTTATATTAAAGTTTTTCTTTAATATGTTTTGAATATATCTTATTTATATTAAATTTAAGTTCCAATTATATTTAAATTAGTAAAAAATTTAAAAATATTCATAAAATATAATTTAAAAATTAACTAATATTATGAGGATCAAACTTGAAATCCATAAAATTTATCCAAATTTAAACTGAATAATCCATATTATATACATATATATATATATATATATCAATTTAGCGAATATATATGCATTTGCCTACAACTTAAAATAATAAAATATATATAAAGTAATAATCCATTCTATTTTCATTTTTTTAAGCTGTAAATCAAAGAATTTCAAGAATCCAACTCAAAATTTTAAATTTTTACGCGTTTTAAAAGTCTAAAAATAATGTTAATAATTAGATTAAATCTGATGAATAATCTCACAACATTTAAATTTCAAGAAAGTATAATAAATATATTGTGGGGGCATGCGGGACCAGACATATTTTAATCCATCGTTGTGGGGGGCTATTTGCAAGGACGAATCCAGAAACATTTTATTGGGGGCCAAACAATTTGTATAAAATATATTTATTTTAATATTTTATTTTTTTAGGGAAATTAATTTATTTTTTTATTTAAATTTCATAATAGTTTAAATTTATAAAGTTATAATATAATTCAATAATATTATGTTAAAACTTATTATTCAAAAACTATTTATTTTTAATTTAAATATTCAAATACAATGAAAATAATGTTAGCATAATTTTATTTTATTCTATTAAAATAAAAAAAAATAGAAATGCTAAATCTAAAAAATGTATAATATAAAAGATCATTTTTTGTGGTTTAATAGATATGTTTAATTATTTTGAGAGGGAATTTTAATTATTTAAATCTAATTTATAAATTTTTTATATAATAAACATTTTAAAAAAAATTGGAGGCGGGTCCCTTGAAACTCGTCCCTGGCTAGCTACTTAGATTGAGTATATTATTAGGATGGTTGTTTCTTACATGTACATAACATGGGGATGGGACCTAATGAAGGGGCATTGGCAGCTAAGCTGATTAGCAAATGAGTTAATAAAAGATGTTTCCCATACAAGAAGTTAGCCTTATGTAAGATTTAGTCACTCAAAGGTTTCCTAATTAAGAGTCAAAATCAAAATTAAGTTTCATTAATTAATCAATATTAATTATATTGCTTTGTTTTGTATTATTGTTTGGTCAATGCTAATAGCAAATTAAGATACTAGTCAAAGAGCATATTTGAGTGCAATCCCATCACTCTCACTTCACTCTCTCTCTCTCTATGCATATATTTATATACAATTAGAGATAGCTTCCTACTTGGATGGAAAAATGGGACTATATGTAAACTTTATATGGGAATGGGAAGCTTATTAGTGGGCTCCTTTGATCTTTTTTTATATTAAAGAAGTAATATAGATTTTAGTTTGAGTCTTTATTCCAAACTATATATATTTAACATGAAATTGTATATGCTCGTATATTTTTTTATTTGTCTCTTAGATTAATCTACAATTAAAATTTTCCAGTTCAAATTGTATATATACGTTGAGTTTGATTTTTTTATTATTAATTATATATGAAAAATGGGAACATCTCAAACTTAAATTTAAAATCTAGATGGAAACAATACATATTTTTTATCACCAAATTAAATATTAGTTGTTTAATTTTAGGACTATAACATTATACATTTAAAATTTTAATAAAAAACAAATTAATCCAAATAAATAAATATATTAAAAAAGATAGAAAAAGGAGTGGTGATGGAGAGGGAAGGGGAAGGGTACTTGGTGAGAGGTCATTTCATCAACAACCATTAAACAAAATGGTATTCTATGATGCTTTGTGTGAAGAAAAGCAATGGGGAAAGAGAGAGAGAGAGATTCTACTCTTTTTTTCTTGTGCACTGTGAGCATTGCAACTTGACAAAGCTTTTGTTGGAGAGGAGATAGAGATACCCATTGCCCCCAGTATGTGTGTGGGTCCTACTTAGAATAAGGCCCCCTCCACACCACACATATGATATGAGAATAGTGGAGAGAGAGATTTATTTAAAAATACAAACTAGTGTTGGCTCACTCAATATAATCATAAGGCCAAACAATATCTCCTGTTTTTGTAGCTAAACCCATATAATTGGAATTGAAGAAAGCTCCACAGAAATATAAATTATAATTTCTTTTTTTTTTTGCTTTTAAAAAAATAATTATATTGAGATGGAGCATTTTCCTAAATGGACAGATTTAATCCATCACATAGGGCCCAAAAAATAAAAAACTCCATTACACGATCAATTTCATCCTATTGCTATTTCAAAAGCTTATAATATTTTTTTGGACTAGTGATGACTGTTTGTCAGGAATTTATTTTTCCTTTAATTTTAAATTTAAATTATTTTATTGCCTGATGTACTCTAAATATTGAACCACTTGGGCAACATGGCTCTACATTTGGTATCACCATCATTATGTGCTTGAAACTATTTGAGCTCCTAAGGAATACCCCATTAATACATAATATTAATTTTTGTTCATATAGTAAAAGTTAAAGAATTTAAAGTTTTATATATTACAAAAAATAAATATTATGATTTTAGATATTTCAAATATTAAGCAATGAGCATTATCATTTGGGTAGTCATTTAAATAAATAAATAAATAAATAAATAAATAAAGGAGTCATAATTCAAATTGCCTTTCAACTTTCGGTGACCTATGTGTTTAGGGCTTGGTTACCAAAGTTGGTGGCTTAAACTTAAGTGAACTTTTGATCATTATAAAAAAAAAATGGACAGTATGATTTGAAACAAATTCTCCAACTGAAATTTGGTTGGTAACAATGAAAGATGGACTCTTTTGTCTCTCCCCACACCCCCCTTTTTATTTGTCCTCTTTGTTTATATAATAATAATATAAATAAAATAATATGAACCCAACATGTCCCCTTCTACATTAATGAGGAGATCAATCAAGCAAAGACTTCTTTCTTGATTTCTGTATAACTCTCTTTAATTAGATTAGTGGAAATTCGCAGATTATGGTTAAGACTACTGGGCCAATGGATTTTTATTTGATATGACAATTAAATAGCTTAAAATTCATTGTAAATATTTTATTTGTTTTCAAAATGAAAAGAAAATGTAATTTCGAATACATTTTTTTAATATATCCTTCATAAACCATTATAAGAAATCCAAGTGTCTCATAATGTTTTTATATTAATTTTAATAGCGAAATTCGCATCTCATTTTAAATATAATATAAGAAATCCAGGAGCATATATTGTTCCGTTTAGAACTTGGTTCAAATCTCACATAATTAATCAAATATAATAAATTAAGATTGTCTTATGATGTGGATTAGGTTAGATTTGACTAGCCGTGAAATTTACCTTATATAGCTAACAAAATCGTTCCCATCAAAGCTTTTGAAAATCAAATGAGTTAGTTTAAAAACTTAAGAAGAAGATCTTAGACATACTTATCATCAAAAGTTCGATCATTGTCTTTTACTGGTTATCTTATATGCAACGTATTAATTAAGTAGAAGAAGCAAAAAATGGTGCGCGGTCAGATTAATCAACTAGTTATAATATATAGTGAAAATGGTTATAATATGGACTAATTAACTAATTTCAAGCTAATTTAACTATCAATTTTTAAATCTAAATAATAACTATGTAGTCAATTAATATGTTGAGATTTCAAGTGTGAATGAAATTACGTATAAAAAAGAAATGGGTTTTTAAGTGACGAATATATAAATAGAAAGAATTTATAAATTTATTATTTTAAGATTTTGAATTAATTTATAGTGAGTCAGCGAGTGTATTATCTCTCTAGACCTATGTAGTTTATATATAATATCAAAACTAACTAAGTAATGGACTAACTGCGATATCATCCTAAATTAAAATTAAGCCTAGATAATTTATGATGTATTTAAAGAATATGTTGTTATCCATTGTTTAACAGGTAATAATTGGGCCAAGCCTACTTACACTTAATGGAGAGAATTGGAGAATGCAAATAAAAAAAATTATATAAAATACTACTTTTTTCTTTAAAATTTTATTTTTACTATATTTTTCCAACTTACAAACATACTATTTTTTTAAAAATTATTTTACATTTTAAAGAAATATACTAAAATCATATTCAATATGTACCGACAATATACTTAATATATATCAAAATATAGTCAACATATACAGAAAGTATATTATATTTTTATAAATTTTTAGAATATATACAATCAAGGGTGAAACGAAGAGGGATCTTGGGTGGTCCATAGACCTCTTGGTTCATATATATACATACATACATATATATACATACATACATATATATATGGTGTATATGTTTATTTTTTGTACATATAAAAAATATAATATTAATTTTTTTAAAATAAAAAGCATAAATAAAAACAAATAGAAAAAAATAAAAAAAATAAAAATCACCATTACACAGTAAAAATGAAAATAACCAAAGTGTTTTTGTAGAATTGAAAAAAAAAAAATAGGCCCACTGTTTTGAAAAATAAAAACGATGGGGGCTATGGATTGAAACTTTTGGGCTTGGACCCTTTGATTGTGCTCGTGAAATCTCATCAATAAATAGAAGCTGAGCTTAGCTCAACAATTTGTAATAATTTTCACTCACATTTATCATGTGAAAATTATTTCTAATAAGTTTTGGCTATTTAACTATTAGATATTACCCGTTCCTCATTTTCTCTCTCAAAATTTTCCTTTCATCATTTCGTTTTTTATAATTTTTATTTGTTTCATCGTGCATAAAGATATTATTAATTTTAGTATTTATGCTCTAAAATGATAGAAAAGATGAATGATAAATGGAAATTGAAATAAATATATTGAGCTTATTAAATTTAATTAAATTAAATTTAAGTTCAAATTCGAGATATATGATATTTAAGCTGAATCGATATGAGCTCGAGCTCAGCTTTAACCAAACTCTAATTCGGGCTCGATTTTGACTATTTTTTAATGATCATAGCTTGAACTTTTTAAAATTCGGCTCGGCTCGATTCGATTACAACTACGTATAGAATAGTAAGCATACTTCATTCGGTAGCTATCTTATCACAATTCAAATTCTCAAACAAACCAAAAAAAACAATAACAAATTCAAACTCTCAAACTTAGAGACTAAATACTTCCAAATGAACAACAAACATATTCCATCAAAGACAATAAAAACAAATGAAAACAAAAATATGTATTATACTACTATAATTTTATATTCTATTATATATTACTAAGTTATTGAATTATTTATATTACTTATATATTACACTGGACATTTAATATATGTTAGGTTATCATATTTAAAAATATAGTAAACATATGAAAAAAAATTTAAATAAAGTTTATTGAATTAAATTATTATGTAATATTAAAATTATTTATTTTATATTATTTAATTTATTAATCACATATAATATTTAGTAATAAATTATATAAATTAAACTAGTTAAAAAATTAAGATATTGTCTTTGAATTGCAAAATTGATATATTTAAATACATAATTTAATATATAAATTGAATTATATATATTTTTAATCAAAAATATATTTTTAATTAAACATAATAAACGAGCTAGTTTACGAACCAAATTCACGAGATTTTTAAATGAGTTAGCTCGTAAATTACCAATCTAAGTATTTCTTGGCTTGGGCTTGGTTCATTTAACAATCGAGCAGCCTCAAACTCGAGTTTAAATGGATTTTTACTTAGTCAAGATGCAAGCCGAACTTGAGTAACTTGACTTATTTACAGTTTTGTCGCTATAATTTTTTTTTATTCATGAAAAGTATCATCTGAATTAGATACAAGAAAATTATTTTAATTTATAAAATTTTAGATTTTATTTACTATTAGTCATGTAATGTATGTTTTATTTACTATTTTATATATACCACCATGTTATTAATATACAAAATTCCACAATTAAATCAAAACAGCGTAAAATTTTCAATTTTCAAACCCAACATAGACAAAAATTGAACATAAGTATCATCACGGATATATATGTATATATTAATTCTTTTAAATTATTTTTTTATTACATTTAATTTTTAGTGATTAACTAACGTATAGTATTATTAATAATAACTATTTGGAATAAGAGGATTGATGATGATACAATTGTTAATTAGAGTTGTAGGAAATTAAAGAGAATTTCTATAAATATAATAAGCAATTTCAATTCAAATAATATGTTCATTTATTATGTTTGCATTATTGAAAAGGTAAATCATAAAAAAAATATCTAGATTTTACAGTCTAAGAATTATTCTAAATAGAGAGTTAATTTTTCAGAGAGATTTCTTTTTAGAGAGAGTTTTTTGTGTCTACTTTTGTGTTCTTTTGTTTATTTTCTTTATCAAATGAAGAATGTATCTCCTGTGTGCAGTAATTGTCTAGAGCAGTTAAAATGATCCTCCTCTAATATAATATTTCTCAAATAATTATCAACTTGCTTTTTAGAAATATTTTTTTAGGTTGAATTTATCATAACTATTGGCAATATTTCAAGATAACAAACATTGGAAAAAATAATTGTAAAAAAAGATAGTCAATGAGAGTATTCATTTCAATATTAAGGGTCTTACACAATCTTAAAAGTCGAGATCAATTCTTTTATTACCCTTATAGTTGGTTCATGCGCACATATATTGTGAAATACATGTTACAATATTTTTTTCTTTTCCCATAGAGTGTATGTTGTAACTTTATTTTCAATATCATATAGATCATAATCTAGATATATGTAGTATCTGAATTTAGTTCTCTAAGAAATACTACTCTTTCAACAGTCTCAGAACTCACATCTGATATTAAATATATTAAAGTAAATAGTGAAAGTAACTAGTTGGGGTAGCTCAACTGGCCACTTGATGTTACTCTCAATGCAGAGGTCAGAGTTTTGAACCTTAAAAACTGATTTTTAAGGTTTGAGCTTTTTAAAAGAAAAAAAGAAAAAAAAAGTAAATAGTGAAAGTATTCAAAAAAGTAAATAGTGAAAGTATTCACTTTTAGACATAGTATTATTCGTATGTCCTCATCTTAATTTTTTTATTAAGGCAATAATCATGTTTTAAGCTTTGACTTCTAATTATCACTATATATAATAAGCTTAAAACTTGTTTCATCTCTATTAAAGCTTGATTTTAGAGATAATTATTGGTGTGAGAGGAATAATTGTCAATCTATGTGACATACCTTTTTATAAATGCACTAAGCATCTGAATGTATGTAATAATAATAAACTATAGGCATTTCAATAAATGACATTATAAATAATTGTGAACATTATGGAAAATATCAATTATTTAGTAAATCAACATCTACATAATCATAAAGATTTAATATGTCTCATAAATACATCTCTAGGAATTAGTTTTGTTGCTATTATGTTATGCATAGGTATGTATTGTATGCTAACCTTTTTTCATACAACCGTGTCTCTTATAAATTATATTTGATATCTATGTACTTAGTTTTATAATGAAACTTTGGATCTTTTGTGTACATAATTGCTACTTGGCTATCACTTTTGACCAACAATGGGTTTGCAGCATTGCTATCAACCTTTGATCTAAGATCTTCTAAGCCACATTGTTTCTTATGTTGCAGTTAAAAATACCACAAATTTAACTTCCATTGTTGATAAAGATACACATGTTTGTTTCTTGCCGCCCTATGATATAGAGCCATTATTTAATAAGAATACAAACTTAGAGGTAAATTTTCTCTCATCGAAATCATCTTCCCAATTTGCATCTATATAATCTTCAATATGCAGATCACTTCCTTGATAGCACAACTCATAATCAACATTACCTTTTAGACACCTTAAAATTCTTTTAACAGTTGACCAATGTGCTTGGCTTGGATTGGATTGATATCTACTTACCATTCCAATAACATTAGAATTTTGACAACACAACATTATGGAACTCTTTTCATTGTATCTTTCTCTTCTAGAGTCTCAGGACATTGTCTTGACTCACTACCTTACTCCTTACAATAGGACTATCTGTGGATTTACAATTTTGCATTTTAAATCGTTCAAGAATTATTTTTTATGCATGGTTCTTTTGACAAAGATAATAATTTCTTTGAATGATCTCTTGAAGCCTCAATTCCAAGAATATATGCAGCTTCACCCACATCTTTCATTTCAAAATTTGATGATAAACAATTTTTGACAAAGACAACAGAGTTTCTATTTTTAGCATGGCTCTTATGACAAAGATAATAATTTCTTTGAACAATCTCTTGAAATCTTATTTCCAAGAATATATGCAGCTTCACTCATATCTTTCATTTTAAAATTTGATGATAACCAATTTTTGACAGAGACAACAAAGCTTCTATTATAACTAGCTATTACTATATCATCTACATACAATGACAAGATAACAAATTTATCTTTTGATCTTTTAACATTTGCACAATGATCTTCATCTAATATGGCAAAGTCATATATTATGATCACAATGTTAGATTTAATATATCACTATCTAGAAGATTGCATAAGGCCATAAATTGATTTTAACAAATGACATACTTTATCTTCTTGGCATTTTTTTAATGAAACTCACATGTTCCATGTAAAATTTTTATTTTAATTCTCCATTGAGAAAAACAATCTTTACATCTGTTTGATATAACTCAAGATCTATGCTTGCTATAATAGCCAAGATGAGGCATATTGAGGTAAATCTGACAACAAGCGAAAACATTTTCTTCATATTCAATA
Organism: Garcia nutans; assembly: GCA_947685225.1. Lineage (NCBI taxonomy): Eukaryota > Viridiplantae > Streptophyta > Magnoliopsida > Malpighiales > Euphorbiaceae > Garcia > Garcia nutans. Next base: position 2,671,131 of record CANTUV010000051.1, on the reverse strand, counting down.
CTTTCCTATTGCGAGTACCCTTTTGCCAATAGGCGAGTGATAAAACCATATTTTACATATAATTTAGTAATTATTCTAGTTGTCTTTGTTAGTTTTATCAATTGAATTTGATAAGTTTTTGTTACAAAAGCTAGAATAAATATAATTTGAAGTTTGGCTTTACAAAATATGAGTTTGGGATGCAAATTGACCAAAATTGTTGGAAATAAAAGAAAGAGATGCAAATAAAAAAGGACACTAAACATATTAAAAATGAAAAAAAAAAAAGCAAATCTAGACGGTCATACAAATCACCATATATGGTTATGCACTTGAATACATCATTAGAAGACCAAAAAAAAAAGAAGAGAAGTCTATAAAAGAATTGATTTGCTTGATTATGCATTTTCAATTTACAAACTCATGGAAATGAAAACGAATCTGTTCAAAAATTTAAGTGAAGAATTAGGCAAGGTCAGAGGCATTTTGAAGTCCACGGTCATGCAAATGATGCACAATTGTGCACTTTATTTAACCACTGTTTTAAGGGGAATTTTGTTGAGTAGTACAATTAGTCACATTCGTGTTGATTATTTTGCACACTCGTACAAATACTAAGGCAGCTGAAAGTTCATTTTCTTTAAGATTTTTCCTTAAATTCATTCCCAAATATATTAGAAGTCCCATGTTTGCCCTAATTATATTTCTAATTATTTTAAAAGTCCTCAAAACCCCTATTTAAGCAAGCTTCCAACCTTATTCTCAATATCTCTTGCTTTATTCAAGTCCTTTCATTATTTTTGAGGATTCTTTGGAGAAGAAGGAGAAGGAGGCTTAATTGTAAAGAGATTCAAGCAAAGTTCAAAAGTTTTATTCGTTCTAAGTCCTATTCATTGATTTATTTCTTATTTCTACTTTTTTTTCTTTTCAAGTCAATTTATATTTAATGTTTCAATTCATTTTATTTTATTCTTTTGTTCTTTTATTTACTATTATGTATACGTTATTTAGGGTTAGACAAATCTTTTGATTGTTTTATAATGAAGGTTAATGCAGATTTAATTAAATAATATTTTTATTTGATTATTTTATTATCTTTGGGCTTAAAACTATAATTATCTGGCCAATAATTGTTAGATCTAAGAAATTAAATGATAGAGCGATAGTAGAAATATAATATTAGTTTGAGAAGATAATAATCATAAGTAGTTTTTACTTAGAGATAAAAAGAACATTTAGGCTTCCTTCAAAAAAAAAAAAAGCACCAAGGAGGTTGATTTAAAAATCTTCACCGATCTTAATGAATTGAGTTAATTCTTGTAATCATGATAGTAGATATAGGAATTAATATCAATATTAGTTTTAGATATTGAGAGAGACTGGAACTTAATTTAGGAAGGTTCAACCAAAAATCAAAGAAAAATAAAATTGAGTTAATATCTTAGAAAAAACATAAATAATTAATTGAAGAGTCTAATTTTAGTATTTAATTATAAGAGTTAAATTTATTTAATTTTAGTTTTAAAATTCAAATTAATTAGTTTTCTAAATAATAAGTAATTTAATAGTTTGGTAATTAGAATTAACCATTCCTCATGGGACGAAGCTCTACTTATTCATTATATTACTTATTCGCAATATTGTACACTTACAATTAAGTTGGGTATAACAATTAATTTTTGGCACCATTATCAGAGAAGACTATGATTTCAATGTTAATAATATTAAATTATTATTACTTTAGAAGCTTTATTTTTTTTTATTCTTTCTTTCTCTTTTCCTTGTAGGAATTGGGTTACATGCATAGCAACACTAACGCATCACTTGAAGTTTACAATCCAATTGTAAAAAGCAAAACATGGAAAGAAGAGAGAGAATTAGAAGAGAATAAGAGAAGAGGAATCAAGCTGAAACTATTGAAGAGAAAGAAGAAGAATTTTACCTGTCATTTGAGGAAGATATCATGGGAGATAACGCTAAAAACAAAACTCTTAAGGGCTATACTCTCCCCTCTAGTAGGATCCAAATGAGCATCACAAAACTATTAGTTTAGGCTAATACTTTTGATCTCAATTCTACACTGATCAACATGGTGCAACAATCATTATTCTATGGCCTTAATGATGAAGATGCATATACTCATCTGTCAAACTTCTTGGAGACATGTGACACTTTAAAGATCAATGGAGTTTCTGATGATGCTATAAGAATCTGACTTTTTTCCACTCTTCTTGAAAGACAAGGCCAATGATTGGTTGAATTCAAGTGCACCTAGCTCTATTACAACTTGGAATCAATTAGCACCTGCTTTTCTAGCAAAATACTTTCAACATGCCAAAACTACCAAATTGAGGAACGACATCACCGACTTCACACAATATGATGGAAACCTTATATGAAACATGGGAGAGGTTCAAAGATTTACAAAGAAAGTGTCATCATCATAGGATCCCTGACTGGCTATTGATCCAATTATTTTATAATAGATTGAGCCCAACCGTTCAAGGAACTATAGATGCAGCAGTTGGAGGAGCGATAATGAACAAAAATCTTACTGATGCTTATGATCTAACAGAGGAGATGCAACTAATAATTATCATTGGTCTCTTGAAAGAAACATCCCTAAGAGAGTAGTTGGTCTCCATGAAGTTGATAGTCTATTCTTACTCTCAGCTAAGGTAGATGCTATTGCCAAAAAGCTTGAACATGTCAACTTCACATCTCATTCTATCTATGAAAGTTATGGAGGCAATCACTGAACTGCAGAATGTCAAAGACTAGAACAAGTGTAGTTTGTGGACAACCAAAATGGACCTTAGTATCTTCCCTATGGTAATAAATATAACCCAAATTGGAAAAATAATCCAAATTTATCATGGAAAAATCAAAATAATCAAAGGGTGCCTTATCAACTTCCTTTCCAAAGAAATCAAAACCAAGGCCAAGTGCATCAACCTGAAAGCAAGCCTTCTTATGAATTGTCCTTAGAGAAATTTATTAGGGTAACTTCAAAAAGGTTCAAAAGCTTGAGGCAATATGACAAATTGAAATCTAGAATCAAGTGAATTGCAAGTCAAATTCAAGTTGGTCAAATAGTAAGTTCTCTTAACATTCATCCTCAAGGGGCACTTCCTTCTAAACTTAAAGATACAGGGAGTTTTTCTATTTCCTATAAAATTGGTGATTTTGATTTTCAAAATTCCTTATATGACTTAGGTGCTAGTACTAGTCTATTGCCTTTATTTATTTATAGAAAATTAGGATTCGCAAAGATGAAGTCCACCAAGATGATGTGGTACTCATAGATTAATCAGTTAAGTAACTATCCTGAAGGAGTTATAGAGAACGTGTTTGTAAAAGTCAACTAATTCTACATTCCAGTTGGCTTGTTAATTTTGGAGATGGATGAAGATTTAGAGATTCTAGTAATTCTAGGTATGCCCTTTTTAGCTACTGTTGGAGCTATAATTGATGTGAAAAGAGGCAACTGACTTTGAAAGTAGGGATGAGAAAGTAGAATTCAACATAACAAAACTCCTAAAGAGCCTTACTTTCTCAAGCGAGTGTCACCAAGTGGAATCAACTGATCAATTGATTCACAAAAATTTTATAAAGAAAAATCCACTTGAGGCTTGCCCAACTCCAATTTCCAAATTAAAAGAAGGAAGCAAAAAAGTAGCAAATCATGCTTCATCCTTGGATACAAACTCATAAACACAAGTTGAAGGGTACAAGGATCTTAGGAAACATCATTTCAAGCCAAACATAGCAAGTGACATCTTAGGCAAGGGAATGATTTATGACCTTCCACTCTAAAAAGCATAAGTATAATCAAGCTAAAGACCATAAATTAATGCTTGTTGCGAGGCAATATAATATTTCTTTCTAATTTTATTTTTGTTTTAATTTTTTGGTTTGTGGTTTAAGGTATTTGTATTTGTTTTAGGTTAAACTTGGCTTGATATGAGCTCTTCAATGGATTTTTCTTGCAAAAAGAAAAAGGGAGAAAATCAATTCATCATCATAGGTATGTAACTTCCTACCACCACCGAATGTCTAAGCCATTGAGGACAGTGGCAATTTTCAAGTGTAGAGAAGTTTAGAACTAAAAATTCAATAAAGTATATCTTAGGCAAGGGAATGATTTATGACCTTCCACTCTAAAAAGCATAAGTATAATCAAGCTAAAGACCATAAATTAATGCTTGTTGCGAGGCAATATAATATTTCTTTCTAATTTTATTTTTGTTTTAATTTTTTGGTTTGTGGTTTAAGGTATTTGTATTTGTTTTAGGTTAAACTTGGCTTGATATGAGCTCTTCAATGGATTTTTCTTGCAAAAAGAAAAAGGGAGAAAATCAATTCATCATCATAGGTATGTAACTTCCTACCACCACCGAATGTCTAAGCCATTGAGGATAGTGGCAATTTTCAAGTGTAGAGAAGTTTAGCCCTAAATATTCAATAAAGTATTCTAATTCTCTTTTGAACTTATTTAATTTTTCATAAAGTTTGGGTTACTTTTATGTGATACTTATTGGATATTTTTATGTTATGGTTGACAATTCTAAAAATATCTTAAAATCTTACAATTGAATGGCTGATTTCATGGTAGACCAATATTTGTGTGTAATTCAATGATGTAAATTATTTGAAATACTTAAATTTATCTCTTAAAATTTTGAAATTTGAGACAAAGATTTTGTGAAGTACTGTGCTTTATGGATTTTGACCTAAATGAGTTCTTAATTTCAATTGATAGTGGTCAATTTGTGAATACTTACTTAGAGAGAGCTTCCACCCTTTTGCTAGTTATTTTTTATTATCTTATACCTAAGCCTAGAATATGTTTAAGAGAACTTTTGAAGCTAAATTAAATAGTGTTAAGGAGGGAAAAAGATGATTTATGCATTGTTTATTGAGCAAAACTCTTATATCAATCTTAATTGAACATTACCTCTAGTTATCCCCTTTAAGCCAAATTGAATATTTTTAACTTGTGGTTCTTTGATTAAAGTAACCTTAATAACTACCTATATAGGTTTGTTTTTTTTTGAAATATTTTTTTTGCTATAAAATATAGAAGCTTAATTGAAGAAAGAGTAATTTAAACACTATTGCCCTCACAAATTAAAACCTCCTAAAATTCAAGTTTGGGGGAAAAGTAAAATAAATAAATAAAAAAAAATACAACTCAAAGAGTGAGAATAAATCCCCCATAAACAAGTTTATCAAAGTAAGGAGGACAAGTTCAAATCAAGAAAGAAGGGCCAAGAAAGGAAACTCTCCAAGAATTTGAAGAAGAGTTACATTGAAGAAAATTTGTAGTTGAAAGATTTTCAAGAGATGAGGAACTTATGTAAACATTATTTAGCTCATTTTAGCCTCACCCCATTAAAGACCCTATTATAAGCTTTAAAAAATCTTTTTGATTTTCCTTGAGTTAGTGAAGTCTATTAGTAGGAAAAACTTGATTAAACATTATTATGACTTAACTTAGCTAATTGCAAGTGCACATGTCCTAAACAAGTAATCCAGTGATGAGTAGAGTGTTGATCCCTTGAGGAAGGTGATTAATTCAAGTACCAAATCACTAAATTAGCTATTATTCGAAGTGAATCAAGTTAATTCTAACTTTAAATTAATTAAACTAAACTAGTTAAATTCAACCTATTATAATTATGTCACAAGATTAGATTTCAACAAAAAGGTTTCCTATGGTTCTTCTAATTTTATTAACCCAAATGTATTTTCTTAGATTATTGATTGAATCTTCCTTAACTATGTTCTACCCTCTCTCAAGTCCTAGAACAAGTATTGAAATTACACCCTATATCTACTCTCGTGATAACATGAGTTAATTCAACCATATTCATTTAATAATCCTCTAAGTATTACCTTATCTTTTAGTGTATTTCCTAAGGTTATTATTCTCTTGAACTAATATTATATTTTTTCTCTTGAAGTGTACTTTGAATTAAACATTTATGAAGCACACCATAAATAAATCATAATGAATCCATCTAACCCTGTAAAGGGTTCTAGTTCTACATATTAAAAATTGGAAACAAAACAAGAAAATTTATTTAAATATGGTGAATAACTAAAATAGCAATTGATTAAAAGAAAGAATATAAAAGACTTAAGATAAACTAGAAGTCTTGGTTTATAGATTGGGTGAGCTATTGACTTCACCTTTGATCTCTCCATCGTAAGCTGCACTCCCTTCTTTCTCTTAATCCCTTTACATTTCTAAATCCAATATTGAAAGCCTTAAGATTGAAAAGATTGAAGAGATTCCCCTCTTTTAGGGTTTATAGCTCTTATATAGGGATTGTAGGTCTCCAAATAGAGTTAGAAAATAGATTTCCCGAAACATCTCAATTTTTGTGGGAACAATGACTTTCCAATATGCACGGTAGTGCATAATTGCTATGGCACGACTATGCTTATATTTCTCTTTCTTTTCTTTGACAAGTAGCTGATAATTTTACATAGTCATGCCGATTAATTTTGTACTAGTGTATAGATTAAAATGCCTTTGGACTTCATTTTTTTCAAGGCAAAGACACTTTTAATCTTTACAGCCATTACAATTACGTATGGTACAGCTGTGCGGCTATGCCACATGCCTTTTCAGCTTGGATCCACTTCAACACTCCTTTTCTTCCTTAAAATCATTTCAATTTAGGTCCAAAATCTTCAATTCCCTATATTTGCAAATTCTTTTAAAAATAAAAGGTTAGACATCAATTTTGTAAAAAAAATATTTAAATAAAGAATAATGCCTAATTTATAATCTTAAAATCAAGAGAATAATGCACATTACAAACATTCATATGAGATAGTTGAGTTAATCTAAACTCCATCAAAATCTTTAATAAAAGCAGGGGTATGTGCCTATCTAAAAGGTAAAAACTGGTAGCGATTGACTAAAGTTTTTGAATAAAGGATAAAAGAAATGAAGTACAATTTTGGAACTTAGTTTGGAATTAAATTTTGAAAACTTGATTATATTTTTAAATATCAAAATTTTGAGAATATTAAACATGTAATGAGGCCTATTATGTAGGAGATTGTTCTTATTGCTTGAGGATAAGCAATGATTTAAGCTTGGGGGAGTTTGATAAAGCCATATTTTGCATATAATTTAATAATTATTCTAGTTTTTTTATTGTTATCAATTGAATTTGATAATGTTTTTTTTTTGGTAAAAGTTAGAATAAATACAATTTAAAGTTTGGCTTTACAAAATATGACGTTGGGATGCAAATTGACCAAAATTGTTGGAAATTGATGAAACAAATGTAATAAAAAAGGAGGCTAAATGGGCTAAAAAATGAAAGAAAACGACACTAGATAGTCATATAAATCATTATACATGGTTATGCACTTAAAAATATCATTAGAAGAAAAAACAAAGAGAAGTTCAGAAAAGAATTGATTTGCATGGATGTACATTTTCAATTTGCACACCCATGGAATTGAAAACAAATCTTTCAAAAAATTTAAGTGACAAATCAAGTAAGGTCTGAGGAATTTTAAAGTTTACGATTATGTAAATGAAATGCATGATTGTACACTCTATTTAGCCACTATTTTAAGGGAAATTTCATAGAGTTTGAGTGATACAATTATTCACTCCTATATTGATCATTTTGCAAAAGCATAAAATATCTTAGAGTTTGAGCCTTAGTAGCTTGGATAGACTATATAGCAGTGATGTATTGCTTCACATGAAGATGAGGGTTGCTAATTCTATCAAACTTTGTAAAGGATGGCATCTTGAACTTGTAAGAGACCTCCTCATCTTGCTCAAACATCTTGTCCACCTCTAATTTTTCTTCAGTTTTCAGCTTCTTCTCAAACTTCAGGTCAGCAATCATTGTTTAGGTCATTTTTGTACTAGTTTTTAGTATGATTTTATGTGTGTTTTAGTTAATGTTTTGATTGATTTTTGTTTTAAGTGTGTTTAAAGTGTTTGTTTTAGGTTTAGGGGCAAAAACACCCTTGGAAGATCAAAACCGGGCAAGAAAAGCATGAACCAAGCAAGACATGGCCAAGCCAAGCAAGACATAGCCATGTCCTTCAAAATTTCTTCAAGGCAGTAGCTGACACACCCAGAGACACGGCCAAGCCTCTGGCCGTGTCTCATTCAAAAGGCAAAACAAAGAACAAAGAAAATAAAGAGCAAAAATGAAGGCAGGAAGAGACACACTCAGAGACACGGCCAAGACAAAAATGGCTTGGCCGTGTCCCATTCATACCAAAGAACAAGAGAGCAAGCAAAGAAGGAAAGAAAAGAAGCAGAGACTGACACTGTCAAGGGACACGGCCAGGACACTGGCCGTGTCACATGACACGGCCGTGTCCTCTGGCCGTGTCTCATTCTGTATCAAAGAGAGTGAGGGACACGGCCAGGAGCTTGGCCGTGTCCCAAAGAAAAAAATCAAGAGACACGGCCAAGCTCCAAATGGCTTGGCCGTGTCACCTCTCACAACCAAAGAGAAGAAAGAAAGAAAGAAAGAGGTCCAGTGAGGGACACGGCCAAGGGACACGGCCGTGTCCCCTGAAGAATCAAGAGACACGGCCAAGCCAACCAAGGCTTGGCCGTGTCACCTCATGAAAAAGTGAAAAATTTGTAAGAGACACGGCCAAGTTTGTCATGGCTTGGCCGTGTGCCACCTGAAAAGTCAAAATTCTTTCAACAAAGTGGGGAACAAGTGGGAGACAAAGACTTATTGCTTGCCAAAAGAAATATTAAACAAATAAAAAGTGGGGGACAAAGGGAAATGGGATGATTTGGAAGGCATGGGTGTTGATTTTTGAATGAATTAAAAGGAGAGGAAGAGGAAAATGGAAGGAGTTCTTGGCTTCTTGGAGCCAAAATTTATGCAAAACGTGGGAGAGGGAGAGAGTGACACTCTCCCTTGTCCCTTCACCTCCAACCTCCATTTCCATCCTCTCCACCTTCTCCATCTTCCATTGATAGGATCTTTGAGGTTCTTTGGGATAAATTGGGTTACAAGTTCTCAAAGGTTGAAGAAACTTCATTGAAGGGAGTGGTGACTTGAGAAAGCTTCATTCCATCTTCCAAAGGCAAAATCAATTGAAGGTTGGTGACTTGAACTTGTAAGAGACCTCCTCATCTTGCTTAAACAGCTTGTCCACCTCTAATTTTTCTTCAGTTTTCAGCTTCTTCTCAAACTTCTTCTTCAGGTCAGCAATCATCTTCTCAACATCAGAAGTCTCAGTCTTTTTAACAGTTGCCTTCTCCACAACCTTCAGCTCCTTCTTCTTATCTTGAGGATCTTGAAAGTACTGAGCCCAGTATTCATCATCATCCGAAACCATCTTGTCATCATTGAAAGCTACTTCACCAACCTTGGCTTTTCCTTTGTCATTCTACTTTTTGGTACTAGCAGATGCTTCGGCAACATTCCCAAATATTACAGCCATTTGATTTTTCATAGTCTCAGTCAGGACCCCCTTTAGCTCTTCCATCTTAGTGTTGACTGCATTGTCTATCATCCTTTAAACTTGCTCAGGATCCATTTCTTTTGGTGAAAAGGTGACTGAGTTGTTGCTAGATTCTACTTCGCTGGCGTAGGTTGGATTGTCGTAGGCTTTTGAACTGTTGTACTCTCAGGCTGTGAGCCAAAAAGGATTAATGATATGAGATGCAACACATGTATGCATGTATGTATGAATGTACAATCAAACAAACAACAAGAGTAATGATGTTCCTTCCAATCTTATAACATCCACACACGAATGGTGAATCCCTTTTCCTAGGTATATGGTCAATAAAATATCAACATGGGATATCTTATTTTTGCAAGAGTTCACTCAGACGATTTAACCAATAGTTGTATTTTTAAATTTAGAAGTCAGTCCATGATAACTCCCATTAATTGAGCTTTAGTCCATTGGATCAACAAAGGATAGCTTTATGCTATATTAGATTAAAACTAACTTAAAAGGTTTATCACAAATGGATTTCCTATTTTGAAAAAAAATAACTATTGATTCATGCTTTAAACAAGCCCATGATAGATAAGTCTTAATGCAAACTAGGCCTACAATTGATTTTTAATATTCCATAATTGATATAGCTAGTTGTAAGCCATTGAAAAATTTGTTTAAAATGGTTTTATTTCAAAGCCCATAAAAAGATTTATTGGAAAATAGATTTTGGGTTTTTGATTTTGGGCCATGAGGTAAAAGAATTTGTGGCCCATCTTGGAAAAGTTTCATGTCAAAAGACATTCTTGAAAAAATTTTTGAAAATAATTTTAGTCTTTTGGGCTTTAAAAATTATTTTGGGTTTACAATGTAACTTTTACAATGTAACTAGGTCATATTAGGAAAAGAACAAACAAAATAAGCCATGGTTCAAACCAAGATATATCAATCATAGTCAAAGAGCAAACATTCAGGTTCAAACCTAAAGAAAATAACTAGGCCAACTACATGAGCTTTAGTCTTTGGGTTGAAAATTTTAGGCTCCCATAGTAAGTATATACCCAAAGGTACAAGGCTATGAATGGTTATGCCATGCTCCATCTCCATACCTTGAGTGAAAGTATGATATCTCTTATATAACATAACACGGGTAACATGGGCGTCTTAGCTCATGCACACAATGCAAACTAAAATGATACAATGGATAATATCATAATAAGAAAAAATAAAATAATATAAAGACTAATAGAATCAACTTCTCTTATCCCCAGTGGAGTTCCCACTGTGAGCATGAATTTTTGCCCCCACTCTCATGTGGAATGATTTTTACGACTTCGGCACTGTTAGGCTTAAGGCCTTAGAGAACACAGGCCTAAACCTGGAGAAAATGAAGTCACCACCTGGATGGGCCAGAAAAAGAAATGGGTGGATGAGTCGATTCCTAAGGAATTCTCAACCCCCTAATGAGTTCAAAAAGTTAAGTACATGTGGAAAAGGTGAGAATGACCCAGCACCCCACAACTCCCGGTTCATTGGAACCTGCCTCCTTTTCAGGTCTAAATATTATAAAATTCTTAATTATTATGATATAATTCGTACTACAAGCGATAATTAAAATAAAAGCATCATTGTATTAATAATCAAAGTAATGTTCAAAACTAAACAATAAATGGGCACCCACATGAGGTGAAAACGTACCCTTACAATCAAATCCAATGTCTAAAACTAAATAAATAGGATACCCACCAAAAGGTGGAAACATATCCTTTTACATTAATCCCAAAATCTTAAAATAACTTAAATTACATTCAACTTAAATAATGAGGTACCCACGAAGTAGAAATATACCTCTTACATTATTAGTGCCAAAATAAATCAATAATAATAACAAAGAAAATATTCATTCATTCATCATAAATTAAATAAATCAACCATCAAAAATTAAGTAAATCATTCATGAAAACATATAACAAATCACATAATCAAATCTAAAACTAAAAAAAGCAATAAATATATATATTTAAGGTTTACATATTTAAATTAGGGTTTCTAGGGTAAAATTAGGATTTTAGAACTCTAATAAATAAATTAGGGTTTTTTAAGATGAAGATTACGACTTTAAGGTTTAGGAAAACAAGATTAGAGTTTTTAGGGTTTAGGAAAATAAGATTAGGGTTTTTAGAGTTTTTGGGATTAAAACTGGTTTTGGAACTTTAATATTTTAAAAATTGATTTTAGGGTTTGGTATTTAAAAATTGTTTTAGGGTTTTAATTTTGAAAATAGTTTACTGTGTTGTTTAAGGTTTTAAGAAAAACTATTACGAAGCTTAAAGGTATTTGAAAATTGATTTTGGGGCTACTGAGATTTAAAATCTCACTTAAACAATTTGGTTTGAAAATCAATTAAATATTTTAACGTGGTTTGATGAACAATAATCATATAATTCAATTAACATCCGAATGAATCATGTTTTAACTATATAGGTTGAGGGATCAAGGTTATTGGTTGCTTGCATCAATGAAACAATGAAGTAAAATAATCAAACAAAAATAAAAATAAAACGATGAAACAAAATAATTGGATTACTGTAAACTTAAAACAAATTAAATAAAAGATTGCAAAGCTCTGTTTTTTGTTCCATCAATATTTCACGTTGATCAAACTTGTAAAATCTTGGTTGAAACAAGTTGAAGACAGATGTGTTCTGCCTTCTGGTTTGGTGGTTTAAAGTTTCTGCATTCTGCTTACCCAAGTTGCTTGGCTTTGGTTGCTTATTTCTTTACTTTAATGGCTATTGCTCATTGCTATATTAATTGCTTGATAACTGCCAATAATTGCTAATAAAAATCTAGTGATCAGGTTGTTTAACCTGTATTTATAAGGAATGATTAGGTTAAAACTTGTAAACCTATCTTTGTTTCCTGATTAAACACAGTTTCCAGATAAATATCGAATTAAAAACATATTAATCCGACATGAACCAGGCCCATATCAAACTAAAATAATATGAATTCGAGGCTAAACTAACCATATGGAACCAAAAACTCCCTGGTCGACATGGATTGGTGCCCATATCGAACTGGGCATGCCCCACTTTGATATGGGCATGCCCATATTGAACTAGGGTGTGCCTAGTTTGATATGGACACACCCATATCAAACTGGGCATGCCCAAGTTCAATATGGACCCATCCATATCAAACTGGGGAGTCCCAGTTCAACATGGAAGCCCATTCTCGAACCAAAATGGTTTCAGACTATTTTTTAGGTTCAAAAACCCTATTTTAGACCATTTCAATGTTTTAAAAACTGAATCAGACTTTTTTTAAGCCTTATAAAAATTGGACTAATCAAAATAAAAGTTTAAAATAGGTTTAAGCTATTGAGAATGGACCGATAAGTACTTAGGCCATCTTTAATTAGGATTGAACTAGGTTAGGGCCAAAATCAAGGGTCTACACTACCTCTCCCCATTTTGAAAATTTATATGCAAGAATGCCACATTTCATTTTAAATTTGGTCATGTGTCTGCTTGTTTGCTCTCCAATAAAAATAGATCCTTTGGATTGTTCATAATATCTTAAAAAGATACATTTCCTTCCTCTTAGACTTAATTTTCCATACTTGTGGAAGGTTTATGAGCATAAATAATACAACACCAAGGTTTTAGAAAACTTAGGTATAGTTTATGATTAGTACTTAACTCATATGACATTGATGTAACTGATTTGGAGGGCACACGATTAAGTACAAAAGTGGTAGTTAATAATGCTTGACCCTAATAGGTGATAGGTAAATTTGCTTGTGCCATCATTGACCTAACCATTTTTAGCAAAGTTCCTTTTCTCCTTACTGCAACATCATTTTATTGTGGTGTGCTAGGAATGGTCAACTGACATTCTATTCCTCTTTCATCATAAAAATCCTTGAATTGAACGGATAAGTATTCATGTCATTTTCTTATCTAATTGATTCTTAACAAGATTTAAAAATATTTTGAAGCAACTTAAAGCCTCGAATTTGTGATGTATCATATAGACATAACCAAAATGAGTGAAATCATCAATAAATGTGATGAAATAAACAACTTTATGCCTTTTCCTTGCATTCATTGGACTACAAATGTTAGAATTAATTAAGTACAATGGAATATTAGCTCTAGTTCCTTGTCCAAATAATTACCTTGATTTATAAGAGTAGACAAGTCTAATTCATTAATATCACCCAGCAAGTCCCCTTTGGCTAATCTATTCATTCGATGTTGAGCAATATGGCTAAGTCTAGCTTGCCACACATTCACATCATTCACACATGAATTAGAAGATGAAAACTAAGGAAAAACACCCATTTATATTATAGTCAACATCCAAGACAATAAAACCATATAGATAATATCAAGTACCATACAAACCTGTGCCTAAAAATAAGTTCAAACCATGTTCGTGAAAGTTAATATTAAAACCAAGCTTAATAAAACTAACATAGAGACAAGATTCTAATGAATCTCTGGAGCATATAGAATGTCATGTAGCACACATGACCAATTTGCATGCACCAATCGCTTTTACCTCTACTCTTGAATTGTTCCCTACATATATTCATCTTACAACATGTGGAATTCATTAGTAATCTATGAAGGCACCTTTGTCATTTGCTATATGGTCTATGGCTCATAATTGTCACCTTTTAGTTTCTCTCCTTTGTTAAGCTCAATACTTATATTTTTACATGAGGTTGCCATTACAACACAAAGTTCTATTATGTAGAGACATGTTGCACACTAATTGATACCTAGTAATACGTGCATTTTATGTGCTAATAATTAATTACATAATTACTAATTTCATAATTAGGTTTTACAATAAAAAGTTCACTAAGTTCCTAATCATCATCAAAAATCCTAGAATGAAAATATTATTAAATAATTAATTATGCACAAACTCATGTTCTAAAATAAAACATATCTAATTTTAGAACTCCACTTATGTAACATACATAGTAAATATATAAAAAATATTCAACCTCAATTCATGTACAAACTTAATAAAACACACTAAACACAAAGTTTATATATAAGTTCGTATATACATATCAAGATTCAAATAGCCATGTTGTGAATAAGAATAGACTTAACTAATATATTTTTGAGGTCTTAAGGTGGCTTATAACTCACTTTTGCAAAAAAGAATATCCTAGTAGTTTTTGTTTTCCATTAATACTTCTTGGCATCTCAAATGAAAGACTCGAAGTCTTTTTAGCAACCCAACTTGCATACTCCCTAATGTATCATTTGACAAGATTTTTATAACACTCGTTATTGTCACATTTTTTCTCCAATAATGAATCAATGACACCTTGTTTAACCGGAGTAGGCATCACATGTCTAAAAGCCTGATATTTTTATATATCATCTAGTATAACACCTTACTAAATAATATCTTATAGCATTTCATTAAACTTAATGATATGGTGTACTAGATGAACCAAATCATTATTTTTCTAATTAAGATCCATCCTTAGACTTAATAATAAACTTATCATATTATTCACCCCGTGACGATGTTCAATCGACCTAATGACTTTAGGAGTTCTAGTGATCATTGTCATAATTTTCTATAACAAATATGAAAAATAACTATATCATTAGGTATATTTATTCATTAATAAAATTAAGTATAATTAAAAAATTTTAATTTTGGACAATAATAAAAAATTTAATTATAATTGTTTTATTTGTTTACGTAAAATAAATAAAATTAATTATGTCCAAAATAATAAAAAATAAATTAATTGCAACCATTTTATTTATTTATATAAAATAAAATAAAATAATTCTATCCAAAATAATAATAAAAAAATAGTTATAGCTATTTTATTTATTTACATAAAATAAATAAAATAATTCTATCCAAGATAATATAGGACAAAATTAAATATGTCAAAAATATAGAATAAGTTAATATTCTATCTATAAAATAATTGTAAAAGAGCTTGTTCTCTAGTAATATAAGCATTCTTTCCTTTTCCTTTAGGTTTGGGTTTTCCCAATAGCAAAGAAAAAATTTTATTTATTTATTTTATTATTATTAATTGAGATAAGAGCAAACAACATATAGTTTGCTCTTTCAAGACAATAAAATGAAGTTAATACGTGACATGTCATTTACTTAAAATGACATACCGTTTGGATCATCTTCACTTTTAAATCTAGAATTTTTCTAGAAAACATTTTTAAGAGGCAAATATTGAAACCTTATATTTTTTAATCTACAGGTCTAAAATCTTCGATCAAATAACCAATCAAAAGCTTGAAATATTTAATTTCTAAAAATATAAATTTTAGAAGTTAATTATTTCTTATTTAAAAGATTTAATTTCTCAAACAAATCAATTTGATCATGTTTTCTGAAAATTTTAGAAATTACATTTTAGGCAGTTAACTTTGAGGATCTCAATCATTCACATTTCTGAGCCAAAATTTGCATATAATAAACCATTTTGAAGGTTGTAACATATGCTTTCTAAATATCTAAAGTATTAACGTTATCAAATATCATACAATAAAACAAAATTGTATTAATAGGCCATATGAACAAAAAAAATATACATGTTACTATCATGTTTAATATGTTAATTACTATTTGTAAAATAGAATTAACATTAGAACCTGACACTTATACTAATTATAGGAAATTAAAGAGATTTTTCATAAATAAAATAAATTATTTCAATTCTAATAATATGTCAATTAATTATATTTATATTACTAGAAAGGTAAATTGCATGAAGGAAATATCCAGTTTTCCATAGCCTAAAAGTTATTTTAAGTAGAGAGTTAATTTTTCGGAGAGATTTTTTTAGTGAGTTTTTTTATGTTGTGTGCAGTGCATGCCTAAAGCAATTACTTGCATAATAGTTAATTAATTAGATCAATATACATCTAATTTAGATATGGATAGATTATTTTCAAGATCGAGTTGACCTATGATGACGACTTGACCCAGGATCCATTAAGGGTAACAAATTTATTTTTCTTAATTTTTATATTTCAAAATAAAATTGAGAATAAAAATTATCAATTCAAATATTTGAAAATTTAAAAATTCATATTATTCTCCTTAAACATATTTTTAGAAATTTATGTTATGCTATTCTTTTATTTTTTTTTGTTTTTGATTTTAATTACCTAGTCTCAAATATTATTAATTCTTGATAATTAAATAATTTTATATTTTATATTTAATTTATAGTTTATATTTTATAATTCATAATTTTATAATTAAAATTTTAATTTTAACAAATAAGTTAAGAAATAAAATAATTTAAATCTTAAAAATAAACTAAGATATGCTTGCATGGTACGTTAAGGTAATAGATTGTATATTGTCTAATGAATATACATGTGATTTTGTTATTTTTTTAAATTATGTTACATTTAACTTATTCATTTTTTTTTGCTTCATTTGAAAATGTTACTAAATACATTATATTATAATGCATGATGCTCTATCACTATGTACTTTTGGATGATCGACAATTAAAATTAGGTTAACTACTAAAAAATTGAATTAGTATTTTTTTTTTCAATTATATCATAAATTCTTCAAAGTGTCAAAATAGTATGTTAACTATGAATTTTTTCTCCATTTTATCATATTTACCGAGAAATGTAATTTAACCTATAAAATTGTTGACATGTTGGTTTTAATTTGTAGTTGACATTGACTATTAGGGCTGTGCATGGTTCCTCCTGGAACCGGTCCGGAACCGGGAACTGGTCCGGAACCGGTACTGGAACCGAAAAAAAATCGGTAATTTTGGAACCGGTCCGGAACCGGAACCGAAAATTATAATTTATGGTTCCGATTTCGGTTCCTCTCCTAGAGCTGGGATCGGTACCGGGACCGGTACTAGAACCGGAAAAAAGAACTGGAACCGGTACCAGAATCGAAAAAAAAACCGGTACTGGAGTGGAACCGGTCCAGTATCGGTTCCAGTGTTCAACGGTTCCGGTACCGGTTCCTTCCTGGAACCGGTACCAGAACCGGAACCGCACACCCCTATTGACTATTAATATGGATAAAAAATAATTTAAATACAAAAAAAGTATAAACTTTAACATATTTTTATTTTTATCACAAACTTTTTAAAAATATTAAAAAATGCACGAACTATGCATTTTGTTTCAAATCTTTCATTTTTATAAAGAAAAGTTATTTTACCTAGTAAAATATTAATGTGTCGATTTTTGTAATTTATCTAAGTTAGAAAATATTACTATTTGTTTTATTGTATTTCTTTAAAAATAATCCATAAATTGAGAAAAATAAATCAAGGACTCTACATTTTTTAATTAATGTGATGCAGTGGGTTTTATCTTAAACACTAATAAATTCTCTTTAAAAATAAATTTTGATAATGAATTTTAAGTAATGTACCTTTTATCTTTGGTATTATTGAAATTGAATGTATGTGAGTGTATTTTTCTTTATATAATTGATATTTTATTTTTAGGTTGTTTTAAATGTAACTTTAGCAGTGATTTATTAAGAAGTTAATCTTGAGTTAATTTTGCACTATTGGAGTTGATTTTGTAATTTTGTTTAATGTTGTATTCACGTTTTTACTTATTACCTAGGATTCTTGATTTTTTTTTTAAATTTTGGATTTGGAGATTATTTTTGAAGAAATATAATACAACATGCTAGCAATATTTTTCGACTTAAATAATTCAAAAAAATCGACACATTAGCATTTTATTAGATAAAATAACCTCGCTCAATAAAGATGAAAGATTTGAAACAAAATACATAGTTCATGTACTCCTTTGATATTTTTGAAAAGTTCATGATAAAAATAAAAATTTATTAAAGTTCATGCATAATTTTATAATTGGCATATTTTTTTATCCACCTCAGCAATCCACATAAGTAATAAAAATTGACGTATTAGTGATTTTTAGGTCAATTTGGTTTTGGCAAATATGATAAAATTGAAATAAAACTTATAGTTCATGCACTCTTTTGACATTACGAAAAGTTTATGATAAAATTAAAAAAAAATATTGAAGTTCATTATTTTTTCAGTAATTAACACTTAAAATTAAATAAGTAAAATTAATATAAATTTTATAAATACTTATGTGGGAAATTGTTGTGATCTCAAATAATTTCTCCCAAATACATCACATAAAATCAAAGCAACAATACAAATATTAATTTTCTCAAACCAAATTCATAATGAGATTATCAATTTCACAAGTGTATCGAAAATATAATATCGCATACTTTCAATCATGATATAGAATTGGAGTTGATGGAAGCCTATAAATAAAGTATAAAATGCATGAGCAAAATTTTCTAACTAAATAGATTCCTTAATATGATGGAAAAGAACCTATAAGAATTTTGATCAAGAACCCTATTTCCCATCAAGTTGTAGTTAAAGAATGAGTGCAACAAAAGAAAAGACCCCCCAATATATAACTATCCATGAAGATGTGTAGTAATTTTACAAAGATATGGATGAGGACCCCTCAAAAGTCACGTTAGCAGGCACATATAATAGAAAGGCTCAAGCTTTGGGTAGGCAGTAACTTCACCCTTTTATAATAGAACTCTATGTGCACATAGTTTAGTGGTTTAACCTAAGGTTGGATCATGCCAAATAGACTTAGAATTTCCTAATAAGTCTAAATATGCCAAAAGTAGTGTAACAGGCAACTTACAAGTTAATCAATGGTAGGGATCAAGATGCTTGTCATAACTTGAGGACTAATGTGGCATAGTCAATAAACTTATGGGTTCAAAAGCATGTGAAATACAAATTTTCAAATAAAATGCCATATTAAATATGGCATTGTTTAAGCATGCATGCATTACTCATCTTGGCTCAACTATAACTCAAACTATCTTATCGCTTCAGAGGGTCACTTTGATCTTCTTGACCTACACTAGGGTTTTAGTTTAAATATTAGCTAATTTGATTTTAACGTGTTTCAATTAACTAATTATATAGTTTTATCTAGTAAGGGTCATGATGAAACATCAAGGTTAAGAGACAATTTAAAGGAAATTAGTTAAGAGACATAATAGGAATCACAGTCAAGGTCATGGTCGAGATATATGATGGGAGTAAATTATTTGGGAACCAGTAGGTATCGTGGTCCTTATCATGGTTGGGACAGTGGACATGAGCGAAATGTAAGTGATATAGTATGATTCACAGTAGACCTCACAGTTGGGACATAAGATTCAAGGTAGTAGTGACAGGGATAGGTTGGTTTCGACTAGGACAGAGGATAAAGCATGGCATCATTTTCCTTAGTTTTCTAATTCACATTTTACACCAATTTTTCTACTAACAATAACTCAAATTGTAATTTTTAATATTTTGATGCTTCTATAAACATAATACTTCAATATTCTCTCATAAAATACCATCAAATTCAAGTTTTGGGTAATTCTTAATTTCTATTCTAACTATATATATGTATCCCAAGTTTCTTGCATCCCACTCAGTTTTGATATGGTTTTGCTGTGGTTTTATGTTTCAGTCCTTGGTTAAGTTCTAATTCTCATTCACATGAATTTCATATTAATATTAATGGTAAAATATAAGCATGGTTACCCTAAAGTTTATTTCCTTTTCTTTCTTAGCAAATTCCACTTAATTTGACTTTCTCTTTATCCCTTTAAACTTTTTTGATCTAGTTTGAAGTTAAACTTCATAGAAAATTTTAGGAATCATTGGTTGATTTACTTTGATGGATGAAATTTATAAGGGAAAGAAGGGTTTCTCTTTTTTGTGAAGAAGATAGCCTTGATCGATTTTGGAGAAAGAGAAGCATAAGGTGGCCATCATAATTGATCTCTTTTTTTTTTTTTGCCAAAGGTGAGAGTTGGCTAGTCCTTATTGGTTTGTAAATTATTTTTATTATTATACAAACCTTCATTTTCACTCCTTGCTCTTTTAGATTATTATATGTTAAACTTATTTGACTTTTCAAATATTTTCAATATAACCTTTAATAATTATATTTCCATCTAAACTTGTTTGCTTAGTATTTCAATTAGGAATCGAATTGTTTATATTTTGTTTCTTTCTTAAGATTTCCATGTACTTAGGTTTTCGAAGACCTAAATACCCAAACTGATACTTTATTCCACAATTTAGATACTAGGATATTACATAAAGTTGCTCAAGGATATGTATTATTAAACTACATTAAAGTGAAACCTTACGTTGAGTATATTTACTACCTTTAAATTATTTTTAGATGTCAATTTTCTTGTATTTTTTACCTACTACACCATTTATCATGATAAATGTGTCATAGCTTCAATGGAATATTTCTCAATAAATTGCAACCTTATGAATCACATTTAAACTATGTAGATGTGGATAGGAGGCTCAAACATGACTTTTCATCTTATTTCATGATATATTGATTCCAATATATTATAATTTTCTTTTTATTGAGTTATTTAATTTCATTGAAATTCCTTATTACTAACAAAGTTATAGCAAATAGGCACGAAACAACAACAACATTGAAAGATGTATTGATTAAAGCTTTAGCAGAAAGCTTATTGAGAACTGCATACTTTTATGGAAGATATTATGCCAATGGTTTTAGGCTTCATACATAAGTGTATGGTTCAACCCCCTGCAACATATAATAGTATTGTTATATTAAAGGTAGTAAGTATACAATGGATGAAACATACTATTGCAGTCGATTAGTAGAGGTCATTGAGTTACAGTATCTTTGATGGCCAATTAAAAGATAATGCTATTTAAGTGTGAATGGTTCAACATCAAAGAAAAATATAAGAATTAAGCAATATAAAATTTGTGATGTTAACCACACAAGGAGGTGCGAAAAAAGTGTTGAAGAACCATTTATTTTGGCAATGTAAGCATCTCAAATATATTATGTAAATTATCCAAGCTCAAAACATAACATTCAAGCACAATAGGCTGTTTGCAAAATAAAAGCTAGGGGAATTATCAAAATGTCTATTGAGTGGACAATGATAGATATTGAGCCATTACAAGAGGAAGAAATAGAGGCTGAACCATTTGATGTTATATCCAAATGTGAAACCATTAAATTTAATGATCCAAGTGGTGAATTAATTGAGATTCAGAATAATAATATTGAGTCAAATATGAATATGATCTAGAGGGCAATGATGATGATGAAGATTTTCTTAGAGAAAAGGTAATAATGGAAAAAATTACTTTCTAATTATTCATTTTCTTAATAGCTTATTGTAATAATATTTTTCAATATTTTACATGTAGATATGGCAAGGGAAACTGGTAGAGGATCTCATCTTAGTTGTAAAGGGGGTAGAAGGTCACCACCTGATAGGAGTCTATGCTAGTCATCTACATTTTCTATCCCTACACTGGAGATAACCATTGATGGAGCATCTTCATCAATTGTTACTCATCAACTACGCCTCTTCCATGACCTACAAATGCTAATGATGGGAGAAAGTGGATAGTTATATGTTAAGGAAAGAGATTAATTTTTTTTATTTCTCGCTTATTATTTTTTTCACTTACAATTTTGGTTTAATTGATTATTTTTACATTATTTTAAGGTTTTATGGCTTTTTGAGGATTCGTATTGCACCACATCAATTTTTAAGAAAGGACTTGACCTAGATGGTTATGATTTAGCATTGGTGCCTTAGAGTACCAAATACTTTTATTAGGAGGAGTTTAAGATAAGAACAATGTATTTATTTATTTATCTATCTTAAATTTGCTCTAATATAATATTAACATGTATGTGTAGAAATATAATGTTGGGGTTCAAAATGGAGTCTCAAGTAAAGGAAGAATGAGAGAGATTGATAAGAAAAAAATTATTCATTTCACTTGTCTCAGTGGAAGATTTTAGTTGTTATGAGTGATCAAGTGCCTAAGGAACTACCCTTAGAAATTTGGGAGGCTTGACTTCTTTATTGAAGTACTCCAAAATTTTTAGCAAAATCACAACATAGGGTTGTACTTGAGTCAGGTTGGGTTAGATTTAGCCCTAGACCAAAGCCTAGCCCAAAATGGCTTGGGTTAGGAGATCTAGCCCCTAGCTCGGCCATAGGCCTAGGCAACCCGAGCTTACTTGGGATATTTGAGTCAATGGGTCAAGTTGATGGGCCACTATGATTGAAAATGGATGCATAGTTCACGTTTTGAATTCCCAAATCCCTAAAAATCTCAATGCTAAGAGCCCACAAAAGACAAAGAGGATATGCAAGTGATTAACAAGAGGAACCCAAAGATAAAAGATGGTGGACAAGTTTTTGAATTGCTTTGTAAAAATAACTCTTATTAATAGCTTCTAATTTTGGTCCATTTTCATCTCACACACAATCATAGTTTCCTTCTCCCCTTTGTTGTCTTTCATTATCAAATAGTTGAAAAAATATAGATTTGATTCCATGGCTCAAGGCAAGCTTCAATTGAATTTTGATTTAATTTAAATTATTATGATTAAAGTCCTTTAGAGGAGTTTCTGCTATGATCAATTTCTTACTTTTAGTCTTTGAATCATCCTCTTCATATTATATTGATGTTGGACCAAACACCTTACCCATACACTTTGAAAACATAGGCAGAGCTCTACGAATGTATGACAGATATAGATGTGGATCTAGGATTAGTGCAATGGAAATGAGCCATAAAGTAGAAAAAAGATCATGCTGAGGCTAACCTATGTTTGGATTTGAGGAAGATTATATGGGAAATGTTATTTTGATTGCATGAGAGATATTTTGTCTCTCAAAGGTGATGTTGATGATGTTATTAATTTTATCATTACTGGGTCTTGAAAAGATAAAGAGTTGAAGGAAGTAGGTGATTTAATTTGGGAAGTGGGAGCAACAAAGAGAAGGAAGGGAGGAAAAAAAGTTGTATGTGTAGTGAATATGAGGATGGGTTGGGAGGCGAGAGGGACAATGGAAGATGAATTAAAGATTATGGTTTGTTTGAAAGTTCCTCGGGTTTGGCCGTGTTGGCTTAATGAGATTTCACTCAAACTTGAGGCCCAACCTGAGATGCACTCATTTTTAATATGAAACCTAATGCTAAGCCCATCTACCTTTTAACCTAGCATGTCTTCCTTTTATCTCAGTCGAGCCCAATCAAGTTAGGCTTGCCAAGCTGAATCATTTGGTTTGATAGGTTGAATGAACACTCATATCATAGCAGGCCTCTCAAAATATAATAAGTAAGATTAGAGGCAATGGTCAAAGCCGATTGCAACATATAGGTAGATCCATTTCTTGTATGGAGCATGCACAACAATTGTTATGCATATTTCTACTTTTTTATTCTTCAATAATTTATATTTGGATAATAAGTACATGTTCAATTTAACAATTTAGTTGACATTTTAGGAGGAAAAATAACGACCACTTCTTCTACATGAAATCTTATAGTAGACTAATATACAAAAGTTAGATAAATTTGTGGACGGGAGGTCCAAGATAGTATACATAAGTAATTAAATTTTATTCAGTGTAATTTTATGTGCTTATATTGTTAAATGTTGTAGATTTTAATCTTAAGAACATATATTGTTACTTGATTGTGATGTTTTATATATTGTGATTTTCAATTCTTAAATGGTTATGCTATTGAGTGTTGTATATTTGAATCTTAAAAATATAGCTTGTTGTTTGATTTGCAGCGACTCTATGTAAGTCTCATGAAGAGGCCTAGAAAACTTCGATAAGTTATTCTGTCAATTTTTTTTAAAAAAAATTTGTAAATAAAAGTAATTATAATATAATAAATGAAATTTATATGTCATAAATTTTTATCCGTTTGTATTTTTGTGATATTTACTATATCATGTGTTAAACTATAAATTTTATGTTGTAGGACTATTTCTCTTCCAGGCTCCAAACTCAATCTATACCTACAGATATAATTGATAATTCATCATCTATAGATGCTACTCAAATTTATCTAGATGAGGTTAACGGTGTTAATAAGCAACGTGTGCATGTCCTTAGTTCTATTGATTCTTATTACTAGGTAACAAATGGTGCCTCTATTAGCACTTAAATCTATCTATCTTAATCTTCCAAAATTGTGAGTTTCTGGTTCATCTAGACTCAGTGATTATGGGGTCTCAACATTTCTAGGTCATTGACCTCAAGGATTCGACAGGAAAAGACCTGTGAAGAATGGAGTTTCCACTTGCCACTCAGTAGAATCGAGAAAACAATGGAAGGGTAGCATACCCTTGATTCTTTTAAGGAATCTCTAACCCATCATTTATGGGTTCCAAAAGTTGGGTATATATGAAGATAGTAGGAAGGATGGAACCATTCTTATAATTATTCATACACTCAATCTTTGAAAGAGCAACCTCCTCTATGATTCGCATGTTAGTATTATCATTTAAAATATCAGATGAAAAGGGAACATTAAGCACATAACATAACAAAAACATATAAATATATGAATGATGCATGTGATACATGTTTTACAGATAAATACACCTATGAGCACCTATCAAAGTGGAAACATGCTCATACAAATTATCTAAGAAAAAAAGAAAATAATTATTTTTACATTGCTTTCAAATGAATCCAATACATTATTCTAAAAATTACACCGAATTTCCTTTATAAAATAGATCTAAAAAGAAGAAAAAAATAATAAAACATGCATGATGAATGTCGGTGTAAAAAAAGGGTTAAAAATAAAAACAAAAAGGGATTTAAAAGATCTTTGAAAATTACCACAGAGCTCGACAATCTTGAAGTATCGAACTCGACATTAAGCTATAGAAGACCAAGTTAGTGATCAAAATAGCATGTATATACATATTATATGAATAATATTAAGCTTAATAATTCCATCAAATCCCTAGTAGAATCGACACTCAGTGATCATTCCAATAAAGGTTTTGCAAGAATATCATTACAAAAGTCCATAAAAGGTCATCCTTATAGCCATTCGTTATTACATATCTTGATTTCATTTCACTTTCACAATGTTTAATCATTCTTTTAGTGATCCTTGTGGATATTTCTAGTTTTGATACCATCTTATTAATTTTTATGTTTAAGTAAGAGTGAAAAATTAGGATAACAAATGTTAAGCAAATAATATTGAATGAACATGTATGTAGGGAGTTAGAAAGCTTACTACCAAGGGAACGTGACCTATAGTTATTTACTATTTTTTTAATGATCCCCTTTGTTGGACACTGATGATCAGAAGTAAGGATCTCCTTACTTTGTATGTTGGATGGCCTTTCCTTCGTATGAGTGCCTCTTGGTTAGAAATTTTTTGGAACCCTTTGAAAGGTGCAAGAGCTCTCCCTTTATAAGCGAAGGCTGCTATCTTTATTTAGAAATTGTCGAGCTCAACATTTTCTCCATTGTCAAGCTTAGTAAGTTAGCAATTATGTAGGTTCATTGAACCTGGTCATTTAGCTCTTCTTTGATAAGTTGTGCCAATCTATCGAGCTTGATATTAATATTGCCAAGCTTGATGGTTCTTATAAGGTGCCAAATCCTGATGTTTACAAAAATATTACACGATGCTGATAACCAGAGCCAAGTCTTGGATCAAAAGGAATTTCCTTCCACCAATTTAGAAAGAATTGAACGTAAAATAGATGATTTAGCCTAGGAATGATGAATATTGGATGAATTAGACCTAAACCCACTCAAAATGGGTCTAAAACTTGTGAAATCATCCTAGGAACCCAAACCTACCACACGACACACTTAAAAAATTAGGTGTTCAACCAAAAGCCACCTAACCACCACTATTAGGGGCTTCCTCTGGCAATCCATGACCACTGGTCGATGGTGTCGAACCACTAAATGATGGTTTCTAACAGCAGATAAAATGTTGCTCGGCTGATTTTGAAATTTTGAAAACTCATCTTATCAAATCTAATCCCTCATCAAATATGGTGTTGGGAATCAGATGAAGATGAAATCTGATTTTTTTTAGTGGAATCCTATTCTTAAATGCCTATAGATTGCTCCTTTTACTCTTCATTTCAATACAACAATTCTAATGGAATTCTTTCAATTGTTTTGCCTTATTTCTATGATTTCTAGTATATCATTTCTAGTCCAAAAATGAGTTCCTTTCATTCATCAACATTTGGATACAAGTTATAGAGCTATTTTTGATATTTCATCAAGCTTTTGGAGGGTTTTTTTAGTGAACCTAGCCTTCACCTTTTGATTTAAATTTTCAAGATCAAGCTTATCAATTCTGCTTTGTTCATTATTTCCCAAGGCCTCTTTGATCCACTTAGAAGTCAGAATCTCAATATTTTGGTATTTTTCTAGAAGGAAATTATGCCTAATTTAATTCTCAACATAATTAGTAAGACCATAAAGGTAAAAATATTATTAAACTCTCATTTCAATATTGCATTCAAGTCTTATTCATTATAATAAGTTATTTTGATCCTTATTAGTGCACTATAATTATTTAAAACATGATTTTACATGGAACAATGATATTACTTAAATTTTTTTATCCAATGGTTTGACTAATTAGTTTGCTTCGTGATATAACCCAACCTAGTCATTTATCACTAACCTTTCTTTCTTATTATGTTTATGATATGTTTGCTAAATATTTGGCACATGAACTCTATTTTGATTTTTAACACTAAAATTGAAGAGTTTTAATCTTTGAAACAAGTGTTTTTGCCTTAGGACTTAGGAATGTTTGAGCAATCAAAACAACAGTTTGTCGCGATCACCCTAGAGTTAGGATGACCACACCAAAGTCTTTGAGAGCAATAATTTCTCATATAATAGCTTGCTGCCACAAGACCCACCATGACACCACTGATGCGACCATCACTTTAGAGCAAAAATCTAATCAAGACACATAATGGTTTGTGCTTAAAAGCATAGGAAACTCCAAAGTCTGCTAGAGAAATCTCGCGATTGCCATATATTTATCATGACTGCAAGAAGGCTAAAGGAAAAATCAAGCAGAATGGCAGAAAGGTTCGCGTTCAAGGTAGCGGCCACAGACTAGGCATGAGAACCACCTTTAACACTGCGATCTCAAAGTATTTCAACTGTGCCATTCAAGTGAGTTAGAAGCTTTTGGCGAATTTTTTTATGAACCAATGAAAACAAGCCCTGTAGGAAGGTCAAGATTTAAGAAAACTCAATGCAGGTTCATCGTGACCGCAACATTAGAATAACGACCATGAGAGTCATGTAGGGTGGCACGGAATAGTTTTTGCTAACCTGTCAGAGCCATGTGTACTAGCCATTAAAATGAGCCAGTAGACACATAAGCGATCTCACTACCACGCTAATACCTAATTTGACTACCAAATACTCCTCGTAACTGCAACATAAGTCAAGCGACCACAAGATCCATCTAACAACATTTTGGTTAGTGAAGATGGCTATAAATACTCCAGCAAGAGTCATTTGTTACATCTTTTAAGCAAATATTAGCTAAACTCTTGCAATTTTAATTCTTGATTTTCCTTATAACGAATTTCATCAATTATACTTGAAGTTAGGTGTGAGCTCCTATAAAAACACCTTGTAAGTTTAGTATTAGCTTGTAAAACATAGGCTCTTATAAAAAAAAGTCTTGCAATTTTAATTCTTGACTTTCCTTTAGGAAAACATTTGTACGGGTTCTGAGGTTAGCACAAACCTTGTGAAGTTCAGTGTTAACTTGTGAAAACACCAAGTTATTGTTTAGCATGCAAAAACAAATATCTAACTAGTTTGTTGAGGAGTAGACGTAGGAATTTTAAATCTGAAATGCTATAAAATTATTTGTGTTATTCTCCCTTTCCCTAACTCTTTTTAATTTCAAAGAATTTTTAAATTCACCTCATTTCACCAAAACAATCAATTCACCCCCTCTTGAGGTGCCGAAGGACCTACAATTGGAATCAGAGCTTTCTTAATCACTTTAAAGCTTAAGTGCACGATTAACGATCACGGCCACCATTCCACCACCAAGCACCTCAACCTCTACATTTACCTCTACATCTACTACTTCTAGTATTCCATCACATGGAAACTTAAACTCTTACCTAAAACCTTTTTTTGATGGAACAGAATACTCTATATGGAAGTACAAGATGCAAATGTTCTTAGATAGTGAAGACATTGAGTTGTGGGGATTTGTACTTAATGAATGGAAACCTCCAATTTAAAATGTAGAAAGAGTAAAAGTTATGGTTTCAAGAGAGCAATGGATGGATGTAAAAATAAAGTCAAACTATAAGAACAACCATGTCGTCTCCATCCTTGTAAATTCCTTATCAAAAGAAAAAGCGAGAAAAGTCCAACATGATTGCTTATGGCATTTAGAGAACTCTTGAGAACTACCACGAAGGAACAACTCAAGTGAAGTCCAAGAAGATTCAAATGCTTGTACATGAGTATGAGCTCTTCAAGATGAAGCTTAGTGAGAACATCATTAAAATGACAAATCGAATACTTGCAATTATATTCGATTGAAGAAGTATGGAAAAGTCTACTCTCAAGAGGACATCAACAATAAAATCTTAAGAGCTCTTCTTAAGAAGAATTTGAATCTAAGGTGTCATATATTAAAGAAACTCATGACCTAAGCAAGTTAAGGATGGATGAGCTTATTGGAAAGCATCTTAAATGGCTATGAAGAAGGATGAAGTCTAAGAAAGAAAAGAAGAAGGGAATTGCACTCAAAGCAATAAAAGAGGTTAAAGTTTGTGAGTGCCCAAATGGTAGTGAAAGTAATGATGATGATGATGAAGTTGCCCTACTTTCAAGAAGGATGAATGAAATCATAAGGAGAAGAAAGAAACAAACTAAGAAAGGATCATTCTCTAACTCTAACACTTCTTCAAAAGACAAAGAAAAGAAGAATGATGCGAAGTGTTATAAGTGTGGCAAGCAAGGCCATATGAAAATGAGTTGTCTCAAGCTAAAGAGTAAGAAGAAGTGGGACAAGGAGAAGAAGGAAGCTTTTAAGGCTCATGGGATGATGACTCTTAAAGTAAAGAAGAGGAAGAACAAGGAAGTGTCAATCTATATCTCATGGCCATGGGAGATTATGAAAGCCCTAATGAGGTAAACTCTATGTCAGCGGAGATTTTTGCCTCCACTCCCGGAGGAATGATTATTGTGACTTCGGCATTGTTTAGGCTCGGGGCCTTAGAGAATATGGGCCTAAGCCCGAAGAAAATGGAGTTGCCACCTGGACGGGCCAAAAAAAAAAGGGGTGGATGACTCGATTCTTAAGGAATCCCTAACCCCTTAATGGGTTCAGAAAGTTGGGTACACATGGGGAAGGTGAGAAACGGCCCAGCACCCCCAAAACACCCGGTTCATTAAAACCGGCCTCCTTTGTAGGTCTTAATATTATAAAATTCCTAACTATAATAATATTATCCATATTACATGCGACAATTAAAATAAAGCATCATTATATTAAAATCAAAGCAATATCCAAACAAAAAAAATAAATGGACACTCATCCAAGGATAGAAACATTTCCTTACATAGTCCATGTCTAAAACTAAACGGGACACCCATTGAAAGGTGGAAATGTGTCCTTTACATTGGTCCAAAAAACTTTAAAATAAAATTAATTACATGATGTTTAACTAATGAGGTACCCACAAAGTGGAAATATACCTCTTAAAATTTTAAAACTAAGACAAATAAAAGAATATTCAATCATCTAATTATAAATAAAAGAAAATCATTCATAAAATAAAATAAACCATTCATCATTAACATATAACAAATCACATAATCAAATAAATAAATAAAATTAGAATTCAATACATTAAATAAACAAGGTTAAGGTTTAAGATTTAGGATTTAAGAAATTAGGGTTATGAGATTTAAAGTTTGAGGAAATAGGGCTTTGGTTATGGCTTTAGGCTACTGGGAGTACTGGGTGTTGGTTTAATAAATTATGATTTCTAAATTTTGGATTTGAGGAAGTACGGTTTTGGCATTTAGAATTAGGGCTTTAAAGAATTTAGGGCTCGGAAAAAAATGATTTAGGGTTTTTTAAAAAATAAAGCACTTTAGGGTTTGTTTGAATAATAATTTATGGTTCTGGAAGAAGAGCTTAAGAATTTGGGATCTAAGGTTTGAAAGTTAATTTTTTGGGGTTACTGGATATTTGGAAAACATATTAGGATTTAAGAAAGCAATTTTGAATCTCAACATCAAAAGTTTCAGTCTTTTCCACAACTGATCTTTCAACAATCTTCAACTCTTTCTTCCTGTCTTTAAGATCTTGGAAGTATTGAGCATAATCGTCATTATCATCAATGATCACCTTATCATCATCAAAAGTCACTTCACCAACTTTAGCCTTCCCCTTATCGTTCTTGATGCTTGGCTATTCTTCAGCATTGTTCCCAAACATTATAGTCATTTGATTCTTCATGATCTCAGCTAGGGCCCCCTTTAGTTTAGCATTGAGGGCGCCGTCCACCATTCTTTGAATTTGTTCGGGCTCCATTGCTTTTGGTGAAAAAGTGATTGAATCGTTGCTATATTCTTCATCTCCTACGTAGGTCAGATTGTCGTAAGCTTTTGAACTATCATAATCTAGGGTTGTGAGCCAGAAAGGATTAATGATATGTTATGTGATGCATATATGCACAAACAATAAACAAACAAGGATAAATAGGACGTTCCTTCCAATCTTATAACTTCCACACACGATTGTCAAGTCTCCTTTTCTAGGTATATGGTTAACAAAAATACCAACATGAGATATTTTATTTTCGAAAAGTTCCCTCGGACGGTTCAACCAATAGTTATATTTTCAAAAATGGAAATCAATTCATGATAATTCACATTAATTGGGCTTTAATCCATCCAATCAACTAAAGTAACTTTTATGCTATATTGGATTAAAACTAAATTAAGAGATCTATTATAAATATATTTCTCACTTGAAAAAGTAACTAATGATTCATGCTAAAACAAGCTCATGGTTAATAATTCTTAGTATAAACTAGGCTCATAATTGATTTTTGGTATTTCCATAATTGACCTAAATATTCATAAGCTTTTTTAAAAGATTATGAAAATAATTTTGTTTCTAAGCCCATTGTAAAAAGATTTTAGAAAAAATGGATTTTGGGCTTTGTATTTTGGTCATGAGAAAAGAATTTTTGACTTGTTTTTTAAAAAAAGTTTTATGTCCAAAGACCATCTTGAAAAGTTTTGAAAATAGCTTTGGTCTTGTGGACTTTAAAAAAATTATTTTGAGCTTACAATGTACTTAGGTCATATTAGAAAAAGAACAAATCAAATAAGCGATGATTTAAGCCAAGATAAATTAACCATAGTCAAACAACAAGCATTTGGGGTAAAAACTTAAGGAAAGTAACTAGGCCAATTATATGAGCTTTAGTTTTTGGGTTGAAAGGCTTAGGTTCCCATAGCAAGTATATACCTAAAAGGTGCAAGGCTATGAGTAGATATGCTATGCTCAATCTCCATACATTGAGTGAAAGTATGATATCACTTACATAACACAACACGGGTAACACGGGCATCCTAACTCACGCACACGATGCAAACTAAATAATGCAAAGGATAATATCATGATAAAAAAGAATAGAATAATATAAAGACCAACAGAATCAACTTCTCTTAACCCCAGTGGAGTAACCATTGTGAGCAGAAATTTTTGCCCCCACTTTCGGTGAAATGGTTCTTATGACTTCGGCACTGTTTAGGCTCGGAGCCTTAGAGAACACAGGTCTAAGCCCGGAGAAAATAGAGCAAATTATTCATAAAATAAAATAAACCATTCATCATTAACATATAACAAATCACATAATCAAATAAATAAATAAAATTAGAATTCAATCCATTAAATAAATAAGGTTAAGGTTTAAGATTTAGGATTTAAGAAATTAAGGTTATGAGATTTAAAGTTTGAGGAAATAGGGTTTTGGTTATGGCTTTAGGCTACCGGGAGTACTGGGTGTTAGTTTAATAAATTATGATTTCTAAATTTTGGCTTTGAGGAATTACAGTTTTGACATTTAGAATTAGAACTTTAAAGAATTTAGGGTTCAGAAAAAATGATTTAGGGTTTTTTGAAAAATAAAGCACTTTAGGGTTTGCTTGAAGAATAATTTATGGTTCTGGAAGAAGAGCTTAAGAATTTGGGATCTAAGGTTTGAAAGTTAATTTTTGGGGTTACTGGATATTTGGAAAACATATTAGGATTTAAGAAAGCAATTTTGAATCTTAGAATTTTAGAAAATAATTTAGGGTTTTGATAATTGTAAAATTATTTTGGGGTTTTAGGAATTAAAAGGCAAATTAGGGTTTGAGTCTTAGAGTTTACTGGAGTTAGGGTTTTATCAAAATATGATTATTATAAAAACTTTAAGACCACTTTAACATGTATTTTTTGATAAATACTTATATGTAATGTGACTACTGGACGTTTAAAACATTATTTGAATAATCTAATGCTATAGTGATTTAATGAAACAAGCTACTGTGAAGATTTGAAAACAGAATTAATTAAGATTTAGGGCTTGAATAACTTAGGGTTTAAGAAATTAGATTTGTGTTTTGTGATTTTAGAAAAGTGTAATTAGGGTTTTAGTTTTTAAAAATATGTTTTACGGGTATTAAGGCATTAGGGTTTTGAAAAAACGCTTTTTAGGGTTTTAAATAAAATTTGAATATTAAGTAGAACAATTGATCAAATAACAAAAATATGCATGTTTAAACAATTTATCAAATTGTATGATGAAGCTAATGTAAACATAAGCAAAGAAATAGAGATTCAAACCTCCGTTGTTGGTTCTACCACAATCTTTGAATTCTGGCTAAACAATAATAAAGACAGTGTAGGCTGCCTTTGATGGATTGTTGTTGCTTGCTCACTGCCTCTTGCTCCTTCAAGGTTCTCTTTTTTGGCCGAAAAAATTTAAAAGTCCAAAGTCCAATAAAAAATTTCATATCCTTCATTCTGTGTCTTTAATGTGGTATTTATAAGAAAAAAATAAAAAACCTAATACTAATTGGCTAAGGAAATAAAAACTTTTTAGAAAATAAAATTAAAAACCAAGTAGAATAGGATTTTAGAAAAACTGCCCGCAGGCTGGGTGTGCGAAAGTGCACTGGCGAATAAGTTCTGCGGGCGCTGGGCGCGGGCCAGCCAATTCGCCTCGAGAAAAATCTGCGGCGAATTAGCCCAAGCCAATTCGTCGCTGATTCTTCCGTTACCGATTTTTATTTATTTATTTATTTATTATCCTTTTTATTATTTATTATTATTTTTATTAAAAATAAATATTATTTAATTAAAACACCACAAAAATTATTTTGGACTGTTTAAAAATATCGGATTGGACTGGGTCAAAAATTAAGGGTCTACACTCTATATCCATAGTTTCTTTAGATAATTTAGATAATGATGATGATGTGGGTAATGATGAGCTCTTGAAGCACATGAACTAAAGAGTTCAAAAATATTTTTCTAAAATAAAATTTTATAAAGAAAAATGTTCTAAACTAGAAAAAGATTTTAATAATTTGAAATATTCCATATTGGAACTAAAGACCTCTATATTCACCTATTTTGGAAGGAATTTCAAGAGAAAATCAAGTTTTAAGAAATGAAATAGAAGAATTGAAAACCTATATTTCCAAGTTTCATAAAGAAAAGGAGTCTTTAGACACTTTAATTAGGTCTTAAAGATCTCCTTCATCAAAAAATGGTTTAGGCTTTAATACCCATCCCCAACCACATCAAGTGCATATATATTTGTTAAAGCTTCAACACCTCAAACTTGTAGTGTTGAGGTTGAGAAGAATAGAAATGCATACACCAAGCCAAAAAGCCCCAAAAAGGCTAAACAAGGTACACAAGGCTCTAGATCTAAGCCTTTAAGAGCGAAGCATGCATTCTTGCACACACCTAATGCTCAAAGGCATAAGCATGCAAAACCACGTTCACAATCACCTTACTTATGTGCATATAATCACAATCAACACCTCCTTAAAAATATCCAAAGAAGAGGATTCAAAGAGCTAGGCCTATATATCAATGTCATTATTGCATGAAGTTTTGCCATATTAACACTTTTTTTTTGCTATATTAGGAAGGTTCAACTTAAACTTGAGGATTCATTCCAAACTAACCCCTTAGGACCAAAGTATATTTGGGTACATAAGAAGAGAGGAACTTCTTTTGTTTTGTAGTTGTGCTTTAAGTCCACAACTAAATAAAGTATTTGGCTAGTAGATAATAGATACTTAAGGCACATGACTAGAAATGCAAAGCTCTTTACAACTCTTACACCCTATAAGGATAATAGTGTAACCTTAGAAACAATGCTAAAGGTAAGAACATAGGCGTTGGTTCCATTATTACATATGGTAAGAATCTATAATTTCATAAAATCATTCTTCAATAATTTACATCCAAAGTTTTCATAATTAAAAACATTAGTCATCTTAAATGCATATATATACATAATAAGCCCAAAAGTTGTTTAACATATATATGTTGTAATTAAAATGTACAAATCAAAGTATATAATAACTAAAATTATACATATATGTAGCATCGACATGGTTGGTCTAATGGCAAAGCCCAAATCTAAAATATTCACCACAATTTAGGCATGCTCAAATCTATTTGGACTTCTTTGCTTTGTAGTTCTATCACTTGCGCGATATATTTCAACCATGCTATGCTAACAGCCTAGTGGTATATACTTTGATAATATAAAATATATTTTTTTAAAAAAAATCATTTTATGCTTTAATGACACGCAATACATCATGCTACCATCACAAAGCAACACTTATTTAAACAATCATTATCTTGTAAAATTTACCAGCATATCATAATCACAATCACACATATTAAGCCCAAAAAGTCCCTACACAATATCCAAGTTTCAAAAATATTGATTTGGCCTATTGCGACCCGAAGGTCTAACACCGGGGATCTAAGTGTTATATAATACCATCAGAAGGCCATCCCCTCTCAATGCCAGAGGTAATGTATAATATAATATGCCCAAAGTTGCCTTTTCAACACTGTAGTGTCCGACACTAGTGTGTCTCACCCAAAGGCATAATAAAAATGGCATGACGTATTTATTATGCCAATTCAATAGTACCAAGATCAACATTCTAAAACTAGTAATTGTGCAAGGCAAACACACATATCAACTTGATACATTTTCCTTATTTCCATCTTATTTATCATTTCCTCATTCTCATCACATTTATCCTTTTCCCACAATTCCACATATCATAACCATATCGTGCATAATTCTTAGTCACATTCACAATGTGACTCTTTTCCACATTTTCAATGCATTTTTCACATTCTAATACTTTGTACATAACAATAACAATTACCATTAAATAATGGTTTAAAATCCCAAACACAATGCACCAAGCACTTTGTTAGTAATAATGCATATGCTATATAAACAATCACATTTCAAAGTGACTCAACACATCTTCAAAATAGTAATGTATCATGTCAAATCAAATATAATTATAGCACAAGTTATCAAAATATGTACTAACCTTGTTTAGCCTTAAAATCAGGCCAAATTTACTCTCCCAATCTTAATTCTTCCAAACCCTAAATCCCTTCACTTGGCAACATTTGGCTAAAAAACCTTTAAATCAAATAATAAGTAAAATTATTTCATTCGAATTATATTTCTACTCATTTTACTCAAAATTGTAACACCCAAATTTTTATTAAACCTATTTGTATATTAATTGGTGGGGTATTAAGGGAAATTTAAATGTGAGGATGTTGAAAATATAAATGACATATATATATAACATATAAAGGTTAATATAAATGGTAAAAGAGGTATAAAATTTAAAAGGGGAAAAGATAATAATAAATAATAATAATATTTTATAAAATATCTAAATTAATAAATATATATAGTTAGTGGAAAATATGGGCACAGTCAACAAACTCAAAATTTCATCTTTTTCTTCTTTTCTTTTTCCTTTGACCGACTTCATAGACAAAAAAGAAAAAGGTTATTCCAATTCCTTCAATCAATAAGTCTTACCAAGGATTTTCAAGAGTTTGTGATAGCTTTGGTGTTAAGGAAAGTAATAAGTAAGTTTTCTTTAACTCTTAATGAATTTTCTTTTGAGTAGAATTTCTAATAAATTGGATGATTATTTAAATGATTAAAATGAAGCTAATCAATATTGAAGTAATGAATTTAAACTTGAGTGAGTGATTGAATATATTTAGTTAAGGTTTGGAGTGGTAAAGAGGAAAAACAGGATTTTATAAGGGTTTTGACTAAATTTGAGTTTGGGATTGGTTTAATAGGTTTAAAGGTATATAAATGAGTTTCTAAAGTTATCTATGAACCTATAAATTGAATAGATGTTGATTGAATTAAATTGGCGAAACAATAGAGGAAAGTGAAAGATTGGAAGAAATTGTTGTGCAAAGGACTTATTTCTCCATTTTGAGCTTCAAAAAGTTAAGTATATACTTAGATAATGTTCTTGTCTATGGTTTGCATAATGATAAGTTGATATATGTGTGTTACATTGATGAAAATGGTGTGAAAGAGTGATTTTGAGATGCCATGGTCGTGGCCATACAGGGCCATGGTCGTGGGATTGGAAGTGGGGCTGTTTCATGTGAAAATAATGAAGAGGCAGAAGCAGAATGGATGCCACAGGCATGGCCTTTGAGTGCCACTACCATAGGGGTATTCAATGGTGTTTTATAATTTCATTTCACATCCCACGAGTGTGGTTATTGGATGCCACGACCGTAGGGCTGGTTTATTGATGTTTATTGCCTTATTTTGCACTATATGAGTGTAGTAAATGGCTTGCATAGCTATGTATATATATATATATTGTATTAAAAATGTATATGTGATTATAAAATGCAGAATTATGATAAAATATGTTGATTATGTTGGTGTGTTGATGAGTCACATGGTGAAAGGCTCATATATGCATAATATGCAATGTTGTTTATTGCCTTATACTTTAACTAATTGCCAGAAGATTGTGTTTGGTAGTTGGCATGCCATATACGACAGGGTGAGACACCAGGTGTCACAGATATTGCTACGCCCCTCAACTAGACACATTGGTGTAACTACTGTTGAGATACGTTGTGGATGAGATACTGGGTGTCACAGATTTTGCTACGTCTACTAGCGAGATACATTGGTGTCATTGTGATGAGATAGGCCAAAATAATGGTTTTGAAACTAGTTCATTGTATAAGAATTGTGGGCCCATTGTATGTTGTATATATATATATATATTTGTTTTTATATTAAAGTTTGATGTATCTCTATATTATGTTGCCATATAATTATTGTATTATTAAGTAGATACCAATGAGCCTGTAGCTCAACGCGAGTTGTTTATCGCGCTGGTGATGGAATAGGATTTGGGAGTCCTTCTAGACCAGGTTAGGTCTAGATAGTGGTCGGACACTATAACCATCAGCTGCCACAAGATCAAGCTAGCATATCATATAAATACTCTTTTGGATGAATGTACTAATCATATTTTATAGTAAGAATAGTTTGTAAATAAGTACCATCATGTTTTCCATTATATTTATTTATGTATGCCCATGAGATTTTGGGATGAGAGTAGTAATGATAATTATTTAAACACACATTAATTATTCATAGGTTGAATTATATAAAATCTGGGTTTATCCATATTTCAAATAGAACTCTGGCAAAATTTTTATAAATTCGTTTATTACTTTTATACCTAATTCATTATTTATACAATACTATATATTATCTATTAAATTTGTAAAAGAGATAAGGTTTAATATTAATATTTTAGTAATGCTCTTACATCCTATCTGTGCATACTACATATTTGAGAGAATGTGTACTATGTGTGGGAAGGTTGCGAGGGTGTTACAAAAAAAAACCCTAATTATATAATTCTAATAAAAAATCCCAACAAAGCCCTAATTTCTCCTTACTACCTTTCTCAAATTTCACCATAATTAACTCATTTCCACCACCCAACCATAAAATCAATATATAAACATCAAAATAACTTCAAAACAATCCATTTTAACAATTATAGTCACCCCTATCAAAAGTCCAAATTTCACGTAATCATAGAACTTAACAAAACAAGCTTGAATTGATAAAAGCTTACGTAATTCTTTGTATAATCCTCAAATCCACCTTAAATATTTTGGAATTCTTGTAAAATTTGAAGTATAAGATGAAGCAAAGATTTCCCCCCCTCTAATGGAGAAATTTGACCAAAGGAAGAAGGATGAAGAAGAAGAAGACATTTTAATTTCTTTTCTTCCTAACCACATAATTGTATATATAATTATTAATTAAATAAATATTAGATATTGTTAGTCTTTCCCATCCAAAATTACATTTTTAATATTCATTTATTACTTTTTTATTATATTTATTTTAACTTTTTACCTAACTTTGTCTTTTGTGAGAGTGTATATATTAGGTGTATACCATATATATATTATGTATCCAATAAATATTTTACTTATAACTTGTGTATGCATTAGGTATATACCATGTATATCTCTCTTCAAACACATTAAATAACTCTCCATACTAATTATTAAACTGTATCTAAAATTTATGGAACTTACATTATTTGAGATGACTAGAACTATGCTCAATGAGTATGAGTTTCCCTCACACTTTTAGGCCGAAGCCATCAATACCAATTGTTAATGTTGTATGTTATATTTCTAATAGAGTTTTCAAAAGACCTTTATCAAATAAAACTTCTTATGAGTTATGGAAGAGTCAAAAACCCAATGTTTCATACCTAATAGTATTTGAATGGAAATGCTTTATATTAAACACCAAAGATAGTCTTGGAAAATTCTCATCCAAATCAAATAAAGGTATCTTTTTAGGCTATTCCTCCATTTATAAAAGTCTATAGGATCTTTAACAAGAGGTTTCTTATTATTGAAGAGTCAATACAAATTATTTTTTATGAATCCTCTAAGCTTGGTCTTAGGGAAGGCAGTGCTTTTGATGATCTTATAGGTTTCTTTGAGAAGCTTAACATAAATGATCCCCCAAAGGAAGAGAAAGATGAGACCCCTCAACCATCATTAAAACATCAAAAGGATTTCCAAGAGGAAGCAACCTAAGAATTACCTAAGGAGTGGCAATATCACAAAGACCATTCAAAGGAACTCATCATTGGACATACCTCCAAGGGTGTAAGTACTAGTTTCAAGCTTAAATACCCAGATTCCAATATAGCCTTTGTTTCTCAAATTGAACTAAGGACTATAAAGGAGGCTCTTAGTGATGAGTGCTAGGTGATTGCTATGCAATATAAACTCAACCAATATGAGTGGAACAAAATATGGGAGCTAGTTCCTAGACCAAAGTATTATTGGATGTAAATGGGTGTATAGGAATAAGCTAGATAAGGATGGACTCATCACAAAAAACAAAGCACAATTGATTGCCAAAGGGTACAACTAAAAGGAAGGCATTAACTATGATGAAAAAATTACTCTCGTTGCTAAATTAGAAGCTATTAAGATTATACTTGCATTTGCATATTGTATGAATTTCAAAATTTTTCAAATGGATGTCAAAAGTGCTTTTTAAATGGTTTTATTAATGAAAAAGTCTATATTGAACAACCTCTAGGTTTTGAGGACTATAAACTTCCAAAACATGTTTTCAAACTTACTAAAGACTTATAAGGTTTGAAACAAACTCCCAGAGCCTGGTATGAAAAGCTTAGTTCATATCTCTTGGAAAATGGATTTTCAAAGGAAAAAGTTGACACCACACTTTTTGTAAAGAAAAAGTTGCTTGACATGTTAATTGTTCAAATTTATGTTGATGACATAATATTTGGTGCTATTAATGAAGCCTTGTGCCAAAAGTTTGCTTCTTATATGACTAGGGAATTTGAGATGAGCTTGATGGGTGAGCTTAAATTTTTCCTTGGCCTACAAGTTAAGCAATGCAAAGATGACATCTTCATTAAGTAATCCAGGTATACTAAAGAGCTTCTCAAGAATTTTGGAATCGATGTTTGTAAGTCTAGCAATACTTCAATGAGCACATCCTTAAAGTTGGATAAAGATAAAAGTGATAAAAAGGTTGATGAGAAGAAGTATAGAGGTATTATCAAATCACTTTTTTACCTTACCATATCTAGGCTTGATATTATGTAGTGTTGTAGACCCTTAATTTTTGACCCAATACGGTCAAATATGTTTTTTTTAGTCTAAAATGATTTTTGTTGTCTAATTGGTCCAAAATAATTTTTTATTAAATAATTTTTGCTTTAGTATCTAATTTTTTTAATAAAAAAAGAAATAAACAAATAAAAATAAAAATAAAAATCGGAGTCGAAAAAATCGTCGCCGAAAAAATCGTCGCGCGGGCCCGTGGGCATTTCGCCCGCAAGAAATTCCTGAGGGCGAAATCACTGTGCTATTTCGCACGCAGGAAATTTTCTGCCTGCGAAATAGCTTACGTGCCTGCTTTGCACGCGCTGCCGCAGCCAGCTGCAGCAGATTTTTTTGCCAGTGCAGTTTTTCGGCAGCAGTTTTTTTTTGGCAGCGCAAATTTTCCGACGTAAATTTTTCGAAACCTAATCCAATTAGGTTTTGGTTTCTTTTTTTTATATTAATATTACTTACCTTAACTAATTAGGAATAAACAACCTCAAACCACTATAAATAAGGACCAAAGACAATTA
The DNA here is from genome assembly GCA_947685225.1 of Garcia nutans. NCBI lineage: Eukaryota > Viridiplantae > Streptophyta > Magnoliopsida > Malpighiales > Euphorbiaceae > Garcia > Garcia nutans. Next base: position 2,629,920 of record CANTUV010000051.1, on the reverse strand, counting down.
AAAAAGGGGAGGCAAAAATTCAAGAGGAATTTGGAAAATTTGAAACCAAATCAAGGAAGGAAAAGAAGAAATTCAATTCAACTTTTTTCTGGAACAGCAGTAGCACGATTTAGAGGATCCAAAGGCAAAAAAGCTTGTCTTTGGAGCGAGTTCATCCAAGAAGAACTATTTTTGGAGAAATCATCAAAAGAAGGTATGTGTTAATTAATTTTCTTTAATTATTTTTTTTACACAGTAGCAAATCTATGAAATCAAAATTAAAAACCTTTGAACTTTAATTTAGTTTTTCTAAAGCAAAAAAAAAACTTATTTTGTTGGTTTATCTTCCAAAAGGCTTAAAATTGTTATTTTTTCTTCTTAAAAACCTTAAAACTCTAATTGAACATATTTTTCAACAAAACTAAGATGTAAATTCTGCTTCTTTTAAAATCTTAATGTAGGTTCTATTTTATTCAAAAAGTCTTCTAAAACATCTTTTCTACTTATAAAAACTTTAATTTATTTGTTTAAATTCATAAAACTTCATGAAATTATCAAATTGATTTCTAAAACCCTAAAAATTATTCACCACCCGTGACCCTACTTCTAAATCCTAAGACAAAGAGTCTTACCAACCCTTTAAAACATAAAACCCTAATTTATTTTAATTTCATAAAAAGTCACAGTAGCCATAATTGGACTTTTATTTGCTTTATTCAATTCCATACTTGATTATGCTTTGATTTATTTCTTATGCTTTAATTTATTTAATTTCAATACTTGATTTATTTAATTTATCATGGATGGATGTTTATTTTATATTTTGATTAATAGCTTTGCTGAATGATTTATTTATGATGAATGATTATTTACTTTTATCAATTAATTTAGATTTTCAAAAGTTGTAAGAGGTATGTTTCCACTTGGTGGGTACCTCATTAGTTAAACATCATGTAATTTAATTTGTTTTTCTATTTTAGAACCTATGTAAAGGGCATGTTTCTACCTTTTTGGTGGGTGTCCTATTTAGGCATGTGATGTAAGGACATGTTTCCATCCTTGGATGGGTGTCCATTTATTTGCTTTATTTGGACATTGCTTTGATTTTAATATATTGATACTTTTTTTTAATTATTGTGTGTAATATGGATAATGTTATTATATTTAAGAATTTTATAATATTAAGACCTGTAAAGGAGGCCGGTTTCAATGAACCGGGCATTGTGGGGGTGCTGGGCCATTTCTCACCTTCCCCGCATGTACCCAACTTTCCGAACCCATTAGGGGATTGGGGATTCCTTAGGAATCGAGTCATCCACCCCTTTCTTTTTCCCGGCCAGTCCGGGTGGCGACTCCATTTTCTCCGGACTTAGGTCCGTGTTCTCTAAGGCCCCGAGCCTAAACAGTGCCGAAGTCGCAAGAACCATTCTACCGGGAGTGGGGGCGAAAATCCCCGCTCACAGTGGCGACTCCACTGGGGATAAGAGAAGTTGATTCCGTTGGTCTTTATATTATTCTTTTCTTTCTTATAATGATATTATCCATTGTATCATATTAGATTGCATTGTGTGCGTGAGTTAGGACGCCCGTGTTATGTTATGTAAGGGATACCATACTTTCACTCAAGGTATGGAGATCGAGCATGGCATAACCACTCATAGCCTCGTACCATTTGGTATATACTTGCTATGGGAACCTAAACCTTTTAACCTAAAGACTAAAGCTCATGTAATTGGCCTAGTTACTGTTAGACAAATGATCTTAATTTTGATCCTTGACAACTCAAATGGATGATCTATTTAACTTGTATTTGAGAAAGCTTATTGCAGGATTAGGTTGCTTCAATTAAAGGTGAACAGAACAAGTATAGCGGTCGCACCTCAACTGAATACGACCGCTCCATGCAATTACAGAATGAAACCTTGTCACAGTAGGTTTCGCGGTCAGAAGTTCGACCATAGTCGCGACCGCTCATACATAATAGCGACCGTCCTAATATTTGCCCGACCGCTACTCAAGGAACTTAAATCATTACAATCACAGTAAGGTTCGCGGTGACAAGAACGGTGAATGATTCGACCTCGCTTACCACTTTAGCGACCGCTCATTTATAGTCGCGACCGCCCAACAATTCAAGAAGAAATTGCTCAAAGAGACAGTAGTGTTCGCGTCCTCAGGTGCGTCCAGAAGTTCGACGCGAGAATGTGAGTTCGACCGCGAAAACCTACCAAGGGCGACCGCGAAGATTCAAATTATGGCGGACATCTCTTTTGCTCTGTCAGAAAGTGACACGTGACATGACCGTTGTAATCCCACTTCAGTATTCAAAAAAGGGCGACCGCACTTTGTGATGCGCGACCGTCCCGACAAACACAGCATGGGCAAGAAACGGTCCGACAAAAACATCATGGGCAAGATTCCTGCTGTAGAGCACTAAAATTCGACCGTTGAACTTTTTCAAAAGTAGCGACCGTCCCTGGTTAAAAGGACGACCGCGTGAAGCATGAGAGCGACCATCCTTGTATGAAGGGCGACCGCTAAGTGCTTCGGACAGTTTAAGTAAAGAAGGTCTAATCTGCCAAGACTTTATTCTAAACAGCAATAACGGCTAGTAAGACCACATTGGCTATAAATACAATGTTTCCATGAGAAAACAAAAAGATAACATTATTGAGAAAAGATTTTCATAGCCAAGCAACAAATTTCCTTTTGCTTAAACTTGTATTTGAATTGTTATGAATGTTAGGTGTTAGCATTGAAAACACCATTGTATAAGTTTGAGTGTAAGCTTGGGAAACACTTAGGTTGAGAGAGTGAGCCTTGTAAAACTCTTGTGTGGGTTGTAAGTGTGAGCCTAAGAAAAACACTTGTAAAGTTGGAAGTGAGCTTGTGAAAACTTCAAAGACTAGTGGAACCTTAACAAGTTGTTAAGGAAGTGGATGTAGGATTGAAGTAAATCCGAACCACTATAAATCTTGTGTGTTCTTACCTTCCTCCATTACTCAACCAACTCTCTATTCCGCATTTCTTGTTTGTTGAGTTTTTTAAATTGTCATTATTTCTTGACGAAACCAATTCACCCCCCCCCCCTCTTGGTTGCCATCTTGGGACAACAATTGGTATCAGAGCCCTGAGATTTCTTAAACTTAATTGTGAAATCTGATCCACAATGGCAACTTCTTCTTCATCAAGCTCTCATGGAAATCATAACTCTATTCTTAGACCTTACTTTGATGGAACGGATTACTCATACTGGAAACACAAAATGTATTTGTTTCTAGACAGTGAAGGGATTGAACTATGGGATTTCGTGGAAAATGAGTGGAAATCTCCTACTCATGAGGTTGACGGTATTCAAGTTCCACTTCCCAAAGCTCAATGGTCAACTAGCAATATCAGAGATCGATTCAAGAACAATAGAGCTGCTTCCATCTTGATGAACTCCATTTCAAGAGAAGAAGGTGGAAGAGTTCAACATTTAACTTGTGCACATTGTATTTGGAAAACACTTGAAAACTACCATGAAGGTACAACTCAAGTAAGATTTACCAAGAAACAAATGCATGTTCATGAGTATGAGCTATTCAAGATGAAACCAAATGAAAATGTCACCGACATGACAAATCGTTTGCTTGCTATTGTCAATGAACTAAAAAAGTATGGCAAGGTATATGATCAAGGTGATGTAAACAGTAAAATCTTGAGAGCCCTAAGAGCTAGAAAGAACTTTGAATCCAAAGTATCATCCATAGAAGAAGCTCATGATCTCAGCACATTAAGAACCGACGAGCTAGTTGGTAAATTACTCACTTTTGAGCTGCACAGTGAAAAAGAAGAAGATCAAGGTGAGAAAGAAAAGAGAAAACCAATTGCACTCAAAGCAATCAAAGAAGCTGAGAGCTCAAGCAATGAAGGTACTGATGATGAAGATGAAATGGCAATGTTCTCAAAAAGAATCAATGAATGGAAAAGGAAGAAAAGATTACAAGCAAACAAAGGTACACCTCCAAAATTCTCCTTCAAAGAAAAAGAAAAGAAAAATGAGGTAAAATGCTATGAATGTGGAAAAACCGGTCACATCAAGTCGGATTGCTACAAATTAAAGAACAAAAGGAAATGGGATAAAGAAAAGAAAAAGTCTCTCAAAGCCACATGGGATGACTCTTCCTCAAGTGAAGAAGAAGAAGAGGAAGGAATTGCAAATCTTTGTCTCATGGCTATTGAAGATGACTCCAATGAGGTAAGTACTCAATCTTTTGATCTTGTAGCACATGATGATATAAGTGATATAAATGATAGTGATTTGATTGAGCACATGAATTCTAAAATAGAAAAATATTTCTCCAAAATGATGCTCTATAAAGAGAAAAACTCTAAGTTAGAAAAGGATTTTATATGCTTAAAGAACTCTACCTTAGAATTGAAAACCTCAAATGAACATTTGATGAATACAATAGGAGAATTAAATAAAAGCTCACATGACTTAGAAAAAGTGATTAAAGAGAATGAGGCATTGAAGCATGAACTAAAAGAACTAAAAGAATCAATTTCCAGATTTCATAAAGGAAAGGAAGCATTGAACACATTAATTAATAATCAAAGATCACCTTCCTTGAAATATGGATTAGGATTCAATGGCTCAACCAACATTGCACCTAGCAAACCAACATTTGTGAAAGCATCTACAATTGGAATTTCTAATGTTCATATCAAAGATGCTTGCACCAAGTCTAAAAGAACTTCTTATGGTTCACTAGGAAATAAAGCTAAAGATAATTATGCATTGTTGTTCACTAAACTTGTACAAAAGAAATCACATACTTGTAGTTGTATGTATAATGCAAAAAGAAAAATGCAGAAGCAAAGAATACCATGGCAATGCACATATTGCATGAAATTTGGACACAAAAATTTTTCCTGTTATATAAGAAAGGCTCATCTCAAGTTAGAAAACACTCTTTCTACTAACCATCAAGGACCCAACTATATGTGGGTACCTAAAAAAGGATGATCACAATTGGCTTGCAGGTATGCCTAAAATCTACTACCAATGAAAGCACATGGCTTGTGGATAGTGGATGCTCAAGGCATATGACTGGAAACGCAAAGCTCTTTACAAGTATTACCTATAAACATGGAGGTAACGTAACTTTTGGAAACAATGCTAAAGGTAAAATTCTTGGTGTTGGCTCCATTGGTTCTATTGGTAAGGATTTAATTGAAGATGTATGGCTTGTTGATGGTTTGAAACATAACCTGCTAAGTGTTAGTCAACTTTGTGATAAAGCATACTTTGTCAAGTTTGATTCCAAAGAATGCAAGATCACGAATTCAAATGGTATTATCATATTTAAAGGCACTAGAACAAACAACACTTATAATGTCAGCATACATTCAAATCATACATGTTTAATGTCTACTAATAATGATGCATGGTTATGGCATAGAAGACTAGGACATGCTGGTATGGATCAATTGAAATATATTTGCAATGAGAACCTAGTTGATGGCTTACCTAAGATAAAATATGATAAAGATAGGATTTGTGAACCTTGTCAACATGGTAAGCAACATAAAAGCTCATTTAAATCAAAAAGTGTTATAAGCACCTCTAGACCTTTAGAGCTCATTCATTTGGATTTATTTGGACCAAATAGAGTTACAAGCTTAGGAGGCAAATCATATGCATTTGTTCTTGTTGATGATTACTTTAGATTCACATGGGTTAATTTCTTAGCTCAAAAGAATGAAGCCTTTAATTGCTTCAAAACATTTGCAAAAAGAGTTCAAAATGAAAAAGGATATGTGATCACATCTATTAGAAGTGATCATGGCAAAGAATTTGAAAATGAAAATTTTGAAAGATTTTGCAATGAACTTGGCATTTCACATAATTTTTCTGCTCCTAGAACTCCACAGCAAAATGGTGTAGTTGAAAGGAAAAATAGAACTTTAATTGAAATGGCTAGAACAATGCTCAATGAATATGATTTACCATCTTATTTTTGGGCAGAAGCCGTTAATACAGCTTGCTACATTGCAAATCGTGTTTACAAAAGGCATTTAACTAATAAAACTTCTTATGAGCTATGGAATGGAAGAATACCCAGAATTGGATATTTTAGAGTATTCGGATGCAAATGCTTCATATTGAATACCAAGGATAATCTTGGAAAATTTTCATCCAAATCAGATGAAGGCATATTCTTAGGATATTCATCATATAGCAAAGCATATAGAGTATTTAATATGAAAACTCTAGTTATAGAAGAATCAATGCATGTTGTATTTGATGAATCATCCAAACTTGATCAAAAGAAAGGTATTACTTTCAATGACCCTGCAGGTACTCTTGAACCTCTTGAATCTATTGATGCTCCAAAGATCAATCAACTTGAAGAAGAGACTCAAGATCTACCTAAGGATTGGCAATACAAGAAAGATCATCCAAAGGAACTCATCATTGGAGAAACATCAAAGGGAGTAATTACTAGATCTAAAATTAATCATGTTGATGTTAATGTTGCTTTTGTTTCTCAAATTGAACCAAAAACTATTGAGGAAGCTTTAAATGATGAAAATTGGATAACTGCAATGCATGATGAACTTAATCAATTTGAAAGAAATAATGTTTGGCAACTTACTCCTAGACCTATAGATCATTCTATAATAGGATGCAAATGGATTTATAGGAATAAGCTTGATGAAAATGGTCACATTATTAGAAATAAAGCAAGATTGGTAGCCAAAGGTTATAATCAAGAAGAAGGTATTGACTATGATGAAACCTTTGCTCCAGTAGCCAGATTAGAAGCTATTAGAATATTACTTGCTTTTGCATGTCATATGAATTTTAAGCTTTATCAAATGGATGTTAAAAGTGCATTTCTAAATGGACTCATAAATGAAGAAGTTTATGTTGAACAACCTCCTGGTTTTGAAAACTACAAATTTCCTGATCATGTTTTCAAACTTACCAAAGCTTTATATGGATTAAAGCAAGCACCTAGAGCTTGGTATGATAAACTTAGTGCATATTTACTTGAAAATGGTTTTGCAAAAGGAAAAGTAGACACAACTCTTTTTGTTAAAAAGGATAAGCATAACATTTTGATTGTACAAATTTACGTGGATGACATAATATTTGGAGCTACTAATGAAACCTTGTGCAAAGAATTTGCTTCTTGTATGACTAGGGAATTTGAAATGAGCATGATGGGAGAACTCAAATTCTTCCTTGGACTGCAAGTCAAGCAATGTAAAGATGGGATCTTCATCAACCAATCCAAATATACAAAAGAACTCATCAAGAAATTTGGAATGGATGGCTGCAAAACTAGCAAAACTCCTATGAGCACATCCTTGAAATTAGGTAAAGATGAAAATGGTAAAGCAGTAGATGAGAAGAAATATCGAGGTATCATCGGATCACTACTTTACTTAACCGCATCTAGACCTGATATAATGTATAGTGTATGTCTTTGTGCTAGATTTCAAACTTGTCCTAAAGAATCACACTTGAATGCCACTAAGAGAATCTTGAAATATTTGAGTGGTACAATGCATTTAGGACTTTGGTATCCTAAAAACACATCATTTCATATTATAGGATTTTCAGATGCAGATTATGCTGGTAGCATCTTAGATAGGAAAAGCACTACAGGAGCATGTCACTTTCTTGGTAATTGTCTAGTTTCTTGGCATAGTAAGAAACAAGCATCGGTTGCTTTATCCACAACGGAAGCTGAGTATGTTGCAGCATGTTTTTGTTGCACACAAGTATTATGGATGAAACAACAATTGCTTGACTATGGTAAGGTTTTTAACAATATTTCCATTAAATGTGACAACACTAGTGCTATCAATTTGTCTAAAAATCCTATCCAACATTCTAGATCCAAGCATATAGATATTAGACATCATTTTTTGAGGGAAAATGTACAAAATCAGAACATAATCGTAGAATTTATAGATACACAAAATCAACTTGCTGATGTTTTTACAAAACCCTTGAATGAAGATAGACTTAACTTCATTAAACTCAATTTAGGAATGATTGATGGAATCACTTTGAATTAATTAAAACTTTTGCCTATCAATAAGGTTTCTATGTGCATGAATTTAATGTTTCTTAACACAATAGAAATATTTTCCACCTTTCCTTGAATCTTTCATTTTTAAGTATGTAGCGGTCGCTCCAGTATTCTTCAGCGGTCGCTATCCTGTCTGTCAGTTTCATTCAAACTAATGACTCTGAGCGCGGTCGAGAAAATTTGTGCGCGGCCGCACCAATTTGAATAGTTTCGACCGTTACAGTTACTTTCCTCACTCGCGAGCATACTTATCTTGACAATGGTCGCTAGACCATAAGTAGCGATCGCACTATCTTCAATCCGCGACCGCACCCTGTACACTCTGCTCGAAAATTTATAACCGTTGGCTGTGTGACAGGTCGCAACTCTTAATATCCAACAGTCAAAAACGGCTATTTTCTTAACTCCATCTATTTAAGAGTAAGTTACATCAAATTTCTTGGATATTTTGCTTCTGAAAACAATCTAAAACCCTAAAATCTTCTCAACTCATCTGCTTCTCAAATCAACCTCTGTTTTCCTGCTCTCATCTGTTTCTTCTATTCTAATGGCTCCCAAAAGAAAAACCACTTCCAAAATAAAGGGACAAGCCAAGAGAGTTCCAGGAATCACCATTAGAGAACCTGTTGTTGAACCTCCATCTCCTCCCCAGTCTAAAAGGGGTGAAAAAATTCACAAACCTCATCATCAAACCTCTGAGGAAGACATTAGGTATGCTATGCTTAAGAAAAAGAAGGTTGAAGGCACCAAATCACCTTTTGGTGGGATGCTGTCTGCCTTGAACATCAAGGACGAAATTGAAGGATTGTTGGATGTCCTTGGATGGGAAAAATTTATCTTTCCAGAAGAGGTAGGCTACTCAAGTCTTAGCAAAGAATTTCTGATGTCTCTTCAAATAGAAAAAAGTGCAAACTCTGCTCTAGGTTGGTACGGGGTAAGATTTAAGCTTTTTGATCATTATCATTCCTTAACCCTAGAAGGATTTGGCAACATTTGGAACTTCCCTTTTGAAGGTATAACCTCCTACAATGACCAAATCTTCTCAAACCCAACACTTTCTGATTTCTGGAGAGAAATTTCCATTGAAACCTCTTTTGAAAAGGAATCTAAAGCCAGACATATCAAATCTCTCACCCACTGGATGCTCCATAGGATTATCACCTATACCATTCACCAAAGAGCTGATGGGAATGAGAAAGTCACCAAAAGAGATCTTATATTTCTGTATGCTTTCACCCATAACATCAAAATGAACACCACCAAGTTCTTGATTGATACCTTTTATCATCATGCTATTACAAGAACTGGTACCTTCTTCCTATCCTCTCAAGTTACTCAAATAGCTAGGCACCTAAACCTTCTGAATAATTTGAACTTAGCTACTTTGAGGAACCCTTTCACTCTAGCCTCCAATGCTATCACAATGGATTACTTAGAACATGCTGGTTGTGTAAGGAAGATAGAAGGGTCATATGTATACTGCTATGGCAAGAAAGGAGTTATGGATAAACAAAAGAAAAGGCCAAGGTATACAATTGAGGAAGAGGGAGATTCTGTAGAAGTTGCAGTAGAACTACCTTCAAAAGCAACTTCATCAAAAGCTGCTAAAGAAACTGCTTCATCCTCCACACAACTCATCCTCCATGCTATCAAGACTCTCTCAAGGAAATTCTCCAAGTTCAAGAAAAGTGTATCTAAGAGATTTCAGCACTTGAACAAGAGAATTGACCTTATATCCCACATGCACCATGATCTTTATGACATGCAAGGCAAATTGGACTTGCCTCAATGCAATCTTGAAGATTGGGATATAAGTGATCACACCCAAAGCGTTGCTGAAGAAGTAGAGTCCATTAGCACTAGCTCTGCCTCTGTTGCACCTCAAGATAAGGGGAAAGCTCCTTTAGTTGAAGAAGAGTTAGAGTTAGATGATGACTCAGAATAGCTTAGCTCTAGTTTGTTTTTGTTTGCACTTTCATATGTTTACTGCTTATGTTTCATGTCTTGTACTTTCCTCCACTTTCATATATATAATGTTTATATTCCCTTTCATTGTTTGCACTTTTATATGCTTGTTTTGCTTAACATTTGTTTCATTTTGCCTATGCCAATGGGGGAGAACAATACCAAAATGGAATGAACCAAGTGGAATGAACCAAGTAACAGTATACAAAAATGGGAAAACAAGAATAAGAACAATAATGTTGAATATTTGCAATAGGGGAGAAATGTTTATGGGGGAGAAATGTTTGCATCAAACAATAACCTTTGCACCAAGATAAACTATTAATCACAATGCTCTTAACGATGATTGTTGCATATGTTAAGGGGGAGTATTTTAGACTTATTATTTTTCTCATCATTCCATTTGAATTGTCAAAGTCAAAATGGGGGAGATTGTTAGACAAATGATCTTAATTTTGATCCTTGACAACTCAAATGGATGATCTATTTAACTTGTATTTGAGAAAGCTTGTTGCAGGATTAGGTTGCTTCAATTAAAGGTGAACAGAACAAGTATAGCGGTCGCACCTCAACTGAATACGACCGCTCCATGCAATTACAGAATGAAACCTTGTCACAGTAGGTTTCGCGGTCAGAAGTTCGACCATAGTCGCGACCGCTCATACATAATAGCGACCGTCCTAATATTTGCCCGACCGCTACTCAAGGAACTTAAATCATTACAATCACAGTAAGGTTCGCGGTGACAAGAACGGTGAATGATTCGACCTCGCTTACCACTTTAGCGACCGCTCATTTATAGTCGCGACCGCCCAACAATTCAAGAAGAAATTGCTCAAAGAGACAGTAGTGTTCGCGTCCTCAGGTGCGTCCAGAAGTTCGACGCGAGAATGTGAGTTCGACCGCGAAAACCTACCAAGGGCGACCGCGAAGATTCAAATTATGGCGGACATCTCTTTTGCTCTGTCAGAAAGTGACACGTGACATGACCGTTGTAATCCCACTTCAGTATTCAAAAAAGGGCGACCGCACTTTGTGATGCGCGACCGTCCCGACAAACACAGCATGGGCAAGAAACGGTCCGACAAAAACATCATGGGCAAGATTCCTGCTGTAGAGCACTAAAATTCGACCGTTGAACTTTTTCAAAAGTAGCGACCGTCCCTGGTTAAAAGGACGACCGCGTGAAGCATGAGAGCGACCATCCTTGTATGAAGGGCGACCGCTAAGTGCTTCGGACAGTTTAAGTAAAGAAGGTCTAATCTGCCAAGACTTTATTCTAAACAGCAATAACGGCTAGTAAGACCACATTGGCTATAAATACAATGTTTCCATGAGAAAACAAAAAGATAACATTATTGAGAAAAGATTTTCATAGCCAAGCAACAAATTTCCTTTTGCTTAAACTTGTATTTGAATTGTTATGAATGTTAGGTGTTAGCATTGAAAACACCATTGTATAAGTTTGAGTGTAAGCTTGGGAAACACTTAGGTTGAGAGAGTGAGCCTTGTAAAACTCTTGTGTGGGTTGTAAGTGTGAGCCTAAGAAAAACACTTGTAAAGTTGGAAGTGAGCTTGTGAAAACTTCAAAGACTAGTGGAACCTTAACAAGTTGTTAAGGAAGTGGATGTAGGATTGAAGTAAATCCGAACCACTATAAATCTTGTGTGTTCTTACCTTCCTCCATTACTCAACCAACTCTCTATTCCGCATTTCTTGTTTGTTGAGTTTTTTAAATTGTCATTATTTCTTGACGAAACCAATTCACCCCCCCCCCCTCTTGGTTGCCATCTTGGGACAACAGTTACTTTCCTTAGGTTTTACCCTAAATGCATGTTGTTTGACTATGGTTAGTTTATCTTAGTCTAAATCATGGCTTATTTGGTTTTTTCTTTTTTCTAATATGACCTAAGTATATTGTAAGCTCAAAATAAACTTTTCTCTAAAATCCAAAAGACCAAAACTATTATTAAAATCTTTCAAGATGGTCCTTGGACATAATACTTTTCTAAAAAATAAATAAATAAATTCTTTGGCCCATGGCCCAAATACTAAGCCCAAAATCCATTTTTCTAAAATCTTTTACAATAGGCTTAGAAACAAAACTATTTTCACCCAACATTTTCTTACAAAGAGCTTGCAAAAATATTTAGGTCAATTATGAAATACCAAAAATCAATTGTGGGCCTAGTTTACACTAAGAATAAATTAACCATGGGCTTGTTTTTGGCATGAATCATTAGTTACCTTTTTCAAGTGAGAAATATATTTATAATAAACCTCTTAATTTCATTTTAATCCAGCATAGCATAAAAGCTACTTTAGTTGGATAAATGGATTAAAACCTAATTAATGGGAATTATCATGGATTGATTTTCATTTTCGAAAATACAACTATTGGTTGAAACATCCGAGGGAATTATTTGAAAGCAAGACACCCCATGTTGGTATTTTGTTAACCATATACCTAGGAAAAGAGACTCACCATTCGTGTATGGATGTTATAAGGTTGGAAGGAACATCCTATTTTTATCTGTTGATTGTTTGTGCATACATGCATACATGCATACATTTGCATCTCATATCATTGATCCTCTCTGGCTCACAGCCCTAGATTACGAAAGTTCAAAAGCTTACGACAATCCGACTTACGCCGGAGATGAAGTGTCTAGCAACGACTCAATCACTTGCTCACCAAAAACAATGGAACCCGAACAAATCCAAAGAATGGTGGATGAGGCCCTCAACGCCAAGATGGAAGAAATAAAAGAGGCCATGGCTGAGACCATAAAGAATCAACTAGCTGCAATTTTAGGAAACAATGTCGAAGCATCTGCTAGCACCAAGAAAATCGAGGGGAAGGCTAAAATTGATGAAGCAGCTTTTAATGATGAAAAGGTGATCATTGATTATGATGATGATTGGGCTCAATACTACCAAGAGGTTCAAGAAAAGAAGAAAGAACCGAAGGTTGTTGAGAAGGCAACCATTGAAAAGACCGAGACATTCGATGTTGAAAAGATGATTGCTGATTTAGAAAAGAAATTTGAGAAAAAGCTGAAAACCGAAGAGAAGTCTAAGATCGACAAACTATTTGAACAAGATGAAGAGGCCCTTATAAATTCAAGATGCCTTCCTTTGCTAAGTACAATGGCACCGGAAATCCTCATCTCCATATGAAGCAGTATATCACTGCCATGCAGTCTGCTCGAGCTACTAAGGCTCAAACCCTAAGGTACTTCATGCTCTCATTGGACCCTGTTGTCCAAAATTGGTTCAATACCTTAGATGATGGAACACAAAAGAGTTGGCATCTACTTTACAAAGCCTTCATCCAACAATACGGATATAATGTTGAGTTAGAAGTTACTTTAATGGAAGTGGAGTCCATTAGACAAAGGCCAAATGAGAATTTCGTAGACTATGTGAAGCGATGGAGAAACAAGGCCACTTTACTCAAGAAAAGGCCTGATGAATCCGATCAAATAAGGATGATTGTGAGAGGGGTGTTACCTAATCTTCATGAGAGGATGTCTCATACACTCATCCGTGATTTCAAAGATCTTCTCCAAGATGGTCTACAAATTGAAGAGTGGGAAAGGGAGAAGAATCGCTTTTCAATAAGAAGGAATGAGAAAGGGAACAAATAGCCTAACAATCAAAGCACACAAAAAGAAGTTGATGTTAATGTAACCGATCAAGCAAATAGAAGGCTGTTTTCAAATCTGGGGAAGCCTTTGTCTTGGGTCTTTGATAAGCTACAAAAGAAAGGGTTGTTACAACCATTGGCTCCTCAACCTTTACCTAGTTCATTACCCCTAAAATTTGATACTAAGGCTTTTTGTCAATTTCATCAGACTCAAGGACATGAGACTGATAGATGTACCCGATTAAGGCATGAGATCCAAGATTTGATTGATAGTGGCAAGCTACCAGAGCCGGATAAGCCCAATACCAAAGACAACCCTTTGCCTAAATTTGGAAGAGTGCCACCACCAGCAACCTTTATAGTGGGAAAAGGATTGGAAGAAGATTTTGTTTTATCCTCTTTTCAAGATGAGAATGTTGAAGATGTGAAAGGAAAAGAAGCCTAACTCAATGAACTTTCCTTAGCTTGAATGTTGCTTTTCAATCTTACTTTATTTAATATTTTGGAACTATTGTGTTTTTCAAATTTAAAGTTGTTTGAATAAATTACTTTAATCAAAATTTTTGTTGGTCTTTGTTCATTTTGCTGCTCGACCAATGAGGAATCTAGCTTGATAATTCATGAATTAATATATTTATGCATCATGACTTGAATGACTTTACTATGTGAGGGAATGACTCTATAGCATTGAGTTGTGTATGCTTACTTAGAGAGGGCTCCTGCATAATTACCTTTGTCTAGGTCCTAGTCAGTCTTAGAACATGCTTTGACAAACTTTTGAGGCGAAATTGAACTCTGCTTATTTAAGAGAGAAATGATCTAGGCATTGTTTGGTTAGCCAAAAACTAGTATCTACCCAATTAAATATCAATCCCTAGTTGTCCCTTTGAGCCTTCATAAAATTTTAGCTTCCTTTTTACTGGCTTACAAACCCCAATAACCTACCCTGAGCTGTTGTGATACTTTTGACAAGTCTTATGATTACTAAGATGAATAGGCAAGAAGTTTAAAGAAAGCAATGATTAGTCAAGATCATGAGGATAGTTGAAGTTTCAAGACCATGAAGATAGTTGAAGTTCTCAAGACCATGAAGATAGTTGAAGTTCTCAAGATCATAAGGATAGTTGATGTTCTCAAAAGCATAAGGGTAGTTGAAGTTTTCCTAATATCTCTAATATATCAACATCAACATCAGAGTAACAAATGATTTATCCCTATTAAAGAAGATTTATGTTACTCCACTTATCCATTATTGGAAGCCCAAGTTAGTACAAACCAAGACAACTCTTTTTAGAGATAAAAAAACAAAAAAAGAGAAAAAAGAAGAAAACAAAAAAAAAGAAAAAAAAAGAAAAAAAAAAGGAAGAAAGATAAAATCTAAAAAGGTGGTTCAAAAAGCCAACTGAGTTCTCTTTTACCTAAGACAACAAAAGGCTTCCATTTTATGGATTGACTTGAATTGGTCCCAACACAACTAAAGATTCAATCAAAATCAAAGAAAAAGGAGGAAGACCATCCAGTTCTTGAAAGTTCTGTACTTGATAGTCCTACAAGAAAGAAAGACAAAATGATAAAAGAAAGGGAAGAGTAAGGAAAGAGAAAGAAAAGGGAAGAGTAAGAAAAATAAAGAGGAAAAAAGGGAAAAGAGGAAAAGAAACGAATTTGGGTCTTAAACTTTTTGCAAGGGCAAAGATTGTCCTAATCAAGATCCAAATTAATGCCAAGAAGATAGAAAGAACTTGGAAGACTAGCAAGATTGCTCCCAACTGCCTAAAGTTTCAACAAGAAATTTGTAGTGTGAGGGTTTGTCCATTGTGTCACACCAGCTCCAATCTCAAAATGGCCTCCACTTTAACCCATGTCCCTTTTAGGCCCCGTTTCAAGCCTATCAAAGACCTGTTGATCTCTCTTGGTAGGTAGAGTCTATTAGTGGAGATAGTTTGGATAAGCATGCATATGAGATAGACAATATTTAAACTCAAATGAGACCTTTGGCCAAACAATGTGTATGTGCCTATCTGAAGTGCAACAATTCTTGCTTAAATAGAATTGATTCCCGAGTTTAGTACGGTAACTAGGGTTGTCATGTTATAGATAAGTTAATTTAGAAAATCAAGTCCTGAGGTACATTGACATTGATTTGGCAAAGCCAACATTTGATTTCAAAATGAAAATTCAAAAATTTCAAAAAATGTTTTGTCATACAAAGCCTTCAAGTTAAGGGAAGTATGTTGAACCTCCAAAGGACACATTGGGTAAAGGAGATGATTATTAGTAAGGTCATGAAGAAACTACCAACTGACAAGCTGAAACATAGTTTGAAATGGATACATCCCTGACTCTGCTGCTTAGGGTCTCCACCACTCATGTTTTCAACATCTTGAAGATAAAAGCCAAATGCAAAGCTTTTGATCATTTCAATGCGAGACTTGAACGAGCGTCAAAAAGGAACCAATGAGAACACTTCTGCTAATCACCTCGGTCTGTGAGTCGATGGAATGATTGTAAGTATTATTCATGCATATCATGCATACATGAGCATATTACATCGCACTTTCTTGTCTTAATGAACAGCAAACACCCTGCGAATTAAAGAATTAAAAGAAGATATTGAATCAAGGGGGCATGGAAAGCCTATTCACTTGTGGAAGCCCCAGTCACTTTGCAAAGAGAAGAAATGCATACTTATGCAAAGAACTAGACAAGAAAAACATCAATCAAAGCTTGCATGAAAGAAAAAATCCTTGGGGGGCAAGGAGAGGATATAAGATCCAATCAAAATTGGAGAAAAAAGGAAAAGCAGTTGCAAGGGAAAAGTGGTTAAAGTGCAAAAACTCCCTTGGAAGATCAAAACAAGGAAAGAAGAACATGGATCAAGCAAGACATGGCCAAGCCAAATCAAGCTTGGCCGTGTCACCTCAAAGGAAATCTTGGCAGAACATGACACGGGCAGGAGACACAGTCAAGCCACTGGCCATGTCTCACCTAAAGGGCAAAGCCAAGAAAGACCAAGCAAAGATAGAAGGGAAGCAGTAGGTGACACTGGCAGGCGACACGGCCAAGCCACTGGCCGTGTCCCATCCTAAGCCAAGAATAAAGAAGAACCAAAGAAAAAACACAGAAGCTGACACACCCAGGGGACACGGCCAAGCCACTGGCCGTGTCATTCCCATCTTCAAAGAATAAAGAAGACCCGATCTCAAAGGATGAAGATCCATTTTCAAGGGTGAAAACCCGATCTCAAAGGATGAAGATCCATTTTCAAGGGTAAAGACTCGATCTCAAAGGATGAAGATCCATTTTCAAGGGTGAAGACCCGATCTCAAAAGATGAAGATCCATTTTCAAGGGTGAAGACCCGATCTCAAAGGATGAAGATCCATTTTCAAGGATGAAGACCCGATCTCAAAGGATGAAGATCCCTTTTCAAGGGTGAAGACCCAATCTCAAAGGATGAAGATCTATTTTCAAGGGTGAAGACCCGATCTCAAAGGATGAAGATCCATTTTCAAGGGTGAAGACCCGATCTCAAAGGATGAAGATCCCTTTTCAAGGGTGAAGTCCCGATCTCAAAGGATGAAGATCCCTTTTTAAGGTGAAGAACCGATCTCAAAGGATGAAGATCCATTTTCAAGGGTGAAGACCCGATCTCAAAGGATGAAGATCCATTTTTAAGGGTGAAGACCTAATCTCAAAGGGTGAAGATCCATTTTGATGGTGAAGAATCACAATGCATAAAACAACCGGAGCAGTCAGACTTCTCAAATGATAAAAGGTCAGTCAAACTCAATCTTGGGTCTAAGAAGCCATTCTCGGGTCCAAGTACCCAAGCTCGGGTCCAAGTATCCATTCTCAGGTCCAAGTACCCAAATCAAATCAATCTTGGGTCCAAGTACCCAATCCCAAGTCCAAGTACCCAAATTAAATCAATCTCGGGTCCAAGTACCCAATACCGGGTCCAAAATCCAAATTTTCCTTAGGTCCAGAACCTAGAATTATCCTTGAGTCCAGAACTCGAACCGGGTCCAGAATCCAAATTTTTCTTAGGTCCAGAACCTAGAATCTCCCTTGAGTCCAGAACTCGAACCGGGTCCAGAACCCAAATTTTCCTTAGGTCCAGAACCTAAATTATCCTTGAGTCCAGAACTCGAACCGGGTCCAGAACCCAAATTTTCTTTAGGTCGAAAACCTAGAATTATCCTTGAGTCTAGAACTCGAACCGGGTCTAGAACCCAAATTTTTCTTAGGTCCAAAACCTAGAATTATCCTTGAGTCCAGAACTCGAACCGGGTCCAGAACCCAAAACCTCAACCATTTCATCAAAAATTAAGTCTTATTGCTTTTCACTCTCTTTCACTACGGTTTCAGATCATTCGAGCAAGGGGCAAACTGTAGACCCTTAAGTTTTGACCCAATACGGTCCAATATATTTTATTTAGTCTAAAATAATTTTTGTTGTCTAATTGGTCCAAAATAATTTTTATTAAATAATATTTGCTTTAGTATCTAATTTTTTTAATAAAAAATAGAAATAAACAAATAAAAATAAAAATAAAAATAAAAATAAAAATTGGAGTCGAAAAAATCGGCGACGAAAAAATCATCGCACGGGCCCGTGGGCATTTCGCCCGCAGGAAATTCCTGCGGGCGAAATCACTTTGCTATTTCGCACGTAGAAATTTCTGCCTGCAAAATAGCTTACGGGCCCGCTCCGCTCGCGCTGCCGCAGCCAGCTGCAGCAGATTTTTTCCGCAGCGCAGTTTTTCCGCAGCAATTTTTTTTCGGCAGCGCAAATTTTTCGAAACCTAATCCAATTAGGTTTTGGTTTCTTTTTTTTTATTAATATTACTTACCTTAACTAATTAGGAATAAACAACCTCAAACCACTATAAATAAGGACCAAAGACAATTAAAAAGGGGGAGGCAAAAATCAAGAGGAATTTGGAAAATTTGAAACCAAATCAAGGAAGGAAAAGAAGAAATTCAATTCAACTTTTTTCTGGAACAGTAGTAGCACGATTTAGAGGATTCAAAGGCAAAAAAAGCTTGTCTTTCGAGCTAGTTCATCCAAGAAGAATTGTTTTTGGAGAAATCATCAAAAGAAGGTATGTGTTAATTAATTTTCTTTAATTGTTTTTTTACACAGTAGCAAATCTATGAAATCAAAATTAAAACCTTTGAACTTTAATTTAATTTTTCTAAAGCAAAAAAAAAAAACTTATTTCGTTGGTTTATCTTCCAAAAGGCTTAAAATTGTTATTTTTTCTTCTTAAAAACCTTAAAACTCTAATTGAATATATTTTTCAACAAAACTAAGATGTAAATTCTGCTTCTTTTAAAATCTTAATGTAGGTTCTATTTCATTCAAAAAGTCTTCTAAAACATCTTTTCTACTTATAAAAACTTTAATTTATTTGTTTAAATTCATAAAACTTCATGAAATTATCAAATTGATTTCTAAAACCCTAAAAATTATTCACCACCCGTGACCCTACTTATAAATCCTAAGACAAAGAGTCTTACCAACCCTTTAAAACATAAAACCCTAATTTATTTTAATTCCATAAAAAGTCACAGTAGCCATAATTGGACTTTTATTTGCTTTATTCAATTCCATACTTGATTAATTTCAATACTTGATTTATTTAATTTATCATGGATGGATGTTTATTTTATATTTTGATTAATAACTTTGGTGAATGATTTATTTATGATGAATGATTATTTACTTTTATCAATTAATTTAGATTTTCAAAAGTTGTAAGAGGTATGTTTCCACTTGGTGGGTACCTCATTAGTTAAACATCATGTAATTTAATTTGCTTTTCTATTTTAGAACCTATGTAAAGGGCATGTTTCTACCTTTTTGGTGGGTGTCCTATTTAGGCATTGATGTAAGGGCATGTTTCCATCATTGGATGGGTGTCCATTTATTTGCTTTGTTTGGACATTGCTTTGATTTTAATATATTGATGCTTTCTTTTAATTATTGTTTGTAATATGGATAATGTTATTATATTTAAGAATTTTATAATATTAAGACCTGTAAAGGAGGCCGGTTCCAATGAACCGGGCGTTGTGGGGGTGCTGGGTCATTTCTCACATTCCCCACACGTACCCAACTTTTCGAACCCATTAGGGGGTTGGGGATTCCTTAGGAATCGAGTCATCCACCCCTTTCTTTTTTCCCGGCCTGTTCGGGTGGCGACTCCATTTTCTCAGGACTTAGGTCCGTGTTTTCTAAGGCCCCGAGCCTAAATAGTGCTGAAGTCGCAAGAACCATTCCATCGGGAGTGGGGGCAAAAATCCCCACTCACAAGTGTTTTTTTTATGTAAAGTTCTAATCGAGCCCTAGGGAGTCTCATTTGAATGCAACAAAAAAATTTTGAAATACTTAAGTGGAACATTGCATGTACGTTTATGGTATCTTAAGAACACATCTTTTAATATCTTAGGATTTTCGGATGCTAATTTTGTCGATAGCCTATTAGATAAGAAGAGCACAATTGGCGCATGTCATTTCCTTGGTGATTGCTTATTTTCTTAGTTCAATAAGAAATATGTTTTGGTTGTTTCATCTACTGCTGAAGCCTAATATGTAGCAGCTTGCTTTGTTGCCAATAAGTCCTTTAGATGAAACAACAATTAATAGATTATGGTTAAGTGCTTGATCACATTCCCATAAACAATGACAATAAAAAGTGCCATAAATCTATCCAAAAATCCCATCCAACATTCTAGTTCTAAGTTAAAGCATATTTGACATAAGACATCACTTTTTAAGAGATAATGTTCAAAACTGCTATGTGGTTTTAGAGCTTATTAATACTCAGAACCAACTTGTGGATATTTTTTAGAAAACTATTAAATGAAGAAAAAATGAATTTCATTAAACAAAATCTTGGGATGCTTGATGGGGCACCTTAGTTTGAAAACAATGCTTTTGTTTGACATATGCATTTACCATATGCATCTTATATGCTCCATGATGACTTTGATATATATATATATATATATATATGTTTGTGAGCTGTTTTGAATGTTTTTGTTGTATGATTAGATGATTTTATGATTGTTTGTGAGTGTATGTATAGATGATTAACTAAGTGTTTGCTTTAAGTTGGAAGAATTTGAATTACATGTGAAACATCTATTTTTATATGTGCAAATTCTCTAATAACATCTATTTTGATCATACATATTAGTCCATGAAAGATAAATCAATTTTTACTTAAATTATCCTTTTTTACTGGTTTTTACCTTTTTCTCACAATCAGGATTTTTGACTCGTTGTCGTGAGATGCTTAACATGATGGTCATGGATGATCACTGAAGCTCTTAGTGCATAACCACTTAGATGGTTGCGAGAATCTAAAATGTCTCGAATTCACCAAAGAGCGAATGAGAATGAAAAGGTTGCCCAACATTATCTTTTCTTTCTCTATGCTCTAATTCATGATGTGAAAGTGCAAACCACGAAGAACCTAATAGATACATCTTACACCTTGCCAATTAAAAAACTAGCACCTTTTTTATCCTCCCAAGTCATCCAAATTGTTAAGCATTTTAGTATGCTCAATGTGCAAAACCTAGCAACTTTAAGAAATCCCATTGATCCATCAACTAGCTCCATCACCATTGCCTACTTAGAGCATGCTTTATGTATTAAAAGAGTTGTGAGTATTTACTAATACATGTTTTTAAAGAGGGAAAAGAAAAGTCCTAGGGTACGCATGATAGGAGAAGAAGAAGGAGAAAATGTTGAAGTGGAACTTTAAATTCCTAAAAGGACCTCAAAAAAGACAAAAGACAGTAGTGCCCTGAATTCCTCTTCCACCAACCTTATCTTTAGAGCTGTTCATTCCCTTCAAAAGTAATTCATCCATTTCAAAAGGGATGTAACAAAGTGATTTAGGAAGTTGAACAAGAAAATAGATATCTTGTCTCATACGCATCATGACTTATATGAGATTCAAGGCAAGATGGATATCCCTTCATGTAACTTAAATGAATGAGATATAAGTGAGGACATTAAAAGTGACTTTGAGAAAGATCTCATCTCAACTCCTCCTCTTAATGGAGAATCTAACAGTAGTGAGGGGGAGGTAACTCAAAAAGGAAAATGAAAAGAGCTCATGGTTGAATATCCTCACCACCAAAGTGATTCAGATTGAGCTACATACCATCCTCTATGTTTTCTAGTTTTATGTCTTTTATTTCTTTTTATATTTTCTTTTAGTTTCTTTTCATTTTTGTTTCCTTTTGTTTTAAATGTGTACTTCCATATAATATTTTATGGACCTACTTTTATTGATCACACATTTACTATATATGTATTTCCGTTTTATGATTAATGAAATTTTAATTTCTTTCCTCAATATTCATATCAAATTCTTTTTGCCCTTGTCAAAGGGGGAGAATGGTAATTGAAATTAAAAGTTACATTAATATAACTAAATTGCATGACAAAGGGGGAGAAATTCATAAGCATATGCTGAGGGGAAAAACTATAAGATAAACTATTCACTTACCCGATCAACTATTTGTTTGCCTGATTGAATGTTGTTCTTGATTGTAAATGAATGTTGGTCTCTAAAAAATGTTTGTAAATGTGTGTTTATTAATTTCAATTTGATTACCAAAGTCAAAAAAGGAGAGATTGTTTGCTAAATCCTTAGCATATGAACTTTATTTTGATCTTTAGCACTCAAATTGAAGAGTTTTAATTTTTAGAATAAGTGTTTTTGCTTCAAGACTTAGGATTTTTTGAGCTGCATGAACAATAGTTTTGTCGCTATCACCCTAGTGTTAGGGCGACCGCACTGGAGTCTTTGAGTGCAACAATTTCTCATAGAATAGCTCATGGCCACATGACCCACCACAACACCACTGACACAATCACTACATGCTTGACATGACCATCACTTAGAGAGAAAATCTATTCAAGACACAGAAGGGTTCACATTCAAAAGTGTGACAAACTCCTAAGATTGCTAAAGCAATCTCGCGACCACCACATATTTATCACAACTGTGAGAAGGCTGAAGGAAAAATCTAGAAGAGTGGCAGAAAGGTTCATGTTCAAGGTAGAGGCCACAAACTCGGCGTGAGAACCACCTTGACACTACGACCTAGAAACGACATGTCTGTGCCATTCAAATGAGTCAGAAGCTTTTGGCTAATCTTTTGAGAACCAATGAAAGCAAGCCACATGGGAAGGTCAAAATTTAAGAAAAGTCAACTCAGGTTCATCAAGACCATGATATTAGAATAGTAAATGTGAGAATCATATAGAGTAGCATGGAATAGTTCTCAACGACTGGTCAAAGCCACGTGCACTAGATGTTAAAACTAGTCTATAGACACAGAAGTGACCTCGCAACCGCGCTAGTACCCAATTTTACCTCTAAACACTCCTTGCAACTGAGACACAAGGCAAGCAACCATAAGAGCCATATGATAACATATAATGCAAGAGATTTTGGTTGGTGATGTCTTAATCTTCTAGCTCTTAACTCCAACGACTCTATGGATTGAAGATGGCTATAAATACTCCACCAAACATCATGTATTACATATTTTAAGCAATTATTAGTCAAACTATTACAATTTTAATTCTTGATTCATCTTGTAACCAATTTCATTAATTATACTTGAGAGTTGGGTATGAGCTCTTCTAATAACACCTTGTAAGTTTGGTGTTAGCTTGTAATACACTAGATTAGAGAGTGAGCCTTTGAGAAAACTCTTGTAAGGGCTTTGAGATAAGCACAAACCTTGTAAAGTTCGTTGTTAACTTGTAAAAAAACCAAGTTAGGGTTTAGCTTACAAAAATCTAATTATAGTGAAATACTCAACTAGTTTGCTGAGGAGTAGACGTAGGAACTTTGAATCCGAACCACTATAAAATTGTTTGTGCTAGTATCTCTTTCCTTAATTCTTTTTAATTTCCAAGCAATTTTTAAATTTTCCTCATTTCACCAAAATAACTAATTCACCCCCTGTTGGTGTGCCTAAGGACTAACATGATATTTTATTATTTTGTATGACTAACCCATTTGTTTCTTATGACTTGGTTACACAGGGCTTTTTGACAATATGAGAAAACCATCATTTGATAACTTGCCTTTAATTTAAGTAGATTACAATCATCAAACCAAGATCTCAAAGAACTGCATTAATCTACCTCACAAGAGGCTAAATTACTACACTGCTCCAACCCATTGATTCTTAGTCAACACCGAGTGGCAACTCTATTTAACTTGCTCACAACCTTTATTTTGACCACCTCATAGCTTTTATAGTTTGCACCATAACAGAGAGAGGACAATATTGACAAGGCCATGGCGAGACAAATAGAGAAATTGTGGGAAGAGATGAGGTAGGAGTTCAAAGAATTATTTTAGCATCATGTAGACTAATTGTAGAGCTACCCACATGGTTCGTTCTCTGCAACTTCGATAGCTAGCGTGCTTCCTTTAGTTGATCCATCCAACCTATAAAATTTGCTTCTTTTTCATTTGCATGATTGACATTTTCAATTTTATGTTTTGTTTGAGTTATGGATTTATAAGTATAGTGACATTTTTCAGTTTTGTATTTTATTTGTATTATTAATATAAATTGCTTTTATATGCATTTATAAATATTTTTCACACATTTGCATATAGCTTAATTGTATATAATAAAATTAATTATTTAATAAAGTAAAAAGATATTAATCAATGATAAATTATTTAAAAAATTAAAAAATTCATGGTTTTGCAATGAAATATTCTATTGCAAATTTTGTAATGAAAAATTTTGCAAAAACTCCACTGCAAATTTTGCAGAACTAAGAATATTATTATAGATTTTGTAATGGCTACTCTATTGTAAAATTTTATAATGGAAGTCTTTATTTTAAAATCCATTATAAACTCAATCAAATTTGTCATCAATTTTGCAACGAAACTCGTTCATTGCAAAATTTGTAGCAAAATACTCTATTACAAATTGTATCTTGTAATGGATTTTCCCAATTCTATTAGTTGAAAAATGAAATTTTTTTGTACTAGTTTCTTTTTACAAAAAATAGATATCAACTTTATAAGTTTTGTGTTTACCTCTATTTCTTAGATTTGATATTCAAAAATCAAAATTCTAAAATGCAGATCGATTCTTTTAAAATTTTGTAAAATAGAAATGATATATATGTAATATAAATTAGATTATCAATATACTCAAAATGATATAAATTGAATTGGTAACACAACATTTGTGATTCAAAATTCAAATTTGAAATTAAAATATATAAATAAATTCATATTCTTACTAAAATAAACCAAATATATACTCAACATATGTTGATTCCTATGTTTTTAGAGAAAAGATGTGCCAATTTTTTGGTTTTACATTTATCTTTTTCTTTTTCAGATCTAAAATTCAAAAATTAATTGTAAATCCTATAAAAATGATACAAAACTTTTTTGATGGCATCAATTCATCAAAATCAACACAAAATTAAACAAACAAATAAAGTTGAAACAAGATATATGACTTAATTGTACTATAAAATCATTAACATGTGTGTAACCGTAGAACATATACATAAAAATGTGATAGTGGCCTTTTGTTACCGTTTTTCCTCGACAAAGATTATGGTAGATAGTAGCATAATTAACTTAATAACTAGATTAATAAATATGTGTATATATTTTCTTTTTCACTATAATAAATTTTTTAAAGCTAAAAAAATGACTAAATTTTCTAATTAGAATGACTTAATTTTCCTTATGATTAGAACAATATTTTCACCAATCAAATTTTTAAGTACTTTAAATGTTAAAAATGCAAAAAATGATTTTAAGAAACAAATAGAGAAAAATTTGGGTGTTACAAGCCTACATTATATATGTTTTAAAAGAGAAAGGATGGGGGACAAAATTTAAACAAAATAAATAAATAAATAATTTATAACTATAAATGAAAATTCTTATAATGCTACACTATGGATATGGATCCATGTTTTAGAAGAAAATTAATACATGCACTTGTGTGTTTTTAGGTGTTTAAAATGGCAAATACTTTCGGTGGTAGAATTAGATTTTGAAGAAGAGATGGAGCAACATCTATGTTGACTGAACTCTTATTGATAAAGACCTTTAGTTAATTAGTACATTACCAAACCAAAACTATTTATAAATATATAAAAGATATAAGCTAGGGCTATTTTTAGGTCGGATTGGGTTGAGTTTGCCTTATGCCTATAGTGCAGCTCAAGAATACTTTGGGCCAAAAAATGGGCTTGAACTCTAATCTAGCACCTATGTTCGAGCCACTCGGGTCAACAAGTTGGGGCATTCAAGCCTAGTTGAACTCCAAGATGCCTCTTTGTGCTCTCAAAACCCTCATCATTGTTAATGCACCAGCTTCATACGATTTTAATACCATCAATTGACCTTTTATAGCTTGCCTCAAGGAGCCATTACCATGAGACTTGTCATCACTAGAACGGTTGTTAACTAGTCCATGTTGATGCATAATAAGGAATCCACAACTATCGTTGCCCAACTTGGCTTAGACCATCAACCAATCACTAAGATATGTCAATGTGCCTCATCATTGCCCAAGCTTGATGCGTGCATTTGCTGTTAGTGATTTATGCTTGCAAGCTTCTCTTATGGGCATCCAAAGGCAGATGAATTTGAACTTTGGCCTATTTGCACAACCTGCAGTCACTGTTTGGCCTTTGTTTGGTCTAGCACAGGATTTCAAGAGAAGGGGAGCAAAATTTTTCTTTAAAGTTCTGGCTTTGCTCCTAATTTTTCCTTTTTTATTTTTGTCTTAATTTTTGTTATATCTCTTATATAGTCACCATTTTGTAAATTTGTTAATTTATGATGCAACTGGGCCAAGTCCTTCCCAAGAGATTACCCATTCTAGCTAGTACTTTTCCTGCACCAACACACTTAACTGGAAAGAACGCTAATCATTTCTATTAAAAGCTTAAGCTGTCAGCAAAGACGTGCTCATTTTCTTTATTTAGTTTAAACATGGGCTTACCAGTCTCCTACGATTTTGTGTGCCATATTATTGAACCTAATCCATAACCCCTAGTCCTATGGACATATCATTCCTTCTCTCTTTAAGGAGGTCTATCCTTGAACTTGGAGCAATGAGACCAAACTCGATAAATAGGCTCTAATAGCAAATGATGCGACTAGGACAGGTCCTTCTCAGGAGGTCACCCATCCTGGTACTTCCCTTTACTATTTCTACCAAAAGCTTAAGCTATCAGCAGAGGTACACCCATTTTCTTTATTTGGTTCAAACACGGGCTCACTAATCTCCTACGACTTTGTGTGCCACTTTGTCAAACCTAATCCACAACCTCCCAAGACCTTTGGACATATCAATCTATTTATAAATTATTTTCATTTGCCAAAAAATAATTAAACTTTTTAATTAAATAAAATATTAATATATATATATATGTGTGTGTGTGTGTGTGTGCGCGCGCTTGCACGTGCGCATGCATGTATATTGACTCCTAAATTATGTGATACATCAAAAAGTAAAATCAAGAGAAAAATATTGAATTATGAATGTAAAATCTTAAGGAATTAATAGTTTGAAGTAAAAATCATTACACAATACTAAAAGTGAAAAATAATAAAATGAAAAACAAAAGTAAATTGAAGATATTTTTTTAAAAAAATAGATTTAAAATATAAAAATTCTAATCTTATATTTTTTTTCCTCATTTTTTCTTCTTATTATTGTGTATTCAATTTTTTCTTAATCTCATGATTCATTGGATGAATTTAAATTAATTTGATTGAAAAGTTTTTTTTTCCTAAATTTCTTTTTCTACCTCTTTTTTACCTTTGAAAAGGATCAATTTTTTAGAAAAAAAAAAGTTATTTAAAAAATAAAAAATATTATTTTTAGTGTATAAGTTAAATTGGGGGAGAGGGAGGGGTTTAAAATTTTGAAGATGAATAACTAAGAAATTTTAAAAATTTAAAAATTTAAATATTTTTATATTTTATATATAATTATTTTTTTTCGAAAAAAGAAGCAGAACAATTGCCCTCCTTTTAAATGTGGTTGCGCACTGAAGAGGAGCCTAACTGCACATATAGCTTGATGGTGGTGGCTAGGGTTGTACCAATACTCGAGTAGAAAAGGAGATAAACATTACATCAGGCTAGCCAAATTGGCCTGTTATAATTTCACTTTGAGGCCAATTTGAAATTTATATGGACAATTATAAAAATAACTAAAAACATAAGTTAACTTTCAAATAACATATAAAATATAAGAAAATTAAATAAAAATTATAATATTAATAATTAAATATGAATATATAAATTTTTTGGGCCCCAGAACCTGGCCCGATAAAACAGTCCGGTTTGAGGCCTAAAATAAGTTCGGTTCAATTTTTAAAGCCCTAAAAAGGTCCGATTTGAGATTGAAGCAAGTTTGGTTCGATATAGATCATGCCATATCAAATTAGGCTTGTCCAATTCGATATGGATGGTCCATATTGAATTAGAATGATTCTAATTCGATATGGGTGGTCCATATTGAATTAGATCAATTCTGATTCGATATGGACTGTTTCCCTTAATTCGATACACTTTAGAATAGAGTCGTGCTTGAATAAAAAGTTAGAATTAAGCTAAGGCTCGATCACAAGGTATCAACCTAATATATTTTTCTATAAATACAAGATTAAAGGAAGGAACCGAGCAGCAAGAAATTAAAAAAAAACCCTAGCAGCATTGAGTGAGAATTAGCAGCATGAGAGTAACCAACAACCAAAGCAAGAAAGAGATACAAAACATTAACAATGAACAAACCAGAAGGCAGTGGACATTGCCTTCACTTTGGTCAACCGAGTCTCAAATACTGGTGCAAGCAAGAGGTTTGAAACCAGTATAC
This sequence comes from Garcia nutans, assembly GCA_947685225.1. Taxonomy (NCBI): domain Eukaryota; kingdom Viridiplantae; phylum Streptophyta; class Magnoliopsida; order Malpighiales; family Euphorbiaceae; genus Garcia; species Garcia nutans. The sequence continues at coordinate 2,601,307 of CANTUV010000051.1, read as the reverse complement.
AATTCGGTAGAGCTAACAAATAAAAGTTTGGTTTCATTACTTAATTCATTTGAGGTTACAATAGTTAACTTTGATCATTGTTTTGCAAGTGTTTAAATACCCAGTAACAATCATTATTTTATTATGCAGTGGTTATCTTCATGCATTAGCAATTAATTTGTTAAAAGTTTATAATTACAACTTTAATAAACTCGGATAGTAATCCAGTAAAACCAATGGACAGTGATTATTAATTTATGAATTTATAGTAGTTATTTAAATATTCAAAATCTAGTTGCATGTTTTGAAAAACCCGAACCCTAATTTAAAAAACCAAAACCCTAATTTATATTTTCTAAATCCTAAAATTCTATATTAAAACCCTAAGTTCATACATAAAACTCTAAGTTCATACATAAACCCTAATTTGTATAAATATAAAACCCTAATTATATAGAAACTCTAATTTTTCAATAAAACTATATCATGTAAACCGTTTATCTCCCTGATCCCCCATAGAGGCGATGGCCTCTTGACCCCCCCCCCCCCCCCCCCCAACCTGCTAATCGGCTAGCAGAATTGCCGTATGCTATCTCTCGTCAATAGGGTCAATATTTATTTGTGGATTGTAAGTCTTTGTGATTAACTTTAATTTTCTTTTATTAAACTCTAATTTATTATTATTTTTGTAATGATTGAACTATATTTTTGGATTTTTATGAATGATGTTAATTTTATTATTTAGATTTTAGGGATGTAAAAAGTATGTTTCACTCATGGGTATCTTATTTGTTTAATTTATTTATTTTCTGTAATTTAATTTATTTAAAGACTTTCAGACAATTGTAAGGGACACGTTTTTCACTTTTTGGTAGGTATCCTATTTTATTTATTTTATATTTGGACATTTGTAAAGGAATATTTCCATCTTGTATGAGTGTCCATTTTTATTTATTTGTTTGGACCTTCTTTGATTTTAATATAATAAATATTTATTTACTTCTATTGTATGTAGTATGAGTGATGTCACAATATTTAAGAATTTAATAATATTTAGACCTGAAAAAGATGTCGATTTTAATAAACTGGGAGTTATGGGGGTGCTGGGTTATTCTTACCTTCTCCATACGTACCCAACTCTCCGAGCCATTAGGGGGTTGGGGATTCCTTAAGAATCTAATCATCTACCTTTTTTTCTGGTCCTTTCGGATGATGACTCTATTTTTTTCAGATTTAGACACTTGTTCTCTAAAGCCTTGAGCCTAACAGTGTCGAAGTCGCAAGAATCATTCTACCGGGAGTGGGAGTGAAAATTCTCGCTCACACATATATATACATATAACCACATATATCTTTTTTAATTAAAGTATATATAATATATAAACATATATATATCTACAAATAATATTATTTAATTGAAGTATATATAACATATACCTAAATATATCCACCATATCATTCTTTAATTAAAAGTTTATGTATATATACCCACATATACCTATAAATAACATTATTTAATTAAAGTATATATAACATATGCACATATATCATTCTTTAGTTAAAGTATATTAACATATACTTATATCCATATATATCATCATTTAGTTCAAGTATATGAAATATATACCCACAAATATCTATAAATATCATTCTTTAATTAAAGTATATATAACATATACCTATATATATCTACATATATCATTCTTTAGTTATAACATATGTAATATATACTCATATATACCTACAAATACCATTATTCAGTTAAAGTATGTATAATATATATCTACATATATCCACATATGCTATTTTTTAGTTAAAATATATGTAATATATATCAACATAACTTATATACCATTATTCAATTAAAGTATATCTCCGCATTGTTTTACTCTGATTTTTTTGAAGAAATTCGGTTTGGAGTTTCGAATATTTGAAGATTTAACTATATTTCTTAAACTTTTAAATTAATAATGAATTAAAATTATTACATAATAAAATAGTCCAATACATACATAATAAAATCATTACAAATATTTAACATTCAATATCCATAATATATAATATAATAAAAATGACAATGTGAATATATTACATAACATAATATGAAAAATAATTATAATACATCTTATAAAATTTTAACAATTTATCATACTTATATTTAAATTAGTGTTTATATTATTTATATTATTCTTCAATACATTCACAATTTATTTATTTTCACAATCACTAGTATTATTAATTATTGTTTATGTTTGTATATATCATTTTTATTGACAACTATTATTATTATTATTATAAAGAATTATTTAGTATCAATTATTTATATAAATATGTTGAATACTAATTTTATTTAAAATATTTAGTTAATAATAATTCATTAATACTTGAAGTTTTTAAATTTAATTTATATTTTATTAATTTAATAATATTTTAAATGATGTAAATCGATATTGATTAGCTAATAAATTAAAATATAAACATAACTATTAATTATACTTATATTTATATTCATATTTTTTTTTGTTAAATTAGAAAATTACTACAATATAGCTATATAAAATATTAAATGTTAAGTAATAAACTAATATAATAAAATATAATTTTATATTATGAATTATCAAATTTTCTCAAAAACTTCTATTTTCAAATTTAACTAAAAAAAAAAGAAAAGAAAAAACTTTTAGCCAATCTCGGTGCCAATCTCAGAATTAAAGTCATAATTATTAAGAGCATAGTGAAAGTCTTCCGTGGTAAATGAAACGTATTTCATAGCAGAAAATTTGATATGTACAGAAATCACTATGTATCTTAAAAAATTAATGTTGATCTTACAAGATATGCACACAAAGCACACTGTATTTTAATAGCAGCCATGTATTCATCTTTCTTGGCGAATGATGATGCCGATGATGATGACATGATTTAGAAGAGCGAGCTCAATAGCTGCCAAAATAAAGTGTCGTATTTTTATAAAATCAAAAAGATTAAAAAGTATAAAATTAAAAAAAATTGAAAAATCAAAATTGAAAAGAAAAAGTTAAAGAAATAAAATTTAAAAAATAATATATAGTGTAATTTTCTTAAATTTATATAAATTTCATGATAAAATTTGAGATTTAGATTGTATATCTTTTAATCCGGTCTAAGTCAATAAGATTGGCCGACTAAGTTGAGTCATTAGGGTCAACGAGTTGTATAAATGACCCCAATACCGATTAAAAAACAACTAACAATTGAATGCCTATCACCGTTAACATAACCAATAATCGGGGGTATCTATTTGAAGGAATTATTATTAACAATGATAATTCTCCCAATTAAATCAAAACCAAACAATTATATAAAAATCTAAAACCATTAGTAATTAAGGACAAATGATAACCAAGTTATTTATTTTGGTCTTCTTAGGAGACCACTATGCACTATCACTCTCTTTTGTACATTTTCTACTTCTTCACATCCTACAATGGATACTGGAAGAAGCTATCTACACAGGTAATGAACCCACAAGGTTAATAAGAAATGCAAATTGGTAGTCTTATTAGGAGATTTGAAGACTCATTCACAGTTACAACTTGGGTCATATTAGTTGAAATTTTTAGGAATTATGGTTTTTTAGTATAAATTTTATTATTAAAAATAAAAGAATATTTCCCTGAGAATAAATTTATGTGAAACAGGCCAGTGAGCAATATCTCTTTCAGATTGTCCGTCCCATTTCTATCGGCGACTCGGAACTCAGCAGTCAGCCAGCATCACAGCTATTGAACGATGATGGTACACGTGGAAAATACAAAAAAAAATGAAGAAACTAAAACAATCCATAAAATTAAAAGTTCAAAAAACACACAACCGTCACGTAAATCCGAAGAAAACCCAAATACATGTAGCCACGTACACGGTAGATAGATAAACGTAAGAAAAAGCAGAGAAAAAAGGAATAAGTTGAATAAATTCCTTCCATATCAGAATTTGTAAAGGATGAAATTGATAGAGAAGAGCCTTTTATTGACCAGCACGTCTCTTTAGCAAAATTATTATACAATACAGACAATGCATGTCGGGGTTGAGAAAGAGAGGAAAGCAGAGGAAAAACCCCTCTCCCTCTTTCCATTTTATCAATCTCTTGAAAGTTGAAAACAGAGAGAGGAAGGAAGAAAAAAGAGAGAGCTATAAATAAATAAACAGATAAATAATTAAAAATTGAATGAATTAGGTGTATAGAAAAACCCTAATTCTCTTGTGAAATTAGGCTGTTTAATCTGGGGATTTTGTGAAATTAGGGTTAGATCGGTCGATTAATCGGTGTTGCATCAACAGGAAGAGGTGGTTGAAAGAGGAAATTAGGGTAGAGGAGAGAGAGAGAGAGAGAGAGAGAGAAGAAAGAAGGAAGAGAATAGAAACTATGTCTGCCATAGTGTGCGGGAAGAGATCTTTTTTCGAAGAATTGACAGTAACAAGCCCTCCCGTTTCCAAAAGAATCCGTTGTTCTTCTTCCTCTCCTGTTCGTTTCTCTCCTCCAAGGTCTAATAACGCTGTTTCTGTTTCTTCTCCTTCTTTTATCCACTCTTCTTCTTCGCCTTTGATTGACAAGCTTCTCGCTCTTTTCCCTGATATGGACAAGCAGGTTTGGTCTTCTTTCTTTTTTATTTTATTTTGATTTATTTAATTTAATTTATTGGTTGGTTAATTGATTGATTGATCGATCAATTGATCATTCAAATTCTTAGAATTTTCTTTGGAGGATTTGATCATTTTTGTTTTTTCAGAAAGCAATTTTTTTTGTGCCATTTTTCAATTTAATATATATATATATATATGTATTTTTTAAATTGTGTTAAAGTGTTTAATTGTTTTTTTTTTTTCATTTTTGTGTTAAGAGGATTTTTGCTAGCAACTAAAGATTATTTTTTGGATTTTGGGTTTTGGAATTTGTGATGTATCTCATTTTATTATTAAGGCAGGTTTTTAACTGTTTATATTATAGATCATTGAAAGAACACTTGAAGAATGTGGCGATGATCTGGATTCAGCAATCAGAAGTTTGAATGAGCTTCGATTAGGTTTTGTTGATAACAACTTGGATTCTAATGTTGTTAGATCTGATTTGGTCCTTGAGGCTAATGTTCAACCACAAGGTATGTATAGGAAACTTTTTGCATAAGCTTATTGTTGGGCTGTGATCATGTTTATCTAATGGATAAAATACTGTTTAGTCCGGTTTGAAAAAATTGATGAGGTCACTCCTGCTGGTTGAGAAAGTAATTAAATAGTTGCTCGAGTTTCATTTGTCATATTATTTAGTCATTAAAGGTCTGTATGAAGACTATAATAACACTCATTTACATCTAAATTTTCCATCGCAACATCAAATTTCTTTATCAAAATTGGTCTATTACCATTACTCCCAAATCTCTCACATTTGTTAATAAATTTGGTATATGGGTCCCAGCATGGCAACTTACAAAAGTTTAAGAGATTATGTCTGCCTCTTTTTGTTAAATATAAGAGATAATGAAAAAATATAAGTCATTTGGAAATCAACGAGTACCAGTTTACAGAGTTAGATTATAAAAAATATAAAACATTTGAAAATCAATGAGTTCCAGTTTACAGAGTTCTTAATTGGAACTCAATAAAAATAGCCCTGATCTCCTTTGCATTACTTACCTTGCAATATTCAGGAATCATTAATGACTGGACAAAAGTTCTTCTCTAACGAAAGTTCTTCTCTAACAAAGAAAAATGTCAATCGTGCAAGAAAAGAAATAAAAATTAAAGGTCATAAAAATTGTTTTGTTGAATTGTCCTGTAATTACCATTAATTTTAGTTTGAAAAGCACACTTGCATATGCCATCTGTCCTATACTTGCATACCCCCCAACCATCAATTAAAACCCTCCTGTTCTTGATTGCCTCACCATGCAAAGATTTCACATATTTTATCATAAATGTAAAACATGATATTTGTTTTTTGCACTAGTAAAACAGGCACCATGACTGCATGCGGAGCTCTGATTGTTGAGTGCAATTGACGATACGTTATTTGCACCAGTACAATGGTCACAGCGACTGCATGTGTTCATCGATTTCAATCCAAAGAATGAGCAGCAAAATTAAAATTAGTCCCTACAAATGCTTGAGTCTAAATTGTTGCAACAAGTATTGTCCATTAAAAAAAAAATCTCATCTCTGCTCTAGACTCTCTATATAGTGATGGGCTGGCTCTACCTCAAATCGTCTACATCAAATCATGGCCACTGTTAAGAACTTAATTGTTGGGGTCCAATTCATGGACCATCTAAGACATAGGCCTCGACTGATCGGACATCATGATAAGTTAATAGTTATTTGAGGGTTGTTTGGTTGGAATCAAGAGGGAAAGTGTCAGTATTATAAAGATGTAGAAGTGAGGATTGGTGATTGAAATTGAGATTATTAGGTCGACAGACATAGATGAGTGTATTTTTGGTATAAAATATTATTTTCTTTTTTTCTTTTTTTAAGTTTTTAAAATTTCTAAAGGAAAGAATTAAAGAAAAAATTGGAAGGATTAAATAATTTGACTGCATGAAACCTGAGGGACCATTTAATTACCTTCTCAAAAAGCAGGATGACTTCATTAATTTGGTTAAACCTCAGGGACTAAATAGTATTTTACCCTTATCTAATTGCATTATTTGCTTGTGCATTTTGTAAATTTATAGTTTTGTCCAGTTTCATGTGATTTATGTGTTAACATGTATCAACTTACGTGTGCTGGAAACCTTTCTGGATTTTCTGATACTCTGAATTGGTTGTTCCATATTTGGTTCAGTTGCTATAGAAAAGATAACACTGCTTGTGGTATAGATATTCCACGTTCTAGCAGATGACTGATTTTGATGCCTGTGGTGTCTACACTATTGGGGAATTTAATATTGTTTTTATTGTTTCTCTTTTTCATCTAAATAGTGTTAGAAATAATAAAGCTTATTTTCTTGTCAGTTATGCAGAAAGCTTTATATCCTGTTGTATTTGAACTTTTTTGCATCTATTTTGTTCTTCAGTCACATCCCCCAAACACCACCCTTTCTTCTCTTTTAACACCTCTGGAAATTTTCTAATTTGGCAGCCTTTACCTCTATGCCTTACTCATTAACTTATAATAATGTTGGAACCTTTCCTGGTCTATTTGTTTTTCTTCTTTACATGTTTGCTGATATATTCAAGCATGTTTGGGTTGCATCTTAGCTTCCCTTAAAAACCATCTTGTTTGATCATAAAATTTAGGGGAGTTGTGCATGTACCGGTTGATCTGTGCCTTCAGTTGATATGTGTAAAATGATTGGGGCTTAAGTGCGTTTTTTTGTCATTTTAATTCTTGGATGTTATCAAATTTTTCTTGATTTTGCCCTAGATGAAATGTGCATGGTGTGACATAGTGTGATTTTAATTGCCTGAGGTGGTCTAGACCTGTATAGAATCTTTCTTTGTGTGTATGAGATCACATATGGGGCATAAATGGCATTGCTGGAGGATTGTAGACTATTTTCTGAGGATGTTGGTGTCCAATTAGATTAGCAATCTTATAGTATGGTAAACCTGTTGAGGTTAGTAATAGGTAATTGTTACTCAGATGAAGGAAGCTGCTGTCTTGTATAATGATTAAACTGAGACTCAAAGATTGCAAAGCCAACTCAAAAAAATATATTGCAAGACCAAGTTTGCTCAGCTTTTATTGGTCCCTGAGACCTTGACTTAATCCTCATGTTCTGCATGTTAGCTGGTTGTACATTGGATGGAGATCATTTACTGGATTCAGAGGGTGGGGAATCCATAGAAGTCTGTTTTCAGCTGAAAAAAGGATAGTAATTAATAGGGTTGTCGTTAAACTAGTTTGATCTCTTGTCCATTTAAAGAATCAAACTACAACAAATTGCTTTGTTGAGAAGAGTTCTAAAGTAGGTTGTTTGAAAGAAAATTGGTGGTTGACAGTTGTGGAGATTTTCTCTAAACTTATATATGGCAAATGACACAGTTTTTTCCAGTGGTGTTAAAGGCCCGAAGCGCACTAAAGTGCAAAGGGTTCTAGAGCTAGAGGCACAAGTGCAATGCTACGCTTGCACCTTGTGGATGCTAGGCATGCGCCTAGTGGATGCTAGGCCCACATTGATATAAAAAAAGAAAAATATATTTCCTAGTTGAATAATAAGGTATAAAATAAATCCAAATTACATTCACGTGCATAATTAGGTATAAAATAGATCATAATTACATTAACTCATACATGTAAAAATTATATTAGATTGAGTTTTTTTTTTCAATTAAGGAACATCTACTAATACAAAAATGTTTCAACTTTCAGTAAATAAGGGAATTTCAAAAGTTTCATTTCTAATTAGGATTTTGTCAGGTATATTCAATTTTTAAAAATCTGGACCAAAATATCTACTTGGAAAAAGTCATTTTGCGTTATCAATTTCTTTTTATTTGTTTTTTTGTTTGTAGTAAAAAAGGGAAGTCTTTTTTTATTAGGTTTCAAACTTTCAATAGATAAGGGAAGGTCAAATTCCTTTTTTTATTAGGATTCTATCAGGAATATTCAATTTTTAGATAAAAATCAAAATATTTGTTATAGGCAGTGAAATTCTGCCAAAAAAAAATAAATCCAGGCTCGCCTATGCCCAAGGCTGCGCCTCCGGGCCTGGAGGTCCTAAGTGTGTCTGGGCAATACGAGCATTGCCTGGGTGTAATCAAGGCACATAGGCTGTGCCTGATTGCGCCTTGAGCCTTGATGCGCCTTTAACAACATTGATTTTTCCCTTTATGTTTGAGGACAAATTTGTCTATCAGGAGTGAAGACGATGTGTGATGGTCATCCTCCACGAAAATGCTGCATTATCCTTGCATTGCAACAGTGTACAAATGCCCCTTTCTTCTTGTAATATGTATCAGTTGGATCGTGTAATAATTACATCCATTTCTGCAATGCCAAGGCTGTTGTCCTAAATCCTGATACAAGTACCTTGCAATCTCTTTACTGCTTGTCCATTATGTCATTTGCAGTTCCAATCAATTAAAACATGATCATAGGTATCACAATTTGACCTCAAATTGGTATTTGTTTATAGTTCATATTTGTTTCTTAATTGGCTGAACAATATTTTGTTTCAGGCATAGCCACAGCTAATGCAGAAGCTCCACCAGCTGATGATCCATCAGCTTCAGTGCAGCTGCCAGTAGATGGTGCAGAGTGGGTAGAGCTATTTGTTACGGAAATGATGAGTGCTTCAAATGTGGATGATGCTAGAGCTCGTGCTTCGAGAGTGCTGGAAGTTCTGGAAAAGTCCATCTGTGCACGTGCTGGCACAGAGGCAGCTAAAAGCTTTCATCAGGTTATTAATTCTTTGTTTTTATGTATTTCCTTTATTTTTTATTTTTCTTTTTTATTGTCTAATTATTTTATTATTATTATTATTATAAGGGTTCACAGATGTGAAAAATTCTGTGGTTTGGAAGGTAATGACTTGTTTTTGCTCTTCATAGGAAAATATTATGTTGAAGGAACAAGTGCAAGCACTGATTCAGGAAAATGCCATTCTCAAGCGAGCTGTATCTATTCAGCATGAGCGCCAGAAAGAGTATGAAGATAGGAGCCAGGAGTTGCAGCATCTGAAGCAATTGGTGGCCCAATACCAGGAACAACTGAGAGCCTTAGAGGTTGAACTTAAAACTCCAGAAATATGTGTACTCTTGAGCGTTTTGGGTGGAAGCTTATGTGTTTTTTCTGTTCCATTTAATTGTAATTTAGTTGCAAGTCGGCTATAGTTTATAGCCCTTCTTTTTTCTCGACTCTGATGTAATGACCATTTTTTTTATGTGATGATCTTACCAGGTGAACAACTATGCATTGACAATGCACCTGAAGCAGGCTCAACAAAGCAACTCAATCCCAGGTCGTTTCCACCCAGATGTCTTTTAGCTCAAGTCACTCAAGATGGGTTCTAGCTTATTATTATAGTATACGATATGATCCCATTTAAATTCATCTGGTTACAAAAATGGCATTTTATTTTCTCTTCCCTGTATAAAATGATGGCAGGCTGCAATGGAAGATCGATTCTGGGTCTTTCAGAAACACTGTCAAAGTTAACCGATTCTGGGTCTTTCAGAAACACTGTCAAAGTTATTTTCTGGCTTTAGTTTGAAAAATGTGTTTGATTGATGTTGAAAAACATTTGTAGGGTTCATACTCCCACAGGTCAATAATCTTGATGCTTTGATTTGTATAGATATAAAAGGAAAGAAGAGCACCTATTGGGTGTCCAGCTTATTCAAATTCACTCATCTTAATCAATCTTTTAATTGTTAAGATTTTAAATTTATGAATTCAATTTTTTTCTTAGTTGTGGATGATGTTTGTCAATAATAGCTGAAAATTATATTATGAGTATAAATTGTCCGTTTTGTCCTTTTGAAATTGAGTTCTTAATGTTTTGAATTATATTTTTAGTATTATAATATTTGTTTTTGTCAATAAAATTAAATTTTTATTAGCAATATAAAGAGAGCTGTATAATATACTCTCTTCAAAACTCTTCTCATATTATTTGTAATGTAGCAAAATTTAGATCATTAAATAACAAAATTCTAAATAGCTAAAACAAAAAGTTTCAAAGAACAAGCACAAACAGCTAATGTTGATTCAATTAGTATACAGTGTTAGTTTAATTAAGGACTCAAAATGCAGCTAACCAATTGAGTAGATCATGTTAGTGCACACCACAATTAACATTTTCAACACATTCTGCTGCTGCAAAAAAACAGGGCGGACCCAGCAACCATCATCTGCGTACTTTTACTCAATTTGCAGGCTTTTCCCTCTTTGCTTTCCTCCCAAACTCACCAATCTCTCTTCTTCACAGTAGATTAAGCCAGTTAAGTTCATATTTCTGAAAAATATGAACCCAAATATCTTTGATGAACTGAATCAAAATAGATATTCAACATTTTTAGGATGACTCCACCAAGAATTGCATAAATTATCCTTAAATCATTTTTCATTTGAAGAGTCTCTCTATAACATCTAATCTTTTTTTTTTAAAGCCAGTCATGCAATAAAATTGTGCCTCGCAATGCTTTTCATGCGCTTCCTTTTACATGTGTAGTTTTCAACTTTGGTTAATGACCATTTAATGCGATCCTTTTGATCTGCAACCATTTTGTATAATACCACAACGTGCCAGGTCAATTTCATTTAAAGAATTTGACAGGCACCAAGGCCCATTTTTCAATAAATCTTTGACTTTTGCATCTCTTAGAATATGTGTATCCTCTCAGTTGAGTTTTGAAAATTTCTCTGTTAGACTCACCACATTTGTCCACAGGTCAAATCATAAGGCTAACTCTCTTCCCCACCCCCTCCATCAAATTCACTCACCTTAATCAATCTTTTAATTGTTAAGACTTTAAACCTATGAATCCAATTTTTCCTCCAAGTTGTGGATGATGTTTGTCAGTAATAGCTGAAAATTATATTCTGGGTACGAATTGTCCATTTTGTCTTTTTTGGAATTGAGTTCTAAATGTTTTGAATTATATTTTTAGTATTCTAATATTTTTTTTGTCTGTAAAATTAAATTTTTATTGTCAATATGAAGAGAACTATATAGTATAATCTCTTCAAAACTCTCCTCATATCATCCGTAATGTAGCAAAATCTAGATCATTAGACAACAAAATTCTAAATAGCTAAAATAAAATGTTTCAAAGAACAAACACCAGTAGCTACTGTTGATTCAGCTACTATACAGTGTTAGTTCAATTAAGGACCCAAAACGCAGCCAACCAACTGAGCAGATCAGGCTATTGCACACCACAACTAACATCTTCAATACATTCTGCTATTGCAGAAGAACAGGGCAGACCCAGCAACCATCATCCGCATACTTTCACCCAATTTGCAAGTTTTTTCCCCTTTACTTTCCTCCCAAACCCACCAACCTCTCTTCTTCACAGTAGATTAAGCCAGTTAAGTTCATATTTCTGAAGAATGTGCACCCAAATATCTTTGCTGAACTGAATCAAAATAGATGCTCAACATTTTCAGGATGACTCCAGTAGGAATGGTATAAATTATCCTTAAATCATTTTTCATTTGAAGAGTCTCTCTTTAACATCTAATCTTATTTTTAAAGCCAGCCATGCAATAAAATTGTTCTTCGCAATACTTTCCATGCGCTTCCTTTCACGTGCAGTTTTCAACTTTGGTCAATGACCATTTAATGCAATCCTTTTGATCTGCAACCATTTTGTACAATACCACAACGTGCCAGGTCAATTTCATTTAAAGGATTTGATAGGCACCAGGGCTCATTCTTCAATAAATCCTTGACTTTTGCATCTCTTAGAATATGTCTATCATCTCAGTTGAGGTTTGAGAATTTCTTTGCTAGACTCACCCCATTTGTCCACAGATCAAACCATAAGGCCAACTCCCTTCCCAATCCCCCCCTTTCTTTGCTCCCAAACCCACCAACCTCTCTTCTTCACAGTAGATTAAGCAAGTTAAGTCCACATTTCTAAAGAATGTGCACCTAAATATCTTTGTCTAACTAAATCAAAATAGATGCTCAACATTTTCAAGATGACTCCAGCAGAAATTGCATAAATTATCCTTAAGTCATTTTCCATTTGAAGAGTCTCTCTTTAACATCTAATCTTCTTTTTAAAGCCAACCATACAATAAAATTGTGCCTCGCAATACTTTTCATGCACTTCCTTTCACATGTGTAGTTTTCAACTTTGGTCAATAATCATTTAATGCGATCCTTTTAATCTGCAACTATTCTATACAATACCACAACGTGCCAGATCAATTTCATTTAAAGGATTTGGCAGGCACCAGGGCCCATTCTTCAATAAATTTTTGACTTTTGCATCTCTTAGAATATCTGTATCCTCTCAGTTGAGGTTTGAGAATTTATCTACTAGACTCACCCCATTTGTCCACAGGTCAAACCATAAAGGCCAACTCCATTCCCCACTGCCCCCCCCCCCCCCCCCCCTCTCCTTAAAATTCACTCATCTTAATCAATGTTTTAATTATTAAGACTTTAAACCTATGAATCCAATTTTTCCTCCTAGTTGTGGATGATGTTTGTCAGTAATAGCTGAAAATTATATCCTAGGTGCAGATTGTCCGTTTTGTCTTTTTAGAATTGAGTTCTAAATGTTTTGAATTATATTTTTAGTACTCCTAAAATTTTTGTCAATAAAATCAAATTTTTATTGTTAATGTGAAGAGAACTGTGCAGTATATCCTCTCCAAAACTCTCATCATATCATCCGAAATGTAGCAAAATCTAGATCATTAAACAACGAAATCCTAAACAGCTAAAACAAAAACATTTCAAAGAACAAGCACCAGCAGCTACTGTTGATTCAGCTACTATACAATGTTAGTTCAATTAAGAACCCAAAACGCAACCAACCAACTGAGCAGATCAAGTTACTATACACCATAACTAACATCTTCAACACATTCTGCTGCTGCAAAAGAACATGGTAGACCCAACAACCATCATCTGCATACTTTCACCCAATTTGCAGGCTATTCCCCCATTGCTTTTCTCCCAAACCCACCAACCTTTCTTCTTCACAGTAGATTAAGCCAGTTAAGTCTATATTTCTGATGAATGTGCACCCAAATATCTTTGCTGAACTGAATCAAAATAGATGCTCAACATTTTCTGGATGACTCCAATAGGAATTGCAAAAATTATCCATAAATCATTTTTCATTTGAAGAGTCTCTCTTTAACATCTAATCTTCTTTTTAAAACTAGCCATGCAATAAAATTGTGCCTCACAATACTTTCCATGCGCTTCCTTTCACATGTGTAGTTTCCAACTTTGGCCAATGACCATTTAATGCGATCCTTTTGATCTGCAACCATTTTGTACAATACCACAACGTGACAGGTCAATTTCATTTAAAGGATTTGGCAGGTACCAGGGCTCATTCTTCAATAAATCCTTGACTTTTGCATCTCTTAGAATATGTGTATTCTCTTAGTTGAGGTTTGAGAATTTCTCTGTTAGACTCACCCCATTTGTCCATAAGTCAAACCATAAAGCCAACTCCCTTCCCCATCCCCCCCGCCCCCCTTCAAATTCACTCATCTTAATCAATTTTTTAATTGTTAAGACTTTAAACCTATGAATCTAATTTTTCCTCCTAGTTGTGGATGATGTTTGTCAGTAATAGCTAAAAATTATATTCTGGATAGTCCATTTTTTTTTATTGGAATTGAGTTATGAATGTTTTGAATTATATTTTTAGTATTCTAATATTTTTTTTGTCAAAAAAATTAAATTTTTATTGTCAATATGAAGAGAACTGTGCAGTATACCTTCTCCAAAACTCTCATCATATCATCCGCAATATAGTAAAATATAGATCATTAGACAACAAAATCCTAAATAGCTAAAACAAAACATTTCAAAGAACAAGCACCATCAAATACAGTTGATTCAGCTACTATACAGCGTTAGTTCAATTAAGGACCCAAAACGTAGCCAACCAACTGAGCAGATCAAGCTACTGCACACCATAACTAACATCTTCAACACATTCTGCTGCTGCAAAAGAATAGGGCAGACCCAGCAACCATAATTTGCATAGTCTCATCCAATTTGCAGGCTTTTCCCCCTTTGCTTTCCTTCCAAACCCACCAACCTCACTTCTTCACAGTAAATTAAGCTAGTTAAGTCCACATTTCTGATGAATGTGCACCCAAATATCTTTGCTGAACTGAATCAAAATAGATTCTCAACATTTTCAGGATGACTTCAGCAAGAATTGCATAAATTATCCTTAAATCATTTTTCATTTGAAGAGTCTCTCTTTAACTTCTAATCTTCTTTTTAAAGCCATCCATACAATAAAATTGTGCCTTGCAATACTTTCCATGCGCTTCCTTTCACATGTGTAGTTTCCAACTTTGCTCAATGACCATTTAATGTGAACCTTTTGATTTGTAACCATTTTGTACAATACCACAATATGTCAGGTCAATTTCATTTAACAGATTTGGCAGGCACCAGGGCCCATTCTTCAATAAATCCTTGACTTGTGCATCTCTTAGAATATTTGTATCCTCTCATTTGAGTTTTGAGAATTTCTCTGCTAAACTCACCCTATTTGTCCACATGTCAAACCATAAGGCCAACTTCCTTCCCCACCCCCCTTTGCTTTCCTCCCAAACCCATCAACCTCTCTTATTCACAGTAGATTAAGCCAGTTAAGTCCATATTTCTGAAGAATGTGCACCTAAATATCTTTGTTGAATTGAATCAAAATAGATGCTCAACAATTTCAGGATGACTCCAGCAGGAATTGCATAAATTATCCTTAAATCATTTTCCATTTGAAGAGTTTCTCTTTAACATCTAATCTTGTTTTTAAAGCCAGGCATACAATAAAATTGTGCCTCGCAATACTTTCCATGCGCTTCCTTTCACATGTGTAGTTTTCAACTTTGGTCAATGACCATTTAATGCGATCCTTTTGATCTGCAACCATTCTATACAATACCACAACGTGCCAGGTCAATTTTATTTAAAGGATTTGGTAGGCACCAGGACCCATTCTTCAATAAATCCTTGACTTTTGCATCTCTTAGAATATTTGTATCATCTCAGTTGAGGTTTGAGAATTTCTCTGCTAGACTCACTCCATTTGTCCACAGGTCAAACCATAAGGCCAACTCCCTTCCCCACCCCCCACCCCCTTTAAATTCCCTCATCTTAATCAATGTTTTAATTGTTAAGACTTTAAACCTATGAATCTAATTTTTCCTCCTAGTTGTGGATGATGTTTGTCAGTAATAGCTAAAAATTATATTCTGGGTACAGATTGTCCGTTTTGTCTTTTTAGAATTGAGTTCTGAATGTTTGAATTATATTTTTAGTATTCTAATATTTTTTTATCAATAAAATCAAGTTTTTATTGTCAATGTGAAGAGAATTGTGCAGTATACCCTCTCCAAAACTCTCATTATATCATCCGCAATGTAGTAAAATCTAGATCATTAGACAATAAAATCTTAAATAGTTAAAACAAAACATTTTAAAGAACAAGCACCAGCATCTACTATTGATTCAGCTACTATACAGTGTTAGTTCAATTAAGGACCCAAAACGCAGCCAACCAACTGAGTAGATCAAGCTACTGCACACCATAACTAACATCTTCAACACATTCTGCTGCTGTAAAAGAACAGGGCAAACCCAGCATCCATCATCTGCATACTTTCACCCAATTCACAGGATTTTCCCCCTTTGTTTTCCTCCCAAACCTACCAACCTCTCTTCTTCACATTAGATTAAACCAGTTAAGTCCACATTACTGAAGAATGTGCACCCAAATATCTTTGCTGAACTGAATCAAAATAGATGCTCAACATTTTAAGGATGACTCCAGCAGGAATTGCATAAATTATTCTTAAATCATTTTCCATTTAAAGAGTCTCTCTTTAACATCTAATCTTCTTTTTAAAGCCAGCCATACAATAAAATTGTGCCTCGCAATATTTTTCATGCGCTTCCTTTCACATGTGTAGTTTCTAACTTTGGTCAATGACCATTTAATGTGATCATTTTGATCTGCAGCCATTCTGTACAATACCACAACGTGCCAAGTCAATTTCATTTAAAGGATTTGGCATGCACTAGGGCCTATTCTTCAATAAATCCTTGACTTTTGCATCTCTTAGAATATTTGTATCCTCTCAGTTGAGGTTTGAGATTTTCTCTGCTAGACTTACCCCATTTGTCCACAGGTCAAACCATAAGGCCAAATTCCTTCCCCATCCTCACCCCCCTTTGCTTTCCTCCCAAACCCACCAACCTCTCTTCTTCACAGTAGATTAAGCCTGTTAAGTCCACATTTCTGAAGAATGTGCACCCAAATATCTTTGCTGAACTGAATCAAAATAGATGCTCAACATCTTCAATATGACTCCAGCAAGAATTGCATAAATTATCCTTAAATCATTTTCCATTTGAAGAGTCTTTCTTTAACATCTAATCTTCTTTTTAAAGCCAGCCATACAATAAAATTGTATCTCACAATACTTTCCATGTGCTGCCTTTCACATATATAGTTTTCAACTTTGGTCAATGTCCATTTAATGCAATCCTTTTGATATGTAACTATTCTGTACAATACCACAACGTGCCAGATCAATTTTATTTAAAGGATTTGGCAGGCACCAGGGCCCATTTTTCAATAAATTCTTAACTTTTGCATCTCTTAGAATATTTGTATCCTCTCAGTTGAGGTTTGAGAATTTCTCTACTAGACTCACCCCATTTGTCCACAGGTCAAACCATAAAGGCCAACTCCCTCCCTCCCCCCCCAACTTGTAGGTACATAGTGGCTTGAATTTTCCTTGACTTTTAACAGAAGTCTTTAGGCTCAACTTGCATCTAAAGCTTTGTGATGTCTAAAAACTCATTTTATTCGACTTATTATTAACCACCCAAATTGTCCATAAAGACTTCTTTACTCAAACAAGATCCCATTGCCAATTATAGCCCCAACCTTTTTGAAATCCAAACCAACTTCATATTTTGGCTTGCGTTCCTCACTCTATGCAACTCTACCTATAGGATTTTCATCTCATATTTGATTATCCACAAAGATTAAACTTATATAAGCATCCGTTTGAACCACAAAGATTTGACGATCCATTTTATTCATCTCATTATTTCATTACAACTTTCCACAATATGATTTATCTCCTTACATTCTTAACCCCATGCACTTATTTTCTTTCCCATCAGAAAATGAAAAGTCTATTTCTACTTTGAAATCATATCTTTAATTTGGTATTTTGCTCCTTAAGTTCTAAAAGTAGTTTTTAAAAATATTTTGAACTGAACATTAAATATAAGCTAAAGAAAACAAAGAAATTCACAAAGCATTTACACATACTGGGAAAACAATTGAAAATCACTTTTAAATGATATATTTTTTGTGACATGTTATTTGTACGAAATTAAAATAATATAGTATTGAGTACAAATTCAATGTAAAATAAAAACAAGTTAAATCCTATCCTTCAATTTATTAGCTTTACAAAGTGGATTTTGCTCGATCAAAGTATGACGGCCAATTAATTTCAAATCAACATTGCAACCATGTTCTTCAGGGTAATGATGAGATCCACAAAATATGTTTCCACAACGGCAGTTGAATCCCAATAATCCAAGCTTTTTGTTACAGGTTGTGCACCAATTCTTCTTTGTGTTAATCTTCGTCATGGATTCATTTTCATTAGCCAAGGAAACGTGAGCCATCGATGAAATCAACTGTGAATCACAAATAGTTTTTTATGATTGTTTTGCCTTTGATTATTTGGTTTTACTTGTGGTATTCTCTAAAGCACTTTGAGTACAAATTGTGATTTTGTGCTGTTCCATAGAAGCCGCAGCCATTAGCACAAAGCAGTTGATCCATGTTTATCTTCTTCTGTTTTTGTCACCTTCCTTTTTCTACTTCTTTTTGTTTCTTATGTAGGTTGTTAGAATTTCCAATAATGAAAAGATTTAAGTTTGGTTGGATTTATATAGAGAACAACTTCTTTAACATTTTTGAGTCCTTTTAGCAATCAGAAGATCTTTCCTTTTATGATTTGGAAATGTATAGGAGGAAGCCTTTTAAACTAGTCTAGTTACATATTCTCCTATTTCTACTGGGATAATTGTAACTTAGAAGAAATCCTTCCCTGTTTAGTATTTGGATTTTTTTTTGTCTTCTCTTCTGAAAAGAAGAAAAAAAAACCTTCAAATCTTGAGTGTAATTAGCCTTGTAACGCATGTTTGTAAAATCAAGAGGAGAAAAAAGAAAATCTGATCATGTATTTTTTTTTCATAGGATAAATCTATTATGTAGGTAATTAAAAAAAAAGTAACAAAAAAAAGGATAAGATATGAAATAAAATTAATTATTCAGCCTATTAAGGTCATGCATCAAGTTGAATGACAGTGAGTTGAAACTCAATATAATACGGCCTTTTGGAGTGTTCCCTTGACTAAAAAATTTGGTTTCTCTCTCTCTCCAAAGACTTTTCATTTTGGTCTTCAGCACTAAAGCTGGGGCAATCACCAGCCAACCTTAGTTTTACTTCGTTTTCTAAGTTTTATGTATTTTTTATTTTCAGCTTTTGTATTTTGTACCTTATTTTTTCTTAAATCAAGCCTTTAGAAATAGGGGCGGCCGATACAGAACTAAATATTAAGGTAGCTAAAATTTATTATAAAATAATTTTAAAATATAATTAAACTAGTTTTAATACATAAAAAAATATATCATTCTTTTAAATCACAAAAATCTTCTTCTAATTAAAATATTTATAAATTATTAATGTCAGAAAAGAGACTTTGCAGTTGAGTTTACAATACCCAAAAAAAATTGCAATTAAATTTAACAAATTTTTTTAGAGTTATAATTTCAAGAAAATTCATGCACTTATATATTAAAGAATAAAAAAATAAAATAATATTTTTTTCTAAAGTTAATTATTGTCGCCTTATAAAAGTAGAGAAAAAATATTATTTTATTTTCCTAATAGAAGAAAACATCTTTTTTTATTATCAGTTTAAAGTTATATATTTAAATAATTAACAAAAAAAAACTACATATATTACTTTATAATTTTTTTTCAAAAATACTCAATTATTTTGATATACTAAAATATATTAAATATATGTGTAGAGTGTATTATATACTAAAATATAATTTTTTACTTTTTTTATTATCACTTTAATTTAAAGTGAAGTATATTTTTAATATTCTAAAAATATATTAGATAAATACCTGTTAAAGAGTGTATTTTTAAAATTAAAATTTTAAAATTAATTATTTTTAAAAGAAAAAAGAAAAGTTAATATTTATAAAATAGTTTTATTTTTTTGAGTATTTTTAAAGAAATCTCAATAATTAATATTATTGAGATTTGTTTAATAATTATATAACTAAATATTTAATATTATTAGACTTTTTATAATCACAATCATATAACTAAATATTTAATGCACTTTTAGGTCTTTTTCATCTCTACAATAAATCAATTAGTGATTATTTTTGAAATACTATGTAAAGTATATTATAAATACTTTTTAATTTAAATATATATGATATTACTTTTATCTTTGAATACGAAATATTTATTATTTAATTTTTCTTCTAAAATTAAATAGTTTTTAAAATAAAACTATGTATGCATTAATTTATAAAATAGAATATTATTGAATAACAAAAATTTAGAATATTGTAATAATTTTAGTAAAAAGGAAAAAAAATACAATTTATCCTGTACTATATCAATAAAATATTCTCAATCAAAGCTTTAATAAGGGAGATATTGGCTAGCTTGAATGATAATTGCACAAAACAAAATATCAGCTTTTCACCTATACACAAAATGAACAAAACATTTTTATGATTTCTTTGTTTTTAAAATATAATTAAAATAATTTTTTAATTATAATAAGATGATTCTACATATCTGAACTTTATTTCCTTAATTTTATAAGGGCTTAGTAGATAAATTTATCTCAACTTTTTTTTTTTTTCATTTTTACAATTGTATCATCTTCTATTTGTTCAATTATATTTATTTCAAATGTTAGTGTCAATTATATTTTAAGTTAAAAATACAAGAAAAACTTATATTATTTTATATTATTGATTAGAAGTCATGATAAAGTATGATTTTATTTTATTTGTTTTTTGGTCAAGAGATATTATAAAGATACAATTCATGAAAAAAAAAAAAGTCCGAAAGTTGAATTTACAACTTCTAGCACCTCAAATTAAATTTATCCATGGAGTATTTTTTTTTTTTGAACTGTATGGAATATTTTTTATTTGGTAACAAGTGCAAGACGAAAATTTAATTCCCTACTCCATGTTAAAAAACATATGGAAAGGGGATTTCTCTTCCCACAATGCAAAGGTATTCTGTTTTCATTTTGTCCCATTGGCTCTGCAGCTTTCTTTATAATCATAATCAATGCTAGAATTTCCTTTATTGAATACCAGATAATGTATGCAGACGTGTATGGTTCTCATGTACTTCATATTGCCAACTTTCTAATATTGTTGTTGTCTTTCAATTAATTAATTAACGTCTCTTTCTCTTGTTTTTTTTTTTTTGGAAAATAATTAATCTCTCGTAATTCTTTTTATACAATGGAAATTTAAAGAAAAAAAAAGTAAAAGAAGAAAATTGTCTTATTCTCGCTTAAGTATAGGCTACGTTTCACCATTTTCTTTATCCAATGGCTATCCAGTCTTTATCTGATTAGATTCACACTTTATGAATTTTCAAACAAGAGCACCAAAATATTATATTGTTCTTTTTAATTGAAAAATTCTTCAAAGAAAAGTCTGTTTTTTTTTTAAGTATAAAAAAAATCAATGTTGGATACAAGATCTTCATTCTGGATCTAATCAGAGAATACTTACAGATTTTACACCCCCATATCATCTTAAAATCTTAAAGAATATGATCAATTTTACTTATTTCTTTACTAAATTCATCTCTTTCGGATATAGGATTCCAACAATCTTCCCTTTATGTACGAGTTTCAACATTAAACATAGGCTCTCTCTTGAGCCAAAATTTTTTTCGGGCGTAGTATTCCATGTCACTAAGAGATTCCACTACCATTTTCATACATCTTATTTGAGAGAATTTTTTAATGAGTCTAGTGAAATAACACACTTATGAGTTTGACATTATATTTTAACCTAAAATCTCAACACATTAAATTTATATGTCATTTATATTTATATATTCTTCATTAAATTTTTTTACGGTATGAGATTTCTCATGCACATGAAATTCTAACAATTAAGATATAAATTTTCCAGCCTTGTTTAAATACTTTCAGTCCATTTAAAAATTCAGTGGTGTTAAATAATAGTTTAGAAGCAACTTATATTTTTAACATGCCCTTTCATACAGAACTACTTAGATTTTGAATCATAGCATAACTAATTGAGCCGTACTCATATTATAAAATATTTATACTTTTTTTTTTATCGTAAAATCATATTAATTAAGGAACCACTTGAAAATTTTAAATTGTAATTAATGTAGTTTATAATTTCTAACATTGTCCTTCTAAACTTAATTTTAGTAGTAATATTGAGATCATTATCATCTCTGTCAATTCTTACTTCTTTTCCAGAATGAAGCGAGCTTTCGTTATTTAAATTAAGAGGGGCCAAGAGTTTATTGTAAATTTTTTTATAATAATTAAAAAAATATATTATAATCAAGTACATAAATTATTAAATATATAACATGAAAAAAAAACTAGCTCAAAACTACTGAAGATCATTTGTCTAAACTTTAGACGTGGTCTAGAGGTGGTTGGACCCTGAACATATTCACACTTTCTTATGGTTCGTCTGCAAAGGCAAGCTCCCAACGAACATTGAGAGAATGCATCATCACTTAGCTATGCAGGATAATTGTTCCACATGCGATGGGCAGAAGGAATCGATCATTCATGTCCTGCGTGATTGCCCTCATGCAAGATATGTCTGGAATGTCCTAGTTCCTCTAAAAGCAAGGCATCAATTCTTTTTTATGGATTACCATGAATAAATTCTCTCTAATATTTTGAACAAGCTAAATATTGTTAGTGAGTGATGAAGATCTTTACATCTGTATTTATTTTTTCTGTTAGTTAGAGATTAGTTGCACGTATGTGTTAGAGTAATAACCGCTCAACTCGTTTGTTATTTTTGTTGTAGCTTCCAGAGAAAGTTTTAGTTTCTTTTGATGTATCTGTTAAATCCGTATTGTATAGAACACTTTTCTGATTGAGTAGAAGAAGAATATTTTTCACCATTATTCATCTTGGTTCATGGTATCAGAGCAAAGATCCGCCATTACTGTTTTTGTGGAAGACCCATATTTTCGTTGATTGTCTATTAATTGCTCAGTTTTGGAAAATTGGATCTGAGTTGGCTCTTTCTGATTGAAGTTTTTTTTTTTTTGTCTTCTTTTTTTGCTTGTTTGGCAATCACGAGTTCTGGTAATGGCAGAAGAACGAAGGCAGAAGAATGCTCATAATGCGAGGAAGAAGGATTTGGTTACTGTGCAGAATAATGATAATCCAAGTATTGCTTTGGTTTCAATTCCTTTCAATGGGAATAATTACCTTTCTTGGAGCACATTTATGAGGATCGCCTTGGCTACTAAACAAAAGCTAGGGTTTATTAATGAAAGAATTAAAGGTCCGGCAGAGAATTCAGAAGAATATGAGAGTTGGTTTGGAAATAATGCTATGGTTGTATCTTGGATCTTGAATTCGTTAACCAAAGATTTACATGATTCTTTTCTACATGCCAGTTCTAAAAAGGATCTTTGGGATAAATTTAGAAATGTTTTGGTTAATTGAATGGACCACAAGGTAGTACCAAATTCGAAGGGAATTAGGGACACTTTCACAAAACAACTCTACTCTCTCTTTGTATTTTACTAAGCTTTGCAGATTGTGGGATGAGCTTAATGTTGTGGCACCTATACCTCAATGCACTTGCGGTAAGTGCACCTGTGGCTTATCTGAACAGATTGTGAAGTTGACTGAGAAGTGAAAATAATTCTGTTCTTAATGGGGCTTAATGAGTCATATGATCATGCAAAGAATCAAGTGCTTATGATGGATCCTATCCCTAATATAGAAAAAGTCTATTCCATGCTGCTGAATGTTGAGAAACCGAGGCAGATAATAAATACTTTTGTTGACACTACCAAAGTTGCAGCTACAGTAGTAAACAACATTAATTAGAAGAATGCCAGATCTGCTAAACAGACTTACGGGAATATGTAACATTCTCATTTTTAATATTTATTAAAATAATGAATATGGAGGATTAAATAATGTATTGGAAGAGAGATATGCATAATATATTTCCAATGTATATACAAATTATACATAAAATATACATTAGGTATATAGCATATACATGGTATATATCTAACATATATAGTTTTTATTAAAAGAAAAAATTAGATAAAAAGTTAAAAGTTAAAATTAAATATAATAATAAAAGAAGTAAAAATTAATTATGGATAGGAAGAGGCAAAATATCTTAATATTAATTAATTAATAATTATATATATATGGTTTGTAAGAAAGAAATTAAAAAGTTATCCTTTTCTTCCTACTCCATTGGTGGCTGAACCTTCATGAGATAGATAGAGAGAGAGAGAGAGAGAGAGAGAGAGAGAGAGATAGACTTTCTTTTAAACACTCAAAATTTCACTAAAAATCCTAGTGAACTAAGTTGGTTTCGAAATCAAGGAATCAAGTAAGTTTTTCCTTTTTAAGCTTTATTTTCTTTAGATTTTTAGATTATGTAATTATTTGGGTTAGAGGAAAAATTAGTTTTAATTGTTAAAATAGATAGTTATAAAACTAATATGATGAAAATATGATGATTTAATGATTAATTGATTAAGGCGAGCATGACTGGTGAAGTTAGGGTTTATGGGTGAATATGTGAAATTTGGACTTTTGATATGTGTGTTTATAATTGTTGTATTAGATTATTTTGAAGTTATTTTGGTGTTTATGTTATGATTCTATGGTTGGATGATGGAAATAACTTTGGTTGGGTGGAGTTTGAAAAGTGTAGTGAGGGAAAATTAGGGTTTTTGTTGAAAGTTTGATAGAATTTGAGTAATTAGTGGTAGTTTGATATAAATTAAGTATGGAAATGATTCTAATTGAGTAATTTTGCCTATTGTATGGTTTATGTGTGTTTAGGCTAAAGTTGCCCTAATGGGGTATTTAAGGTTTGGTGAAAGTAAGGTTTGAAGAGTGAAATTGAGTTGGTGTTGGAACTAAAAAGGTTAATACATACCTTGTTAACATTTTATTTATATTCATGTTTGGCATATTTTATATTGTTATTTTGAAATGTGGTTATTCACATAATCTATGTATTATTGCCTAGTTGTATGATGAGTGCTGGATTGGACATTTGACCATGGTAAATGGTGTTTGGGCATGACTTGTATTGAGTATGTTGATAATATGTAATGTGATGTGCAATATGAGTATGTTTGTGAATTTGATAAAATGTGAAAATAAGTCACATTGTGAATGTAACTCATAGTCATGCGATATGATTAAGAAATGATAAATGAGATGAAATATGAAGGTGATCAAGGTTTGAGTTTATCATGAGGAGAATGTGGAAATTGTGAAAAAGAAATGATGAATGTGATGAGAAAATGAAAAATGTATAATGTTGATATATCTGTAGCCTTGCACAATTATTTGTTCCAGAATATCGAGGTTAATGCTGTCGAGTTGGTATGCCAATGATATATCATGATGTTGATTATGTTTTTGGGTGAGACATGCTGGTGTCATTAGAGGACACATCTTCGGATAGTATTATATGACACTTAGATCCTCAGTATCGATAGGGGACGCAACTTCAGGCTGTATGATATGACATTTAGATCTCCGATGTCGCGATAAGCCAAATTAATATTTTTAAAACCTGAATATTGTATAGGAACTTGTTGGGTCCAATGTGTGTGTTTGTGAAATATTGGCAAGTATTATGAATTAATGAATGAGAAATGAATTTTACATGGTGATGGGTTTTAAATATTTTACAAAACAAAGAATGTGATAATAAGTGTTACTTGTATTGGTAGTACAATGTGTGGTGTAACATAAAAGCATACATTGATTTTAAAATGTTTTATGTTTTTAAAGTATGTACCACTAAGCTTTCGGGCTTAGCGCGATTGAACTATATCCCACAGTGATAAAGTTACGGAGTATAGGAGTCATGGTGGACTTGAGTAGGTCTAGGCTTTGGGGTTGACTAAGAAGGTAGGGTTTTGCCGTGAGACCAAGTCAATTGTGTTGCATTACATGTAAAAATTTTGTATACTATAGTTATCAAACGCAAATTTGTTTGAAACGGATAATGTTTTGTATAGTTTTACATATATATAATATACATTAACTGCATTTGTTAAATACTTAGATATGTAAGGAGAAACAGAAGATTTTGTGGAAATTAAATTTGGGAGTATTATTTTATACAGGTTATGTACTTTGTGATTTTGGAAATTATTAAAATTACAGACAAAACTCTAGTAAATTTTTTCAGGAGATTTTCTTTTATACATAATAATTTTGTTTATTAAATATATATATAATTGTCTAATAAATTTATCCTTTTAAAGTTATATTATTTTTAGTAATGTATATAAAATTTTCTTTGATTAATTACTGTAGCTTTTTTATATTATATATATTTTACATATACGATGTGTATGTATTATACGCATATGGTTATAAAGGAATTATAAAAGAGAGATACAATACACAAAGAGGACAAATATTGTAACTATTGTAAAAGAAATGGACAAGTTAAGAAGACTTTTTTCAAACTCCATGGTTATCCAGATTGGCACAAAGAATTGAGGCAAAAGAGAAAGGCAGAAGGAACTTTACGTGGCAGAATCAATATGGTTGAGGCTCCATTTGATGAGGGAGAGTGTAACACCCGTAGTTTCATTAAACATGATTAAATATTATATATTGAGGGTAATTAGAATGTTGTATGAAGGATAGGCATGATATATACCTAATGTATACACAAGATGTATATAAAATATATATTGGATACATAGTGTATACATGATATATACATAATATATACATTTTTCACTAAAAGACAAAATATGGTTGTAAGCGGCGATTTTCGCCCCTACTCCTAGTGGAATCATTCTTGTGACTGTTGTACTATTAGCCCCAACCCCTTATTAGGTTCAAAAAGTTGAGTATGCATGGGAAGGTAAGAATGACCTATCAATCCCATAACATCTGGTTCATTGAAATTGACCTCCTTTTTAGGTCTCAATATTATTAAATTCTTACAGTATTATAATACCATTCATGTTACATGTAATTATGAAAAATAAATAATTATCATATTATAAATCAAAACAACTAAACAAAATGGCACCCAAAAATGGAAATATACTCTTACAACGTCTAAATGTACATAATACAAAAAAAATGAGACATCCACAAAAGAATAAAAATGTGTCCCTTACATTAATCCCCAAATATAAAAAAGATAAAAGAAATAAATAAATAAATAAGGTACACACGAAGTGAAAAAATGACTTTTATAACCTTAAAATCCAAACAATAATAAATAATAATCCATGAATACATAAATAATAATCATACACATAGCCATGAAGAAATAATAAAATTAGAGCTTAAATACAATGAAATTAAATTTAATCATTAAAATTGCAATTCACAAGCAAATCTTAATATTGACCACTTAATGAAATATAAGGCGCAACACACATGATGATCCCATTAGCCGATTAGCGGGCGGGGGCCAAGGGAGCAATGCCTCTTGCCAGGGATTGAGGGTAGAGCCCTCGAAAGGTAAACAATTTACAAGATAAGATTTTGTTGTGAAATTAGAGTTTGGTTGTGGAATTAGATTTTTCTCTAAATCTATAACTTGCTGTGTAGAATTCCAAAATCAAATTAAGATTCTAAAAGAACAATGAATTTCAATAATATAAAAGGATGAAGATGATCCAAAGAAATTAAATAGAACTAGTTAATAAGTCATATCTGCATTGTTGGCTCCACCAAAACTATTTTCGTTGAACCAAACCTTACCCCCAAGCATTGCAACTAATTCACAGAATGCTTATATGTTGGTGCCACGGCTTGTTGGATCAAATTGACCTTGGTTGAGTGAAATAATTCGAAGATTATTACTATTGCCTTTTTTGTCTCTCTTTGGTCAATTGGTTTCTGTTTTTTCATTTGGTTTGATCATTGTGATTCTTTTCATTTTTGTGCTTTTTTACTCTATGAGTTGCTACGACTTTGTTTTTTGCTCTCTGTAACTTTTAATTACTAATGGTGCTTCAGGCGGGTTAATGGTTTTCAATTGCTTGTGGCTTTATATCTTTTTTTTTCTTGTTGCTTTTAGTTAGCTTTTATAGACCCAATTAGGGCAACCGGTGTAAACATTTCTAATTAACTAAGGAAAACTATAAAACCTCCGAGTTTAAGTTAAACTTAAATTTCTTAATCAAGGCCGGCCATGAGGCCTTGCTCATGTCAAATTGGCACACCAATTTGGCATGAAGCTTAGGCCAGCTCAATTATTTTGGCTTTTGGATTTAAACAGAACCGATTAGGTCTTTTTAATTGGATTTGACTTTGATTGGGGCCTTTTAATTGGAACCAAGTTTACTTTGGGCCTTTAAATTGAAACCAAATTTGGTTCGGCTTTTTAAATTAGTTTTGAATTTATAATTGACCAGAATTAAGGGTTTACAGTGGTAAAAGTTCAAAAGTAAAAGTTAAAAGAGTTAAAAAGAAAAAAACTAAAATTAAAATATTTATGAATAGGAAGAAGAAAATATCTAATATCTAATTATTGTTAATTAATTAATATATATGTGGTTAGGAAGAGAAGTAAGAAAGGTCAAATATTTCTTCTTCTTCTTCCTTCTTCAACCTTGGGCCGATTTTTATGGAGAGAGAGAGAAGGAATTTTGCTTCATCAACACATCAAATTTCATAGGATTTTCTAAGGATTTAGGGTGGTTTTGAAGATTACATACTCAACAATAGGTAAGAGTTCTTTTCAATTTAAGAGCTTTTTCTCCAAATTTTAGATTATGTGGATTTTAGATTTTTGATTGGGGTGTTGATAATTGTTAATATGGGTTGTTTTGAAGTAGTTTTGATGTATATATATTGATTTTATGGTTAGTTGATAGAAATGATTGAATTTTAGTGAAGTTATAATTTATGGGATTAATATGTAAAATTAGGATTTTTGATGAAGATGTTCTTAATTGTTTAAATGGATTGTTTTGATTTTTTTGGATATATAAATGATAATTTTATTATTGGATGATAGGAATGAGTTGGTTATTTTGAAGTATGGATAAAGTAGTAAGTGAAGGGAATTAGGGTTTTATTTGAATTTTGATTAGGAATTGTATACTTAGTGGTTATTATGTATAAAGTGAGTATTAGTATGATTTTAATTGAATTATTTTACTTGTTATTTTAATTAGGAAGTGAGTAGGGCAAAGTTGCCAAGTGGAGGTATTTAGGGCTTTTTGAAAATTAAAGCTTAGGAGGTGTTTAAGGTTGGATTTTGAAGAGAGACAGGGTTAGTACACATTTTAATGACTTATGCTTTCATTAAGTATGATTTGATATAATGTATATGATTACTTTGAAATGTGGATATTCACATAACCTATGCAATGTTGCATAATTGTGTGGTGAGTGTCATATCGAGAAATTGTCCAATGTAAATTGATGTTTGCACATGATATGTATGAGGTATATTAATGTGATATAGTATGATGTATAATATGGACATATTTGTGAAATGTGATAAAATGTGTGGGAATGAGTCACATTATGAATGTAATTCATAGTTATGTAGTGTGAATGTGAAATGGTAATGAGAATGTGGAAATGGGTTTTAATATGTAATGTGGAAATGATTATGAAAGGTTAGTGTTGGTACAATTGAGTCAGCTTGTTAACGGTATGTCATGATGTTAGTTATGCCTACAGGCGAGATATTGTGCTTTTGGGCAAGACACATTAGTGTCGGGCACATTTGTGCTGAGGATATGATTTTCGGGTGATGATAGACATTTGTTTTCGGTGTTGATAGCAGACGGCCTACATATGATTTATATGACACATTACCTCCAATGTCAATAAGGGACAACCTTTAGGTGATATGTGATAATGTGTCTCCAGTATTGGACCTTTGGGTCGTAATAGGTCAATACATTTCTAATGGAATGTTGGGGTCTTGTGTGTGTGTGTGTGTGTCGTTGATGTGTTATGCTTTTATGGTTTATGAAACTAAGAATATTGATGAGTGTCTTATTTACAATTAAGTAAATATATGGTGTATTGTAAGGTGGCACAATGTGTTCTATGCCATCAAAATATATTTGAGGTCAATATTGTGACTTTGATATGTTGGTGAATATTATAAGTTAATGGAGGTTTGTTTAAGTAATGCATATTACATTATGAAATTGAGTATTTTGATTTGAATGTTTATTCTTATTAAATATATACCACTAGACTATATGCTTAGAGCGGTTGAATGTATCGCACGTGTAATAGAGTTGCTGATCAAAGTGATCTAGACTGCGATTGATATCTAGGGTTGGGTTTTGCCACAGACCAATTTTGATGGTGTTGCATATATGTATAAGTTTTGTTACTATACAATTTCGTTTTGTATATTTTAGACACATCATATGTATATTAAACATGTTTTGAGGATATTACGTATGTATATGCGTTTATGATGGATATTATTTATATTGAGAAACTTTGGATGTAATTAAAGGAAAGTGATTTTGGAATGAAATGTTTGGAGATAATTAGAGCAATAATTGGATTTTTGAGAAAATATATTTTGGAATCTTTAAAAAAAAACAAATACAGGTTGTGTGGGTGTTGATTTAGGATTTTATGGAAACATAAATAAAACTATGACAAATTTTATTTAGAAATTTTACATCCAACTGAAATTAAATTTTTAATAGTTATATTTTTATTATTAAATGATAAATTTTATAAACATTTATTGTAGTATCTTTGTATATATAACCTAAATAAGTATTTTATGTATACAAAGTATATGTATTGTATGTATTTGGGATATAAGAGTGTTACTGAGAGGCTCTTACAGAAGACGAGAGGTTCAGTTGTAAATAATTCCATGAGACAGATCATACAAAAAGAATTTGCAAGGATGATTAAAGGTAAACAAGTGGCAGTTGTGGCAGATCATGAATTTGTGAGTTTTGTGTAAAATTTTGCAAATAATCTATCAAATTCAAAGTTTCATACTTGTTACATAGAGAATAAGGGCTGGATAGTTGATACTGGAGCTAGCAATCATATTTGTGCAGATGCCTCTATGTTTGATTCTATGAATACACTACTGAAACCTACCACAATATATCTTCCCAACGGTAATATGCTAACAGTTAAGATGGCAGGGAGAGTAGTTCTAGATAAAGAGCTGGAATTACAAGAAGTACTTCATATTCCAACTTTCAAGTATAATTTGTTTTCAGTGAGCAAAGTTACCAAAACTTCACAAATAATCTTTTTGTTTTACCCTACATATTGTCTGTTACAGAACCAAAAGACTGGCAAGCCAATAGTTGTTGGCAAGGCAATAGGAAATCTGTATTTTCTTGATAGCAACTCTTGAAACATAAATAATCAACCAATATGTTTCATCATTGACATATTCTAGTTGTTTAGCTTCAGTAAATACTAGTAATAGTGATGTGCCAGATTGGCATTGTAACATCCGTAGTTTTGGAGAAATTAAATAAGTATTTGGAGAGATAAATTGTATATACTCAATATATATATCTAGAGTATACATAACATATACATATGGTATGTTAATTGTATATGTTGGATTAATACATTACATACTTAATATTTAATAAACACATAAGGTCCATTTGATGTGTATATAATATACACATTACTTGTGGATATGTGTAATATCCTAAATTTTTGAAAAGTTCTAATTTTTGAAAATTTGATAAAATAAATTATAATTTAAATGGATAAATTAAATTAATGGTTTTAAATGAAAAATGAAGGGGTTTTAAATAAAAAAGTGGATAATATATGTGATATATATGTAAAATATACATAACATATAAAAGTCAACACTTTTTAAAAGAAAAGTCAAAGTAAAAGGGTACTTTAGTAATTAAATCTTAGAAATTTAAAATTAATAAAATAATTCAAAAATAAATTATTTTTGAATGGAAGAGAAAATTTATGACTTTTAATTTATTAAATAAATAATTAAATATTAAATTATTTTAATATATATATATATGGTTAAAAATAAAGATGAAAAGAAAAAGAAAATTTAAAAGTTTTTCATCATCTTCTTCTTCTCCATCAAGGGCCGGCCACCATGGCTATTAACCTCAAGAATTTTGATCTTCCATACTCCACAAATTGAAGGATTCAATAAGTTTAAAGTAGATTTTTGGTGATTTCCCCAAAAATTAGTAAGTTCCCAACTTTTTTCTTTGGATTTCATAGAAATTGTGATTATGTTTGTTTTGGGTTTTTAAAGTTCTAAGATTTAATTGTCTATTTGGGTATATATGAAGTTATTTTAAGTGATTAACAATGATTTTAAGGTTGGATTAAAGAAATGGTACAGTTTGGGTAAGATTGGTGAAGAGAGAGAATTTAGGGTTATATAATTTTTGGGGTTTTGAAATCATGGTTTTTAATTGTGTAAATTGATTCCAAATGAGTTGTTTTGATACATAAACAAGTATTTTAAAGTCAAATATTGGATTTGGTTGTGTTTGGTTGGAGTTTGAGAATGGAAGTGGAGATTTAGGGTTTTGGAAAAGTGATTTTCCAAAGTGGTTGAATTGTGTGATTTTATTTGTTTAAGCATGTTGTTTAGTATTAAAAGTGATGAATATAAGCTTGAAATGAGTAATGGATTGTGTTGGAATGAAAAACCTTCAATGGGGAAAGGTTATGCCATTTTATGATTTTGTATATAAGAGTGTATTTTTATAATGTAAATGGTTCAAATGTATTAAAATATGCTTCTAATGATATTAATAAACTTAAAACACTAATTTAAATGACTTGATATGGTTTTTCAAAGTTAAACTGAGGTGAAGCTTAATTTTGAAATTGGTTTAGAGTGATGTTTAATTATGGTTGGATGTTAAGAATACCTTAGAATATGATATTAAATGATTATGTATGATCACATTTGGTATAGGCATTGAGGGAGGTTGATTTGCTTCATCCAAGTGGTGAAGGGCAAGTTGGAAGGATAGGATTGGAGGTTGTATTAAGCTTACTTTTGGTTGCTAGTAGAGGTATGTACAAACTTTGAGTATAATGTTTATATTTGTATGACATTTGGACTTAACACATTTTGGTTGAAAAATGTGTTAAGCTACTTGGTTCATTGATTGAGTATGAATAATGTGCTATAACATTTGTAATGTCATATATGTGTTAAATGCATTGTGAAAAGCCATTGATAATGGCTAAATTGTGTAAAGTGTG
Organism: Garcia nutans; assembly: GCA_947685225.1. Lineage (NCBI taxonomy): Eukaryota > Viridiplantae > Streptophyta > Magnoliopsida > Malpighiales > Euphorbiaceae > Garcia > Garcia nutans. The sequence continues at coordinate 2,568,101 of CANTUV010000051.1, read as the reverse complement.
AAATATGAATATTATGTGAAAATACCCAAAGTAATTGGGTAATGTGTTGTGAATGCAAAAATGAGATATATGGAATAATGAAATGAATTGATATTGATAAAAGTGAGAAAAAAATGAGAAAAGTGAGAAAAATGAGAAAAAAAATGTGAAAATAAGACAATGAGCCTAGTTTGATTATGAGAAATAAAATGAGAAATGAATTGTGAAAGTATTGGATAATGAGATAAATGAATTAATTGTGTGCCTAGTATGTTATTCAATTTTCAGAGTTTTGGATTTGGCGGCATGCCTATGAATTGCTGGGCAGGTGAAAAGACCGAGTCGTAAGCCGAGCCCAGCTGATAAATGATAATTATGATATTTTTGGGGTGAAAAGACTAGGTCGTAAGCCTAAAAAATTGTAGCAGTCTAGCCCTGTTGAGGACCAAGATACTGGGGCCTAAGGGCCTAGCCGAGTTGAGGTTCAAGAGACTGGGGCTGTTACATTATCCATGGATATATATATATATATATATATTGCCTACGGGCTAGACACATGGTGTCATTATGGACCAAAGCAGTAACTCTGAAATTTGAATAGCATATTAGATCCTTTTTGGGCCCATGCTTGTCTTTGCTTTAATGTGAATTATGAATTGTGATACAATTAAGCAATATAATGTTATGAGTTGTGAGTATAAAATATTTGAAAAATATAAGAAAGTGAAATGATGTGACCTCTATATGCATTGTGCATTAGCATTACTTTACATTTTTATTATTATCAAAGTTTGCACCACTAGGCTTCGGCTTAGCGCGATTGTAATTCGTTGCGCAGGTGTCATGGATGTTTTGGTAGTGCTGGAGAGTTTTACTAGACCTGGTCGGGTCTAGGTTTGTATTTATTGAGCTTGAAGAGTTGTTTTGGGTACATCAAGATCAAAACCAGTTGCCAGCATATACATTTTTGATATTATGTATGTTATGATATGTTTTTGAAGCATATATTGTAAATTGTAAAGAATGATTTGAATAATTTTGTTTAAGATGAGATTTTATATATAATGTTAATATATATATACCTATATATAAGTATTTTGAGAAAAATGGAGAAATTAAGAAGTATTGGTGAATTGATTTTATTTGGAGTGTTTGTTTTATGCAGGTTGTGTTTTGTTGAATTTTGGAAACGTTCAAATTACAAACAAAACTCTGACGAATTTTTCCCAGAGATTTTCATATAAAATATTTATTTTGGATTCCTATAACAAGCAAAGAATATTTATATACTATTTATTTTATATATTAGTATTTGAAATCTTAAAACAAAAATGTAAAATTTTTTATTAAATCGGTCTGTGACATTTTTATACCGTATATGCGTATTTTACATATGCTAAAAATATGTATTGTACGTATATAGGATATAAGGGTGTTACAGGCATCAGAGATTAAAACATCCTTATGTATAGGTTTTATAGATATCGAGTCTCTCTAATCAAGCTACTACTTCTAATAATCAATGTTGTGATGTTTGTGCTAAATCAAAACAGGCCAGGGTTGTTTTTCCTCTCAGTGAAAGTCATAGTTCTGTGTTGTTTCAATTGTTACATGTGGATATTTGGGGCCTTATAAGAAGAATAATAAATTAGGTTGTGTATATTTTTTTAACCATTTTAGAAGATTGTAGTAGTTGCACCTGGACGTATCTCATGCAACCAAAAGAGCAAACTAGTGCTGTTTTGATGAAGTTTCTTAAAATGGTTGCTAATCAGTTTAATACCAAGGCGAAAATTATAAGAATAGACAATGAAGTTGAGTTTATTGGAAGATCTTTTCAGGATTTGTTGGATGAGTATCGTATTGAATCACAGAAATTGTGTTTATAGTTCCCAACAAAATGGGAGAGTTAAAAGGAAACATAGACATTTATTGCAAGTAGCACGAGCATTGTTGTTTCAATCATCTTTGTCGACAGATTTTTGGGGAGAGGCAATTCTGCATGCAACTTATCTCATTAATAGGTTTCCAACTGCAGTTTTAAGTTGGAAAAGTCCTTATGAGGTCTTATTTGGTAGAAAACCAGATTATGGTGTCATTAAAACTTTTGGTTGTTTATGTTATTCAACTAACACAACCAGCAAGGGACAAGTTTGTTCCAAGGGCATTCAAATGTATTTTCCTTGGTTTTTTTTGGCAGAAAAAGTTTTAAAATTTATGATCTTGAGAGTTGTCAGGTGCATATTTCAAGGGATGTAGTTATTCATGAAAATTGTTTTCCCTACAAGCAGATGAATGTTTCTGATGGGGTAGCTTTTGTTGTGGAAATTGGATTAATTTTCCACCAATAATATGTATAGTGTGTGAACAATTGCACCAATAATTATACTAGAAAAATTTCCAGGAAAGAGAGGTGGGTCACAATGGACACTCTTAAATACCAAGTCTTTCCTTAGACAGAAATTTCCTAGGCATATAATTACTAGCACAAAATACCACCACAACTATATAAAAAATAGCTATTAAATAATTAATAAAAAGAACACCAAACTTTAACGAGGTTCGACCAATTTTGCCTACGTCCTCGGACACCACCAAAATAATTCTACTAATATCAAAGAAGAATTACAAAGGAAAGAGAGAAGACTTAATTTTGGGATACATTTCTAAATGAGAGCTAAGGGTTTATATAGGCTTCAAAAATGGTTGGTGAAAATTAGGCACCTCCATTTTTGACTTCCATTTATCTAAGTTAGGCACATCCTATTTTTGACTTCCAATTCCTAAATTAGGCACCTCCTATTTTGATCCTAAAATTGGTTAATCAATTTTCGTGATAGATAAATAGCCAAAAATAATAATTCTCCACCTTGGCTATTTTTTTATTTACAATCTACAAATCTTCTCTCAAAAGAAACTATTTTCAGTAGTGTCTCCAATTGCGCTCTAAAGCGCTCATCTTCAATCCAACATCTACGGTGTTCAGAATATACCATAGAATCCATTTCACAGCTTGCCAATGTTCCTTGCCAGGATCATGTATGTACCTGCTCACAACTCTAACTGCTTGTGAAATGTCTGGCCTTGTACACACCATAGCATATATCAAGCTACCAACAACATTTGCATATGAAACCTTTGACATGTACTCTCGTTCTGCTTCATTTTTAGGAGATGAAGATGAGCTGAGCTTCATATGAGGTGCAAGCGGTGTACTTACATGTTTTGACTTTTCATTTAGTCCAAAACGCTGTAGTACCTTCTTCAGATAATGTTTCTAATTCAAACAAAGCTTCCCTCTCTTCCTATCTCTGCATATCTCCATGCCTAAAATTTTCTTTGCTTCTTCCAAGTCTTTCATTTCAAACTCCTGATTGAGCTGAGTCTTCAACTTCTTAATTTCTTCTAGATTCTTTGAAGCTATCAGCATATCATCAACATATAGGAGAAGATATAAGAAAGATCCATCTTGTAGCTTGCGCAAATACACACAATGGTTGTATTTGCTCCTTGTGTACTTCTGCTTCATCATAAAATTGTCAAATCATTTGTACCACTGTCTCGGAGATTGTTTAAATTCGTACAACAATTTTTTTCAATTTACATACCCGTTTGTCTTCTCTAGCAACCTTGAACCCTTCTGGCTGAGTCATATAGATTTCCTCTTCTGAGTCTCCATGTAGAAATGCAGTTTTTACATCAAGTTGAACGAGTTTCGAATCCAATTGTGTTACCAAGGTCAATAAAATTCTAATGGAGGAATGTTTTAGAACTAGAGAAAATACTTCATTATAATCAATTCCCTCCATCTGAGCATAGCCTTTAGCTACCAATCTTTCCTTTTAGCGAACATCATTCTTGTCAAGAAATTCTTCTTTCTTTGTATATACCCATTTGCATCCAATTGCCTTCTTTCCCTTTGGAAGATTAGCTAGCTTCCATGTTTGATTCTTTCCAAAAGATTGCATTTCATCATCCATGGTCTTCCTCCACTTTTCCTTTTCTAAACTTTGGACAGCTTCATTATAATTGCTAGAAATGCCATCATTTGCAATTAGGGATGCATAAGCCACCATATCATCAAATCGAGTAGGTTTGCGAATCTCTCGTCGTGGCCTATTTGTTGCAATAGATTCTTGTTGCTGTGGGGTTTCTTAGGTTGGAATCCCTTCTTCATCTGACTCCACCTCTACCATAGGAGTATTTTCATTTATTTTTTTATTGCTGGGTCAACAATTCTTTTTTCAAACTCCACCTGCTGCAGAGTACCATCTATTTGCTGAACAATTTCATTTGTTACCTTTTTCAACATGGTAGACTCATCAAAGGTAACATATCTGCTAAAGACTATCTTTTTTATTTCTGAACACCAAAGGCGAAGTCCCTTCACACTAGTGGTGATCCCCATAAAGAGCACTTTCTTTACCCTTGGATCTAACTTTGATTCCTTAACATGGTAGTATGCAGTGGAAGCAAACACATGTAAGGAATCATAATCAGTAGCAGGTTTTTCAGACCACATCTCTAAAGATGTTTTACCACCAATAGTAGCCGATGGTAAGCGATTAACGAGATGATATGCATATGTAACAACCTCAGCCCAAAATTATCTACTCAACCCAACATTGGATAACATACACAGAACTTTCTCCACCAATGTCCGATTCATGCGTTCTGCCACCCCATTCTGTTGTGGTGTATCTCTAACTGTGAAGTGTCTAACAATGCCTTCATCTTGGCAGAATTTCAAAAATGGATCACTTTTATACTCTCCACCATTATCTGTGCGGAGATATTTGACTTTTCTGCCCGTCTGAGTTTCCACCATCTTTTTCCATATGAGGAAAACTCTCAACACTTCATCCTTTATCTTCATAGTATACACTCATACTCTCCGAGAGAAGTCATCAATAAATGTTACAAAGTAGTGCTTTCCTCCCATTGAAGCTGTCTTGGAAGGACTCCACACATCTGAGTGAACATAGTCCAAAATACCCTTGGTATCATGGATTGCAGTACCAAATTTTACTCTAGTCCGCTTGCCTTTGACACAATGCTCACAGAAATCTAACTTTTGAGGTTGCACTCCTTTCAATAATCCTTGATCTAACAATAGTTTTAAGGATTTATCACCAGCATGTCCCAAGTGCATATGCCATAATCTGGTTTCTTCCAACTCTTGATCATTACTGGAAGCTACTGCTATTGTCCCAATAATTGCATTACTCTAATAGTAATACAAGTTATTGGCCTTTCTTAATCCTTTCATTATCACCAGTGCACCGGAGATGATTTTCATTACTCCATCTATTGCATCTACAATGAAGCCCTTTAATTCTAGGACTCCCACAGAGATGAGATTCTTTTGCAAACTCGGTACATATCGGACATTTGACAGTATTCTAATTGATCCATCATGATTTCTCAATTGGATTGAACCAATTCCTTTAATCATACATGGACCGTCAGTTGCTGTATAAACAGTTACTCCTTCTAGTTCTCTAAAGTCAAAGAACCAATCCCGGTTGGGACACATATGATGACTACAATTAGAATCAAGTAGCCATACACTAGAAGAGCTTGTTGATGACACAACAGCTAATGAAAGGCTTGAGTCTTCATCATCACACTCAGCTACATTTGAATTCATGACAACTTTTTCTTTATTAGATTTGCTTTTATTACTCAGCTTGGGACAATTTATCTTCCAATGCACATTCATCTTTAGTTGGTCTGGATTTTGATCTCCCCTTCTTTTCTCTCTTCCTGCTTTGAGAGCGACCTCTCACTATCAATGCTTATGTTGTTCCACTTGAACTCTCTTTCTTGTTTTTTTTTCGTAGTTTGTAACTGTATAGCGCAACAGTTACTTCAGAGAGAGTCACTTCAGCCTTTCCATGGAGTAGAGTTGTTTCAAGAAACTCAAACTCCTCTGGAAGGGACCCCAACAACATCAAAGCCAAATCTTCATCTTTGAAAGTCACATCCAAATTCATTAAATCAGCTACCAGTTGATTAAAATTGGTGATGTGCTCATTCATAGTGGTACCAGGAACATAAGTGAAGTGAAACAATATCTTCTTCATATGAAGCTTGTTTTGACTGCTTTTCTTCAAAAAAATTTCCTCCAATGCCTTCCACAATTTACTTGCGGAAACTTCCTTAGAGAGCACATACTTTTGTTCTCTAGAAAGGCATGATCGAATTGTATTACAAGCCATACGATTGATGGCTTTCCAATTTTTTTCATCAATGTCTTCTGGTTTCTCTTCTTCAATGGCAATTTTTAGACCTTGCTGAAAGAGAGCGTCTAGAACCTTACTTTGCCACATACTAAAATAACCCATACCATCAAAAATCTCCATTGTAAATCTAGCATTTGACACAGCAGTCCTTGACTAAATTGACGAGGTTGATGCTGTCTCTTTTAAAGTGGATGATTTGCCTGAGTCATCTGTCATTTCTGCTTTAAAAAATTATTCAATAGCTAACAAATACAAAATACAAATAATCCAAGAAAATCTTTTCTGATGTGAAGATCAGACTTGGCTGCAACCACAGAGCATACTCAGAAACCTTGGCTTTGATACCAATTGTTGTGGAAATTTGATTAATTTTTCACCAATAATATGTATAGTGTAAGAACAATTGCACCAACAATTATACCATAAAAATTCCCAGGAAAGAGAGGTGAGTCAAAATGGACACTCTTAAATACTAAGTCTTTCCTTAGACAGAATTTTTCTAGACATATAATCACTAGCACAAAATACCACCACAACTATGCCAAAAATAGCTATTAAATAATTAATAAAGAGAACACCAAACTTTAACGAGGTTCAGCCAATTTTGCCTACGTCCTCGGACACCACCAAAATAAATTCTACTAATATCAAAGAAGAATTACTAAGGAAAGAGAGAAGACTTAATTTTGGGATACATTTCCAAATGAGAGCTAAGGGTTTATAAAGGCTTTAAAAATGGTTGGTGAAAATTAGGCACCTCCATTTTTTACTTCCATTTACCTAAGTTAGGCACATCCTATTTTTGACTTCCAATTCCTAAATTAGGCACCTCCTATTTTGACCCTAAAATTGGTTAATCAATTTTCATGATAGATAAATAGCAAAAAACAGCAGCTTTACCTACCATACTTGTTCCTGCAGATTTTAACCTACCTAACTAAACCCCTATTATCCCATTACCTAATACACCTAACCAAACCTCTATCACTATAACACCAAACCAAATTACACCTTTACCACAAGTTCTTCCGGATCAAATTCCTACTACTAATCAACTATTATCAACTACATAAATCCCTTTTCCACCTCAAAGATAGAGTTCTAGACCAAAGAAAAAACCTACTTGGTTCCAAGATTATGTTACTGCTATTCATTCTATTTCAGATTAGCCATCATCACATACTTCACCACATATCCCTAACACCTATCCTTTTAATCACAAAAGTAACATTGATTACTCTTGTGTTGGTTTTCTAGCTAACATTTCTATGGTCCAAGAACCTAAGAACTATAAAGAAGCTAAGACCTCTGTTGAGTGGCAGGAGGCAATGAGGGTTGAATTAGCATCATTAGAGATAAATCAAACTTCGACATTGACCACTTTACCACTTAGTAAGTCTGCTATAGGTTGTAAGAGGGTTTTTAAATTGAAGCTTAAGCCTAATGGTTCTATTAAACGTTACAAGGCCAAGCTTGTGGCTAAGAGGTATCATCAAGTTATTGGCATTGATTATGTAGAGAATTTTTCTCCAGTTGCCAAAGTTGTGACTGTGAGAGTCTTCTTCTCTGTTACAACAGCAAAAGGATGGTGTTTGCATCAATTAGATGTGAACAATGCTTTTTTTCATGGATTTCTTAATGAAGAGGTGTATATGACTCCTCCTGAAGGGTATGAGAAGGCTAAGCCAAAAGAAGTTTGTAAATTAGAAAGATCTTTATATGGTTTGAAGCAGACATTGAGGCAATGGAATACTAAGCTTTCTGGTTTCTTACTATAGTATAGTTGTATTCAATCAGCTAATGATTATTATTTGTTTACATATGTTTTCTTTGCCTTATTGGCGTATATGGATGACTTACTGATTGCTGGTAATTCAGAAGCAGCAATCATCAACCTTAAAGTTGCCCTAGATGCAAAGTTCACCATCAAAGATTTGGGAGATGCAAAATACTTCTTGGGGTTGGAAATTATTAAAACTAATAAGGGAATCTATGTGAATCAAAGAAAGTATGTTCTTGATCTATTGCAAGACAATGGTTTATTGGCTTCCAAACCAAAACTCGTTCCTTTGCCTAGAGGGGTTCAATTACACTCTACTGTTTCTCCTCTTTTGTCAGATCCTCAAGAATATCGAAGTATAGTTGGCAAACTTTTGTATCTGGGTTTTACTAGACCATATATTACATAGTACAACAATTAAGTCAGTTTGTATAAAGTTCCAGGGAGCTTCATTTGACTGTTGTACATTGTCTTGAAGTATCTTAAGAAAGACCCTTCTCTTGGCCTATTCTTTCCAACTATCAACTCTCTAAATATCATAGCTTACTGTGATTCAAATTGGGCAGGTTGCCCTCAAACCAGGAAGTCATTAACTGGCTTTTGTATTTTCCTTGGATGTTCACCAATTTCTTGGAAGACTAAGAAGCAAAACACAATCAGCAAAAGTTTAGCTGAAGCTGAATATAGGTCTATGGCATCCACTGTTTGTGAATTACAGTGGCTTTCTTATATTCTTGTTGATCTTCAAGTTCCATTATCTCTTCCAATAGCACTTAAATGTGACAATAAATTTGCTATACACATTGCTTATAACCCGATTTTCCATGAGCTAATGAAGCATAGCGATATTGATTGCCATATATTGAGGTCTAAGATGAAAGATGGCTTTGTGTGTGCAACTCATGTTAATATTACTTCACAAATTACAAAATTATTCACTAAAGCCTTATCTCAGCCTCTCCTCTAATGCCTTTGTTCTAAGTTGGCATTGATGGATATTCATCAAAGTCCAGCTTGAGAGGGGGATGATGGAGATACTTAGCTCTGTATTTATTTTTTCTATTAGTTAGAGATTAGTTGCACGTGTTAGTTAGAGTAATGACAACTCATCTTGTTTGTTATTTCTTGTAGCTTCTAGAGAAAGTTTTAGTTTATTTTATTGTATTATAACACTTTTTTGATTGAGTATAAGAAGAATATTTTTCACCATTATTCATCTTTACTCGGTGAGTTTGATTGGGTGGTTATCTTTGGGGTAGCAGCTTGATGCCTCTGGAAATGGCAAAATGAGGAGATCTTTAGGGATTCTTCTGGTCGTCAGGGTAGCAAAGTTGAGAAAGTTAAGAGGAAAGCATTTTTGAGATATCTAAATTCTGGGCCTTGGAGAACGAATGTGTTGGAATTCTACATACCAAAAAGGAAGTTTCAGTTTTGTGGAGATCTCCCCCTAAGGGTTTCCTCAAGATTAATACAAATGGCTCTTTTAGGAGAGTAACAAGTTGTGCCGATGCAGGAGAGGTGATAAGAGATTGCAGTGGGTGGTGGAGAGGCTGGCTCATGGTGAATATTAGTGTTTGTTCCATTATGTGAGCAAAATTATGCGAAATTCTTCAAGGATTATTTCTGGCATGGGAGATAGGGGAGCGATGTGTTATCATTGAATTTAATAGTTCTAGTGCATGTGATATTGTTATGAATAGTAATCCAGATGCCCATGCTCACTTAGCTCCTATTACAGACATTTGAGAGGCCATTCTAGAAGGTGGAAAGTGATCTTCAAGCACATTTTCAAAAAAGCAAATTTCGTTACTGATCACTTGGCAAAGATTGCTCAATATTTTTTCAACAAGGAGTCATTGATTGGAGTCTTCTACGATCATGGTGCATCCCTGGCCGCACGATTTGCATGGTATAACGTATAGTCGCAAAGTGAAAATGTAGTCTCGGTTTGTTTTCCCTCATTACCAAAAACAAAAAACAAAAAACAAAAAAATAAAAACAAAATTAACAAAAAGGAACTCAAAGTCATTAAAGTCATTTATAATAGATTTCACCTAAAATTTCTTAGCAACCTCCATAAAGAAAATAAATGAATAAACAAAAACTAATTTACATACTTTAAAGAGAGAAAAAAATAACATACTATATATATTATGTTATATATTACCCTCAAGAGATGGTAGAGATTTCTTCATCATTAACCAATAGTTTCCAATTTGAGATTTAAATAAAAAATACCTTTAAAAATTTAAGAGAAAATATTTTACTCTCATTAATAGGCCTATCCGATGTGAATTCATATTAGTCCATAATCTTTCAGTTATAACATCTAAATTATATGATACTGAATGATTAGAACAACATACTATATATATTAAATTTAAAGTAAGCAAGCAAATTAATTTGTTAAAAAGTTTCTTCTACATAAATAAGAAAGAGATTTGATATTATAAATTAACTCAACTATCATGCCCATTTTAAAGAAACCACCAATATAGTCTAGAAGAAAATGAAAAGTGATGATCTTTTTCTTTTAATTTTTGACCGGGGATAGTTTCGATCCATTCTTTTTTTTTTTTTTGTATTTTCTTTGCTTTTAATATATTTCACTTTTTGTCTTATTAATTATATGTAGGAAAGAGAATACCTAATACTTGAATTAGATATTTAAGTGAAAGCAATACATAGTCACCAAACTACAACTTGGTGTAGTTATATTTCACATTTCTTAAATAAATAAATTCATAATTTATATATTTATTGACCAATAAAATTTTGAATTTTGAAATACAAAGAGTATCAATATTTAAAATTTAAAATCCATCGTATTTATGAAAGAAATATTTCACCTTTATTAATTAATGAGGTTTTGTTAAATGAGTAGATAATAACTATACCAAACGTCGAGTAAAAAAAAATAGATCAGTAAAATTAATTGATAAAAATTAAATTTGAAAGATTTCAAATTCAAAATTTTAATTGTAGCAAAAATTTTCTTTTAAAAGATAATTGGAGTAAAATTTAAAAGAAGAAAAAGAAAAGGGCAAAAAAAAAAAAAAAAAAACTTCTCTACAACTCTCAATGGCACAAAAGGGAACAAATCTGATGTAGAAGGAAGAAGGCAAAATCATATATGGTAGGTTAAGAAAATGAGAATGTCTTTGATTTTGTCATTAGAAACCCATAAAATGGGGAATAAAACATTATATATATATATATATATATATGTACATGTCAAATGAAAAAAAATCCAAACTATACTAGCAAATACCCTAATATATTACATATATAAAACATCCTACTACAAAACTATATATTACACACATCAAGCTTTGCTTCTAGTTTCTGTTTCATAATATTTAATACAAATTTAGTAATTAATTAAAAGTTAGAGATCATAAAGAAATTAACCATATACACGCATGCTTTGTCCATTGAAATTGAACTCTCTGCATCTGTTTGGTGAAATTGCAAGTGTGTGTGTGTGCGTGTGTTCTTGTATGAATTTGTATATATAGAGAGAGATAGAAAAGACCAGAAAGAAATTAAGGTTTTTAAGTAAACACTTACCAGAAATCATCAAAGAACCAGAGTTAATTTAGAAGATAGGAATAATTTTGCTATCTCCACTCCTCATCATCATTTTCTTAAATTCATCAAAATTAACCATTCCATCACCATCCATATCAACTTTTCTTATCATTTCTTTACAATCTTCAACTCTGTCTCCTTCTTTTAGTCCCAAAGATGATAAAACCAATCCAAGTTCTTCTACTGAAATTAACCCATCTTTATCTCTATCAAACACATCAAAAGCGTCTTTCAAATCAACTTCTCCTTCTTGATCTTCCTCTTCTACATTTGTTTTAATTTCTATACCACCACATAACGTACAGAACTCTTCAAAATCTATCAACCCATCTCCATTAGAATCCACTTTCACTACCATTTCTTCTATTTCTTTCTCTGTCATTAATATTCTTATATTCTTCAAAGATTCTCTTAATTCCTGCTTTGTTATGAATCCATCTCCATTCTTATCAAAGGTAGCAAATACACTCTTGAGCTCATCTTTCTTGTTCTTGTTATTATTGCTCTGTTTTTGTGGAGCGACTTTGTTAGTTGTTGAAGAAACAGAGGTCTTGAAAAGAAAAGCTTGGAGTTTCTTGGAAGGTAAATAAAAGTAAAGATTGAGGAGGCCAGCCAAGAACAAGACTAATAGTAATAATATGGTTATCACCATTATTTCTTGTTCTTGAGTCCTAATTTAAAGGGAAAGAAGAAGGAGAAGAAGAGGAAAACAGAGGAGCAACAAAGGAAGAGAAGTAGTTGAAGTTTTTTTTTTTTTAGGTTGTAAAGAGTTGAATTTGTTCTGGAAAGACCATTGAATAAGAAGTGTAGTATTTGCTTTACTTATTTCCCCACAAACCGCGTCCCTGTTTAATTAATTCCCGGTTATTATATCTTTTCCAAGAACTTTGGTGATACTGAAATTTCATGTTGTTGGATCGTCTACTCGACACTTGTTGAAATGTTTTGAACTTGACTAATGATTTTTTTTATTCTACTAATATTGTAGCGATTTTTAAAAATATAAAATTTTCTGTTGATGCCACAAGTGTTTTTCTTCTTTTAAATTTTATTATAATTTTAAATAAATAATTATTTACTAATAGGTATAAATAAAAATAAAAATAATACATATATTGATGGATTTAAATAAATAATCTATACAATTATTAAATTACTAAATACAGAAAAAATTTATAATTTCATGATATTATCATAATAACTTATATAAATAATAGAAATTATTTGTCAACCAGATGAATTAAAATCTTTCATAATAAATAAAAAATTATTTATAGTAAAAAATTAAAAGAGTATCACCAATATTTAAAAAGTGCAACCTCACCAACGTTAATAAAAGACAAAATAAATATAAAATTTATATAATATAGCAAGCACAATGGAAGTAAACACAGAGAATATAAAATGAAATAATTAATAAACAGTAACCTACAAATAGTTGAATGCTGAAATTGAAATGACACATAAATCAAATGTTATTAATAAATTAAAAAATATTCATAATCATGTAAAAAAAATTAAGATACTCAAAATGCAATTGTAAATCAAGAAAACAAAGAAAGACAAACAACCTATAATATGAATATAATTAAATAAATCAAGTCAAAGTTAAACTAAGAAACCATATTCTAAGAGATTTTGAGTCAATTTAAAAAATAACTGATTGATTTATTATTATATTTAACATCGTAAATTTATCAAAATAAATAAATCAAAATTAACAAAAATTACAAAATTCTAATAGAAAAAATATAATAATATACAAATTTTTATCTTAAATATATAAATTTTTTATATTTAACAAAAATCAAGCAAAATAATTGTTAAACTCAAAATGCAATTGCAAATCAAGAGGATAAAAAAGAGACAATAAATATATTCAAATTAAAATGAATATTAAGGTAAAGAATTTGATGAGGGATTAATTAAGATTAAGATTTAATTGATTTTTGACTTTTTAATATTTAAATAAATTAAGATTTAATTTAAAATTTATCTATAAGATTTTCATTTATAATTTGAAATTTAAAATTTTATTTGAATATTTTAATGAATAGATTATTTTAAGAATAATTTGAATTTTTTCATAAAAAAAAAGAATAATTTGAATGTTTTAAAGAACTTTTTAATTTTTAAAAAAATGTGACATGTATCAATGTCAATGGAAGACAAATAGTAGATTGTAATGTTGATGACTATTAATTTAGTATAATATATAGATATAGATTAATCTTAAACTTATAAGATTTTATATTCGAATTTTAATTACCATGGAAGTTTTAGGATTTATAAGATTTCGAATTCAAATTTTAATTAAAGTTTACATAAAAAATAAATAATATCTAATTTAATTAAAATCTGTTATAATATTCTAAATTAAAAATTTGATTTTTTTAATAATGAAATAAGGTATGAGGGTATTTCTAATTTTGTAAATCCTCTAATTTTTGATGTGTACATATGTTATTACCAAATTGTAAAATTAAAAAATAAATCTAATATAATTTATTAAAATTGATTGTTAGTATTTGCTTTTTGTTTTTAAATCAAAAAGAAAAAATTGTTGCGCATATATATGTTTCTGCCTTACGCATTACTTGTACTATTATTTTATTCCTTTTCTTTCTTTAATATATTTAAATTATATATATTTTAGTTGACTAACTAAATATTCTTTACTTTTTTTTTCCTTCTTGGTTGAACCTTTAGACATTTTAATTATTCTTCAAGTGTTTAAGTTTCAAGTTATATTCTTTTATTATTGATAAAAAAAAAGTTATATTCTTTTTTTTTTTTTGATAAAGTAGCGATATTATTAATCAAACCAGTAAAGCATGAACAATTGAAGGAGATGGATTAGCAAACCATTCTCCTCATTGAGACTCTGAATGAGTAGCCCAATCTAACAATCTCTTTTAAGTTTTTATAATACAGAAGGATAACGCATCTTTACAAAGAATTGTATCTGCTTTTACTTTTTCGTATTAGTTTTTTTTTTTAATTTTTTTGAAGGAAAAGAAAAAACCTCTTTTACAAGCCATATAGGAATGATGAGTTCACTATGATAAATTTCTCTCTAACCAAACGGTTACTAATTATAATCCATTTATTTTATAACTGTCTTAAAATCACTATTTAGAAATAATTATTTCAGACAAAATCTAATCAAAAGAAAATTGAAGATAAAAATAATTAATTAATTTAAACACGAGTTAAACATGAAAGAGTAGAAATTTTAATAGAGATACATTAGTTAAAATGCTTATTATTTGAGTAGTAGATTAAAATTTTCACTCGTTTTACTTTTAAATTTATTTATTTAATTTTTTTTAGAATTATTATATTTTTTAACTAAGTTATATACACTCATTTAAAAAACAATTATAACAACAACAAAAAAAAAAAAGCAAGATAAAAAGTGGACAGAAAACATTATTGGTCAACCTTTGGTTTAATTATAAAGAAACAGGAAATTGTTTCTCATTACATACATATTTTGATGTGTTCCTGTAGAAGAAGAAAATGACGTAAAATGTTGCTTCATCCACCTTTGTGAAAATGCCAATTACCACTCTATAACCATAGCAGACCCAGGATTGCAGAGTGAATAATGAGGGGGGCAATTCTTTTAAATTTCATTAAAAAATTTACCAACAAAATAAAATTTATTATATTTTTGATAAAATAAATTCTAAATTATTATTATTTTGTTTTTTTTTATTAAAAAATAACATTATTTAATGGAAAAAAGAACACAAAATTTTAATTTATACCATAATTAATTTCATTATATTTTCATTCAAAAATATCAGCCAGTCTTATATATTAAAAACTCATTCTTAAATATTTAACTATAATTTTTAGATATATATAATAAAAATACAATAAAATGAATAAATTATTTAAAATTTAGGATGTTAGATTGAAGATTTTAATAATATAATCAATTTTTTTTAAAAAAATATTTTATAAGGACACTAATTTTTCTTAGCTAGCTAGAACTCGATTTTATAAATAAAACTAAGAAAAATTTAGATTTAAATAAAATAAAAGCTAATATTTAAAAAAATGAAAATAAACCAAAGCAATTCACCTATTAATCATAAATACATTATTTATTATCATTCTGTTTGATGCCCAAAAATTTTATTTTATTTAAGAATTTTCAAATTTGACAAAAAAAAAAAACTCAATAAAAAGAAAAGAAAAGGAACGATAGAAGAAATAAGAGGAAAGATGAAAGAATAAAATAAAAGAATGCGTTAAGACACAAAATTATGATGGTTGGATGAATATTTTCACTATAAAATATTTTTTACAGTATTTTTATTTTTTTTTCTCTTCAATTTTTTTTATCAAGTTAGACTAATAATTTTTAGAGAGACTAATAATTTTTAGAGTTAGGAGGTTAAGATTTATTTATTTAAAATGTAATATAATATATATATATATATATATATATATATAACAATTAAAAAATTTGAGGAGGGTTAGGTCCCCTCAATAGGAACATGGGTCCATCCTTATCTATCACTTTTTCATTTTAATATTTATATACGAGGGAGAGTAAAAATTGAATATAAATTTATTATTGAAAAAAATATACAGTTATTCCTAAACTATTATTATTCAACAATAAGAAAAACACTTAATTTTCATTAATGTGGAGGCAAAATGGTACTACATGTGGAGGCAAAATGTGGAGGCAAATTGGTACTACATGTGGAGGCAAAATGTGGAGGCAAATTTAATATGTGACTAAATGTGGAGGCAAAATGGTACTACATTTTTCTACTTTTCCAACCCAACAATCAAAGATAGATTGAGAAAGAGAGTTGACAAAGATGCTTTATAAAAAGACTTGGGGTCTTCTAGTTCCTCTTTCCAATCAAACATAGTTTTATGGTCTACAGAATTTTCCTTATGTTTTGCCCTTGGAAATAAAAAGTTTTACTAAATATTTTCTCAACATTTTCTTTCATTATCGTAATTAAGTGTTGTTTATATGGCCACAGTTTCATTTAAAATCAGAATCAGATCAGTTAAAGTTGGACTAGAACTGGTTAAAATTGAAATCGTAATTAAAGTAAAATCTGAACCTTTATATTAGATTTAGTTTATATTTCTAATTTTTTAAAAACCATCAAATTGGCTATTTTTTACAATTTGAACTGACTGTTCAAACCATAAAATTGATATATATCCGCTGGGCTAGCTGGCTTGTTGTGCAAGTTAGCAAATGTAAATATACTTAATGCAGCGCTCATTTGCTGATGCACTTTATTTATTTTTTTTTAATTTTAAAATTTATTAGCTTTATAAATACTACACATATTTTAAAATTTTTCCACATTTCTAAATCTCAATTTCTCTTATTCTTTTCTTCATTTTCCAATCTACACTATGTTATAATTTTCAATATCCTTTATAATTTATATTTTTTAATTTAATCTCTAATATTTCTACAAATTATATTTTTATTTTTTAAAATAGTATCTATATTATAATTTTAATCACTATATTTTTATTTTATAAGTAAATTTTATTTCTATAATTTCTATTTTATTTCTATAATTTTTAATTTCAAATTTCACTACATTATTACAAAAAAATAAGTGGCCAAGATTTATATTTTGAATCAAGAAAGAGAACAATATACTTAATGAATATTTTAGGTTATTTGATATAGAAAATATAATAAAAAATTGAAAATAATGATGATAATTTTTTAATAATTTCATAAATATAAAGTACATAAACTTTAATTATTCTTTGAAGCTTAAAATGATACGTATACATCTTAATTTTTTTTTTTAAAAAAATTAAGTTGAAGTCCACTTTTCATTATTTTTTCATTATTTTTTAATAAATAAATTTAAATATTCTTTTTACTAATTTTAAATTCAAATATTTTTTTTTATAATTTTTATTAAATTACTCAAAACCTCCTTCAACTTTTTAAACCACCCATTTGAACCGTCTCCTTGAATCGTTTCTTGAAATGCTTTCAAATTACGGTTTGAACCAAACCTAGCAGTTTCTGAACCGATCTATAGAAAATTTTAGAGATGAGCATCGGTAGGGTTGGTCGGTTTTAGGAGTTGGCTAACTTGATCACTATTAATCAATCAAAAAATTAATTTTGAAAAATAATTTTTATAGTTAGTTTGGTCGATTTTACTGATAAATATACAAACATAAATTGATAAACTCAATCAGTTTAAACATACTTGGTTGGTCAAATTTTAAATTTTTGACTCATCCCTATAAAGTTAAGTTCAAGTTTAAAAATTTTCTAAATTAAAATAGATAGTTAAAAAAAATGAAAAATAACGATTATAATAAATTAAATCGGCGATTCATGACTGTGAATGTCTACTTAAATGCTACAATATTAATTAATGAATGTAACAGGTGATAAAAAATTAAAAAAAAAATCAATTTTTATATACTTCAATCTAAAGATTTCATATTGAAATATTTTAACAGTGTTTGAATTTAGCTGTTAGATCTTTCTTACATATAATAAAGTAATTTTACACTTTGGTTTTATCATACTCTCATACTCCTATACGTCGCATTTATATTATCTATAAAAAAAAGCATATGTCGTACATAATTTTTTTTTATTAAAAGTATAAAAAAATCTAATATCAAATATAAATAATAACCACGACTTATTCCTTATTTTTTAATGGAATAAACTAAAATTTTAAATTAGAATATGTCTAAATTTATCTCATAAACTTGTGATTAAGTGAAAAATCATAAAATTAAGATATATGCGTTGGACCTTATCTGTAACTTGAGAAATCAATACCAATTCTTACTTCCAATTAAAGGCAAACCCAAAAAGAAAAAGAAAATAGAACAAAATTTTAAAAATTAACTTTTTCAATTGTCTAGTACAATATGGTATTGTTTTTTCTAAGGCGAATTAAAGATATAAAGACTATTAATACATATATAGTCATTTATTACGTGAAAATTACATTTATTTTTCCAATTATTATATTAAAATTATCTCTAAAATCTTAAAATTAAAAAAATTTAATTTAATGAGAAATATATTTTTTTAAAAAATGTATGTTTGTAGAGTTATTTTGAGCAAATTATAGTAATTATGATTAATTTAGCAGGTGGCGTGGAGAATGGGGCACACACGTTTTGTCAGCATCGGATGCTCAGCTTTAGTTGCTCACGTTTGTTCCCCAAATTTAAAGAATTCTTTTTGGGATTCCTCTCTTTGCCTATATTTTTTTAATATATAACTCACTCTGCTACCACCGTGTAATACGTGACATGTTTGGGACAATATGAAATGGATTGTGCTGGAGTTATATGTTGAATCCTTTATGACAAAATATGTTGGGGTGAATTTAAATTAAATTACTGTTATTAGAAATTGATTTTTTTATTGAAAATTAATTTTCCTAATTTGATATTGTTGAAAATTAAATTCATATAAATAGAGATTCGGATCTAACCTCTGACGATGTTTACGGAAGATTAATCTTGTGCTTGTACTACCTGTCTTGAAGAATAATCACTAAAGAGTGAATGTTCTCATTTTTCATAGTCTAAAAATCAAGTCTAAACCTCTTGATCTTACACTTTTAAATTAGGAAGTTATGAGAGAGAAAAAACCCTAGCATCCAACCTCTTAAGCTTGTAAATACTTATGCAATTATAATTGCAATATCCTTTTTCCAGAAGGATTTCTGTTTTGATTTTAGAAATAAAATCATACTCTTTAAGATTATCCTAATTATCTAAGGATATCATCTTCTCCCATATATATTAATATTATCTTTTTTTTTCTGTTGGAAAATAATAGTAAGAATTTCATAAAGACAAAAACAAGATAGAAGGATAGAAGAAACACAAGAAGGGATTTAAAAGACTAACCCAAGGCCAGTAGGCCTACCCGTACACCCTTACCTAAGAGTCCCATTTCTTGCTTCATCAAAACATAAACCAATAATAAAATCGGGAGGTATTTCCCAAAAATAAGGACTAGCATAGGAAAGAGCTGCTATAGCTATAGAATAAGTAGCTCTATTAGCTTGTCATTTAACCAATGAGAATTGAAGATCTTTTACCACTTTACAATACTCTAAACAATCAAAAATTAAAGAGCCAAAGTTTGTAGTAGAAATCTGACCAGACTTAAGAGCCAAAAATACTTCTTGACAATCCATTTCAACAGTGACATTAACGATATTCATATCTTTGATCCAAGAGAGCACCTCTCTAATAGCCATTGCTTCAGCTTCTCGCGGATATTAGTTTCCAAATAAAGAACGAGAGAAAACTTTTAAAACTTGGCCTCCATCATTTCGCAGAACAAACCTACCCCTATTTTTTCTTCTACCTGAAAATTGCAGCATCCACATTTACTTTTAGACAGCCACATTGCTAAGCAAGCCAAGTATCCACATTTTGACATGAGCTAGCAATTGCTACGTGACTAGAAGGGCCATCATGCATTTTAGTCTTCTTTCTTAAACAATCAAACTCCTGCCAAGCTTTAATGGCCACAGAGACAATCAAAGTAAGGTCAACAAATGAGTTACACTAAACCCATTTATTTCGATAATGCCTTATGCCCTATATCAAAACGCAAGCCTTCTCCACCATAGAAGCAGATGAAATATTCAAAATATATTTAAAGCATGCATGAACATCTCCTCTATTTACATGAATACCCAACCCATTCCAATAAGCCTGAGCCCTACAACAAGAGAAAAATACATGGTCAGTAGTTTCTACCGAATTACAAAATGGGCATTGCTTTGTAATATTAACACCTTTAGTTGCTAAATTGACTCGAGTTGGAACAACATTTCTAAGTATCCTCCATAGCAGATTTTTAATCTTAGGCAAAACACCTAATCTCCAAATTTTGTTCCACAACCCATCTAGGACATGTTCAGCAATACTTGAATTAATTGATAAAGCAATATAGTATCTTGATTTAACTGAATACTTCCCATCCTTAGTGAAACTCCACATGAAAAAATCATGTGTCTGGAACTTACTTAATGGAATACGGGCTATAAACTCCATATCATTTCCAATAAACTATCTCACCTTATTTAGATCCCATTCCCTACTCTCATGATTTTTTAACTCTTCACTTTCATATCTTCCATGCCACTAATTAAATCGGAAGAAACAAGATAGTTATGTTCATTTGGTAACTAAGGATCTCTCTAGACCCTTATAGAAGCACCATCACTAACCTTCCATCGAACTCCTTTTTTAATGACTTCTAAGGCATGCAATATACTCTTCCAAACGAAGCTAGGATTGTTGCCTTCTCCAGCTTCCAAAAAACTATTCCTAAGAAAATATTTTATTTTGAAGATCTTAGATGTAAGAGTGTTTGGATTAGAGAGGAATCTCCAATCCTACTTGCCTAACATAGCCAAATTAAAGCAGTTCAAATTTCGAAAGACAAGTCCACCTTCACTCTTCTTCGTGCACATAAGATCCCAAGAGATCCAATTTAACCCTCTCTGCCTTCTCCTTTATTACCCCACTAAAAATAATTTATCATTTTTTGGATTTCATTATAAATTGTGATTGGGATATGGAAAACCTGCATATAATATGTAGGGAGTGCTTGGGCCACAATCTTGATGAGAATTTCCTTCCCATCCCTTGAAAGAAACTTATTATTCCAATTCATTATACGTCCCCTAATTCTTTCCTTAAAAAAAGCAAACAACCGCTTCTTATTTCATCCCACCATTGAAGGAAGCCCTAAATACTTCCCTTGATTAAAATGAGTTGTTGCTCCAACAATCCCTTCTACTAATGCTCTCCTCTGATCATCCACATTAGAACTAAACCCAATTCTTGAATTTTGGAAATTAATTTCCTAACCAGAACGCCTTCTTATAATAGAGTAAAATTTTCTTAACAGCTTGACATTTATCCTCTTTAGCTTTAAAGAAAATAAACATATCATCGGCAAAAAAAATAAATGGAAAATACTAGGGCTTCTTTTACTTATTCTACACCCATGCATTTTACCCAACATCTCTGCCCGAACAAACAGTGCTAATAAAACTTCAGTAAAAATTATAAACAAGTAAGGTGATAATGGATCCCCCTGTCGAAGACCTCTTTTTGGAATAATAGGCCCAATATCAGATCCATTAAAAGCCACAAAAAAGGAGACAGTTGTCACACATAACATAATTAATTTCACCCATTCTTGTGCAAAGCCCAATTTAAGCATAAGAAGACTTAAAAAATCCCAGTCCACCCGATCATAAGTCTTGCTAATATCCAACTTTAACGCTACCTCTCCCTGCTTACCCCTATTTTTTCTTTTCATAAAATGGATAATCTCATAGGCAATTAAAAAATTGTTAGTAATCAACCTTCCCAGCACAAAAGCAAATTGGGAAGAGGAAATAATGGTGGGCAACAATTTTTTAAGCCTATTAGCAAGGGTTTTTGACACAATTTTATATATCACATTACATAAAACAATGGCCTCATATCACACATAGACTCTACATTAGCAATTTTAGGAATTAAAACTAAAGTTGTATGGTTAAGGTGTTCAGGAAACATACCTTCATTAATCCATAACCGACAACTTTGAATCACATTTGGACCAATAACATGCCATAACTTTTGAAAGAAACCTGAATTCATCCCATCAGGTCTAGGTGCCTTATCTAGATTCATTTGAAAAAGAGCCTTCATAAATTCAATATCATGGAAAGGTGACATGTAACACCCCTATAACCCATATATGCACACTACATATAACCACATCTGTAATATATGTATATCGGATACAGGAGTGTCACGGTTTATATTAAACAACCCAATCTTTCCTTTTAACAATAATATGAGAAAACTTAAAACATTTAAGTTATATTATAAAACATAATAGATAAAATATTTGTTTATTAAATAGCGAAAAATGTAGCGATATTTACATATATATACATCAAAATCAATATTTACAAAACATAAAATTTATACATGTTTGGCAGTTCGTCTCTGATCTTGAAGTCCACAATCAACACTTCACAAGCCTAGACTCGACTTGGTCTAGCTGAACTCTCCGGTTCAACCGGATCTACCCTGTCACCTGCACGATGAACCACAATCGCGCTAAGCCATAGGTTTAGTGGTACAAACTATGATGACAATATGCTTCAATGAAATACCAATGTCATACATTCAAACATTATAAACAATACACAAGGATATCATATTTCATAACATTACATTATATTAATCAAATGTTTTATCCTTCGTGATTTACATTTAAACAAAGACAAGCATGAGACAAAAAAAAAACTAATATGCCATTCAACTTCCAGAGTTACTGTTTTGGTTCATTAATCACATTTATCAAGCCTTAGGCGATTCATTATCACAATGAGAAACATCTCATATGTAACATCCCAACTAGGCTTCAAGGACTAGGCCCAAC
Organism: Garcia nutans; assembly: GCA_947685225.1. Taxonomy (NCBI): domain Eukaryota; kingdom Viridiplantae; phylum Streptophyta; class Magnoliopsida; order Malpighiales; family Euphorbiaceae; genus Garcia; species Garcia nutans. Next base: position 2,545,039 of record CANTUV010000051.1, on the reverse strand, counting down.
CAAGCTTCAAGGGATTGTTACTTTTAGGCATGCCACCAATAACAAAACTCTGAAAATTGAAAAACATACTAAGCACACAATTAATTTATTATTTCAATATCAATTCCAATCTCATGTTCTCATAATCATCTAGGCAAACATGCCCCAATTATTTTATTTGCATCATTATAGCCAACAACAATGGCTTCACATTTCATAATTAGGATATACATAACCAATTGCATTGGACATACATTTTGAGTAATTATTATATCTTTCACATTATGCAAATCATAGCATTAATCAAATGTATCAACAATATAATAGATTACTTAACACATTTACAACTAAATGTGTTAAGTCCCAAGGTCATGTTAATGTATGCAATCATATAGGGTTTGTACTTACCTCAAGAGCAACTCACATCAATCTAACCACTTCCTCTTCCAAGAATCCTTCAACACTTGGATTAGGACAACTCAAACTCTTCAAAACCTAATTCAAAGGTGATGATACACACTCACTTAGAGATACCCACAAGGAAATAAAGATAAAAACCAACTAGGGCAAACTCTACACATGACACGTTCAACAATATGGGCGTGTCCCTGACCGTGCCTTAAACCCACAACACAGAAGCTTTGACATGCTCAGTGACATAGGCGTGTCACTGGCCATGTCAATCCTCCCTCAACACAGTGGCTATGACACGCTCAGTGAATGGCGGCAATGGAGGTCTGAATGGCGATCGTGGCTCCTTCTTTGCTAGTTTGGCGATGGTGTCTTTACTGTGAAGATGTGGGCAGGCTGGGGCAATAGTGGTGATGGTAAGCAGGCTAGGTTCGCAATGATGGTGTGCAACCTAGGTTGGTGATGGTATTGTATTGATGGTAAGAGGCGACTCGAATATGATGCTGAGATATGGGTTTGGGGATGAAGATGGCGTGAGAGGCGGCTGTTGGTTATAACGGTTAGGAACTTGTGATTTTACTTAAATTTAATTTTAGGGTTTCATAGAAAAAAAACTTAAATATATAAAAATAATATAATTGTGCACGGATTTAAATTTTTTTTCTATCATATTATATTTTACATGTTTTAACTATTTATTACGCTCATTTGAATTTGGTTTCATACTATACCATTATGTATAATCTTTGTTTAGTTTAGTAAGTATGGATTTGAAAATAAATTTTTTATTTTGAAAAAGTATTTACTTTTGTTTTGTTTTGAAAAAAGAAAAGATTACTTTTATTTTGAAAAGTATTTTATTAGAGAATTATAATCTTAAATTATTTGCTTTGGAGAATTTAAAAAAAAACTCAATTTTGATTGATCGATTTCACAAAAATTAATTAATTTAAATTCAAAAGGCTCTAGTCCAAAATTAATTATAATGCATTTTAGGCTAGATTTTCAAATAAATTTTATGAAAAATATTTCTCTTTAATTAATTTTATCCTTTACGATTAAATTTTTTTTTTCTTCTTTTATACAATGATAGAATTAAGTATGAATGACAGTTAATTATGCATGAGCAGTTAGTCACATGACATCTATAATTACAATAAAAATAAATTATTACAGTCCCATAAAGAGTAATCACATTGGAGTTTTGATTCTAACCCTTATGGGTACTAAGCCAATAACGAATACCCAACTAATTAAACAATTGAACAAGTAATGAAATAAAAAATACATTCATTCATTCATTCAAGAATTAAATGGCAATAAATGTAATCGCAAAATAAAATTAGTTTAATGGACCAATTTTATAATTTTTAGTGAGAGCTCGTTACCTTGAGTGAAATTTCAAAATATGCCTACTTATCCCGTTTGAATAAAAATTAAAACCGTAATTAATTTTAGCCTTTGATTATAAATGACTTGATTAATTAATTTTCATTATTCGTATTACCGAATTGAAATAGGGAAAGTGAGAGAAAATACTTTTGGCGTTCTCCTTCGTTTGATGTAAGATTAAAATATTTTGCCGCTTCGAAGCTCTACTTGAATAACTCAGAAATTAATTATGTAATTTAATCAAACAAGTGAAATAATGATGAATGACTTATTTTCACCAATGGTCCCTAAACTTACACTATTATACTATTATTATCCTTAAACTTTAATTTGTCCCTAAAAATCTTTCAACTTTAATTTCATCCCAAAAAAAGTCTTATGCTCTAGTCTCCTGCTAATGAGAGCTTACATGGCATCCATATGTACTCCAAATGTCCAATAAAAGAAAAAAAGCTTACATATCGGTTCTCCCACACATGTATGGAAAAATGACCATTGTAACTCTTTCACAGTAAATAGATATGAAACTCTCTCTCTAACACCATCTCAAAGTCACTCTATTTCTAAAACTCTAAATCGTTATTCTCTCATCCCTTCTTTCCCTTGCTTAATCAAAGTAAACCAATTCTTCCCTCTAAAATCCTTAATCCCCTCTTTCCTTGCTTAATATTTCTTTAAACTTTCATTCTTTTGCAAAACCCTATATCTCTATTTTTATAATTCTTAACAAAAATCTAAGTTTAATGGAACACATGAGAAGAGATTCAGTGAATAGAATGAATGAAGACTACAATTTTGTTGTTCCTTTGTGTGGGTTGTTGAAGAAAATTGATGGATTAGAGCAAGATAAGGCGGAGGAAGAAAGATTGGGCAGTAGGATTTATTGGTATATTTGCCTTTATTATGGGTAAATTTAAGAATTAATTGTATTACAGGGATTTAATTAAGTTCATGTGTTTATTAGGCCAAGTTGGGATTGAGGGAATTAGTCTGATGTGTTGCTTATGTGTTTTTTGTTGGCAATATTGTAGAAATATTGCCAACAGTTGTATTTGAAGTTTAAGTGTAATGACAAATTTTTCTAGTTATATTTGCACTGTTAATATTGTAAAAATTGCTCTGGTGAATAATTGTGAAACATAAAAAAATTATAACGTTTTGTTTTTTGTGCAAGAACAAAAAGGATTGATATTTAGCAATAAACTTGCAATAAGAGAAAATGGACATTGATTTAAACCAAAACCTTAACAAATTCAGAAATAGGGAGAGAGCATCTTTATAAACAATGTCCAGGTGTATAAGCACAAACAAAGAAGTAGAAAATGGAGGTTACAATGATGAAACCAGAGACGATTAAAAAATTATATTTGACTAACCTCATGATGAAGATTTCTTGAGCAAATTCTCTTCTTAATTTATCATTTAGATGTTCAGTCCTAGGAACTTTAATAGCCACATCTTGACAACAGAATGTACCTTATACCTATTTCAATCAAATCATCTTATTCAATGAACATTGGAACTAAATCTGAGAGATTATGATGGTTCACAGATCTCCATAGGATCCTGATGCAATTTTGTTTTCATATTTCAGCAGGCCAATTAAGAATTTCGCTTTGGAAATTTTGAATTATCTTTGAAATTGAGAAATTAAGTATATCAATTTTTTTTAAAGCAAATAATATCCTTTTTGCACTAATTTTCTGAAATGTATTTATAGAACTTTTACTGCTAAACACCATAATAATATATTATCAACAACAAACGCATCCAAGGAGTAATCATCTACTGTGGAAAAAGCATATGCTTCTATAATTTTTAGAGCAATCTCAAACAACATTGAAGTCAACTGAAAATACAAAAATCTGAGTTTGCAGAATATGAAGGGATTGCAGAACATGAATTATTGCATTTCTGCACATGTAGTAGCCCCTAAAAGTACCAGTAACAACCTGCATGAACACAACAAATACACCATACATCTATAGGAAAACAAGTAGCAAAACCAAACTACAAGAAATAATCTAAAAAATGTGTAACGTTGCTAACAATGAAGGAGAATCATAATGACAAATTGCATTTTCATTGGCTGTTGAAGTTTTAAACGAAGAGAAATTGCTCTTAATGTGGACTCAAAAACTAATCATCTCTATAGTTTGCATAATGACAATTAGCTTCATAGCTCAATGACAAAAAGTTATTACATTTCAAAAACATAAACCAAAACTAGGTCTAATCAACTCTCCATTTGTTGTTGTCTCACGTTGTGGCTTGTTCCTTGATGCATTTGGCTCTCTTTGCTTCTTGCAATTGAGGCTGGTTATCAAACGCTTGAGTAATAGTACTTCATTGACTGTCAACAAAAGGATATACTGCTTCCATTGCTCTAAAAATGGGCGCCATCCAGTCATCAAATCCATATTCCTGCATAAGTTAAAGTCAATATTATTTCTATACCAACTGAATTCTAATATTAATCACTCTATTAATTTTTTAAATATTAAAACAATTTATGAAATAAATAAGTTACTGACATTATAATCTCCCAAACTAGACTTGCAGATCAACATGAACACAGTCAACACAAAGCTTCCATTATGAGAATTAGCATAAGCAACAATATACACACAATGCTCATTAACATAATTAGCATAAACAACAAATCAACTCAAATCCACATAAGTTATTCAACAACCTCATGACAATAACCAAAACAATTTTCCAACACAATTCATATAACATAATCTTTAATATAATAGAATTAAACAATGTATAAGAATGCAAGAACTTACAGCCGATGCCCTTGTCAATGATGTATCCATTGGAAATGGAAGTGGACCACCATCATCTTTATTAGATCTAACTTTTGATTGGCTGCTTCCCTACACATGAAAAGAGAAAAACAATTCAGTGAAAATAAAACATAAATGACATTATTGATTCAGCTGAATAACACTCACATCAACAAACTATCTAACCATTACAAGTGAACTCCTTGATTGTACACTTGTTCCATCTTGCTCAAGTGCTGGTCTTGATGATCCTCTTCTTCCCAAATTACAATTCCTTGTCCTCTTTACCTAACATTTGACATGAATTAAAAAAAGTAAATAACATGAAAAATAATGATTAGATAGAACACTTATTTAAAAATTTATGGTTACCTTTGAGGTTTCAATTGCATTGGGACCATGATATCTCTTGTTGTGTCCTTTAGCACCACAAATAGAACAAGTCATGGAAACCAAACCTTTCCTAGACAACCTTGTCTTCCCAGTTGGTTGTTCAAATTCTTTCATCCTTCTTTCGAAATTATTCTTTTTTTCAACCATATTCTCCAGTTCTTCTGCTTCCTTTCTTCTTACTTTTGGTTTTCTCCCTCTTTTCTTCATCACAATTAAAAGAGGTGTAAATGGTGTAGCTGGATTTGCTTTAGGCCACATATCAGGGTCATTTATAGGTCCAATTACATGGAATAGACTTTGTTGTGTGTATCAACCTTGTACCATTCACTCACATATTGCATTGGATCCTCATTGTTCTTGAATATGCATGCAACAACGTGTGCACATGGAATTTCAGTAAGGGCCCATCTTCTGCAAGAGCAGGTCCTATGCTCCATGTCAGCTACAAATTGTGTACCCCTACAACTCACTTGAATAAGAGTCCCACCAATTAAAACTGGCTCACTCATTTGTGCCAATTCCACTGTCTTATCCAACTTTGCATGTATTTTAAGGCAGATGATTCCATTTACCTTTTTTACTAACTCCTTTTTTTGCATATCCTCTTCATCAATTAACACTTAATCATTTCTAAAATATTTAGAATAGGAAGTTCCCTAGCATCCAAGATATATCTTTTGAAACACTCACACAAGTTATTCAACAATATATCACACTAAAGTCTCTATTCTAAAGCATGCCTTGCTCCATGTAGTAGGCAGTCTTTCCCTTAACTACTCCCTTCCATTTGGATATTTTTTCTCCAACTCATTCAACTAGAATTCCAACCGTGCTGGATATGTTGCCCTTGCAGCATTCCAAAGCATATCCTCTAAGTCTTTACCCTTGAATTTTCCTCTAAAATTAGTGTACTTGTGTCGTACACATAGTCTATGTTCTGAATTAGGGAACTAATTAGTCACACTAGACACCAGGCCCTAAAATAAATTTGCAAAATTAGATTTAGTTCTCAAGATATATGCAAAAAAATAATTTGAATAAATGCAAAATAAATTATACATATTGTTCAAAAATTATATGCAATATAACTAGTTGTTGGAATTAAAACAATACACACCTTATGTCTATCTGACATGAAGCACCAACTCCATGAATTGTACATCTCAAGGTCTTCTTTAAGTAAATTTAGAAACCATTCCCAATTTGCCATACATTCACTTTCCACCACAGTATAAGCAATTGGATATATGCAATTATTGGAGTCAATTCCAATAGTGAACAATAATTGACCATTATGAGCTACTTTTAACCAAAATCTATCCAAGCAAATTAAAGGCCTACATCCTGCCTTGAAACCCTTTTTTAAAGTTGCCAAATATATGTACACGCCCTCAAACACCTCACCTACCATGTAAAACTCTACAGTACTCCTCGAATTTGTTCTTAAAATTTCTAACTTGTAGTCATGAAGCTTAGCATAATGTAAAGATACATTACCATTAATGGTTTTTAGGGCTATGTCTCTTGGCCTCCATGCTTTCATCCTTGAAATTATATACCCATGTTCTTTTCTAACCCTGCTAGCCTAGGAGTATAATTTCCATAAGGGGTCATCCCTAAAAATTTAAAGGTATTCAACGGTAATCCATTATGCAGTAGCATGGAAATTTTTGTTGCTTTTCCCACATATGTGTTGTAAATTGGCAGTTCTAACATGAAATGTTTCATCGTTTGGGTCCATCTTATTAAATTTGGCATTAAATATAAAAAAAAAAACCCAATTTCTTAACACACTTACATTTAACCTTATTTCTATCATTTTTTTTTCTAAATTTGACAAGAAACATATGTTTAATCCCATATTTCCTGCATGCTTCTTTGAAAACTTATCTATCGCTAAAAAACATTCCTACCTTGAAATTAGGATCTTTCAAGTCCCTAGTATCATGAAATTGTGGATATCTCACCCTCCCCTCACCATCTTCATCAGAATCACTATGAAGCTCATTAGAAGGAGCATAATGTGATTCACTTGAAGCTAACTTAACTCTAATGCCATTATCTAGTTCTCTTAATTTCATTTTTCTCCCACTACCCTTAGGTATTCCCATTTTAGATTTTTGTCTTTGTTTAACAACTTTAATGAGGTCATCATCTCCATCAACTAAGTCATAGTCTTTATCAACCAAACCATCATACTATGTTTTATCTTCCATTTCAAACCCCTCCTTATCATAATCATTGTCGCTACTAGCATCATTATCCTCACTTTCCTCATCATCCTCTTCTTCTTCATCTACCCTTTCCACATGTTTTGCACTCTCATAACTAGCCTCATGTACATTAAACTCAAGACAAACCATTTCTTCTACATCCCCTGACCCATTAATAACATCTTGCCCAACAAAAATTTGCTTACAAAGCCCACTATTTGAAGTAAGCCCAATCCCTTCATCAAAATAAGGCCCATCAACTACTTCTAACTCACTCACACTATGTTAGTTGTAAAGGTGGTGTTGACCTTTTGGACTTGTTTAATTTATTGTCTAACTTATATAGAATAGATTTTTTTTTAAAATTTTATCATTACTAGAAGTAGAATTGACCCCCTTCTCACTACCAATTTCCTCTATTACAATAAAATTATTTCTAACTAGTTCAAAAAAATTTCTACCTCTTCCTTTGACAAGTGTTTAACATATACTTCTACCTCACCATGATTAGCAACATGCAGCCCCATTTCATATACATCACTGTCCTTCTTTAGCAATCTTAATCCCTTAATAAAATATGACCCAGGAACACACTAGTAGTACATCATGCATCCTTCATGCCCTAGTTCATTTACTATACTGTCTATTGTCATAAATGATAGCCTATTCATATCTACTAGAATACTAACTACCTCACCATCATAGTAACCCCATTCACCAACATCCCCACTATGGTTAAGGTATATAGTTACTTATGAGATCTCCCCCGAGCACCGAGTTCCAGCTTGAAATGAGAGAGCTGAAAAATGCTCTTTTGAGAGGCTAAGTCTCACATGACACCGCCGTGTATGATCTCCAGGCAGTTTGGTAAGCATGAGTTTAAAATCATCTTTTATTTAAAAAAAAAACTCCCCTTTGATTTCAAAAAGGATTAATGGCCTTTATTTTGAAAAGTTGAAATTAGAGAGTCACCATCTTTATTTTTTTTTCTGAGGAAAAATTAAGAAAAACCTAGTTTAATTGACTCTATTTAAATCAATTTTCTCCCAAAGAGGGCACCAGTCCAAAACCAAGCACGATGAGTCTCGGGCTAAATTCTCTAAACCAATTTCTAATAAAAAATGATCCTTTTTTACCTCTCTTTGATTGATTCCCAAATTTCCATTTAATGAATTTTTAGAAAAATGCAGTTTTCATGAATCATGTCTAAATGATTATGAATGATAGGGTATAACAATACATGAGTAATTAATAGCATGACATCCACAATTGCGATATTAAATACTAAGTAGATGAATATTGCAATGCCCCAAAATGGCGATTCTAAGGGAGCTTCAACTCTAACACTTATGGGTTCTAGGTTGAGCACAAATCTCCAATCAATATAATAAATTAAAAAGAAAAAATAAAAAAAATGAGAAAATAATCACAACCACAAAACATTCCCTTTGCAAGGTCTTGCCAAAACTTGTGAAAGGAGCCACAAAAATAAAGATAGAGAAAATTAAAGAACAATAGAAGAAAAAGAAAGATCCAAATTAGGGGGATAGTTAGTTGTTAAGATGTGGGCTTACCACTCAGAGTGATATTCTGAGTATGTCTACTTATCCTGTTTGAATTAAATCAAAACCGTAAGTAGTTTGTGCCTTTGTATGCAAAGGATTTTTGATTAACCAGTTTTATTGTTAATTAATTACCGAATTGAAAGAGATTAGACAAGTGTATGTTGCCGTCTTTTCTTGATGAAGGGTTAAAGAGTCTTGCCACTTCGAAGCTTTAATTACGTAGAAAATAAACAACAATTGATTAATAATAGACCAGAAAGCTTAAAATAATTAAGTGCAATTTTTATTAAATTATTTTGTTACAGACAAGTATTTGGGCAAAGTTTCAGGGTCCTAAAATTTAATCCTTAGACAAGAGGAGCGGACTCCTATTTATAAGAGTTCGAACCGGATGGTGGCTACCAAAAAATGCATCAAATTTATTATTTTTTTTACACACACATATATATATATACCTTTCAAATTTTTATTTTTCCAATTATGCAGGCCAAGTACAAAATTAAGGGTTTACAGTTGCTCCCGTTGCATTAACTTTGGCTATAAAATTTATGCAACAATATGAACCAGGGGAGGATAAATAGAATGAACCTGATTGGCGCATTATTCCTTGATTTTCGGAGTGCATCTAAACACATTTGGCACTTGTGCCATTTGGATCATCTTTTCGGCTGAAAGGCTTATAAATAGGGGGTGTGAGAAGTAGTTTGCTTGTCTACTCCCTTTCTCTCCCCACCTTCTTCCTTATTTTCCTTTAATCGTCACTTGAAAATGTCACAATACTCCACTTCATCTTCTGAAGTTGTCGAGGCATCGACTGTCGGAGACCTGCTTATGGATTCCTATACCCATGCCTTGCAAATGGGTGCTATGCAGATATGTTTTGTTCTCTTCCTCTTTTTCTATAAAAGAAATAGAATACCTTCCTCATTGCCTTTTGAAATTAAATTTAAGCAATTGTATCATTTATTTCATCAACATACCCTACTTAAACTATGAGGGGGTCACTCCAAGCTTAGCAACCTCAATCTCCCTAATGAGGTGAGGGAACTACTGCTTTCTTCTCGCTTTATGGACCTCTTATCTCTTGATTATATCGGGCTAGCCAACCATGAGCTACTGCGAGCACTGGTTGAGAGGTGGTGGGATACCACTAATTCCTTCCACTTTTCTTATGGCGAACTGACTATGATATCCCAAGATCTATTCTTGTTGATCGGCGTCCCATTTGGCATACTCCTTATAGAACTGTTCCCAAACTGAAGAGGGCTACCTGAAGAGTAGATTATAGACTTGCTTTGTGTCATCCCATCAATCCTTGTTGTTAGTGATCATGTGGTTAGACTATTTTGGTTGAGAGAACACATTAATTCCTTGTTATCCAGACATGGTGATGTTGAGGACCATTCTTTGCACATTGTGTAATATAGTTTTGTTATTGTTGGGATGCACCTTTTGGCATACCCGCCGTGATACCTATTGATCTTTCTATCTTGATGAGCTTGGGGGTCTTACCTTTCTCTATGAATATAACTAAAGCAGTGCTGTATTAGCCAATATGTATGAAGAAATGGGTCAACTATCCCAAGGGCAGATCCACTCTATTGGGGCAACCTATGTTTTTTGGGAGGTTTGTATTCTTCATTCCCCTCTTTCCTTTTTTTTTTTTTACTTCAATAACTTTTGAGTTATGGGCATATGAATATTTCTCTGATTTGGCGCCCACCTTTGGAAGTCTTTAATAAGATGTCTTTCCTATGGGTTGTCGTTGGTCACCATGCAATAGGTTCTGATCCTGCAATCTAGATTTTCGGGGTTTATGCACTATTTTCAACAACCTAATGATAAACAATGTGAATTTTTTTCACTTTCTCTCTCCCACTATAGGTGAAATGGTGCCCTTTTAGTGAAAGGTCTATCCCCTCCCCAACTACATGTATCTAGAGCAGGCTTAGTTCTATACCATTTGTTGGGTAGTCTTTTGCTCACCAAGGGCCCAACAATACTATTTAGGCAAGTGTGTCATGCATCAGACGTCCATAAGAAGATTGGTTCCATGTGCTTCTCCTGCAAATATGAGGTTGAAAAGGAATATGTCTGTTCACCCCCACTATTGTATTGGCCTCCTGGTTTTCAATTTTGTGCTCCCACAACTAGACTATGAAGACTTATATAGGTCTTCGTTGATGCCTTTTATTGAGATCAACCTGAGCATCCAATCCCAACACACCTTCCCTTCCTTTACTCAACCAGAGAGTAGCATGGTTGGGGCTAGTCGGGGTGCATCTCGTCAAAGGAGGGACAGGATTTCGGCAAGCTCTACTTCTAAGTTCACTACTCCTTTGCCCGAAGGTCCCTCTATTAGTACACAATCAAGGTTTACTAGGACCATTCTGTGCCTCTTGAGGGCGACAGGGGCAAAGCCAGGGCTCTTGTGCCTTTGATCCCTGTTGCTCCATTACTAGAGAACCACCATGAGGTAAATCTTTTGCCTTTTGTGACCTTTCGCTTCTAACTCTCATTCACTCTTGACTATATTTTGCAGTAGCCTTAGGAATATGTTGACTATACCTACATGATGGCGCACCATTATGAGGCTTACTTGTCCACCACTTTGAGCCAGCTAGCCATGCAGAGTGGAGGGAAGGCATCGTCACAGCAGGAGATAGACTTTTCTTCTTTATGTCGGATTTATCCTTTATCTTTTAACAATGCATTATGATGCATGTAATGTCATGGATGATTGGAATGGATAATTTTATGATTTGGATGTCCTAACATATTATTATTACTTATTATTATTATTTATTATCAATAATAACTCTTATTTTTTAAGTGGCATGTCTGCAAATTCTGCAGATGTTGTACCCACAGATTGCACAGACAAGGCTGGTCATCAACATATAGGGCCACTATTCTTATTTTTGTCAGTTCACACAATATTCTAGGCCTTCCTTGTGGATTTTAACTAATTTGTGACAATGGGACCCTTCTTTCGTCATTCTCTATATCTATGGGCCACCATTTGGATAAAGTGCACAAAATTTATCTTGGCAGATATGGTATTGCACCTGCCATTACACTGAAAGGAGTAAAATTGGACAATGATTTTATTTAGGCTTGTCTAAAATTTTGGGACCTTGTGGATCATGTATTTAGGTTTGGGGACATGATAGAAGAGATGTGTCCTACTTTTAAGGGGTTTGGTGCTATCTTAGGATGTAAACTGAATTTGAGCTGGTAATCCCTGAATGCTGCTCTGGCTATTTCATGCCATTCAGGCCTTATTCCTCTTGAATGATGCTAAGGCTTCGTGCATGATGAAGGATGATAAAGTTAACCTATATGCATTTATTACTAAATTTTGGGAGGATATTGAGGACATGGTGAGAGAGAAATTACATTTGAAGTCTTTGGTATTCTGCTTAACCAGTGGCTTCTTGTTTAGAGGCGAGCCTGGCTGGGGCTTGATTGATTTAGTTCCATTGATTCTGCAGATGGAAGATTCTTGTTCTATTGTAGCACTCCTACTTGCTGAGATCATTATTAGCCTTGACATGGTTTATAGAGTCTAGGGAGATTGGTCTGTGACTCCCATCCTCCTTCAGCTGCCATTTTTTTACATCGCATTACATCATATGGGATGGATGTTACATGAATATTTGGATCGGACCCAATGAGGGTTTCCTATGTATGTCGCTTATAATTTATTGCTCTAACTTTTTCCCAAGCTACCCTTTTAGATTTTTTTAAGAATCTGGTCCACATAGTTCTGTTAAAGGAGCTTAGGCAAAGTACCTCTTAAGCTAATCCATGTTGCATGGGCTTGAAAATTCAATACCATCCAAGTCTCAAAGTATTGCTACTTTGCCTGACAAGATCCTTTTGAGTAAGTATGGTTTGGCCTCGTTGGGCTTGAATTTCCCTATAGGATCATGTACTGGGATCTGGATTTCTTTTAGAACCAATTGTCCCTTTTGTAGTCCCTGGTCTTTGACTCTTTTGTCATAATGACTAGCTATCTTTTGTTAATAGCCTTGCATTTTATGTAAAGCATCCATCCTCCTCTCATCAATTTCCATTAGCTGTTAATGGTAGGACTTGGCCCATTTAGCCTTGTCGATCTCGCTTTTACGAAGTGTTCTGGCTAACTAAACTTCAATCTCTATTGGAAAGATTGCTTCCATTGTGAATACCAAGGAATAAGGGGTTGCCTAGGTGGGTGTCCTGACTGAAGTCTTATAACCCCAAAGAGCAAAAGGCAGATGTTCATGCAAACTCTTATGTCCTTACACCATCTGTGAGTAGGGATTTTCGCCCCCACTCCCTGTGGAATGGTTCTTGTGACTTTGGCACTGTTAGGCTCGGGACCTTAGAGAATACGGACTTAAACCTAGAGAAAATGGAGTCTCCACCCAAATGGGCCGAAAAAAAGAAAGGAGTGGATGACTCGATTTCTAAGGAATTCCCAACCCCCTTAATGGGTTTGAAAAGTTGGGTACGGTGGAGAAGGTGAGAAATGACCCAGCACCCCCACAACTCCCGGTTCATTGGAACTGGCCTCCTTTGTAGGTCTCAATATTATAAAATTCTTAATTAATACAATATTATCCATACTACATGCGATTAATAGAATAAATAAATACTTTATTAAAAATCATGGCAAGGTCCAAACAAAACAAACAAATGGGCACCCATCCAAGGATGAAAACATGTTCTTACATCGTCCAATATCTAAAACTAAATAGGACACCCACCAAAAGGTAGAAACATGTCCTTTACATTAATCTCAAAGCTAGAACATAAGTTAAATTATATGATGCTTAATACATGAGGTACCCAAAATATGGAAACATACCTCTTATAATGTTTTGAAACCAAAGCATCAATAAAAATAACCAACCAACCATAACATGCAGCTCTAAAATATCTTTTAACAAAACAACATGCTAAACTGCGCTTAATTAGATGGGTGTGGTTATTGCAAGAATTTGATTTCCAAATCAAAGATACTAAGGGTAGTGAGAATGTTGTAGCTGATCATTTATCTAGATTACTCTTCTTTAGTGAAAATCTTGCATCTGATAGCATTCACAAAAATTTAGAAGCATTTCCTGATGAGCAGCTGTTTGTGGTAATTGATGCACCTTGGTTTGCAGATATTGCTAACTATCTTGCTTGTGGTATATTGCGTTCTAACATGTCATTTCAGGAAAAGAAAAGGTTTTTGCACGAGAGTAAATTTTATTTTTGGGATGAACCTTACTTATTTCAGATTTGCAAAGATGAGATAGTTAGCAGGTGTGTATCTGAAGAAGAACAACTGAGTGTTCTTCAATTTTATCATGACCTTCACTGTGGTGGTCATTTTGGAGGAAGAAAGACTGCAGAAAAGGTGCTTCAAAGTGGTTTTTACTGGCCTACTCTATTCAAAGATCCTCAAGAGTATTGTAAGCACTGTGACCGCTGTCATATATGTTTATGTCGTTTTTGATCTAGTGTTTAGTGTGGTGTTTATGTGTTGTTGGTTAATGTTTATTTGATTTTTGGTTAAAGTTTGTTTAAGTGTTGGTTTAGGTTAATATGCAAGGAACCAAGAGAGGAAGAAAAAATCAAGGAGTCAAGAGAAAGGAAAAGTTGGGCAGTGACTGACACGCTCAGGAGATACGGCCAAGCTTGTGGCCATGTCCCATACCAAGCTAAGGAAGAAGACCAAAAGCTCAGAAGGAGACACACTCAAGGGACACGACCAAGCTTGTGGCCGTGTCCCTCCAAACATGACAAACACGGCCAAGTTGTCTAAGCTTGGCCGTGTCACACTCAAGTCCAAAGGAAGAAGAGATAAAAATCAAACAAAAGTAGACACCCTCAGGGGACACGGCCAAGCTTGTGGCCGTGTCCCTCCAAACTTGTCAAACACGGCCAAGCTTCCAAAGAAACATAAATGAAGGCAGAAGAGGACACCCTCAGGGGACACGGCCAAGCTTATGGCCGTGTCCCTCCAAGCACCTCAAACACGGCCAAGTTCACTTGAGCTTGGCCGTGTCACTCATGGACTAAAGAAAACGCAAATTTTTTGGAGCGGAGGTTTCGTATAAATAATAGAATTAGGGTTTTCAAAAAAGAGGGCTGTTTTCAGAGAGTTTTTCAGCCATCAAAGAAAGAAGTTAGGGTTTCATATCTTGTTTTCTTTGATATTTATATTACACTTTGATTAAACTAGTCTAGATTAAATTCGTTTTAGCCATTGCAACATTCTTCGAGCAAATTCTGAACAAGAGATTCTTCAGAAGCAAAAGGGAGTTGTAATTTGGTTTTGTTCTCAAACTTTATCTCTTAAATTTCTTGGGAATTGTATTCATGAATTCTATTATGCCTAAACTGATTTCTTTAAATTTTAATGAGATGAATATGTTTGATATCATTATGAACTAATTTGATCTAGTCTGGGGTTTGTATGGATCTGCTATGATTGTATGAATTGGTTATTGCTCTTAACTAAATTTATTTCTTTAGCCTTGATTGAATGGAATTATTGTTAATATATAATTGATTGGCCACCAATTATGTGTTTAAGGTATTAGATGAAGGATTGAGAGATGAAGTCTAATGCTGGAATAATTCAATTAGGGACATAGGTGAATTAGAGATATAACCTAAGGAAAGGATTATTTCAATTGTAACAAGATTATTTGAAAGAGGTTTGAATGAGAGAGCTTATTTCCTTGACTCAATTAATTAAGTTGCTTGAGATCTAATCTTTGAAATTAAATTGGTTGAGAGGAATAACCGTTCATACATATAAGTTAGTAGAGAAGTGCAAACCCTAGACCTTTCTATTAAGTGAATCAATATATCAGCTCAGTTTACTTTTATTACTTTAAACTCCAATCATCTATTTTCATTAGTTGTTAGCAATTTAAATTTATCATAATTTGTTATTTGCAACCTGATAATCAATTAGCTTATCTAGCTTCCTTAAGAGACGACCTTGGGGCGATCACCTTTGCTACAGCTACCTCGTATACTTGCGAGTGACGCTTATAGTAGAACTTAATTTGAGCGCAACACCTAGTATGTTATTAAATTTTCAGAGTTCTAGGTTTGGCAGCATGCCTATGAATCACTGGGCAGGTGAAAAGACCGGGTCGTAAGTTGAGCCCAGCTGAAAAATGTGAAATATAATGTTTTTGTGGTGAAAAGACCGGGTCGTAAGCCTCAAAAACTGTAACAGTCTAGCTGGGTTGAGGACCAAGATACTGGGGCCCTAGGGTCTAGCCGGGTTGAGGTCCAAGAGACTGGGTCTGTTACATTATCCATGGATATATATATATATATATTGGCTACGGGCTTGATAAATATGATTATGGACCAAAGCAGTAACTCTAAACTTTGAATAGCATATTAGTTTTGTTTTGGGCCCATGCTTGTCTTTGCTTTAAAGTGATTTATGAAATATGATGCAAATGCTTAATATGTTGAGATATAATGCAATGAGTTGATATATCCATATATATTATGCATGATCATCGCATTGATCTATATTGAATCAAAGTTTGTACTACTAAGCTTTCTGCTTAGCGCGATTGTGGTTCATCGCGCAGGTGATAGGGTAGATCAGGTTGTGCCGGAGAGCTCGTCTAGACCGAGTCGAGTCTATGCTTGAGTTTGTGAGAGCAGTGTTGAGTTGTGGACATCAAGATCAGAGATGAACTGCCAGCATGTATAAATTCTACAATTTTATAAACATTGATTTTGATATATATATATATATACATGTGCATTTTCCGCTGCTTATTTAACAAATATTTTGAACATACTGTTTTGGATAAACTTTTGGGTACTAATGTTATCTATATATATATATATTTTAATGGAGGAATGTTTTATCTATTACTATTTATAATATAGGTTAAATATTTTAAGTTTACTCGGACTGACTTATGATACTTATATGTTAAAGATTAAAGTTTGGTTTATTTAGAAATGAACCGTGGCACTCCTTTATTCGGTATACGTATATCGTATGTTGTGTGGGTGTATGCAGTGTGCGTATATTGGGTGTGGGGGTGTTACATGTAATGACTCGGTAATTGCCTTAAAGTCCTTCGATATGTTTTCAAGGCTTGATCAGGGTATTCGCCTTTTTGAAGAAAGTTGAGGATGTCCCAGAACCATGGCTTCTTTTTCAAAGCTTGAACCATAACACAATGTGCTGGCTAAGTCTTCATATTAATAATGATGGGGCAAACTACCATTTCTTCTCCCATTTGGGTCATAAAGGCTAAGGTAGCCAAAGCATCTACAAATTGATTCTTTGTTCGAGGCAAGTAAAGGAATGAGACTTCTCCAAGCTGATGCGCTAAGGCTTTTATGTAACACCCCATCTTAGCTTATGTTTATAGACCAAGATGGAATGCTATTTTATGATATTCGAGTCTTGGTTCTATACTTAGTCAATTTATAATACACATTTTACAAAAATTTTGCCAGAGTTTCCCCTATAATTGGTGGTCCCAAGTGTCGCCAAAACTGATTTTTTTGATTTAATGAAACTATTTTTTATCACAACCAATCAATCTCAATCAATCTCAAGCACTTTTATAGTCGACCTCCTTATATCCTCCACCAAAACCTGCATTAAAATTTCACACTTCTACACACACATCCTTACACACTAATTCATACCAACATACAGTAGTTAATATACTTAGCACACGTACTTTGGTCTTTTACTAGTCATACATACAATTCTTAGTTTACGCTAACATATGTACATGCCATTTCAGTTACATTACTTATAATAACTTTCTATCCGAAAAGTTGCCAACACCAGCTGCTCGGGACACTGCAGAAAACAGCTTCTCGCTCAACCTACGAGTTTAGAAAAGAAAACTAAACTCGTTAAGCGTTTGCTTAGTGGGCACTTAAATCATTGCATTAAATAAATAGATTAAAAGAGTAATTAAA
Organism: Garcia nutans; assembly: GCA_947685225.1. Taxonomy (NCBI): domain Eukaryota; kingdom Viridiplantae; phylum Streptophyta; class Magnoliopsida; order Malpighiales; family Euphorbiaceae; genus Garcia; species Garcia nutans. The sequence continues at coordinate 2,527,327 of CANTUV010000051.1, read as the reverse complement.
TAAAAACATGTATTTGAATACTTTAAATCAATGAATAAGATCTAAACATAATGATAAAAGATTAAATCCCATATTTTGAATTTAGAAATTACTTGTTTTGCTTTTATCAATTTAGGTGCTCTACTGGTTTAACAAAACATCAACGGATAAGGCACGGGTCATGATAAATATATCTCGTCATGGTGAGATATTACAAGATGATATGCGTCATGGTGCATATTTCATCATCCTTCATCATAATTCTTGCATATGTGCTAATAGCCATTGTTCATTGAATCATTGATCATGTCATTGTAATCATCGGCCTTTAGCCGGAATATCATGTCATGTCATGAGCAGCACTGCAATAATAGTATGATGCATCATACCCTTATCTCAAGGGTTCTATCATAACCAAGTAGAGCGTAAATAATTTATTAATTAATTTGATCATGATATTCAATAAGCCATGATTTTTCCATAATGCATGTATTGTCGGAATAGCTTGTCATGATGCCTTTCTGATCATTTTCAATTCTCCTTCATGTCATTTTATATGATTTAACATCAATCCATATCATAATATACAATTTTTAACACATTTAGAAAAAAATGATCAAATGAATAGTGACACGGCGCGTAAAATCGGCAACACAATGGCGCGCGTCAACTAAATGGTAAAATCTGTTTTTACTGCTGAAAATCAGTCAACTTTGGCAACAGTTTTGACCAAGTAAACAAACTTATTTTTGGCTGAATTTTTGCAGGAAAACACTTTAATAAGTTAACTAAATGCATGTAAAATTTCATAGGAAAATTGCTTCGTTTTCCCCTTCAACGGACTGCCCAAAATGAAAGCTGCAGAATGGTGCCCAAAAGGGACCATTCGGCCCAATTTTCAAAACTTGAGGGAAATTCATTTTTTTCTTGCAAAATTGATTTTTAGACTCCTTTTGTGATACCATTGAAGGACTAAGGGTCCCTCTTTCAAAAATCAAACAAAAGGGGTGATTAAAAGTTCATCAAAGTTTATGGAAAATTGAGCAAATTTAGCTAGTTTGTTTTGTTTTCATTCTTTTCACAATCAATTGATTACAAATGGTTCAAGAGCACTTTTCCACATATTTACTACACATAATAACATTATTTTAAAACCATTTCAAAAATCCCATAATGCAAAATATGTGAATTAATTGAAAAGGGCAATGATTTAAGTACCAAACCTTAATTCTTTTCACTTGTTTCTAGTTCTTTTATGCCTTCTTTGCTTCCTTCTCTCTCACTTCTTGATTTCCTATAATTTTCATAAAATCCATGTCAAGAACATAATAAAATTTAAGTGCTTCATGCCTTATTTTGCTAACTAATACTACTAGTCATCCTTTTTATCCTCAATCTTATATGTGCAAATCATCTCTTTCACTTTCTCTTCAACTCCTTAAATTTTCTATAATCATCATATTTATTCTTTCATTTGTATCTTGCAAATAATAGAACCAATGAAATAAATAGGACCATAGATGAATTTCCTTACCTTAAAATCTTATTCTCCACCCAAGTTTGCAACCAAAATTAGCTACTTGAAAAACAATCTCTCTCTTTTCCCTTTCTCTTCAATTTGACCAAACAAGAACAAAGAGAGCTCTTGGCTTTTATTTATTTGGTGTTCTCTCCTCCAAATGGCAGCCAAGAGAGGTTAAGATATGATGGTGTAAGATTTGATTTCCCATTGGTACACTTAAGTGGGAAAATGGCTAATTCTCATTGGTCCAAATGTCTCTTTCTTTTATTTATTTAAAACCCAAGCCCTTGGACTTTCTTTTAATTATATTTTGGCCCCTCAACCTCCTTGTGTTGTAATTTTATGGTCTAAGATGTGAAAAGACCAAAATACCCTCCGGCGATTACTCGTTCGTAACTTTTAAACCGCGCACTTCCGCCGAATGCTGTGGTACACTTTTTGACTCAGTTTTTCCTCTACTTTTCATTTTTGAGATCCATTATTACTTTCGAGACACTTTTGAAAATGACCATGATGCCCCTGGTCAAAATCCTCTATATCTTCCAAACCATGCGTTTTCGGGAAAAACCGTATCGCGCCGTTGCTACCCGATTTTTCTCTACTTTCCATTTTTGGAGTCTGTTATATGCACTATTAAGGACCTCCGGAACAACTTTTGGTAATTACAGTCACCTCCACAAAACTTTGCAATCTTTTCAAATAGGTCCTTTCAGTTCTACAGAACTTCCCTTCACTTCGCGCTCTTGAGTAGCTTCTCGGGATGGTTCCTCTTACTGTACATGGACGTACTGTACATATGTATAAGTTGGGTCGTGACATTTCTTCCCCTCTAAAATTTAGGCTTCGTCCCGAAGCTGGTCAGTTGTAAACAAGTGCGAGTATTGCTGCTTCATAGTTTCTTCTCTTTCTCAGGTTGCCTCTTCTACCTTATGATTTCTCCACAATACCTTAACCAGAGGAATTTTCTTATTTCTCAATTCTTTAACCTCTCTTGCCAAAATCTTCACTAGCTCCTCTTCATAAGTCAAGTCAGGCTGGATCTCAATATCTTGTGTCTTGATGACATGTGCAGGGTCTGAACGATATCGTCGTAACATCAAAACATGAAAAACATTATGTATCCTGTCCAGTTCGGGTGGTAGGGCTAGCCGATAAGCTACTAGGCCTATACGTTCGATGACTTCGTACTGTCCAATGAATCTGGGACTTAACATGCCTTTCTGCTTAAATCTCAGTACTTTCTTCCATGGAGAAACTTTAAGGAAAACTTTGTCCCCTACTGCAAATTCTATGTCTTTTCGTTTCAGGTCTGCGTACGACTTCTGTCTATCTGATGCAACCTTTAGTCTGTCTCGAATGATGTCCACTTTCTCTTGAGTCTCCTTCACAATGTTGGGTCCAAGAACTTTTTCCTCACTTAGTTCTGTCCAACATACTGGCGTTCTGCACTTTCTTCAGTACAATGCTTCATAGGGTGCCATCTGTATGCTGGATTGGTAGCTGTTTTTATATGTGAATTCCATTAGGCTTAGGTACTTATCCCAGCTGCCTTTACACTCCATAACACACGCTCTCAACATGTCCTCCAAAATCTGAATTACTCTTTCAGATTGCCCATCCGTTTGAGGATGGAAAGCAGTGGTATAGCTTGCTTGGGTTCCGAGGGCTGTTTGGAGCTTTCTCAAAAAGTTTGAAGTGAACCGTGGATCTCTGTCCGAAATAATAGATGTCGGGACTCCATGCAATCGTACAATCTCTTTGACGTATATTTCTGCCAACTTATCCATTGAATAGTCCATTCGCACAGGCAGAAAATGAGCTGACTTAGTTAATCGATCGACAATTACCCATACAGCGTCATGTTTATCTCTCGTCATTGGCAGTTCTGTGACGAAATCCATAGTGATGCGATCCCATTTCCATGTCGGAATTGTAATTGGCTGTAATAGTCCTGATGGTACTTGATGTTCTGCTTTCACTTGCTGGCATGTCAAACACTTAGTTACAAAATCTACGATGTCTCTCTTCATTCCTGGCCACCAATAGAATTTCTTCAAGTCTTGGTACATTTTTATAGCCCCTGGGTGCATTGCGTGAGGACTACTGTGGGCTTCCTGAAGAATCTTCTTCTTTATATCTCCTGTTGCTGGTATTACTGTCCGACTTTTGTAATATAACCTGCCGTCTTTTGAAATTTGAAACTTTGTACTTTTTCCTTCTTGTACTTGCTTGATCCATTTTTGGACTTGTTTATCTTTTTTTTTTGTGTGCTTGGTTGATTTCCTGAAAAAGCACGGGTCGTGTTTGCATTTCTGTTAGCAGTGCTCCTTCTGTTGGTCTCAAACTGATCCTCATAGCACTTAAGGCTTGCATTGATTTCCTACTAAGTGCGTCGGCCACGACGTTCGCCTTTCCTAGATGATAGTTCATGACATAGTCATAATTCTCCAAAATTTGGATCCATTTCCTTTGTCGCAAATTGAGGTCCTTTTGTGTTGGCAGATACTTCAAGCTTTTGTGATCCATATAAATGTAGCATTTTTCTCCATACAGATAATGTCTCCATGTCTTGAATGCCAATACAATAGCCGCCAATTCTAAGTCGTGTGTTGTATAATTCTTCTCGTATGGTTTAAGTTGCCTGGAAACATACGCGACCACTTTACCTTCTTGCATGAGTACACAACCTAGGCCAATGTGTGATGCATTGCTGTATATCACAAAGTCCTTACCAGACACTGGTTGCCTGAGTATCGGAGCATTTGTTAGCTTTCCTTTCAGTTTCTCGAAGCTTCTTTGACATTCATCTGTCTACTGAAATCTAGCATTCTTCTGAAGCAACTTGGTCATTGGGGCGGCGATAATGGAAAATCCTTTCACAAATCGTCGATAGTATCTTGCCAATCCTAAGAAACTTCTCACTTCTGTTACTGTCCTTGGCGGTTTCCAATCCAAAATAGCTTCTATTTTCTTAGAATCCACTCTGATGCCCTCAGCAGATACAATGTGTCCCAAGAATGTCACTTCTTCCAGCCAAAATTCACACTTACTGAGCTTGGCATATAGTTGTTTTTCTCTCAATGTTTGCAAAACAATGCGGAGGTGTCGATCGTGCTCTTCTTTGTTCTTTGAATAAATAAGAATGTCGTCTATAAACACCACTACGAATTGGTCAAGGTACGGATGGAAAATTTGATTCATCAAATCCATAAATATTACTGGTGCGTTTGTAAGCCCAAAAGGCATTACAAGAAACTCATAATGTCCGTACCGAGTTCTAAAAGCAGTCTTTGGAATGTCCCCCTCCTTAATTGGCAGCTGTTGGTATCCCGATCGAAGATCTATCTTTGAAAATACACTGGCTCCTTTGAGTTGATCGAATAAATTGTCAATGCGTGGTAGTGGATACTTGTTCTTGATTGTGAGCTTGTTCAACTGTCGATAATCCACGCATAGCCTTAAGGATCCATCCTTCTTCTTGACGTAAAGTACCGGTGCGCCCCATGGGGAAACGCTTGGTCGTATAAAGCCTTTGTCGAGTAGCCCTTGTAATTGCATCTTCAATTCCTTGAGTTCCGCTGGTGCCATTCGGTATGGGGCAATCGACACTGGTGCAGCTCCGGATAAACATCTATGGTGAATTCCACTTCTCTCTTAGGTGGTAGTCCGGGTAGCTCATCTGGGAAAACATCGGGAAAATCATGCACCGTCGGTATGTCTTGGATCTTAGTAGCGTCTTTCTTTGCTTCCATGACGCTTACTAGATATGCCTCGCATCCCTTTTGTATTAGCTTCCTTGCCGTCATTGCCGATATTATGTTGTTCAAATAGTCGCCTCTTTTTTCGACTACTGTCACTTCCTCTCCGCGAGGGGTATGGAGCGTCACCCTTTTCTTCTCACAGTCAACTATTGCTTTATGCTTTGCTAACCAGTTCATTCCTAAAATTACGTCAAATTTTCGAAATGGTAATTCCATCAAATTTCCAGGAAATATGTTTCCGTGTATCTCTATAGGGCATTCTTTGATTACTTTGTTCGTAACTACTTCATCTCCTATAGGGTTTGTAACTAGTATACCGGACTTGACATATTCTACCGGTAATCCTTCTAAATTCTCACTATGCATGCATATGTACGAATATGTGGATCCGGGATCAATTAAAGCATGTACAGGTTTGTTGAACATATAAAACGTACCAACAATGACGCCCAGTGCTTCTTCTTCTTCTCGGGTTCTCATCGCATATACCCTTGCTAGTGCACTTGTACTAGGCTGGTTAACAGTCTCTGATTGTGCCTTTTGAAAATTTAGATTACCTCCTCTTCCTCTGCCTCGGCCTCTGCCAAAGATAGGCTGTGACCTTTCCGTTGGTGCAGGAGTATTAATCTGTATTTTAGGGCAGTTCGTCTTTATATGGTCTGGTGCTCCACATTCCCAGCATCCTTCGATTAAATACCAACATTCACCTCCATGTCTTCGTCCGCAATGCTCACATAGAGGAAAAGTATATCCTTCAAAACCCGTGTTTCTTCCAAATCCTCCACTAATTCCTGGATTGTTACTTCTTCCTCTGCCTCTACTTAATCCTCTTCCGAAGCCTCTTTCAAACGACCCCGGTACACTGGCTACAGATGTTTGATAACTCATACCTCGGCCTGACCTTTGATTTTGAGATCGTCGGCCTTGTTGTATAGAACTACTTCCTCCCATGAATCTCTTTCGGGCTTGTTGAGGTCCTCCCGGCCTCGAGTTTGCGTCCTTTTTTGCTGTATGCGTTGATGCCTATTCCTCTCATCCACTTGTACTTTCTCAACGTCCAAAGCCTTTGCAACAAGCTTGGAAAATTCTGATATATCATGGCTACCAATTGCACTTTGATTTCATTGTTTAATCCTTCTAAGAATCATTGGCATCTTTCCTGTTCTGTTTCTATCATTCTCCTCGCGTACTAACTAAGACGAGTGAACTCTTTTTCATACTCGGATACCGTCATTCTTCCTTGCTTTAAGTACATGAATTCATTCCTTTTTGCATTTAAGTACGCCTCGGTGATATATCTCTTCTTAAACTCGATTTGGAAAAATTCCCATGTCTGCTGTTCTGGTGGCACGCGCTGCTGTGTAGTCTCCCACCAAATGTACGCTTCTTCAACCAAAAGAGATGTGGCACAAATAAATCTTTCCTTTGGCGTGCACCTTAATTGATCCAATGCTCTAATGGTACTATCTAACCAGTATTCCGCTTCCTCAGATCCTTCTTCCCTACTGGCTTTAAATTCCTTAGCCTCATACTTCCTTAATTTCTCGATTGGGGGCTTTCTCTCTCTTTCGGCAGTAGCAGGTACCATTCCTGCCATTTGTTGAAATGCTACTGCCATCTGTAGTAAATAAGCATTGGGGCCTTCCGCAGCCACCGCTGCTGGTTGTGGCATAGTTCCAAGACTCTCCTCTACATTCGTAGGCACGGAGGCACGTGACTCGACCTCCTCGTCTACGGCTCTTTGTGATTCAACTTCTTGTGACATTCTACAATCATATATGTGTATATCATAATAAAGTTAGCAGCTGGTTTGTCTTGGCATATTAAATTTCCTATATGGCATGTACATAGATAAAATTCCAATCATAATTTCAGATCATACACTTAATATAAACAAAACCTTATTTATTCACATAATCGCATTTTCATACATATTTAACATACATCATCACATACCCCTATTATGGCCTATTTTACATCTATGTACAACAAAATGGCCTATATTAGTTTGTTACTTGTCCGACCTATTTATATCTATTTACAATAAAATGGCCTATCTACTGTTGCATTTTTATCCGCCTATATACATAACCAAAGGGGTAGCAAAATCATCAGCCCATCACAGCTCAATAAGTAGGAGCTCAGGGAGAGGTAGCACTATCTGAAGCAAGCTTCATCGGATCTGGATCTACCTCGTTAGACTGAACTCTAGGAAGGTTATGAGGGAGTTCGTCCATTCTATCCTGTAACATCTCTACCCTTCCTTGCAAGGTCCTAGCCAAACGATTCACATTCTCAAGCTCTACTGTAGTTCGCCTCTTATCCACTTGTAACGCCCTAACATCTTCCATCAAGAGCCTACTATTATCCAGGGCTAACACTAAGTCTTCCCAGTCCTGAAGTCTCAAATCTCTCAATTGATCTATTACTTCCTCTTGCTCCTCCTGTTTCCCTTTCATTCTAACTAATTCTTCTTTTAACTCTGCTATTTCTCGCTCTCTGGCTTCCATTTTAATTTTCTGGAGCAGATTCTCCTTCCCCAATTCAAAAAAGTTCTTATCTATGGCTTGTTTCTCACTTGTTCTGGCCCAAGGATAAGGTTTAAGACTTAAAGCCAATTTACCTGGTTGCTTCGAATCACTCATCCTCACTCCTGTTATCAATACCACAATATTACTAATAAGCATCATAAACATACGCATCAGCTTATTAAAATTCCCTTCCTAAACCTATGTGTCATGCATTCACAGTTTGATTCAACTAACTACCCAGAATCGACTAAACCAATGCTCTGATACCACTAAATGTAACACCCCATCTTAGCTTATGTTTATAGACCAAGATGGAATGCTATTTTATGATATTCGAGTCTTGGTTCTATACTTAGTCAATTTATAATACACATTTTACAAAAATTTTGCCAGAGTTTCCCTTATAATTGGTGGTCCCAAGTGTCGCCAAAACTGATTTTTTTTTATTTAATGAAACCATTTTTTATCTCAACCAATCAATCTCAATCAATCTCAAGCACTTCTATAGTCGACCTCCTTATATCCTCCACCAAAACCTGCATTAAAATTTCACACTTCTACACACACATCCATACACAATGATTCATACCAACATACAGTAGTTAATATACATAGCACACGTACTTTGATCTTTTACTAGTCATACATACAATTCTTAGTTTATGCTAACATATGCACATGCCATTCCAGTTACATTACTTATAATAACTTTCTATCCGAAAAGTTGCCAACACCAGCTGCTCGGGACACTGCAGAAAACAGCTTCTCCCTCAACCTACGAGTTTAGAAAAGAAAACTAAACTCGCTAAGCGTTTGCTTAGTGGGTACTTAAATCATTGCATTAAATAAATAGATTAAAAGAGTAATTAAATAAAAACATGTATTTGAATACTTTAAATAAATGAATAAGATCTAAACATAATGATAAAAGATTAAATCCCATATTCTGAATTTAGAAATTACTTGTTTTGCTTTTATCAATTTAGGTGCTCTACTGGTTTAACAGAACATCAATGGATAAGGCACGTGTCATGATGAATATATCTCGTCATGGTGAGATATTACAGGAAGATATGCGTCATGGTGCATATTTCATCATCCTTCATCATAATTCTTGCACATGTGCTAATAGCCATTGTTCATTGAATCATTGATCATGTCATTGTAATCATCAGCCTTCAGCCGGAATATCATGTCATGTCATGAGCAGTACTGCAATAATAGTATGATGCATCATACCCTTATCTCAAGGGTTCTTTCATAACCAAGTAGAGAGTAAACAATTTATTAATTAATTTGATCATGATATTCAATAAGCCGTGAATTTTCCATAATGCATGGATTGTCGGAATAGCTTGTCATGATGCCTTTCTGATCATTTTCAATTCTCCTTCATGTCATTTAATATGATTTAACATCAATCCATATCATAATATTCAAGTTTTAACACATTTAGAAAAAATGACCAAATGAATAGTGGCGCGGCGCGTAAAATCGGCAACACAATGGCGCGCGTCAACTAAATGGTAAAATCTGTTTTTACTGCTGAAAATCAGTCAACTTTGGCAACAGTTTTGACCAAGTAAACAAACTTATTTTTGGCTTAATTTTTGCAGGAAAACACTTTAATAAGTTAACTAAATGCATGTAAAATTTCATAGGAAAATTGCTTCGTTTGCCCCTTCAACGGACTGCCCAAAATGAAAGCTGCAGAATGGTGCCCAAAAGGGACCATTCGGCCCAATTTTCAAAACTTGAGGGAAATTCATTTTTTTCTTGCAAAATTAATTTTTAGACTCCTTTTGTGATACCATTGAAGGACTAAGGGTCCCTCTTTCAAAAATCAAACAAAAGGGGTGATTAAAAGTTCATCAAAGTTTATGGAAAATTGAACAAATTTAGCTAGTTTGTTTTGTTTTCAATCTTTTCACAATCAATTGATTACAAATGGTTCAAGAGCACTTTTCCACATATTTACTACACATAATAACATTATTTCAAAACCATTTCAAAAATCCCATAATGCAAAATATGTGAATTAATTGAAAAGGGCAATGATTTAAGTACCAAACCTTAATTCTTTTCACTTGTTTCTAGTTCTTTTATGCCTTCTTTGCTTCCTTCTCTCTCACTTCTTGATTTCCTATAGTTTTCATAAAATCCATGTCAAGAACATAATAAAATTTAAGTGCTTCATGCCTTATTTTGCTAACTAATACTACTAGTCATCCTTTTTATCCTTAATCTTATATGTGCAAATCATCTCTTTCACTTTCTCTTCAACTTCTTAAATTTTCTTTAATCATCATATTTATTTTTTCATTTGTATCTTGCAAATAATAGAATCAATGAAAGAAATAGGACCATAGATGAATTTCCTTACCTTAAAATCTTATTCTCCACCCAAGTTTGCACCCAAAATTAGCTACTTGAAAAACAATCTCTCTCTCTTTTCCCTTTCTCTTCAATTCGGCCAAGCAAGAACAAAGAGAGCTCTTGGCTTTTATTTATTTGGTGTTCTCTCCTCCAAATGGCATCCAAGAGAGGTTAAGATGTGATGATGTAAGTGTTGATTTTCCATTGGTACACTTAAGTGGGAAAATGGCTAATTCTCATTGGTCCAAATGTCTCTTTCTTTTATTTATTTAAAACCCAAGCCCTTGGACTTTATTTTAATTATATTTTGGCCTCTCAACCTCCTTGTGCTGTAATTTTATGGTCTAAGATGTGAAAAGACCAAAATACCCTCCGGCGATTACTCGTTCGTAACTTTTAAACCGCGCACTTCCGCCGAATGTTGTGGTACACTTTTTGACTCAGTTTTTCCTCTACTTTTCATTTTTGAGATCCATTATTACTTTCGAGACACTTTTGAAAATGACCATGATGCCCCTGGTCAAAATCCCCTATATCTTCCAAACCGTGCGTTTTCGAAAAAAAATCGTGTCGCGCCGTTGCGACCCGATTTTTCTCTACTTTCCATTTTTGGAGTCTGTTATATGCACTATTAAGGACCTCCGGAACAACTTTTGGTAATTACAGTCACCTCCACAAAACTTTGCAATCTTTTCAAATAGGTCCTTTCAGTTCTACAGAACTTCCCTCCACTTCGCGCTCTTGAGTAGCTTCTCGGGATGGTTCCTCTTACTGTACATGGACGTACTGTACATATGTATAAGTTGGGTCGTGACATTTCAAGAATCAATGGTAAGGAACCAGACACTCTTCCCTTATTTTCTATTTTCCCAATGGTTGAGATACAACAAGAGCATAATCTCCATATAATTGTAGATTCTTCACTTTTAATTCCAAGGGCACTTCCAACCCAATTATCTAGGCTTTATATTCTGGCTTATTGTTGGTAACTTCAAAAGCCAATTTAATTGCCAACGGTATCTGTTCTCCTTCTAGGGTCATAAGGACAAAGCTCGCACCATAACCTTTGTGATTGAATGTACCGTTAAAATACACAGCCTCTCAATCTAGTTATATTTGAGTTCATTAGCTAATAACCTCTTTCTGAGGTAGTAGATGGAAAATTCCCACTTTGATCCCTCCTTATTTTGAGCTAGCATGGCCCTCATTGCTTCTTTAGTTACTAAGAGATAAAGGAACAAGGGGTCATCGGGCCTTGGTGGTTGTAGTACTGGAGGCGACAATAAGTATTGTTTGACTTATCAAATGCTTTTTGACATTTATTATTCCATTTGATTAGGGTGTTCTTCTTGAGAAATTTGAAGATGTGCCCACATACATCAATCATTTTAGAGATGAATTGGCTAATGCACTATAGATGACTCAAGAATCCCTTGATTTTCTTTTCTGTCTTAGGAGCATCTAGAATTGCCTTGGATTTGGTAGGGTCCACTTTGATGCCTCGTGAACTAACCGTATGTCCTAGAAATACCACTGATACTACCCCAAACACACACTTGGCTAGGTTGAGTTTTAAGTTTTATTCACGGAGTCTAAGGAGGAACCATCTTAAAGCTTCTACATGTGATTCGGCCTTCCTGGATTTGATGGCCATGTCAACCACATAAGCTTCTACATCTTGGTGCACCATGTCATGGAAGAGTGTAATGGCCATTCTCAAATAGGTTGCCCCGGCATTTTTGAGATTGAAGGGCATAACCCTATAATAGTAAGTACCTCATTTTGCAATGAAAGTTGTCTTCTCTTTGCCAGGAGGATGGACTAAGATATGATTATACCCCGCATAGAGGTTGGTTAATGAAACCACCTCAGACCTGGCTACTCTATCAACAAAGAGGTCAATGTGAGGTAGAGGAAAATCATTCTTTGGACATGCCTTATTATGATCTTTGTAGTCAACACACATCCGAACCTTTCCATCCTTGTTTGGAATCAGTATGATATTAGCTACCCTTACATGATTGGCTCTATGAACTAGTTTTCCAGTAGCTTGGTTATTTCTTCCTTAATCTTTAAGGACAATTCTGACTTGAATCATCAGAGCTTCTGCTTCACCAGCTTCATGCGTTCAAATATTGGAATCTTGTGTACTACTATAGAGGGGTCGAGTCTTGTCATATCACTCACCTCCCATGCAAAACAATCCTGGAATTCTTTAAGCAGTATCTCTAACTCATGTTTCTGAATGAATGAGGATGCAATGAGTCAAGTTTTTATTAATCTAATTAAGTCTTTTTTATATATATTTAAGAAAAAATTCACCCAAATTTTAGTAATTTTATAATATATATATAAGGTAAATCAACCTTATAAGCCTTAATTACAATAGTATCCCTAGGCTTTGATACCATCAAAATTTAATTGGATCCTATATAAAAATAAGCAATCTAAGGAATATCTAAGCAACAAACAATCAGGCAAAAGCCTCACTCTTAGATCTATAGAGATATTTAAAGAGTATAAAGAAATTTAATGACATTAAATAAACATAAAGAAAGAATATATAAAAAAACATATCATGTTTTTTATTTATAATAATTATTTTACAGAAAACAATAACCATTCAACAAAGGCTATTGGGTTTTACAAATTATTATTCAAATAATTATATAAAACTATTGATACATGAAATTGTTATATGTTGCGCTCGAATTAACTCTACCACAAAGCGTCACTCGCAAGTATACGAGGTAGTTGTAGCAAAGGTGATCGCCCCAAGGTCGTCTCAGAAGGAAGCTAAAGTGGCTAATTGATTATCAGATTATAAATAACAAGTAATTAAAGAAATTTAAATTGCTAAATAATGAAGAAGATTGATTAAAATTTAAAACGAATAAAATTAAATTAAGCTGATTGATTTGATTCACTTGATAAAAAGGTCTAGGGTTTGCACTTCTCTACTACTTATATGTATGAATGGTTATTCCTCTTAACTAATTCAATTTCAAAGATTAAATCTCAAACAACTTAATTAATTGAGTCAAGGAAATAAGCTCTCGCATTCAAACCTCTTACAACTAATCTTGTTATAATTGAAACAATCTTTTTAATAGGTTATATCTCTAATTCACCTAAGTCCCTAATTGAATTGATCCAGCATTAGACTTCATCTCTCAATCCATCATCTAATACCTAAAACACATAATTGGTGGCCAATCAATTATATATTAAAATATTTCATTCAATCAAGGCTAAAGAAATTATTAGCTAAGAGAATAACCAATTCATACAATCATAGCAGATCCATACAAACCCTAGACTAGATCAAATTAGTTCATAATGATTTCAAACATACTCATCTCATTAATATTCAAAGAAATCAACTTAGACATGATAATGTTCATAAATACAATTTCAATAAAAATAAAGAGATAAAGTTCAAGAACAAAACCAAATTACAAACTCCTTGAAGCTTTTGAAGAATCTCTTGTTCAAATCTTGCAAGAAGGATGTATCAATGGCTAAAACAATCTAATCTAGGCTAGTTTAATCCAAAGTGTAATCAAAATCAAAGAAAAACAAAGTTATCCAAAACCCTAATCTCTTTGACGGCTCAAAACAATCTCCAACTCTCAACAGTCCCTACCCTAGCTTTTCTTTTTGCCTTTTATACGAAACGTCCGCTTTAAAAATCTGTGCGTGTTTGGTTCATGAGGGACACGGCCAAGTCAGAAGTGACTTGGCCGTGTGAGTGCTTTTTGGAGGGACACGGCCAGTGACTTGGCCGTGTCCCTTGCTTGTGTCCACCACTGCATGCTTTTGATCTTCGTTTTCTTCTTTGTTGAGTGACACGGCCAAGTCAGAGGTGGCTTGGCCGTGTTGCACCATTTTGGAGGGACACGGCCAGGTGACTTGGCCGTGTCCCTTGCCTGTGTCTTCCACTGTGAGTTTTTAGTCTTCTTTGCCTTTGGAATTGGTGAGACACGGCCAAGTCAGAGTGACTTGGCCGTGTTGGAGTATTTTTGGAGGGACACGGCCACTGACTTGGCCGTGTCCCTTGCCTGTGTCTGCTTCTGTGAGTTGCTCTTCTTCTTTAATTTGATATGGGACACGGCCAGTGACTTGGCCGTGTCCTCTGCCTGTGTCAGCTACTGTGCATTCTTCCTTCAGTCTTGGTTCCTTGGCTTTTTAACCTAAAACAAAACATCAAACAAACTTTAAACAAAAAGTAAATAAACAATAACCAACAAAACATAAACACTATACTAAAAACTAGATCAAAAACAACATAAACATTAAAATAAACTAAAACTATCAAAATTAATGAAAATACTAAACAAGCCGATAAAAACTAACAAAATATCTAAATAAAACAATAATTATCATAATAAACAAACTACAAATCTATGACAAAAACTAACAAAACAACTACCCCACACTTACAACTTTGCTTGTCCTCAAGCAAATTCACATGGCATAAATTAAAAACTCAAACAACCTTAACTATAATTCCAGCATATAGATGAAATACTTTAAGAATTAGACATAAATAATTGCAATTTCCTTCAATCAAGGATTTTCTTAACTCATTCATTAATCCAAACATACAAATCTTATCTCTCATCTAAGTGTTTCACTCGATTTCAAAGGTTAATCACTCAAACCACTCATGAGTGCATACTGCCATAAACTTGCTTAATTATCCAATCTCCCTCACTGATTTTCTCAAGAAATAATCCGAAGGTCTTTTATTTGGATGTAATGGGGCTAAGGTGCAGGTGTGAGAAAAGGCATTTAAGCTGGAGTGTAATATCCCCATATATGCCCTAGAAGTTTTGAATGTTGTTGTTGTCAATTGGATTGAATGTATATGTTATGTGATAAGAAAAGAAATTTGAAAGAGAATGCTTGTGTATATGTGTTTTGGGAAAGAAAAGAGGGTTTAGAGAGAAGTGTATATGTTGCTTATATAATGATATAATTAACATATACATAAGTCAAAGGGAGAGTCAATGGAAGAGAGATATTTATTTTGTAAGGGTGGAATTACATATTTGGGCATGCAAGTGACAAAAGCTAAGTTAAGTGATGAGGGGTGTTTTGGTAATTGTCTAGTTAAAATCACTTGGTGGAGATTTAAGGAGAAATTGACTTTGTTTCTTCATTATTTTCTCTTCTTCTTGTTGGTAGTGGCCGGCTCCTCCAAAGACAAAAGAAAACTAGAGAGCTAGAGAGGTGTTGGAAGTTCTAAACTCAAATTGAAGGAAGATTAAGTGATCAAGTGTTGATTCAAGAAGTTTTTAACTAAGGTAAGTTCTTTTCTTTGATTTCTTTATTCTTTTGAAGTGAATTAGGGTTTATTGATTAGTTGATGATAGGTGTTTGTGATGTGTTTTCAAGTGTTAAAATTGGTGTTAAGTTAAGAGTTTAAAAAGGTATTGATGTTGGAAGTGGTGGATGTTGATTTTGAAGGATGGAGAAGGATGTTGGTTTTTGGGTTTTGGAATGGTTTGTATGTAAATGTGTTGTTAAAGTGATTATTGTGATGTTTATGTAAGATATGTGTTTATGTCATTGATTGTGTTCATTTGAATGAGATGATTGTTGTGCAAAAAGTATGGAAATGCAATTGAAAGAGTGTTGGTTTTTGGTTAGGGTTTTGATCATGAGTGACACGGCCAAAAGCAAAGAGAGACACCGCCAAGTCATGGAAATTTTGGCCGTGTTGGGTTGATTTTTAAGAAACACGGCCGTGTCCCATGCCAGTGTCTGTCACTGCCAAAATTAAGTTGAGAGACACGGCCACAAGCTTGGCCGTGTCCCTCAAATGTGTTGGTTACTGTTTTTATTTTTGTTCTCTTTGAATGGTTTTGATTCTTCAAAGATATTATTGATACTTAAACCTAACATAAACACTTTAAATATACTTCAAAGATAAGAATGACATAATCAAATATATGTGGAACATACATTCATTGATGTTGAGATTGCAGTACACATTTGTTGATATTGAGGATACATATGAAAAATGTTAGGCTATATGCATTGTGAATGGTGATGTGGGTACTTTGAAATGTTGTATCAATGATGTTATATGAATAATATGAATTGAGATATTGTTTGATTTGAGGCCATTGTAATTGGCTATGATGATTCAATTGAAAGATATATGGCATATTTGCCTAATTGATGAGAATTGAGAATTAAATGTAAATGAATTGTGTGGCTAATGTGTTATTCCATTTTTAGAGTTTGTTATTGGTGGCATGCCTAATGATAGTAACAATCTCTTGAAGTTAGGTTGGATTGAATCCTTGAAGCCTAATTGAGATGTTACAACCCTTGAAGCTAGGTTGGGTTGGTTCTTGAAGCCAAGTTGGGTTAAAGCTTAGCATGCTTTGCTCCCCTTGAAGCTTGGTTGAACCTAATCCTTGAAGCCTAGTTGGGTATATGATATTGATAAATGTGATAACAAAACCAAAACATTAACTCTGAAAATTGAATGGCATATTAGTATGTCTTGGGCCCATGCTTGTCTTTGTTTAATGTTGTTCATGAATGGTTTAATGAGTAACTAATGAGGTATATGAAAAGATGTTGAAATGTGTTATGTCTACATATGTTTGATTATGAAATGTAAAGATATGTTGTTAGCTTTGCATATATGATGTTACATGTATAATATGGATTGAGAATTTACATTGCATTGCACTTAAGCATAACATTAGCATGATTGGACTTACTAAGCCCTTGGCTTAGCACGATAGTGTTTAATCACGAAGGTGATAGAGTTGATAGAGTTGAACCAGAGAGCTCTTCGAGACCGAGTGAGAGTAGACGTTGAAGAGTTGATTTTGGGAACTTAAAGATCAGAGAAGATTTGCCAATCATGTATAACTCTTTTATATTTTGTAAATATTGTTTATGATGCGAATATATGTATATTTGTAAATATGGATTTAGAAGCTTTTATATATGTAAATATTTTCTATATTCCGCTGCGTATTTAGTAAATGTATATATATATATCTATTTGTTTTATATTACAAGTTAATGTCTTATTTTCTATAATGTATAATGAGAAAGATTTTAGTATTATTTAAAACTATTTGAATGTTAAGAAAAATCCGTAGCATTCCTACATTCGATACATGTATATTACATTGTGGTGTATGTAGTGTGTATGTATTGGGTGTGGGGGTGTTACAATTGTTTTGGTATCAGAGCCTAGGTTTGAGATTCTCAACCTAGGTAAAATGTAATAAAAAGAATATTTTTACTTAAAAAGTGGTTTTGAATAACATATATGTTTGGGATTGGCAATCTCTGATCTTTAATAAGAAGTATTCTGCTGTGTTTGCAGACATAGGTTGTGATGGATCCTCATTTGCGTCAGTCAGTTGAGGGTAGTGAGGAGAGTGTAGCTCCGGAGGATAGAACTAGAGTTGATAGTGCTGGGGAGGCACCTGCTTCGGTGTCGGGGAGACCAGTTGGTGAGGAGGTTCCACCAGCTTGGCTTAGGCATGTGGTAGAGGCTTTGAGGCAAGCACTAGTGCAACCACCACCACCCCCTCAGCCTGTGGTACCAGTGAGGCACTATGATAAACTAAGGAAGTATGGAGCGGAGGATTTCCTTGGTACAGTTGATCCAGCTGTAGCGGAGCAATGGCTTGATAAAGTACAGAGGATCTTTATTCAGTTGCAAGCCACCTCGGAGGAAAAGTCTGACTATGCAAGATCTTTGCTACAGAAGGATGCATACGACTGGTGGAGGACAGTGCACCATTCTATGGATGATCCACCAACCTTGTCATATGCGGATTTTCTAAGAGAATTTGAATTGAAGTATACTCCTAGGGAGTACAAAGACATGAAGAAGATGGAGTTCTTGAGCTTGAAGCAAGACAGCAAGACTGTAACTGAATATGAGGTTGAGTTTATTCGATTGAGCCAGTATGCTGGGGGCATTATAGCTGATGAGATAGATAGATGCAGGAGATTTGAGGAGGGATTGAGGCCCTCTATCATGTGCTTAGTGGCTGGATCTCGATATCACGATTTCTCCCAGCTAGTGGCAGCAGCTCAAAGTGTAGAGCGAGCTCAAGTTATTGCAGCTGCTTCAGAGGAAGAGGTTAGGGTTAGGAGGCCCCAGTTTGAGGTAGGGTCTTCTTCTGTTAAGAGAGGTAAAGGAAGCTTTGTTCCTAGAGTTAGTAGGAGTCATAGGTCAGCTGGTAGGTCAGTGCAGTTACAGAGGCAGAGATTTAGATCTGCAGCTTCAGTGGCGAGTGCTCCGACCCCAATGATTCAGAGATCCACTCTTCCCATCTGCATTCATTGTGGTAGGCCACATGGTGGTCCTTGCTGGAAGACTGGTGTAGCAGGGGTTTGTTTCAGATGTGGATCACCAGATCATTTTGTTAGAGATTGTCCTGAGAGGCAAGAACAGATATCAGTTGATACTGCAGCTTCTCGACCTAGTGTGAGGGGAGGTTGAGGAGGCAGAGGTGTCAGTAGAGGAGGCAGATCTGGGTTCAGTGCTAGAGGAGGTTCTACATCCAGAGAGAGTAGACCAGAGGAGGTTGGGTCTTCCCAGAGGATATATGTTATGCAGAAGCAGCTAGATGCTTCGGCAGTCATAGCTGGTACTTTTTCTTTATTTGATACCTCAGTACTTGCTTTGATTGATCCTGGATCCACCCATTCTTATATTAGTGCATCCGTTTTGCCTGTGTCTGATATGCATGCTGAGTCCCTAGGATTTGATGTGTTGGTGACAAATCCGTTAGGGCATAGTGTGATTGTGAGCAAGGTGCACCGAGATAGTGCAGTGAGGGTGCAAGGTGAGGAGTTCCTTGGAGATTTGATTGAGATGCCATTTAAGGAATATGATGTGATTCTAGGCATGGATTGGCTATCTAGACATGGAGCTGTGGTAGACTGTAAAAGGAAAATTGTTTCATTGTGAACTGCTGATGGTAGAGAGGTGATAGTATCTAATGAGCAGGAACAGCTAGCCTCCTTATTTGTTTCAGCTGTTGCAGCTAGGAGATTGATTAGAAAGGGGTGTGAAGCTTATCTTGCTCATGTGGTAGATACTAGAGTGAAGGGTTTCCCTATTGATAGTATTGCCACAGTTGCAGAGTTCCCAGATGTGTTTCCAGAGGAGTTGCCAGGATTACCTCCTGAGAGAGAGGTGGAATTCGGTATTGAATTGTTGCCTGGTACCACTCCTATCTCTAGTACTCCTTACAGAATGGCACCTGTTGAATTGAGAGAATTGAAAGTGCAATTACAGGAGTTGTTGGATAAAGGATTTATTCGCCCCAGTGTTTCTCCTTGGGGAGCTCCTGTGCTATTTGTGAAGAAGAAAGATGGTACTATGAGGTTGTGTATCGATTATAGGCAATTGAACAAGGTTACTATTAAAAATAAATATCCTTTGCCTAGAATTGATGACCTCTTTGATCAATTGAAGGATGCAGCTGTGTTTTCTAAAATTGATTTGAGATCAGGATACCATCAGCTGAGAGTCAGAGCTGAAGATGTTCCTAAGACAGCCTTTCGGACCAGGTATGGGCATTATGAGTTTCTAGTTATGCCTTTTGGTTTGACGAATGCACCTGCAGCTTTTATGGACTTGATGAATAGGGTGTTTAGGCCCTATTTGGATCAGTTTGTGGTAGTGTTTATTGATGATATTCTGGTGTATTCGCGGAATAAAGAGGAACATGACAAGCATCTGCGGATTGTGTTGCAGATTTTGAGAGAGAAGCAGTTGTTTGCTAAACTGTCGAAGTGTGAGTTCTGGCTTGATCAAGTAGCTTTTCTTGGTCATATAGTTTCAGCAGAAGGTATTAGAGTTGATCCGAGTAAAGTTGAAGCTATTCTGAATTGGAGTCCACCAAAATCTGTGACAAAAGTTAGAAGTTTTCTGGGTTTGGCGGGCTATTACCGACGGTTTGTGAAAGGATTTTCTTTGATAGCTACTCCACTCACCAGATTGCTTCGAAAGGGAGTTAGATTTTTGTGGACAGATCAGTGTTAGGCTAGTTTTGAACAGTTGAGAGAAATGTTGACTCAAGCGCCTGTTCTTACTTTACCTGTGGAAGGCAAATCATATGTGATCTACAGTGATGCTTCACATAGTGGTTTGGGGTGTGTGCTAATGCAAGAAGGTAAAGTCATAGCTTATGCTTCTCGACAGTTGAAACCGCATGAGCTTAATTATCCGACCCATGATTTAGAGCTAGCAGCCATTGTGTTTGCATTGAAGATTTGGCGACACTATTTGTTTGGGGAGAAATGTTTCATCTACACTGATCACAAAAGCTTGAAATATTTGGTTGTCCAGAAAGAGCTTAATCTTCGATAGAGGAGATGGTTGGAATTGATTAAAGACTACGACTGTTTGATTGATTATCATCCAGGTAAACCAAATGTTGTTGCTGATGCCTTGAGTCGGAAGTCTTTGGCAGGTTTAACTGTTTATTCGCTCTCGTTGCTTGTTGAGTTGAGAGCATTACATGCCAGTTTTGTATCTTGTGATGATGGTGCATTGTTGGCACAATTGCATGTGAAACCAGTTTTGTTGGATTAGATTATAGAGGCTCAGTTGGCGGATGAGAAGATTCGAAAAATTGTGTCAGATTGCCAGAACGGGAAAAGTAGAGATTTTATTGTGAGAAATGATGGGAGTCTCTGGTTTAAGAATAGATTTTGTGTACCTGATGATGTTAATTTAAAAAGGATCATTTTGGAAGAAGCACATCAGTCGGTGTTTGCTATGCATCCGGGCAATACCAAGATGTATCATGATTTGAGACAGCATTACTGGTGGTCCGGTATGAAGAGAGACATTGCAGATTTTGTGTCTAAATGTCTCACATGTCAGAAGGTAAAAGCAGAGCATCAAGTTCCAACCGGGTTACTTCAGCCGTTGTCAGTGCCTGAATGGAAGTGGGAAAGAGTGACAATGGATTTTGTGTCTGGTTTGCCATTGACACCAAGGAAGCACGATGCCATATGGGTGATTGTGGATAGATTGACTAAGACAGCTCATTTCCTTCCGGTTCGAATGGATTACTCTTTGGAGAGGTTAGCTGAGCTGTATATCCATGAGATTGTAAAGTTGCATGGTGTTCCAACTTCTTTAGTGTCTGATCGAGATCCCCGGTTTACTTCCAGGTTTTGGAAGAGTTTGCATAGTGCTTTGGGTTCTCGACTGCACTTCAGCACTGCATTCCATCCGCAGTCAGATGGGCAGTCAGAGAGGGTGATACAGATTATTGAGGATATGTTGAGAAGCTGTGTCATCGATTTTTCTGGAAGTTGGGACAGATTTCTACCGCTTGTGGAGTTTGCTTATAACAACAGTCACCAATCCAGCATTGGTATGGCCCCATTCGAAGCATTGTATGGTAGACGGTGTCGGACACCTCTTTGTTGGAGTGAACTTGGTGAAAGTAAGTTAATTGGGCCTGATTTGATTCAAGAAACTGAAGAAAAAGTGAAGTTGATTCGAGGCAGGCTAAAAGCAGCTTCAGACCGACAGAAGTCTTATGCAGATCTGAAGAGGAGAGACATAGAGTTTGATGTTGGAGATAAGGTATTTTTGAAAGTGTCTCCTTGGAAGAAGATATTGAGGTTCGGTCGGAAAGGGAAATTGAGTCCTCGTTTCATTGGACCGTATGAAGTTTTGGAAAGAGTTGGGCCAGTTGCTTATCGGCTTGCTCTGCCACCTGAGTTGGATCGTATTCATAATGTATTCCATGTTTCTATGTTAAGAAAGTACAGATCGGATCCATCTCATGTGTTGCCAATTGAATCTATCGAAGTAAGCCCAGATTTGACATTTGAAGAGGAACCAGTTGCTATCTTGGCACGTGAAGTGAAAGAATTGAGAAACAAGAGAGTGCCATTGGTGAAGATTTTGTGGAAGAATCATGGAAAAGAAGAGGCAACTTGGGAAAGTGAACAAATCATGCGAGATCAGTACCCTCAGTTATTTCGGACTTGATATCAGGTAATTTCGAGGACGAAATTTCTTTTTAGAGGGGGAGAATTGTAATATCCCCATATATGCCCTAGAAGTTTTGAATGTTGTTGTTGTCAATTGGATTGAATGTATATGTTATGTGATAAGAAAAGAAATTTGAAAGAGAATGCTTGTGTATATGTGTTTTGGGAAAGAAAAGAGGGTTTAGAGAGAAGTGTATATGTTGCTTATATAATGATATAATTAACATATACATAAGTCAAAGGGAGAGTCAATGGAAGAGAGATATTTATTTTGTGAGGGTGGAATTACATATTTGGGCATGCAAGTGACAAAAGCTAAGTTAAGTGATGAGGGGTGTTTTGGTAATTGTCTAGTTAAAATCACTTGGTGGAGATTTAAGGAGAAATTGACTTTGTTTCTTCATCATTTTCTCTTCTTCTTGTTGGTAGTGGCCGGCTCCTCCAAAGACAAAAGAAAACTAGAGAGCTAGAGAGGTGTTGGAAGTTCTAAACTCAAATTGAAGGAAGATTAAGTGATCAAGTGTTGATTCAAGAAGTTTTTAACTAAGGTAAGTTCTTTTCTTTGATTTCTTTATTCTTTTGAAGTGAATTAGGGTTTGTTGATTAGTTGATGATAGGTGTTTGTGATGTGTTTTCAAGTGTTAAAATTGGTGTTAAGTTAAGAGTTTAAAAAGGTATTGATGTTGGAAGTGGTGGATGTTGATTTTGAAGGATGGAGAAGGATGTTGGTTTTTGGGTTTTGGAATGGTTTGTATGTAAATGTGTTGTTAAAGTGATTATTGTGATGTTTATGTAAGATATGTGTTTATGTCATTGATTGTGTTCATTTGAATGAGATGATTGTTGTGCAAAAAGTATGGAAATGCAATTGAAAGAGTGTTGGTTTTTGGTTAGGGTTTTGATCATGAGTGACACGGCCAAAAGCAAAGAGAGACACGGCCAAGTCATGGAAATTTTGGCCGTGTTGGGTTGATTTTTAAGAAACACGGACGTGTCCCATGCCAGTGTCTGTCACTGCCAAAATTAAGTTGAGAGACACGGCCACAAGCTTAGCCGTGTCCCTCAAATGTGTTGGTTACTGTTTTTATTTTTGTTCTTTTTGAATGGTTTTGATTCTTCAAAGATATTATTGATACTTAAACCTAACATAAACACTTTAAATATACTTCAAAGATAAGAATGACATAATCAAATATATGTGGAACATACATTCATTGATGTTGAGATTGTAGTACACATTTGTTGATATTGAGGATACATATGAAAAATGTTAGGCTATATGCATTGTGAATGGTGATGTGGTATGTACTTTGAAATGTTGTATCAATGATGTTATATGAATAATATGAATTGAGATATTGTTTGATTTGAGGCCATTGTGATTGGCTATGATGATTCAATTGAAAGATATATGGCATATTTGCCTAATTGATGAGAATTGAGAATTAAATGTAAATGAATTGTGTGGCTAATGTGTTATTCCATTTTTAGAGTTTGTTATTGGTGGCATGCCTAATGATAGTAACAATCTCTTGAAGTTAGGTTGGATTGAATCATTGAAGCCTAATTGAGATGTTACAACCCTTGAAGCTAGGTTGGGTTGGTTCTTGAAGCCAAGTTGGGTTAAAGCTTAGCATGCTTTGCTCCCCTTGAAGCTTGGTTGAACCTAATCCTTGAAGCCTAGTTAGGTATATGATATTGATAAATGTGATAACAAAACCAAAACATTAACTCTGAAAATTGAATGGCATATTAGTGTGTCTTGGGCCCATGCTTGTCTTTGTTTAATGTTGTTCATGAATGGTTTAATGAGTAACTAATGAGGTATATGAAAAGATGTTGAAATGTGTTATGTCTACATATGTTTGATTATGAAATGTAAAGATATGTTGTTAGCTTTGCATATATGATGTTACATGTATAATATGGATTGAGAATTTACATTGCATTGCACTTAAGCATAACATTAGCATGATTGGACTTACTAAGCCCTTGGCTTAGCACGATAGTGTTTAATCGCGCAGGTGATAGAGTTGAACCAGAGAGCTCTTCGAGACCGAGTGAGAGTAGACGTTGAAGAGTTGATTTTGGGAACTTAAAGATCAGAGAAGATTTGCCAATCATGTATAACTCTTTTATATTTTGTAAATATTGTTTATGATGCGAATATATGTATATTTGTAAATATGGATTTAGAAGTTTTTATATATGTAAATATTTTCTATATTCCGCTGCGTATTTAATAAATGTATATATATATATATATCTATTTGTTTTATATTACAAGTTAATGACTTATTTTCTATAATGTATAATGAGAAAGATTTTAGTATTATTTAAAACTATTTGAATGTTAAGAAAAATCCGTAGCATTCCTACATTCGATACATGTATATTACATTGTGGTGTATGTAGTGTGTATGTATTTGGTGTGGGGGTGTTACATGGAGCATCAAGAAATAGAGTATCTAAATTAGACAATACTATTGCTAAGAAACTCACAACTCCCTCAAATGGCATACTCACCAATCCTTAATAATCTTACATACTTGCACACTAAAAGAAAAGTACATGAGTCAACATTCCTCTAATGCTAGAAAATATATGAATTGTGTATATATATATATCTCTTCTTTTTTTCTCTTTCTTCTTTTTTTTTTATTTATTTTATCATCATTTTTTTATATATATATACAAAATATAAACTTGCATAGAACATCTAGCTTAAAATGTAGAGGAAAGGAATAATCAACTCTTAATCCAACACAATGTGCAAAGTATGCATTTCAACCTCAAATAGCAATACCATTTTTTTTTACTTACCCCACACTTTGAAATAAACTACCCTATTGTCAAATCATAAAACTCCATTCCTTAATGCATAGGTATGATGATAATAAGAACATGTTAAGTTGAGAATTGTGTTGATCAAACAAGAAACGATCAATGGCTCAACTTGGCTCACTAAGGAAATCAATATTAAGGGAAGTCTTTTTAAGCTAAAGGGGCTAACCTAATTTGCCTTCATCATTTTAAAACTTGAGATTAAATCATAATGTGAGTTTAATTAGTATGCAAAAGCACACTCTAGAGATGCAAAATCATGAAGGTGCACACTTAAGAAAAGAAAATCAACTGATAATAATATCAAATTATGAGGCTCAAAACTCACACAGGTGGGTTCTCAAAGATTTATATGTCATAAATTGCAGAATGTGAAAATTGATCCTGAATGAATTCAAATACTAATCTCTATGCTGATACTAAAGTCTCAACTATAATACCAGAATCAAAGAAAAGTCAATAAGTTCTCAACAATTATACCATGCACAACACACAATATAACACACCAAGACAAACAAAACAAAAATTAAAGACACACCAAGACAAACAAAACAAAAGTTAAAGACAAGCTAAAAGCTTACCCCACACTTTAGAATTTACATTGTCCTCAATGGAAAACAAGAATAATAAAGAAAAAGAATTTAAGGACAACATGTCTTCCATCGTACCCTGGTGAGGCAAAACCTAACTTTCAAACACAAACACAAATGTTCAAAAACAAAGTGCAAGAGAGCTTTAGGGTTTCCATTTATTTAAACTAAACATAAAATCAAAATTGCTAAATATAAAATTATAACTATGAAAAAGAAAATGCAAACCGATGGGTTGCCTCCCATTTAGCGCTTCTTTAATGTCATAAAGCTGGACATACTGCAAGGTCTAGGAATCATGGATCAAAGTGCTATCAATGATCCTCACTTCATGAAATCCTTCTTTATATGGTTTAACTCTATGTTCCTTTACTTTAAAACTCTTATTGGTTCGAGAGTTAAGCAATTCAATAGCACCAGAAGGACATACCTTAGTTACCTCGAAGGGACCACTCCATCGAGATTTGAGTTTACCTGGAAACAAATGGAGTCGAGAATTAAAAAGTAAAACTTTCATACATGGACTCAATTTCTGTCGCACAATAAATCTGTCATGAATTGCTTTAGTGTGATCCTTATAGTTCCTCAAGCTCTCATTTTCCTTTGGGTTAAGGCACCTTTGGGTCTCCCTCACTGGTTTAGCCCCCTTTTCTAAGGTCAGTGTCAGCTCCAATTTATCTGGGGAACCTGTCTGCAAGAAAGCATCTGAAACAACTGCTTCAACACAATTAATTAAAGAACATTCCTCATATAAAGCAGTTGTAGGAATGGGAGAAGTGTTAAAAATAGAAAAATCAACAGTTTGACCCAAGACAGTCATTGATAGTTTACCATTTTTAACATCTATTAAGGTGTTGGTAGTAGCCATGAAAGGCCTACCTAGCAAAATAGTGTGTGCTGATGGTGCAGGGTTACTCCCTTCCATGTCAAGTACTATGAAATCCACAGGTACTATCAACCCTCCAACCTTAACTAACACATCTTCTATAACCCCTTTCGGGAATCTAAAAGACCTATCAGCTAATTGCAACACCATTTTTGTCGGTTTAAACTCCCCTAGTTCTAATTCTTTAAACACAGAATAAGGCATTAAATTCACACTAGCTCCTAGATCACACATGCCTTCAGTCCCCTTTCCATTCCCCACAGTAATTTGAATTAAAAAGCTTCCAGAATCCTTTAGTTTGGGAGGTAGTTTATGCTGTAGAACAACACTAGCTACCTCCGAAACTATCACCTTTTCATTCTTCTCATACCTCTTTTTCTTGGTGATAAGCTCTTTGAAGAACTTGAAATAAGCCGGCATGTTCTTTATTGCCTCAAGTAAGGGTAAGTTAATACTTACCTTAGACAGAATGTTGAAGATGTTAGAAAATTGCTTATCTGGTTTATCATCCTTCAACCTGCTGGGGAATGGTATAGGTGGCCGGTATGGATTGCTTGCCTTATGTAGATTTGCTGTAGGCGACTTCTCCACTGATCTTTCTCCAGCACCTTTGTTCTTTGGTTCTCCTTCCTTCTTGTTCTCTTTGTTACCTGCATTCACAGAATCAGTTTCAACATTATTATAAATTTCCTTACCACTTCTAAGAACAGTCACTGATTGTGCCTGCTCAGGTTGACTTGGGAATTTCCCCTTTTGTTGAATCTTCATCTGTTGTGCAAGTTGTCCAACTTGTGACTCCACTTTCTTAAAAGATGCTTCT